>OX578278.1:65433717-66633717 GCA_951217055.1 Gerris lacustris | reverse complement strand
CGACGAAACGATGCAGGACATGGCGTAATGCCGAGCCAACAGCTTTGTGACGTATAGTCTAATGTTGGAACAGTTCCTATGTGTCACGCTTGCGTGGCACATCCCTTGGTGTCTCTCATTAACACAAATTGTGTACCTTATTGCAGTGTGCAAAAACACGGTATTACATTGCTGATTTGTTTTGCCAGCCAAGCAAGAATAGCGGTGTGAAAGCACGCTCGTCTCTGGTAAAGACCTATATCTGATCTTCTTGATTTGGTATAGGTCCAGAGTTGGGTGGGCATCGTCGGGCCCCTGATGAGTCGGACGCGACGAAACGATGCAGGACATGGCGTAATGCCGAGCCAACAGCTTTGTGACGTATAGTCTAATGTTGGAACAGTTCCTATGTGTCACGCTTGCGTGGCACATCCCTTGGTGTCTCTCACTAACACAAATTGTGTACCTTATTGCAGTGTGCAAAAACACGGTATTACATTGCTGATTTGTTTTGCCAGCCAAGCAAGAATAGCGGTGTGAGAGCACGCTCGTCTCTGGTAAAGCCCTATATCTGATCTTCTTGATTTGGTATAGGTCCAGAGTTGGGTGGGCATCGTCGGGCCCCTGATGAGTCGGACGCGACGAAACGATGCAGGACATGGCGTAATGCCGAGCCAACAAATTTTTTACGTATAGTCTAATGTTGGAACAGTTCCTATATGGAACAGTATCCCTTGGTGTCTCTCACTAACACAAATTGTGTACCTTATTGCAGTGTGCAAAAACACGGTATTACATTGCTGATATATATATATATATATATATATATATATATATATATATATATATATATATATATATATATATATATATATATATATATATATATATATATATATATATATATATATATATATATATATATATATATATATATATATATATATATATATATATATATATATATATATATATATATATATATATATATATATATATATATATATATATATATATATATATATATATATATATATATATATATATATATATATATATATATATATATATATATATATATATATATATATATATATATATATATATATATATATATATATATATATATATATATATATATATATATATATATATATATATATATATATATATATATATATATATATATATATATATATATATATATATATATATATATATATATATATATATATATATATATATATATATATATATATATATATATATATATATATATATATATATATATATATATATATATATATATATATATATATATATATATATATATATATATATATATATATATATATATATATATATATATATATATATATATATATATATATATATATATATATATATATATATATATATATATATATATATAAACAAACTATGACGTTTAACAAAATTATTTAATTAATATTATATTTATTAATATTATAATAAAAATTACTAATTAATAATTATGTTCGTTTATAACTTTTAAACTAATTCATGGAATTTCATCGGGTTTTTTTATATTTGTTTTTTACCGGTTCCAACGATACGCTATACGTCAAAAATGTATTTATACTTTCAGTATTATACCATCAAAGTTTCAAAATTAAAAAATCGATAACTTCAAAATGGCGACCATTTTCAAAATTAAAATAAAATTTGGTGGATTTTTTTGTCATACGGAGAGGTACATTCTTGCCAAATTTCAACTCTAACGGACCACTTTTCGATTTTTTACGATCTATTTAAATGTTTTGCTGACTCAGCAAACTGGGTTCAAGATGGCGGAAAATGTTGATTTTCCGGGCACCACAACTAGAAGTAAGGATTATATAAGTTTCATCTCTCTAATCCGGTTATAAGATGATAACACACATACAGACGTCAAGCTGAAAACCACTCAGGAGGTCTTAAAAACACCTAAAACGGATAATACAGTTGATATCTCGAAAAAAAATATTTTGGATGAAAATATAACTTTTAATACCATATGTGAGGAAAAGTAAAAAAAAGGATCATCCACCAGTTAAACACTTTTAAAATGTGTTTCGAAATTAGCAAGTTAGGGCCACGCATTTTCATAAACATGCCTACTTATTTGGATAATATTAACACTTGTAAATCTATTAAAATCTCAAAATCGAAGCATTTTTTAATCGTAGCATCACGATGCTTGTATTCTTTATCTATGAGAAAGTAAAAATAAATCAAATAAAAATAGTGGGAAACATATACGCCACACAGGTACGGTAACGTATTTGTACACAGGTCCCATAGGGTTGTGGGATATTTTTTATCTACCCTAGTCGTTGGCAAATAAATATACATAATATGGAGATAAACTAAATACGATGAAAATCCTTCAGCCGTTCCCACAGTGAACCATGTGTAGTATGCCATATGTCCTCGATCTATTGAGCCCTATTCTCATTTTTTTAGTAGCAGATAAAAATGCAAGCGGAAAACTCTTGTCAACTAGGTAGAGGCCAAGGAATCAAACCGATTTGAATACAATGAAATGAATAATATTAACGAACTATCTTGTACAGTCATAACTATGTGTCTGTAGTCATTAATATAATGAGAGGAATATAATAATAATGTGTTTAAGCAAAAACACGCATGTTTTTCAATTCTAACAACTAATCAAAGGCAAGGATGGTTTAGAGTTTAGAGGATTTGAACACCTATAAAGCTGTATTCACACTAGTATCAATCTGCGTATGATGATTGCGATCATCATACGCGGAGAAAAAACTGAATTTTTAACCTTTATAAAAAAAAAATGCGTGTATCATGATCGTGATCTTATTTAAATTATCTACGATTGATACGAAATATAAACATTATATCTTTGTTTAGATGCGTAGAAAGTGATTATTTACGTACTTGAATTCATTGCGCATGCGCGTCTCATAGTTCTGAATAATTCCTCTTCTTTACCACGCTAGCGTGGTAAAGAAGAGGAATTCTTCAGCTTTACGCACGATTAGCTAGTTTGTTTACATTTAACAAAACTAATTTGCTGTTCTTTTATAAAGGTAACTGTTTATATCGAGTTTTTAATAAAAAACAATGAGTGAATCAAGTGACTTTGACGAAAATGTGGAGAATAATACTCCTCCTGAAATAATTAATTCGGCAAAAAATACAACTCAAGAATTAATGCCATCTTTAGCAAGAGAGAGATACCAACTTACATACAGCAATTTTATTTTTTCCTATATTTATTATTTAAATCTGACAATCGTAGATAAAGTACGGTACGCAACTCGTGCGAAAACGGCATTTTGCATTGCTCGTGTGGTTTTACTACCCTCGCTGTCGCTCGGGTGCCAACTCAACACTCGCATGCAAAATGCTACTTTCCGCACTCGACGCGTAATGTACTATTTCCTACTTATGTCCTGTATCCTTTGAGAAAGCACACTTACAGTGAACACGATGTCGCTCCAAAAACTGTCGGCTGCTGCGTGCTACATTTACATGCATTAAGCCATTATTGAAATATTGTAGACATTATTTTAATTTATTTTATTACATTAATTTAATCATTTGAATTTTGGCGGTATTTTGACAGATGTAAACAAACTTTGACGTTTAACAAAAGTATCGCACTAATTAATCGACCTGTTCATACGAGCGTTTTGAATTTCGATCCCCCGATCCGATCACGTATTTTTGGTGGAGCGGATCTAACCCGATACGATCCGTCGATCTCCGTTCGTACAGCGTTTTGAACTAGCGGATCGTTTTCAAAACCGTTTCCAAAACGATGTGTGAACGTAGTAAATAATTACGTTCGCTTTTAACTTTTATACTAATAAATGGAATTTCATCGTTTTTTACTTCCATGAAAATGCAATGACACATACATCATAATACATGTATGTCTGTGCGTACGTATGTATGTACGTACGTACGTTCGTTCGGAACTTAAAACCTTTATAACATCGCTTCAAGACATCGTATTGAGATGCGGTTTTCGGCATTTTTTAGAACTTTGGACGGAAAAACTGATGGCGCAAACCCGAACATCGTAGCTACGACGTTTCGGAGCTACAGTCACTTAAGCACGAAATCGGTCTGTCGACGATAACTATAGTAGGCTTTATTTGATTTCAATTTCCTTTGGGGTATATATGTGTCCTATATGGTAGATTGTACCTATACTTTTTGAGCAAAATCGGACAAGCGGTTTGGGAGATGTTGGTATATTGGTATATATCGTATCGAAAAGCGGATAACACCAGTTTAACCAATTTTAAATAATCTACAACTTTTGTCATATGACTTTTTGTCGTAGGACCATCCCTTCTACCTTAAATAGTCATTTTTGTTAAATTTTCGACTTTGAGCTCTTATATTATTCGAAATAATTGACCGATTTATTTCGGAACCAAATTGCGGCTAAACTGTAAGTCGTATCGAAAAGCGGATAACACCAGCGGTAACTGATTTTAAAAGATCTACAACTTTGGTCCTATGACTTTTTGTCGTAGGACCATCCCTTCTACCTTAAATAGAGACATGTTTTTCAGTTTTTTGTTAAATTTTCGACTTTGAGCTCTAATATCGTGTGCAATAATTGACCGATTTAATTTCTGATTGGGGTGCTTAAACCGCACATTAATGCCCTTTAAAACGAGTATTTATTATTGTAATTATTTGTAGTACTTATAAAGAAGAATCGAAATTTAAAAGTAAAAAAATACCGTCTTATTTACTTTGTAAACAATCATTTTTATCGGCCACCACATCGGACACCACAACATTTCATGGAAGTCATGTGTGGGATTTCCGCACCGGTACTTTTTTTTTTTTTTTTTTATTTGTTCCTTATTTTTTGCCTGTTCAAAATGATAAAATGGATTAAACTGCTTAAAATTGGCGGCCAATATCAAAATTAAATTTGGTGGATTTGTTTGCCATAAAGAGAGGTACATTCGTGCCGAATTTCAACTCGATCAGACAAATTTTCGATTTTTTACGATTTATTAATTTTTTGCTGAAAATGTTGATTTTGAAAATGATAAAACTGTCGAATAGAAGTAAGGAATGATTTTTCTGCCAAATTCCAACTCTCTAAGTAAAATACCCTGGGCGCACATACATACACACATTCAGATGTCATGCTGTAAACCACTCAGGAGGTCTGAAAAACATCCAAAACGGATAATTCAGTTGAAATCACGAACCAAATTTGGGGAAAAAAAATACTTTTTCTACCATAATAGGCAAGAAAAAAATATAGGAGGAGAGAGGATGCATCCGACATACGAATAAGTTGTGAATCATCTATTCGTATCTATGTTTCCCATAGAGAACAGGAGAGTAACAGTTCCTAGATTATTTCGAATTTAATAAAGGTCTTGTGGCTCAAAACAGGAAAAAGTTATCTTTCCTTTGTTATCTTTATTGCAAGTTAAATTATCGTTGGATGGAAACATTGAAGCTTCTCAGACCAATGACTCTACCAAGAGTCAAGGAAGAGGGAGCATCTGCAAGTAGGTACTGCAGGTGCAGCAGATCCATGCGGGTCCAACCGTCCAACAAAACCAACAACCAACATCCACACCATGTTTCTACCGCCAAAATATTAACCGTCATCCAAAGATAATAAGTATAGGATGATTTTTTTACATGCTACATTAACGATTAGTTCCAAATTATTTAACAACTTTCATATTTTCGCTTGAATAAACAAATAACATCATAACCTAATTTGTGAATAAAACAAAACTTAAGCGGGTTATTACAGTCAAGGAACTTGTTTTTGGGTTCTGATAACTAACAGTCGGAACCACGGGTAATTCATTATTCGTGCTAAAACCGTTTTTTAAAAATGAAATAATTGTCAACTAATTTTTAAAGGGAAATATTTAAACATCGCCTCTAATAAAAAGAACTATGAAACATTATCCGGAAAGGGGGAAATGGAGATATATACAAAACATCCTCCATACTTAAATAAACCTCCAAACAGATTATACTTAAATTATTATGAATGCTTTATGTTTGTCAATATAAAATACTAATAAAATAATAAAATAAAAAGATTGGAGAGGGAGAGGCAAATTTAAAGGCATTTCGTATAAAAAGTTTTTCTAAAAAAAAAACCGATTTCAACAATTAAACCGTATAAAATCAAACATATAATAATCGACTATTAGAACCCATTACGTTGAATTAAAATTAAAAAAGTTATCTTTTAAAATGTGTATTCAACAATTTAAAAAAAACTTGTAAGGTCTTACAAAAATATTATAAAACAATTCCAGGCAACTAACAAAACTTGTAAATACTTTCTCTCTCTCTCTCTCTCTTCATATATATATATATATATATACGATATTTCGTGATTTCGCTTTATAGACATATATATAGGTGATTCATGTTTAACGTAGCAAAATTTAAATGTAGGTAGTAAACCCTAAATTGAACAAAAAAGTTTGTACGAACCATGCCTTGATTTTTATTCGTTCGGCAGCCATAGCCACTTTATTATTTCAAAAACACTCCTTTTTCAAGAAAAATGTATATACATATTTTGCTTCCGAGCTTATCAAAGGTAACGGAAGCTATGTGATCGTTCAGAAGAACGAACTTCACTGAATCATGTGTGGAACGAGACGGGGTTCGATTCCTCACCGGGGCACTCTGATTTATATGGCTCACTATTGATCACATCATACTTGCTTCGGCGGTACAATGTACTTATGTATGATGTGGGAAGTGGCTGGAACTCTCTACCGCGGGGCGTAAAAAGGGCCTAAGTGATGGCCTAATTGCAAGGTTCGAACAAGTGGTTCATCCTACCCGTTCTAGTAGGAAGTACTAGACTACTACTACTACTACTAGGTCTCCAATTTCAATAAGGGTCCTTGGTTTTGCCTAAGGACCCTAAAAAGTCCAAGACAGAGATCAGGGAACACTTTTGGTTCTGTGTCTGTTTGTCTGTCGCTCAATTATTGCGAACCAACATATCTTAAAAACTACTCGTCCGATTTCAATGAAATTTGAATGATAAGTCATAATTAGCCCATTGTTGGTCCCATATACGTTCCTACCTTCTACGCCTATTTGTTTATCTTCCTCACACGCAAAAACATACTTTTATTCGCATCTATATCCTCAGAAGTACCATCTAATTTTTATGAAATTCACATGGTTTGTCGAAATTAGCCCACAGATAGACCCAGATTAATTCAACAGTCTGCGCACTTATAATTTTGGTAAATTTTCACTTTAGTCTACTAAAAAATCAAAACAAGTTTGACAGATTTAATATGCGGGGGAAAATTAAATGAATTTGACAATAATAGGTTGTTAGAGCATAAAATCATTAAAATATACGAAATAGGACGCGAGGAAGCAATGTGCCACACTAATTGGCAGACTATTTTCTATATACGCCAGAAGAAAACTAAGCACTATTTTAAACACCATAAAATTTCCTTTAAAATGGCAAATACACTTGATCCTGTAGCTCTATTTAACCATGAGTTACAAGCTTTGAAATTAAAAATTGTATTTTTTTAAAAATATAGACACAATTTTGATCCTCCATAACTACCTTATTCATATAATCATCGTACGTAGCAGATAAGCTTAAAAACTACCCTATTTCATTAGCTTTCATTTAATGTAGCATATGTCATACTTAACTTAAGAGTTAAGGCTGTACTGCTGAAACAACTGCAAAAAACACATTTTTCGATCCACAAATTAAGTTTTAAAAGATGATTGGCGCAGTTTTCGATGACTTTTGTACAAAATTTTAAGCGATATTTGTATTAATTTTTAGCAGTAACTCTTAAGTTAAGTATGGCATATGTTAAATAAAACTAAAGTTAATGAAATAGGGTAGTTTTTAAGCTTATCTAACACATTCGTTAAATATAAGAATAAGGTAGTTATGGAGGGCCAAAATTGTGACCATATTTTAAAAAAAATACAGTTTTTGATTTCAAAGTTTCGTAAAAAATAAATAATGTAAAGTAAAGTTTCCTTGTGATAGAAAAAATCCTGTATTTGTTAATGCCCGTTAATCCACAGCATCTTTAGTTTCCTTAAACAATGATTTTGTCCTTAAGGTGTTAAATCTGTAACGACATTAATAACTTACTTTCATTACCTAATTAGAAACTGATATAATTTTTTAATAGGTATTTTTCAATAGAACCTAGAAGGAAACTGTTATTTTTTTATTGATCGTTAAACAACTTAACAATAATAACTTTAGTCGGAAGAATTGCAAATAAGATAACCTTGAAAACCTTAGTATTGAAGTACGGCAAATATTACTTAATGCTAAAGCTAACTTTATTAAAAAAAAGAAAAGATAAGATCATAATTATGCAATTACAATAGCCACTATCGCCTTAGCTTAAGTGCTAAAGAATAAAACTCAGTTTATTTTAAATAAATACATAAAAATAAGCTAAGATATTGGCAAAACCTGGTTGACTTATAAAATTACAGCAACCAAATTATAATATAGTCCAGGAGATAGCGTGCAAAAAAGTGTCTGACTAACATCAAGCTAGAATTTTGTGTGTAAGTAAATGTTTTGGTGCGTTTTAAGAATATATGGTCGGCTAAGTTCGTCTGCGGGACATAACTTGGCAATAGGCATTAGAAAAAAAGAAACCGAAGAGCGGCCATGTCCCACCCTTTTAGGTGGACAATATGATTTTCAGGATCCTGAGTACGAACTTAGTAGACCAATAATCAAGTTGGTGGTAGTTTGTCACTTAGTAGGTTAGTTAGTCAAATATTACTCGAAATCAAAGTGTTCCCCTGTCAAGGGACAAACTACCATCAACATGATTTTTGGTCTACTAACTAAGTTCGTACTTAGGATCATAAAAATCACATGCCCGCCAAAAAGGGCGGGACGAATGGCCCATGGCCGCTCTCCACCGGATGCCTATTGCCAAGCTATGTCCCGCAGACGAACTTAGCCGACCATATATTCTTAAAAGGCACTAAAACATTTACTTGTATACAAAATTCTAGCTTGATGTTAGTCAGACACTTTTTTACACGCTATCTCCTGGACTATAGTTTTGCTTATTATTTATTATTACACACTACAGATAGCTAATTGTAAATTCTAACAGATTTCGAGTAATTTAATTATCCATCATCATTTAACTAATGAAGATTCAATGTGAGCATACGTACTACGTTGAAACTATGATATTTATCACTTATAAATACAATCCACCCTACATACTCTTTAAATTAAGTATTTTTGTTCAACGGTGTTACTTCTATAATTCCATATAGTAGTTCATCCCTTAATAACAATAATCTAAAATTAGTACAATCAACAGTTTACTCACTTATATGAAGTCATTACATTTGTGGAATTTGAAAATTTACTGTCTTCATAGGAAAGCGTCAAAATGTTATTAAAATTTAAAAATTATTTGAAAAAATAATAGGTCAAGTAACACATTTATTAGTATTACATAAACTTATCATATACATTAAAACGACATTTTTAACGGTAACTAAGTATAATAATTATTGTATAGGAACATTTTTTTTTTCTTTTTTAAATTAAATTTTGTTCTAAATAACATTTTGACTCTCTCCTATAAAGACAGTAACTTTTCAAATTCCACATATGTAATTACTTCATAAGTGAGTAAACTGTTAATTTTACTAATTTTAGAATATTGTTATTAAGGGATGAACTACAATAATGGAATTATAGAAGTAACACTGTTGAACCAGAGAATAACAACGTAAATGGAAAAAAGTGTTTGACTTTATTTTACCCTTAACGACCCACAAAAACGAGCTAATTTTACTAATTTTATATTACTGTAATTAACGGATGAAATAATATCGTTAAACCAAGCTTACTTAATTTAAAGAATTACTAATCAGAATTCAGAATGTGTAATTGATAAAAGTGTTAAGTTTGTTAAAGTTAATAAAAGACTGAAGATGACATTAGTTAGGGTTGAAACGTTACTAAACAAAACGTTGTAAATAGTTTTATTCACACCTAAAATATTCATCAACACGAAAATCATCCTTATTGCTTATTGATAAAGCCCACCCTTAATCGATCTTAAACTAAAATTATATTAAATTATAATTACATTAATAGTCCAGGAGATAGCGTGCAAAAAAGTGTCTGAATAAGTCAATGGCTAGAATTTTGGGTATAAGTAAATGTTTTGGTGCCTATTAAGAATATATGGCCGGCTAAGTTCGTCTGCGGGACATAGCTTGGCAATAGGAATTTGAAAAAAACAATCCGGTGGAGAGCGGCCATGTCCCGTCCATTATAGTGGACAATGTGATTTTCTTGATCCTGAGTACAAAATTAGTTAGTAGAACAAAAATCAAGTTGATAGTAGTTTGTCCCTTGATAGGGGAACACTTTGATTTGGAGTAATATTTGACTAACTAACCTACTAAGTGACAAACTACCATCAACTTGATTATTGGTCTACTAACTAAGTTCGTACTCAGGGTCATGAAAATCACATTGTCCACCAAAAAAGGCGGGACATGACCGCTCTCCTCCAGTTGTTTTTTTCAAATGCCTATAGCCAAGCTATGTCCCGCAGACGAATTTAGCCGACCATATATTCTTAAAAAGCGCCAAAACATTTACTTATACACAAAATTCTAGCTTGATGTTAGTCAGACACTTGTTTGCACGCTATCTCCTGGACTATAAAGACACTTAATAAAAACAAAAAAAAATCATAATAATATAAGAAAAGAAATAAAAAAAATCTCGGACAAATTTTTTTTATATACATAGAGATAAATACCGAATTAAAATCTAAAAATATTATTCTTGAGTATTTGGATCTATTAAGGAAATTCAAAGCCTCACTTTTACAAGATTTCGATCCCTCCTTGGGTCATTCTCAAGCTAAAATCATCTAGTGAGAAATTCATCTTGGAAAATGTTGACCATCCAAATTATTTTTAATAAATTAGTAGAATGTTCCTAGTATTTTCAATGTTTGAGTAGTTGGGTCAATTAAAGATATTAAAAGCCTCCCTTTGCAATGCGAACTTTTCACTAGATGATTTTAGTTAGAGAATGATCTAAGGAGGGATCAAAATATTGCAAAAGGGAGGCAAAATTCCTTAATAGACCAAACTGCTCAAGAATTGAAAACTAGAAGGAACATTCTACTAATTTATCAAAATAATTTGGAAGGTTAAAATTTTCCAACATGAACTTCTTACTATCGAGTGAAGAGTTCAAATCAAATTATAATTATTATTTACTACGGGAAACAGACAGTGGGATTTGAACCACGGGTTTCCTGAATTTCCAGTACAGATGCTCTGGCCAACTAAGCTACGCAGGAGAATGATTTTTAACTGCCGTAATCGATAACTAGTCCCGAATCCAAGCTTTCAATATTCATATACATTCATAGACAGTCAATATTTATGACATTAGAACTAAACCAAGAATTAACGCTTATAATTATAAAGTAGGTAGGTACTCAATTAGTACCTGTACCTTGTACAATCAATTCGAAATTCAATTTTAAGTTTTTGGTAGTTTTCATACTACGGAAAGTTTAAATAATTTAAATCAAATTATAATTATTATTTACTACGGGAAACAGACAGTGAAAAATACACTCCCGCGCCGGGATTTGAACCACGGGTCTCCTGTATTTCCAGTACAGATTTCCGTGGTTCAAATCCCGGCGCGGGAGTGTATTTTTCACTGTCTGTTTCCAGTAGTAAATAATAATTATAATTTGATTTAAATTATTTAAACTTTCCGTAGTATGAAAACTACCAAAAACTTAAAAGTGAAGAGTTCGTAAATCAGATGATTTTAGCTTGAGAATGACTCAAGGAGGGATCGAAATATCGCAAAAGTGAGGCTTTTAATTTCCTTAATATTAGAAATGGACAAACATAAATTAAGAAAAAAAAACTTATTTGACCTTGGTAAAATCGGATTGTACGTGCCCCCACTTTGAGGTTAGGTGATAAAATCCCGCATATTAAATTAAAAACCTTAATTTTGTGTACCCTTGAATTTTCTATAGCCGCTACACACCGCTTCGCGGTGCTCCGCTCATTTTCTGAAGAAAAACAACCCTCCTGTGTATAAACCAGGTAGAGGTCCAACTCGAAGAAATTTCCAGGGCACGTACAATCCGATTTAGCCTTTGACCTTTTTTAGAGGTAGGGAGAAGACCTTAAAACGTGTAAATCCATCAAAATCGAAGTTTTCGCTATCACAATACTATCTCACCACGTATATGAGAAAGACAAAGTTGTTTAAGAATAAATTCACAAGTTAAGAGGTTGAAAATATAGTTTGACAGTTTTAAAAAAAATAGCCACTATTCAATAAATTTAAATTACAATAGTTTATAAGAACATCACAAAATAAATAATAGTGAAGAGTTAAGAAAAAAAAATAACCTTACTAATACTGCTGAATTTTTTTAGAAGGTACAACCCTGTTACTATGAAAAGAGGAAAAGATACAACGAGGAAAGGCAAGCGTGCCGAAACACGTTCTGACCAAACAACCATCTATAAGCATTCTGCGACTAACAAAACTCACTTATACTCAATCTTCCATTACTGAAAAATTATTTACCTCTGTTTCTTAATGTACTCTAAAAAAAATTCTATTATCTTATCTAAATTAATAATTGAGATGGTGATAAAAGTTTGTTATGACATCTTACACAGACAAATAAATCTTGAGTGGACAGAGAAATCTTATCAAAAATAAACATGGTTCTATTACTTTACATCAAAAATGCTTTGCACAAATATTTGTATTAATAATTTGTTAAGCAAATAGTTGATCAAAAAAATAATTATGTTCATCTCAAACAATTTTTGAAATTACCTCTATCCAGAGCTCTAAATAAACTAAAGAAGGAATCAAATGATTTAATTCTGCAATGGATCCCAGGACACCAACCAAACCTGACAGGCTCGACCAGCCAAACTTGCCTTTTAATAAAAACCCAGGTTAGGGGAAGCATCAGAAACACTAGAAGACTGTACACAGTAGACATAGAACATAAAAAATTTGATCCATTGACTGGACAGAGGCAATCAAGTGGTAATTTTTAAGTTAAGAACAGGACACAATTTAAAGATCACGTTTTTAAAAAATTCAAAAAGAGGTTCGATAATAGGTTATGCGGGTGCAACAGTGAGCCTTCACAGACAGGTACCACGTCTTCAGGGCTATCCATTTCTAAAACAACAGAAACAAGAAACCTGACCTGAGCTGAAACCTCTAATGATCTGCATCATTCCCCCCGCTACATTAGCATCTCCCAGCTTCACCTGTAAAGAACTAGTAAGACAAACAAAATCATTACATTTGTAAGCTTTCCTCTCTCATACAAGAAGTTAAGTCCCTAAATAAACATTGCATTAAAATAAATTAAATTAAAATGAACATGGCTTATAATTTTTGTATACTGGGTGCAAAGGAATAACACAGATCAAATACTAAGAAGGTATTGTTGTGATACTTTTTATAAACCTCTCTAGTCATAACTAAGAAGGTTAATGCTATAAAAATATATATCTAAATAATTAAAATTTAACGCGAAATAAATGAGATTTGATATTCATAAAATTTGTCCACTATTTACAAAATAACAAATAAATTGAAACATTAATAAAAATAAAACTTATAAGAAAACAAAAAATATCTACTCTTTATTTTCTTTTAACTAATATACATATTTTACATTAAACATGTTGGGTTCTTACTTATGATGAATAAAAAATATGTAGACGAATTTCAGAAGAAATACTCAAAAGGGTGAGTCAAAGTCAACCTATACATAGGGAGGGTGGGATTAGTTCTGCATCACACCACTCACCAAAAAAATTATTTGTGGGAAAAAAGGACAATGGATAAACGACAACAAGACAAAAGCAGGAAAATTTTGGTTATTCCTGATCTCATAAATGTCACGTTATGTCTTTTCCAAGGAAGGATGGTCGGCAACCTTAGTTTTAAGCCTTTAACCACTTTAAGAAGAATGAAATAAGAAGAAAAGCCTCAGAATACACTGCATTGACAATAATTTTAAGTTGTATATCAATCTTCATTGGGGCAATTATTCAATTTAATTCCTTTTTCTTTTGCCATCTACGCTGGTTACAGCTAATAATAAAGAATAGATTCCATCAATTGTACCAGACAAAAGCAAGGGATTGAGTCTCCCACTTTGTATTTGTGAAGCCAATAAAAACCAAAATGTTTATTTATCTCTGGATAGACCTAACCTCTATTTTAGTCGCAAGTTTGCCTCATTTTATAAAAGGTAAGTTTTGTCATTGGATATTAAGAGTGTCCACGTTAGTATCCATAACAATAACACTGACAGAAAGGAAATGAAGATTTTTGGTATAAGAAAACAAAATGCAGGATTCCATAATGACTACCAAAGGTTCAAAGGATGTAAGAATATCAATCAAGATGAAACACAGTTGACAGGAATAAATCTTCAGGGCATCCATCACCTCTTTTACTAAATATTTATAATAGTTGAGAGTAGAATTAAATATTTTTTGATCTATGAACTTATTTAAAGTGTTAGCTTTTTAGTGCCTCTCAGATTTCAAAGGTGAAAACACAATTTATTTTCAAAAGCCAATTATAGCATTCAAGAGGCAGAAATGAATTTAATTTGGTACATGATAATTTTCTTAAACTTATTAATTAGTGGAATACTTATCTAGTGGAATAATTATCTAGTGACTAGAGACATAACATAAACTGTCTTGAGAACTGTGAGTGAGAATAAATTTTATAATAATTAAAATTAAAAACATAATAAAAATAGATAAATAATTATTAATAATTATAATTATATAAATAAATAAGTTAAAGAATAAATGATTTCCCATGTTAAGATACAAGGTCTTTAGGATATAAATTCAGAAGAATTAAACAATAAATAATACTTGTGCCATAGACAAAAATAAAATATCCAGCCAACATCAAAAGAAATTCAGAGAATGATGGAGTAAAAGAAACAATTAAATCTTGAAATAACTGAATTATTAAAGATAATCCGAGAGGAAATTTAATACTGGAGTAACAGAATAAAAGAACATGATTAAAAATAGAGGTAGCTTAAAGAAGTTCTTGAAAACACAGGCCATTGGATAGGCAAAAAACTAGGGATGAATATCATCTAATGACTGTAATAATGAGTATAGAGGATGAATTTATATATAATGTAACCAATTAATATTATGTAATTTCTTTACCTAATAAATAAATCATTTAGCATAACTTATACAAGAAAAAATGCTGAATTTAAAATATAAATTATGTTACACCGAAGAAAGATATAATAAAAACCATAATATCCTAAGGATATGGAAGGATATTGAAATAGTTATAATAACAACCAATGAAGAAGTTGACTGACCATCAGGATTATGACAAAAACAAGGCAAATGCAAAGGCAGAAGGGGAAACTTTAATAAATGTATAAAGGAAGCTATTTACAGACTGTTCAGGGTGAGCCTTGAATTTTGATACACATGTGACTCACATATGTGATATACTTACTTAGTCGGATCCTCTTCCACCTTGTCCTCGGTGTCGAGGTAGACCAAAAAGTTTTCCACCCTCTCCAGTCTGTGGAGAAAGTGCAGGCATGATGTAGGGACATTCCTCTTTGAGGCAGGGAGGATGTGATGTTGTCTATCCAGGCTGTCCTCTTTTTCCCTCTGGGCATTTTCCCCCTCACACCTCTTCAAGGGCTTTTCGGGGAAGTCTTTCAGTGCTCATCCTATTCACGTGTCCGAACCATTGGAGTTAAGAGTTTTCAACTGTCAGCGTTGCGGGCTGAATGTCCAGCCCCAGTCTAATGGTAGAGTTCCTGACCCTGTCTCTCCTTGTCTTGCCTGCTAACATCCTTAGATAACGCATTTCGTTGCTTGGGTGACTGAGGTTCTTCTTTGTTAATGCCCACGATTCGCAACTATACGTTAGTGTGGGCATATAAACAGTTTTGAAGACAGTAATCTTCATCTTTTGACCTACTTCTGCTTTGCTGATGAACCCCCTGTTCATGGCATGATAGAGTCTACCTGTAGCCGCTAATATGTGATATGTGAGGGGAAAAATAAAGACACTAGGCCTGTGGGTACGATTATCCTAAGGGCCAAGTCCTTTTATTAAAATACATTTTTGTTTGCCTAATAAGCCCGACTTTCTAAATTTCAAAATATTGAGCTCTCATTGGCTCCCCACCCCATTTTTTCAATTTTCCGACACAGTCACAAAATTAACACTCAACACAAACAGTGAGTTGAGTTGATCATGCTTAAAATTTAAGAAACTACCTCAGTCTTGGCATAGCTTCCTCTTTCTTTCTTTCAGAAGGTAGGTAGATAAATATAGTAAATTACTGTTACCCAAAGTTTAAGTTTATTGAGTAGTAAGGTTGTGTCATCATAAAGAACGGTTTTTGGATTTGGGTCCAGGTGTCTTTGGAAAATTGTCTGAGTCACTGGGAGAGTTACTCTTGCACTACTTCACTATGAAACTACATACGACTTACATCTCAGTTATTTCTCATTCTTTATCTTGCTTTTGAACAATTAAAATCATCTATTTCTTTTATCCACTTTGATATCTTAACCTATTAATGATAAATCCTTCATTTAATTACATTAACAGTTTATTCAGGAGGATTTTTCTAGGAATAAGTCTATTTCTAATTCCAAGCTTTTATAAAAGTTTTGGTCTTTCTTTTATGTCCTGGCATCACTGACATTCAGGTCACTTTACTAATCTACTCGATATGATCATCAGTGTGAAACATGCCAACAACTCATCTCTTTGGGATTCAAACTCTGGGGGCGGTGGAGTTGCGAGTATGCTAACCACTCAGCTACGCCGGTCCCCAATTTGTAAAAATTTATTATTTCGCTATTTCATATTTATCTTTTAATAATACTTTTCTCTTTAGAATCACAATGTCTGGAATGAGATGCACTGTTTCTTGCTGCAACAATAGTTGACTCAAACTAAATCAACACCTAAAATATCCCTTATTCAATAATTTAGATTTCTGAAAGATTTTCAAATAAGAAGAATGTGGATTCAGTTTAAGAAGGACGTAAGGATCAGTCAAAAGGTAAAAATCAAAACTCTTAAATATTTTTGGAAATGTTAAGGGTTCACGTCATGGACCCAACCCATCTTCTCAGATTTAAATCTTCAAAATCAAATTCAATTCCTGGGAGAAATTATATACAGGCCAAACCTCTCTTAATATATAAAAAAAAAGCAGTGCAACAAACTCAAACAAAACTTTTTCATATACAAAGTAAGACAGAATTTAAATCCAACAATATCTAATTTAATCAATTAATTTTTAAGCAAGTTTAAAAAGTTTCAATTGGTGGCTGTTTACCTTTGTTTTTTTTACTTTTAGCCAAAAATTTAGCCGAATTTTTATGCCAATACAATATGGGAAGTAAAAATAGATTCTATTCCCATAAAAGAAACTGTACAACAACCATGTAAATTCTACTGCTCTAAGCAATCATTTTCAAACAACAGGCCACACGTTTGAGGTTAATCATCCCAATGTAATTAATTATGCCTCAAATAAATACAACTAACAGAGAACTAACAAAGAGTAGAAGACCTTTATGGAGAGCCAAACTGAGATGGGCAGGGCATCTTGAAAGGCTAAAAGATGACAGAGCAGTCAAGAAGGTGTGGAAAGGAAAACCAGGTGGAAGGAGGCATAGAGGCTGACCCAGGTTGAAATGGGAGGAGGAGTTGGAGGCAGATCTGAGAAGGATGGGAGTGAGGACAGTAGCCCTTGATAGAGGAGATTGGAGGCGTGTTATTGGTCAGGCCCAAGCCCTACATACTACGTAGCACTGAGGAGTAAGTAAGTAATATAAATACAAATAAGAAACATTTTAGAAACGATATTTATAAGGGAAAACAATTTTGTAAATAAGAGAACTGATGCAAATAACCTTAGCTCACACTATTTTAATATTACAAAAAATAACCTAATAAAAAAAATAATCTACTTTACTCTACTTTATCGCCATACTTATTTTTGCGGTCTTTTCATTGTCATGTATTATCTATTTACTTCATGTATTTACCGTTTTAAATCTCACTTGTCAAGCCTATCTATTTATCTCTTGCATTGAAGTTGTTATACCATATTGCCCTTTGTTATAATTTTCAACCACCCTTAACAAATATTTATAACTCCATGGAAAACCCTTGAAATTATACAACAACTTATTTTTGTTTATACCTTATAATTAGGAAAATATAATTACCTATTTAAAATTAATGTAAAACAATGACAAATGTATCAAAAGTGGTTATTTTATGGTAATAAAATATAGATTAGTAGGCCTTCTCACAAAGAATATTTAAATACCTTCTGCTAAAATAATGTTAATGCTAATAAAAGACTGAAAAAGTATAGATGCTTTTAACGAGCCCATTTAGTGATATATTTTGTCAACCATATAATTTAATTTTATTGTATAGATATAAAATGACTGAATATTTTTAAGAAATGTGTCAATTATGTATCAACATGGGTAGTATATTTAAAATTAGATAATATGAGATAAAAGCACAGGTTTTTAAAGAGAATAAAGAGAGTGTGTATCCTGGTGACTTCACACATCCACTATTATGTCAGCTGTAAAATAAAGCACTATCCTTTTTTTCTTTAAGAATTAAAAATGTAATAATGAAGATATAGAAATAAAAACAAGACGTAAAAAAAAAAAACATGGTAGGGAGAGATAAAGTCTGTCGGCCTCTAACATGCCATCCCCTTGTCCAGCAAATAGGCCCTTAGGCACTACCTTTCTACACCAATCGCCTTAACTATTAACAGCCATGAATAGCATGTTATAAACATATAGGTAGAAGTATTATAGTGAAATAAATGGAGATATAAGCTATAAGTGAATGATTATAAAAAGTATCTGTCATTTTTGTTCTGATTTTGTTGTTGCCCCTCAGGTCCTCTTGGAAGGAAACACCAATATTTTTTAAACTACAAAATTTTAGACATTTTGATAATTAAGGAATTTAGGTAAATGTAAATAATTATATTTACTACTATTCATTAGTAGTAGTATTCAAACTCAAGTGACAATATAAAATAAGTCATTAGAGCTATGGAACCTGTCCTGAAACCCGATCATAATGAAGTTTATGAGGATATAATTAATATAACAATAATAAACACCCTATCGTAAACAAAACACACATAATATATATATCTCCTTTTTTTAATACATACAGTCTAGCAAATCAAGAAAAACAGGATTATACATATAGTCCTTAGTGACAGGTGTTTAAAATGAAAATTAGTCACAGTGTACTTATGTATGTTTATATAAAGAGAGAACACAAAAGGGGAGATAAAAAATAAAACATATTTATAGACATAAAAGTCAGAAATGAGATAGAGAGGAAGGGGGATTTGTTTCACATAGATATCAGGACAGATATGAGATACATACATATATATACCTAAATATGTGAAATTCTATGTACTGAAGAAATAATCAAACATACACCAACTCACATATTGAGAGACTAGTCCAAGAGCAGAGTAAACATAAGTTTAATAACAGGAACACCTGGCCTCCATCAGGCTTACCAATATGCCAATAAAGCTTACGAAGTAGATAGCCTAGCTATATTGCACTGAAATAATTATTTATTATCTCACTATCGTTTACCAACTGATAAGGACTACATTTATAAATCATAATCTTAAACCCTTCAATTCAGGATAAACAGGTTTGTATTTACCCAGTGTCCCATTCCAGAAAGTAATAATCAAACCCTTAAAAGCAAAAATTATAATTGAAGTTAGAAGATTTTTAAAAAATTAACAATGACAATTTTTTTTTGTTTTTATTTATTTATTTATTATTTTTTTTTTTTTTTCAAACTATGATACTGCACAACAATGTATGAAATATGTAAGTACTTTGACTAAAAATGTTCATTATTCTAAATCTTCAATTACTAGGCATCCTCTGGCTCTATCATTGAAGCGAGCGTATAGTAATAAATAATATGTACTAAATATTGAAAAAATAGATAATCATGAATCATAATGAGTTGATAGATAATGTGTATAGTAGTAGTACAGAGGCTAGTAGTAAGGGAACCACCCCGCATTCTTACTATTCCTCTAACCACACATCTCCTTTTCAATTATTATAATATGTATCTCTTTGCTACAAAAAAACTACTGCATGTATCAAATTAAAATGTTGCATGCCTGTTTCAATTGTGCATTAGATGGTGTATATGAAGTTTTATTAAAATCGTTACGTTAGAACGTAAGATATCGGTAAAAAGGTTGTTTTCTCTATTCTAAACGTTTAGGTCCAATTTAATAGTTTTAGCAATCTTTATTAATTCATAGCGGTGTCGCTGTTGGTTTTACTAAAAAATGTTATTTGAAAAAAATGTTCGTCTCATCGAATAGATGATGATAGAATCTTTTCCCGTCCTGAAATTCCAATTTAATTTTTGAACCTCTCGTTTACGCGAGCGTTTACGCGAGCGTTCACGCTGTCCAACGAACTTAGCCTGAGTATTAGTAAGAGGAACATGTATACCGAATTTTAACTAAATCGGTCAACTTTTACTCAAGTTATCATCACACGCGTAAACGTTACTGACAGACAGACAGACAGACAGACAAGATGCATAGTTTGTTGAATGTAAGAAGCTCGTTTCAATTAGGATTCTATGTTATTTATAGTATTGTTTTACATAATATATAAGACAGCATGCAAACTGATTGAATGATTTTGTGAATTTAGAAATAAAGTCTGAAGATGACCTTAACAAGGTTTGAATCGTCTCAAAATAAAAATCCTTATCATCCATCCACCATAGTAACAAATCAACTTAAAAAGGTGATTTTCAACATTTTTTTTATTTTCAAAACAAAATGTTTACTTAGATTTACAAGTTAAAATAAAAACTGCATTACTAAAATAAATACATAATCCAATTTCATTTAAAATTTTCATCTCTTGAACTTTCCAGGAGAGTTGATTAAATTTTGTACCTTAAAAAAGAGAAGTTAAATAAAAGCGTAGGAATTAAAGTTTTTTTATTTAGAGTTAAATAAAAAATTAGGATCTCTCAACACTTGTAAAATACTAACAGAATTTGTCACAGTCAAACAGACTTACTATTATAAAAAGAAAATGAACTGATGACACCACTCTTCAATAACATTATTCAATGGACATTTGTACTTTTTTTAAAAAGTATTTAAGTTCAATTTTTAAGTTTTTGGTAGTTTTCATACTACGGAAAGTTTAAATTTTAATTTAAATCAAATTATAATTATTATTTACTACGAGAAACAGACAGTGAAAAATACACTCCCGCGCCGGGATTATTTTTCACTGTCTGTTTCCCGTAGTAAATAATAATTACAATTTGATTTAAATTAAAGTATTTAAGTATACTGAACAGTTTTTCTCTCTCAACATCATGGCAGGAAATCCTTGATTTCTGAGGTCCCTGGATGCCAATCTCTGCTCTAGGTATGCACAAGATTTTAAATTAAAAAAATAATAAAAAAAGAATTTTTAATTCTTCAGAAATAACTAAATATACACTAGGCATGGTTTTTATTCATACATGTCAATTTATATAAGGTATGTATTTATTATGCTAGTTACCTAATGTTAAACATAGTTTTAGATAATTGACCTACAATTTAAATGGATACAAATTAATATGCAATACAACTTTTGTGTAAGAGTGAACTGAATATAAATAATATGAAAGTATGAGTGTATGTGTATATAATGGTATGAAAACACTGGGATACAAAGTGTTGCCAACATTTTGTTGAGACACAAGAACAACACGGATAAAAGCAACCAATAACAATTTGCATCGATGTAATGCCATCCAATGTTGAGTAGTATCTATCAACTAGGAGCTTGTTGACGGGATACCCGAAAGCAACATCGTGGTCAACATTTTATTGCCTGGTGGGTAATAATAAAAAGTATGTTATTAATTGTTAACCATTTGAAACAATATTGCTTTTCCACTTTTAGATTTACCTGGAATCTGGAGTAAGATAAGTTTCTATTAACATGTTATGTTAGACAGTAATATTGATGAAAGAATAGTCTAATAAACTGAATGTTTAATTTTAGACCTAAGAAATAAAAATATGGGACACCACCTTAGGGGGCCTACAGAACCTCCTATTTTGGCACTGGCCTTTTATTTCTTCCTCCCTATTGTAATTTCACCACTTTATACAAACTTTTTATGAAGACAGATTCAAAACCTGAGACTAAAACTGCTGTTCAACAGGGTTACTACTGGGGGCCCTGTAGTAACAGGGTTGATTAACTAAGTATAGAAAATGTAGAAATATAATTGCCATAAAACTTTAATCAGAGGTCATCACAAATTTAAAAAAAAAAATTTAGAACTTAATAGAGGTAAAAAATAATATTTCAAAAATGGCATACTATACTAAGATAAGCGAAAATCATAAATGTATAATGAATAAAAGCAAAGACAAAATTGAACCACCCAAGTAGGCAGTAGTTCATACCTATGATTACCAAATCACTGCTCCAGGGACATAATTTCACTTATGGAATTACAACAAATAATTAGAATCAACATAAACCACAAAAAAAGAAATTGTATGTGGTGTACAAGATGCAAACAATCATTCCGACATGGTTTCATTTGATGTGCCAGGTTTGCTGGACACTTGTGACATGTTTACCTTCATTTCAAAAACTTTCTCAATCACATTATTGTCCCAACATTAGAGGAAAATTCCCAAAACAAGTAATAAACTGATCAATTATGCTCCAAGTTGTATTGACTGATTTAGTTCCAAAAGATATTGGTAAAAATAACTAACTTGGACATATCTTGCAATTACTTTTATAAGATCAAACATTGACAAATAATTAATCAGTAGTAAAAATCAGTCCAAAGTTTTTAATCAGTAATAAATCATACGCCCTTTTAATAATCGAAATAATATCACCAACCAGCCATCTTTCTAAAGTTTAGTTAAATAAATAAAAATATTGACTTTCAAAAAACTTTTTGTTTTGAGAAATAAAAGCAACAGCCGGCAAATTGCCCATAATAATAATTAATAAGGTCTTAAATAAATAAAAATAAGTTTAGACAAAAGTTTTAAATAAAAGCTTTTCCCTTATTAGATTATGTTTAAGTACAATCAACTTACATTACTCTCTGAAGCAGCTCCCTGAGAAGATTCACCACCTAAAACAATTAAATAATATTAAATTAAAACACGAAAAAGAAAAAAAAAAAACCTCTAGAGTCTAGAGAATAACCATAGTCTTAAGTAAATAGATACATGATTGGCTCATAGGTGCATGTCATGGGAAGATTTCACTAACTTATATACCAGATTTTTTTTGTTTTTTTTTAACTAATTTAGAAATAAAATGTCCCAACATTCAGTAAGGGAAACACTGTGAGTGACTTTACTCTCACTGTATCTCTGTAGGAGATACTGAATCTTTATTATTATATCAATTAAATAAATTAGGTTTTCACCAACCCTCATATTTCCTTTACCACAGATCGTTCTGTTTAGTATAGGTTTTATGCACATGAGCTCCTTACCTGGTACTGTTATCAAATCTTCATTAGGTTGGACCAGGTTTATGACTAGTTGTCAAACCATAATAAAAATATTTAAATAAAAAACCAAACAGATAGGGGTTTTCCTGTTAACATGTGTCACAACTGCTTATGCGTCACCAACCCGTAAATTGATTTTGGCTGAGGATCATTAGGACTGCACAGGAACAATTCACAAAAGATCCATGTGCAGGTTGAACAAGTCCCCAGTCGTGTTGGAGCGGCTTTTATTCCTTGTGCATGCCTGCGACGATCCAGCCAACTGTTTCTAGCTTTTTTGGAATAACCCTATAATATCGCATAAGCTCTTTTATGAGTGAAAAGATAATGCAGCTTATTCCACACTTAGCAAAAATAGTGAACTTTAAAAATTCTTACTAAACAAAGGCAAGAATTTATATAAATAATTCCTTTTGATCAGAAGGTAAACTTAAGGTAGTCAAATTACTTTTCTATTCACATCATGTCTCTAATAGTTCAAAATCATACAATTTTCATTTACTAACACTAACTTAAATAATAAGTAGTGGAAGTTGACTGCGAAATAATTAAATAAATTTTATGACAGAGAATACCAGTCAAAAGTAAAAACATGGTTTTAGTTTATAGACGTTTCAGAAAATATATTTCCTTGTTCAAGGTAGTAATGATTAGATTCACATTACTACCTTGAAAAAGGAAATATATTTTCCAAAATGTTAATAAACTAAAACCATGTATTTTACTTTTGACTTTTCCTGACTATACTAAAATTGATTTAAGTAACTTAATTCTAACATTTACAAACAAATAAAATTAAATAACAAAACAAATGAAAGAATAAATAAACTGTAACAAACAAAAATTTTTAAACTTGACCTCTCACATCCAAACAGGATCTAAAAATAAATTTAACAAAAAAAAAATGTTTTCAATGGCTTGAGATTAGCCAAGTTATATTTGGACAATAAATTGTATCCTAAACACAATTTTACCTACTAAATCTTTAATAAAATTATACCTTATACCAACAAGTTTGTTCCTTGTTGACTTATCACATCGGTGGCACTCATATTGTTCTCAATCATTATGGTTTCTACATTAGGGCTTCCTTTTAAAGACTAGATTCTGTGATATGGCTAAATACTCAGCTCTTGTAGAAAACACCCCCAAGACACTAGGGGCTACTGCCCTTAGAAAGCACTACTCCAAGTGTGTCACAGCCCGTGGCCTTTAATGATTATTTATGTGGCCAAGGCCCAGCCGATATAACGGTTTGTAAATATTGAGACCCTTATATGCAGGCGGGTAAGGCACCAAATAGACATTGCCCATGTCAGCCTTTGAGTATGACACACTTGCACTAAACCGTTCTGTTCTTTCATAAACCAAATCATAATATTTCCTCCAGTAGAAAATAACTGATTCACTAATATTTTTCAATTATCCTTGCATCCAGGCCAGTTAGCATTAACATTATTAACATTGCCTCATCACTCTTCATAAGAGCATACTATGATCTTAATTACTCTTTCAGTACCTTCAGTAGTTGCAACAAACATTAAGTGTAAAATTGTCATTGTGACTATAAACCCACAACCTAGGCGCATATTGAGACGCAGAGCAGGGCAGGGCTAGACTACGCTACAAGTGGCCTATCCAACAATAGTGAATCTGGCATTTCAATTCAGGGGGTCTGATAAGCTTCAGCAGTTGAAAAAAAAATGGTGCTGCCCAACCCTGAGTTCCCAGCATCGCAATGAGTGCCCGGCCTAAATATCCAATTCCTCCTCAGACTTAACTTAATTTGTAAGTTACTTAACTTAGATATTAACTACAGAAAGACAAATGCTTGGACACCAAAATATTGCCGATTTTAACACATCAATGGATTGAAAAGTGGATTGAAACATTTGTAAGTTCATTTTTAGTTTACTTATGACACCATTAAATTTAAGCAATGTTAAAAACTATAAATAAGTGAACGAGCCAAATATTTAGCCTAAAAGGAATAATAATTAACTGAATGTATTAAGTTGGACAATGTAACATTGAATTGACAAATAATTTTTTAGGTAAGTACCTAATAAAGCAATTGGTTGCTTCATTGACCGATGAAAAATTGAACTTCGCCCAATTTAAGACCAGTAATGGCTATTGAATACGCCCTAAACAGAACTCTGTAAGCAATTGCTCTGCAATACTTATATCTTGAAAGATTAACACTAACTGTTATGAACCATGAAAAATAGTTTTAGAACTAACAAAATGGAGGCTATATTATTAAAAATAATACATTGAATGATACAAAATTGCAATTCTCGTTCCTCTGACAGACTACTCAATGTTGTCATCACAAAAAACATTCATGCTTCGTACGTATTTCTCTTCAAAAGAAGAAAACTACCTTAGCCTCAAAAGCTGGTTATAATTCATAACTTTATTTCTTCTAATTTGCTATTTTGTACCTGATTCTGTAGACTGTGGTTCCTCTGCTAGTACCTTGGCCAAGTTAGTCAGCTGTCCTTTTAATGAAGTGAAGCCGTCACCAAACCACGATGACATTTTTACATCTAGAATTACACGTATAATTCACTCAGTCAAAAACTGTTCAAAAAACTTTTAGCTAAATTGCACACAAATTAAAACAAACAAAATTTCCTTGATAATCCAGCTGTTATCGTAAGGGTAGGTTACGGTAACCACATGTAAACATGCCATGTCTGCCATCTAGCGACCAAAGTATTAAACAAGATTTAAAAATATTTACGCTCTTCGTCAATGATTTTTAAAATTAAAGGATACTATGTATAACAGTACAAACAAAAATTTCCTTATTATTTTAATAATGACAGAAAGATTTTCGATGCGCTTTGTGATCACTAATGTGCAATATAAACTATATTTTATCGGAATATAATGAAGAAAAAATATTTTTGTTTCGTGTTTTTCAAAAAGAATGACATTATGAGATTGCGATCAATGAAAAAAAAAAAAAATTGTCCGATACTGTAAAATTATTTGTATTTAATTTAAATTAAAGAAACGTTAAACCTAATAATTAACTTAGTAAAAATAGGCGTCATTTTAGTGAGTTAGTTGAAAAATTCGTTCACTCAAATTTTCTTGTAAATTAAAAAAAATTATATCTCGTTTTCCTCGTCATAGTAATGGCCTAAGCTGTTGATCGGGACTAAAACAAAAAAAGACGTTAATTTTATTACTAGATTAACAAAACAAAATCTTCATTTCGTATGGAAGTAGCCACATTTTTGGCCAATAATAATATTTCAATTATGTATTTTTAACCTTTTTCGCCAGAACATTATTTAAAAATTTAAATGAAAATATTTTCTATTGAGCCTCAACAAACGCATAATAATGCAATATAAATATACTTTTTCCATTGAAAAATGCCTGCTTAAATGCTAAAATGGGAAAAAGGAACACTTGGCAATAGATTACCTGAACACGATGAGGTAATAAATTATACCATTTTTTACTTTCTTTTTCTAGGGTCAAAAGGGCAATTTTTGGGGTTGTTGCTTATAATTATCTCGGAATGAGCATTCATTTGCTATTAATAAAGTTGCCGCAAAGGGGGTTCCAGACTCCAGAGTGACTTTCAGGGGGGGGGGGGGGAATGGAATACCCCCAACCTTACGCGGGTCCGGGCGAAAAATTTTAAAATTTGAATGCTGAAAACTAATTTTAAGCTTTGTTTTAAGATATTTTTTACTCCTAATGTTTGTGCTATATATATAATAGTGAATTAATTACCAAGAAAACGCATCAGTTTAACATTTTCAAAACCTTTACACTTGATTATATACTGCCATTAGCTGTAGCAGACTTGTTATAAAATGAAAATAGCAATTAATTATGTGAAAAGTATATTGTAACCATGGTTAACCAAATCCTAGTACCAGTTCTAACGATGATTTACTAATATAAATTTAAAAAATACTAGAAAAGTTGAATTATTATTGATCATTTTTACGTCCAGGAAATAATTACTTAATTTAGTTGAAAGAAAATGTTTACTTTTAAAAACATTATACTGCAACATTTCATAAAAAAAAAAAATAAATAAATAAATAAATAAATTACAAATTCAAGCCACGCCGATTCGCCCTTTGGCGAATCGGTCAATAACTTTTTCAATATCAATGACCAAATCTTTGTGGACATGTAGTTAACACAACCCAGTGAGCCGATCTTTACTCCTCCTGGAACGAAGCCGTGTCCTAACTCGACCCAATGACGAGAATGATCTTTCAGCAGAGGCGTTGCTTACTGGTAGAGCAGTGAGCATTTCAGTAATGACTTGATAATCGGAAACAAGTCTTCATCACAGAAATGCCCCCTTCCCCCCCCCCCCTGGAGCCACCACTGAGTTGCCAGGACTGCTTTTTTTCCCATCTCTACAAATCCTTTTTATTGATTCTAAAATCGAAATGTAATAAAAGTTAATAATTGTAGGACAGGACAACAAATAAATGCGATTTCTTTTCTATTCGTCCAAAAAAGTTATAAATTAACCGAGATATAATACTAATACACTTTTGGCAAATATTCTTGTGCTACTTTTTGGTCAATATTGCAAAATTTTGGACCTTTTGGACAAGAGTTGACTTGTGACAGTAAATTTAAAGAAAAGAGATTATTGTTTATCGCACTATAACTATAATAATATAATAAAACATTTGGCTACTATATAGGTATAGGTAGGGTTACCATACTTCCGGATCTCGTCCGGACAGTCCGGATTTGAAACATCTACCCAGTTTTGCGTCCGGATTTGAGAAATGTCCGGATTTTACTTAGATGAATGAAAAACGCAGCAAAAGCTATTATGATAGGGTCTATTTGGACGCATGAAAGAGGAAGATTACCTCTGTCAGTTGTAAAAGTTTCTTATGTTCTTATGATTTTGTTATTTGCTAAATATTGAACCAAATTCTATAATGACATGCTCATAATTCCGCGACAAAATCAAAAATGACTACAAGCCTTTTCTAAGGAAAATTAGTTCATCTGAAAAGTACGAAGCAAGAACGAATGAAGAACCCATCCCTGGACCAAGCAAAAGTTGAATATGATAGTAATAAATAAATATTAACAAATATTATACATATTAATAAATATATAACGTAATTATATAATAATAACCCCTCGGGAGTTCCATCTGTCCGGATCTGGCCTTCATAAATTATGGTAACCCTAGGTATAGGTGGCTACTACAGTAGTAGTAACTTAGGTGTTAGTTGTAGTACTACTAACACCTTTGTGAAATGAACCCACCCACGTTAATTTTATATAACTTATCCTCTTTAACGGCGGCCATCTAGCTGCCAGGTCCACATATGCTAAGTAATAGTAAAAAGGTGTTACTTGAATAGTCCAGGTAATTGTATTAGAGCTAGTTAATAGTTATGAGATTCTACTTATAAATGCTTGTGTTGAAAATGCCTCTTGCCTGCCTTTTCTGCGGAGCTTACGCACTCGCCTGTACCACGCCTCGCCCGCGCCGCTCCTCGACCTGTCGCCTCTTCGGTGTGCATTGGGCCTAGACCTAGTACATCCTAGGCGCGGCCCAGGTGAGATGTGACACAGGCGAGTATAATATGCTTCACAGAAATAGCAGTCAAGAGGCGCAGTTGAAACCACAAACCAATAATAATACAATTTCCCTAAAAATTGGCTAAGAGGTGTAGAAGAGGCGTGGAGACGAGGGTGAGCATTGTGCATTGCCCCATAAGTAAATAGAGAAGTCGTAGAAGCGTCGCGCATTTCGCCTCGCCTTTGCCGCGCCTCCGCCCATCGCCTCTTCTGTGTGTAATTGGTCTATAAAGAAAAAGGGTTTGGGATGAAAAATACTCGAAACAAACAAAAACAAACATCCATTTCTAATAAATATAAATATATATAAATAAAATAAGAGTATTGTACCTTTCTTTGCAAAAAAAATATACATTTAATAACACAATAAAACTTTTTAATATAATCCTACATTGTATAAATTAAAAAAAAAAGTTTAAATGCAGCGTATATTAAAATTGTATATGCAGTCAGCACAAATAACAATGATATGTCTTATGCTAGAAGTGCCAAGTGCGTATACGAAAATATAAAGTTTATTAATATACAAGATTTTTATTATTTTTTCTCAATTAAAATATAAACACAAAAGTATAAATATCTACATTATGAAATGTGATGCACTAAATATTTCGTGGAAAAAAAAAATCGAGTCAAAATATTTCTGAGAAATATGAGTTTCTGATTATTATCTCACTGATAATAAAACAGTTATGTACATAGAATAATTGACAATCATTGTATGTATATTTAGACTATTTGTTGAATCCACAATCCACCAAATATTACATCAAATGCATCAACTTAGCCAGTAAGTCAGTAAGTTTATAGCTATAACTTTTTAAAAATCCAATTTTAATTGAAACTGGCATAGACATAATCGTGGGCTGATTTTTTTCATTTTAAATAAGATATCAAACGATATAACAAAATGTGGACTTAATTAAAGAACAACCTGTTTATAATATCGAAATCAGAAAATTGACGCGATGATGTCATTGTCAACCGTATTTTATCCCTCTATATGAAAAATCAATGGGTTTTAATTTGCTGTTTGCTCCTGTAAGAATTTCTGAAGAAATTAAGGAATAGAGCCAAGAAACTGATGTCTGCTAGGGCTGATAAAACAAAAGTCCTCCTTGTTAAATCACAACTCTGAACGAATGTTGCAACCATGTAGGCCAGCATAATAACAAATGAGCTCTGGAAAAAAAGTTTAAAACAGTTAAAAATATGTATCTCTTACATTTTTATTGATCGTAATAGTAGAGTATTACTAGGACTCAAACCACTTTTAACTTATCATTTTACTCTTATTTAAAATTTTAATTTAATTTTTTTTAAAAATTAGTAAGTAGAGTAGTTGGTTCCTTATATTGTTTCATTTAATTGCTGTTGGATCTTAAGGAAAAATAATACGCTCCCTTTAGCGATATTTCGTGGTCCTTGGGTCTCAAGCTGAGTGACTAGAAGATTACACTACATTGAATTCTTTGAATAAAATAGAAAATGTGTTGATTTTTCTGATTCTCTGTATTTAGTTAATGCTTATTTACACTTAAAAGTAGTATGAACAATTCTTATTCCCCGTTTTACCTCTTACTTTCTTTCATCCTTCTATTTACTTGCTTTTCCACTACACTTACTTCTTTTGGTCGGGACAAACCTTGTAACAAAAGGAATAGTGTTCTAATAAGTTACAATAACTGCATCAAAAATTGCATGTCGATTCCAACAATATAAAGAACTAAAAAATTGTATCGCTAGAATACTTGCCACTTGCTTTCTCAGAAAAAATCGGTCCGAGACAACTCAGGCAAACTTTCTCATATACGAGTTTATAATTACCTAGCCCAGTGCTTTCCATTTATTAGTTTTTGTATGTACATTTAATAATTATTGAACATTTCATCAAAATTTATCATAAAAATAACTTCTCCTGGGCGGGGAATCGAACCCGGGCTCTCTCCGTCCGCGTTTTAAGTTATTTTCTCAGGAACTAGATTTTTACCGGGGAAACGGCTTATATCGTTAGATTTGTATTTAAATGGTCTACATTTTAGACTTCGTTAATCAAAATCGTCGGAACCGTTTTCGAGAAATAAGTTTTTCCCCGGTTTTTCAGAGGTCTGCTGACGGATACTCACTTTCTACCGCCTGGTTGTCGCGTAGTTATTCATTTAATCATTCATCATCATAGGCGTTCCAGCGCCTTACTGATTCTATAGCATATTGATATGAAAAAGCGGTGTTCGATTTGTCGGACCAATTTTTCTTTTTTACATTCGGCTTGGCGGCGCTTCGGGGAATTTTCCTTCCCGGTGCCCTCATCCGTCCCTGAATGTATTGGGATCATCTAGTCTATTAGCTTGAGAATGACCCTAGGAGGGGTCGAAATATCGCTAAAGGGAGCGTATTATTTTTCCCTTAGACCCATCAGCAATTAAAAAAACTTTTAAAAACTTTTAGCTTGGGATGAGAGAACTTTTATTATTAAAATTCTAATAACGTTAGTGCCTATACATATTAAAAGCAAAACTATTCGAGCTACAAATAAAACCAATTTAAATGTATTACCAATTGCATGACAGTAACATATTTTTTCCAAAATAGGAACTTCCTTGCAGCGGGTCCAAGGGCAGAGAGAAAATAATAGAAGTACATGACAACATGCACAGTCGTGTTAACACCCATCACGAATAAATTGATACTTCCTGAAACAAACCAAGATACATTCGATTAAAAAATATTAATGATAGGTCGAAGCTATAGGTACTGAAGGAACAATATGCGTGATTTTCTATAAAATAATATCTAACCAATATAATATCTAGTCTCCAGCTGGAAAGACACGGTTTTCAGAATCCACCTTGGCTACTGTGGGCTTGTCTTTAGGATGTTTGTCTTAGGATCATATTGATATTCTCGATTAGTAAAATAACTTTAATGGTTCTTAATGGTAGATTAAACCCATCAAATTAAAATAAAAACACTCCATAGCGAGGCACGGGCAGTAGCGTAGCTAGGGCATTGGGGGCCCCTCGTCAAACAAGATTGATGAGCAAAAAAAGAAAAACCTCTTGCGTTTAGAACTGGAGAACTGGGGGTCCCCTCGTCGTTGATTTGGGAGCTCCCCTGCAATGCGGGTCACGGTAAAGTTACGCCACGGCACAGGAATCAAGTAATTTTATAATATTCACAACTTAGTCTTTGACAAGTTGTCAAGTATTTTGACACAGTTAACTTCTTTATATTAACGTTAACACTTCTTTAACGTTAACACAGTTAATTTCTTTATATCAATATCAATGTTTTTAATTATGTATAATGTGGATCAAATAATATTAAACTGAAGCATTGTAAGTCAATTACAAGATCCTATAACAATAACCTGCTCTAATAAAATACCAGATCCTATACAAGTACTATCTTTTATACAATTATCTGGCAGCTGAACAACCGAAACCGGCTAGTATGGACTAAAATGTATGTATGGACTTTTTGTAGTATGAAAATAATTCTCTTATCGTTGGTTTATTCTCATACCAATGTTGTAATAAAAAAAAAAACTGTTTCGACAAACAAAAATAATGAACACATATCGACATGATTTTATTCGTTTAAGAAATTAAGCTAAATCAAGTATCTTTTCATTAAATTAATATTTGTTGTTGAAGTTGCTGTGAATGTTTTAGAAGCATCGTCTCAGAACTATTCTAGGTGTATCATATACCTAATCATATTCCTAATTTTGGCTTAAACCTTCTTTGACAGACGACAGACGACAGACGAAATGGACAGACTTGTTCAAAGTCTGTCCATTTCGCCAGAATAGAAAGTTTTTCACATATAGTGAAATATTCAGTGAAAAAAAAACAACAAAAAAACTGTACATGATTAAAGAATAATAAAGTAAAATCTAGAAACTAGAGTATTCTGTTACAACTTAAGAAATCTCCTCCTCTTAGTATGTTTGTTGATTTAAATTTCAAGACATGGATTCACCTACATTTCTTCTTAGTCTATTATTAAATTTCCTTTTTAATTTATTTCTTATAGGTACCTTGTATTCTAAAAAATGTCTAATTAGTTTTGTTACAAATATAACGGAATGTGTTAATTAATAGTCTCGGAAAACATTTAAGTTGGGCACAATAATTTCTAGATCAGTTCTTCAAGATTAGTTTTTTTCTATCATCATCATTTTTCATTAGTTCTCACTAGGCTCATAAAAAATCACATTATATATTTAATAATCTTGCTTCGTCTATTCGATGCTTACCTCTTTCAAAAGTTACATTGTGCCAGGTCATAAAAATCATAGATGTGTGGTGGTAAACGTGTAGAAAGCTCACTTGATTATCTTTTTTCCTCAACACAAAAAAAACCTGTAAATTAAAAATATATTTTGAGATTTAAATATAGTAAGATTGAATACATTTTCTTTCAGCACAAACCCAAGATAACTTTTATCATTAATTATTAATTTTTATTTAGTTAATTATCATTAACTAAATTCTTCTTACTTATAAAGATGTGTGATATATTTTTACCTTTGTACATATTATTTCACATTTATTTTCCATATTCATGTCAATAATCATATAAATATTTCACAATTAATATATACTATTTTTTAATATTAGTATAATTACCGTGTCAAAAAGATCGACGATTTTGGAATAGAAGTAGTATCTTTCCAAATCACTAAGCTGCAAAACAAGAAACAGATTATTAAGATTTAATTAATTATTCAACAAATTCTTGCTTTAAAGATTCATAAATATTTATTAAGTTCTAGAGGTAAAAGGGGTAAAGCCCCGTTTACACGCAGGGATAGTTCTCCCACGATAGAACTATCAAGTCAGTCTACGTCATAGAACTATCGAGGAGGTGTGCAGTCAACACGGTGAGAGTTAACATACGTCAAAACTTGTTGTCTTGCACTCAAAGTTACATCTGTATCCTACCTTTTTGACTTGGATACGGAAAAAAGCATTAAATTTAATATATTATAATGTTAAATTATAATTCATGTACAGCAAAAGGAATATTCATATTGGAATATCAAATGTAAGGCAAGCTATCATATTTGCTGCCTTTTAGATCTGTTATTCAGGTGATATAAAAGTATAACCAAACAATAAGCCAATCAGCGTCTAGCATCTAGCGTGGTAGGTCTTAAATCTGCCGTGTGAGTACTCTGACTGCTGTGAGCTGTGACTGTGATAGAACACTCAACTATCTCGTCAGACGAGATAGTGTGATGGCTGATAGTTCTATCGCGACAAAATCTATCACGTAGTCTACACGGTGATAGTAAACGCGATAGTTGCTGTCATGAGCGCAACTATCGCGTCAACTACCACCGTGTGAACGGGGCTAAATAAAAATAAAATAAATTTACATTTGAACTTGTTTTTATGTATATATAAAAAAAAATGTGTGAGACTCTCACGCATTAGAAGTGAAACAAATTCTAGAAACAGAATAAACATATTATGAAATATGAGTATGAAATAGCACAATAACCCTAAATTATTTAAATAATGCATTGCATATTATATAAATCATTTATTAAATACGGAACATACATAATTATAAACAAGAGTTTACAATGCCGCCACAGTCAGAAAACGTTTCAAAGAAACATAATTTCAATTAATAAAATATTTTCATAAAATGTTAGCGAATAACTAAGAAAAACAAGTAAGGCGCGTTTCACGTAAGTACGTGAGGCAATAATCGCCGGTTTCTGTACAATTAAGTTAAAATTATTAAGTGTAAAATTTTAATAGTTGCATATTCTTTTTCTATACTTTGACCTTTAAATTGATGTATAACATGTCATGGTGTCTAATAGTATATTATGTTACTAGGCGGTGAAGTGAGGAAGTGAGTTTTTTCTTTACCGCGGCAATTACATTTACTGTCGAGCGAAGCGAGACAGTAAATAATGCCAAGGTTTATAACTACCCGTAGTACGAAAAAATGTTTTCTTTACAGCTAGAAGTAATGAAAAGATTTTTTAAGTCCACATAATGAAAAAATGGATTTAAGCTATGTTTTTTAGGCTCTAAAGTTACTATTTCACAGCCTACCATGGAAAAAAAACCTTTTGTTTTGTTTTGTTGAAAATATTAGATGTGAAATTTTAATAGCTGCATATTTTTTTTTCTACATTTCAAGACCGTTAATTTTATGTATAACATGTCATGGTGACTAAAAACATTTTTATCTACGATTGATACGAAATATAAACATTATATCTTTGTTTAGATGCGTAGAAAGTGATTATTTACGTACTTGTATTCATTGCGCAGGCGCGTCTCATAGTTCTTAATAATTCCTCTTCTTTACCGCACTAGTGCGGTAAAGAAGAGGAATTCTTCAGCTTTACGCACAATTAGTGAGTTTGTTTACATTTAACAAAACTAATTTGGTGTTCTTTTATTAAAGTAACTGTTTATATCGAGTTTTTAGTGAAAAACAATGAGTGAATCAAGTGACTTTCACGAAAATGTGGAGAATAATAATCCTCCAAAAATAATTAATTCGGCAAAAAATACAACTAATGAATTAATGCCATCTTTATCAAGAGAGAGATACGAACTTACATACAGCAAGTTTATTTGTTTCTGTATTTATTATTTAAATCTAACAATCGTAGATAAAGTACGGTACGCAACTCGTGCGAAAACGGCATTTTGCATTGCTCGTGTGGTTTTACCACCCTCGCTATCGCTCGGGTGCAAACTCCACACTCGCATGCAAAATGCTACTTTCCGCACTCGACGCGTAATGTACTATTTTTAGTCACCCGCCATATTGGCCGTTGGCCGCTATCTTGAAAATATTAAGTGTGAAAAATCGAAAGTGTCCAGTTGTCACAAATGTCAAGATACGCACCTTGTGCCGAATTTCATGTTCCTTGCTATAGTAGTTTATGAATTGAAACTAGCAACGGACAGACAGACAGAGCCGTTATATAAGGTTTCTTTTTGTACTTTGTACAGAAACCTAAAAATGTTTCACTTGGACAAGTCTCGAAACGCGAACTTCGTTTACCGACGTCAATTTCGGATAAGCAAATTTACTCTACCGCGGAAAAGAAGTTTCAATTAAAAAAAAATAATAATAATGTAAAATACTTTAGGTCAAGAGTTATTATCTTGTAAAATTTATTAAAAATTAAATTCGAGATATTTGTAAAAAAAAATTATAATTAAGTTATGTTATACTTACCAAAGCGTCAAAGTGCTTGTTTTCTTGGCCTGATGAGCAAGTGCAGTAGGTGCTGTAGACATACGTCAGTAAACCATCCGTAGACAATATCTAAAACAGGAATATTAAAAATTAGAATAAACACAATTATGTTTATCATAACAAATAATAAAATGAATTTTATTTATAGTGGATAAAAAAATGAATTTATAAGTATATAATATAATAAAAAGGAAGAGGAGTACTAGAACTAGGATATTTATTTATGCGAGATGTTTTATACAACATAACGCTAGTTTCTGCCTTAGCAATTAAACAATAATTGTAATACTTAATTAAACACTTCACCCTCTCTTCCGAATATATATAATCTTCCATTCCCTAGTCTCGACGTTGGTTCTATGTTTAACCACATTATTTGACACTCTCTAGTTTTTTACTTTTCGTGAACTTTTACATTGTCTTGTCTTGTAAATTTTAAATTTCGTATTGTTCATTTTCATAATTTTAAACTATATTGAAAACAAAACATTTTTTGTGTAATACTTTGGGAGGAGGGATGTTTACATATGCCAACCTTACTTTCCTTACTACTTAAATAACAATTCAATAAATATATAAAAGTTAGACAAATATAAGCATACAAAAAGACTTCTTTAATCTTAGTTATCTTAATTCTATTATCTCAGTAGTTTCATCATCTCTTAAAAACTGCTCATGCAAGTTTTATGAAATTTGGATAGTAGGTCATATTCATCCCATTGTTTGTTCCATTATAAGTTTCAACCTTCTGCACTCATCTGTTTTTCTTCCACATGTGCGCGAACACACGTATTAATATATGGTACCATCTACACAGGCTTCAAATGTGTTAGATCCTGAATCCTGAAGCCTTGCTAATAATATCGATAAAATTTAGTTAAAAACCAGCACTTCTTATTTTAATCGGAAGTAGGTAAAATGTTGAAACACGAGTATAGTATTATTTTTTTAACAAACAAAAAGTTAATTAGTACAATTAGTTGCATAATAGATTTGAGTTTGAATTTTTAGTTATATTTTTTAGTTGCATTTTTAGTTTGTAATTGATTTTTAGTTTGTAATTGATTTTTAGTTTGATTCTAGTTTATAAAATACATTATTTCAAGCTTTGAAAAAGCTTTATCGAGTAATTACAAATAAAAAGAGGACACTTGTTCTTGGGACGTCGCAATAATATAAATGGAGCCTATTCTATCATGCAAGGCTGTTTGATTCAATGGAAAATAATAAGTAAATTACTCCCTACACAAAACATATTATGTTGTAGAACGAATGATTTAAGATATAAAAATGCCGGTAATTTCTCTAACTTCACATATTTTAGGATCCTTCCCTTCTAATCTCCCTATTCTGCCAATCCGTTTTTCACTCCCTTCATAACTTCTGAATAGTTAATCATATAAAAAAATATATATATATATTTATATATATATATATTAAACTAACCATTTGATTGGATCTAATTAAGGATGTGATTAGTGTATATTTAAAAAAACAGAACAAACAAACCTTTAAACTCCTAAAATACGGAGAAGGTTTGTAATTGTAGGTCACTCCCACCATTTATCTTTCAAAGAGCACAACTTAAAACTATTTCTTTAAAATAAATTTTAAATTTAGGTCTTTAAAGATGAAATTTTATGTCCCCTCCTCCCTATATCAGCTGTTGTTAAAACTAAATTACAACTTCACACCATTATTTTTGATATGGCAGGTTTATTACACAAAAAGTAGGTTACATTATTTTGTTAACTTCTTGAGTAAAAATTGTGCAGGTACTTATTATCACGCTTTCTTGAGCACTAAAATAGTTGTTTTCGTTCTCTCAAAGACTTATTATTCGACTTTTGTGTGGGAAATATTTTTGAAATTAAGGTATAGATATAGCCCCCCTTGGTTACCTTACCACTCTATGGTATCCTGATCCTGTGTAATTCATAAGTCGATATTAGTTACCGTACATCATAAATTTGAAATCCAACCAAATAACCTAGTATGCAAGAAACTGCGGAACGGTATTGAGTGAATTCCAGACAAAATACTTGTTTTAAAAATGTTATAAATATTTAAGAACAATAAAGTGGTAGTAATAGTAATATTTATACGTGTACTTTACCTTATAAACCCATGCAGAGCAATAGAAGACCATGAATACGTTGTATAATATAAGAAGCGGTTTCAAAGAGAAAGGCTTTCTGCTGGCCATAGCCTTAGGACCTCCCCACAGTACGAAGTACAGGTACAAAAGGGTAACACCTGTCGTCGTCCAAAGACTCCACATCCTCCCGTCTACTTCCATCCTCTCTGTTAACATACTAATAATAATGCAAAAGTCAGTAGCTATGTACGTAACATAAGTAGATTAAGTCAATTATCTACAAGGGCGTGCGCTGCTTCGTCTATAGTAATTTTGTGTAACACCCCCCCCCCCTCTCCCCCCTCTTTGCCTTATAATGTATCATTAGTTTTATTTTAGTTCCTATTGTCAAGGGTAAAAGCCATTACTGTTATGTTGAATGTAGCAGAACGAAGTTCTAACTAAATCGTGCTAGCGTTTTAAAGCTTAAGCTGTAAAAGATTCCATACAGTCGATATAGACGACATAATGTCGTCCTTCAAAATTATCCTAGAAAAGTTAATAACAGAGAACATTCTACTTCTTTCGATATAGCTCTAAACGCACGACATCAAATAATAGCTTTACTAGCATTAGAAGTCGCAGTCCCATAAAACTCTTGTTTTATTTGTGAAACGATTTGTTCATCTCAATGTCTCCTCTCTTAAGATGAAACCTTTTTCTCAAGAGTATGGCGTCAAACAGCAATGCTCCTGAATATTTAAAAGAAAGTTTCTGAGGAAGATTTTCTGAAACAATATGAGAAAGAAACAATCGGATACGACGAAGAGTATATTAACCAGGAGCTATACCAACTGGTACAAGACCAAGGCATAGAAAGATTTGAAAAGACTGTGTCTAAGGTTGCAGTACCAAGTTCAGCGCACGAGCGAGAATAAACTGTCAACCAGAGCTTCTAAGTCAAGATTGAATACTTAAGAAGGATTGGACTGATGCCTGCAGGATTTAGCCATTATGAACGTAAGAGGCTGGAGAACTAAAGTAGACAACGAGGCTAAAACCTGCGGTGGGTTGTAGAGCTGAAAAAAGAAAGATAGAAGAAACCCAAAAAACAGTGAGAAAAAAGAAACAATAAAGGCAAATTATATAGCTAGCACTCGCTGCTTTTCAATAATCTGTCTCACCAAGCGCCATGACGATTTTCTTTTATACTTGGTATAAAGTGTTTTCAAACAGGTTTTATTAATTTGACATAAAAACGTTAACGCTTAAGCTTTGTAAGTAGCAAATGCATTGCAAATTATTAGGCAAATGCGAACAACAGTTTTTATATACATATACAAAATTTACTTTATTTACAAGTGTTTGTAAAGATGTATATTAAACTATTAATGTCATAGGTACTTTATATTATAATATTATAAGTACCATTTAAAATATAATTTTCTTTTTTTTACAATAAATGTTTTTAATTCAACCACCTGTGAAACGTGACAACTTGCCTAAATATCTCATTTTAAAGAGTGTAAGAGATTTTTAAGATATACGAGTACAAACAAATATTCAAGAATCGTGGGATTTCAACACATCAAATTAGCTAAAGATCAAGCATTTTTGTTTGGTATATTTAGTGCTAATAAATTATATGATTGTATTTAAGTCATAAATTTCACTTAATTATTATTGTTAAGTGATTTCTTAAATTTTCCCTGCTACTAATTATATCCTTCCGGCCACCTGGTTCCCTTTGGTTTTGCTTTTAATTCTATATAAATTCAATTATTATTTTACTTTCTATCTCTCCCTCTTTTCCATCACCCTACCCCTTATCCTTTACCTTTTCCACCTTTCAGTCTGTATTTGACACTGTCCGGGTAACATCTTTTTTACATCACACCTTTAAGCTTTATGAACATTCTGAAACCGGACACTTATCCACCGAGTTTATGTTGCTGGTGATACCATAAGTGCATATCCACATAATCACATCAACTCATCACTTATCCATCAAGTTTGCTGCTGGTGATACCATAAGTGCACATCCTACATCACTCTACTCATCACTTCAAATCCTCAGCCTACTTACATTCTGGAATCCTGCAACAAGGTATCTCGTCTCAACTCATCAACCATTCCCATTCCCCATCATTTTTATTTTGTATTTTTGTATAACTTTTTTCACTTAGAATCAATATTTATTTTCATTTCAATAAAACCTATTTTTCAACCATTTTAATTTAATCTTTTTTTATTTCTATGTAATACAGTCCGCATACCATATTTTAATCTTAATTCAACTTTACCAACCTCAGTATAGTTGGTCTTGCCGTAACGGAATTCTTAACAATTATTGTTAAAGTTAATTCTAATGTTTCGGGAAGCTTAACTTTTTTACTTATTTTTACACGGTTAATTATTCACCAGGATCAATCGTATCTTCAGGTACACGAGTACGAGATCAAGTATTCAGCGATACAGATAATGGAGGAGACTTGAAAACTGGCAAATTAATTTCAGGAGTTGTGTACCTCTGTCCTCTACTATTAACATGCAGTATTGGCTAAGTCAACTGCAACCATCTGTTGTTATCTCAACCACGGATGTTGTTGTAGCAGCTAGTGAAAGAGCGCGTGTGCTAGTGCTAGTACTAGTAAGGCTCTAGGGGCTGTTTCAGGATTTATTTAGCCCTGAAGGAATCCGTTGCTTATGGGCGATATCGATAAAGAATCAGCAATTTAACTCGCTCAATGCTTTGAGTACCATCAACGGGCCAAACATGTTTTAGGCATCAAGAAATAGGCATAAGAAAGAGAGAGATGCAAAACCAAGTGGTAAATCTACAAAACCATCGTGTCAAGTGCGGAAGATCAGTGATGTCATATAATTGGGGTTGGCAAATGCGGCTCTTCGACGAGTTAAGTGCGGCTCCCATTCAAAATTTGTATCCTTTTTAGTTTTGAAAACTTGCATATTTTGTAAACCAGATAGATTTTTAATTTTTCGAAATAGTACTTATTGAAAAATTGGCTAAGAAATTTGAGTTATTAGAGGTGAAAAAGTATCAGACATTGCAAATCTACTTCTGCAGTTGAATTTTAGTTGAGTGTGCACAATCAAAATATCCAGACTTAAAGAAAGATGCTGCAGTTTAATTTAATTTTTTGGTACAACATTTCTATGAATCTGTGTACTCCACACCACAGTGAAGTTCATGAAGTCAAACTATCGTTCTCAGTTGACCAATCATCATCTCACAGAATTGCTATGGGCGTATTTAACAAATTTTACGTCATATTTCCAAGATTTGGATTTGACCACAGATCATCGCTCAACGTTCATTTTATTTTAAATATTTTTTTTTAAAAATAATTATTTGCATTGTCTCTCTCTTAACTGTATGTTTTTTTAAGCGTACTTTACAAAGCACTTAAGATTTGTGTAGAATATGCAAATATATTAACTAAATTAAATTTTAATTTCTGAATTTAATACTATGTAATTACAGTGTGGTTCTTTAAAATTCACGAAAAACCGTCGTCGTTGACCTGCCCACTGCCCGCCTCTGCCTTATAGAATTGAAGCCACCAACCATTGTATAAGGGGGGGTGTTAAAGTTAATTCTATTGTCTAGGGAAATTTAACGATTTTTATTTAATGATTAATTTACTATCAGAACAGGATTTTAACACAACATAATATGTGAATTAAATAAAATAAATGTTTGTTCTGATTGGGTTTTAATAATCATGTGTTATGTCATAGTCTTTCTCTTATTTTGCAGTCAATTTAGTCAGAAGTAACCAACTTTAAAATTGTGACATTTGGGACAGTATATATATTATATGTATGTATGTATGTATGTATGTATATATATATATATATATATATATATATATATATATATATATATATATATATATATTCCTGTGATTTTGTAAGAGTTAATTTCATTTATTCTCTAAGCCTCTAAGCCCTATGCAATGTTGACACTAATTGACATACAATCATTAAAACATAAAACAAATGCGAATGTACGAGTACAATGTTTATTTCCGAAACCAACAAATTATTTTAACTGATTGTCAATGTATTATATAACGAAATAAAACCATTAATATTATCGGTTACTATATACAAGATTATAAAGCAATTATATAATATTTTTTACACTCAAAAACTGTCTCAAGATGCGGAATAATTCGATTACGTAAGTCTCTCTACGACGTCTATTGAATGATTCATTTTTTTTTTATAATTGGGATTTTGGGTTAATTTAACTAAACATAAACAGATTTATGAGCTATAAATCTAGGAATAATGCAAAAAAATAAAAAAACATGGAGACAGTCATGATAAGTTATTGTAAGGTCATAATACGTACTAAGTTATGCCACATGCTTTTTCTGATTATTATTAATATCCACTTAAACATTTCTTTCTTTTTCTAAAATAAATGATTATGCTAATATTCATTTTAAATTTGTATAATGAAAGTTTATTTCATTATACATTTATTATTAATTTTGTTATTAATTTATTATTATTCATTATACATTTAAAGCATTATACAAATGATTAATTCATTTAACATATCATGATATGATAAATTATATTACTTTCTTAACAATTAAATTAAATCTGCACACATGTTAATTATTAAATAAATTACATGTTAAAGAATAAGTAAGCTGAAAGTAGATAATACTTATCTGTTATTCAATTAATGTCTGGGTTTGAGTATTTATTACTTAAAAGGTGTTCTCTTAAACTCTTGATAACATTAAGAATATAATTATTAATTGGTTTAAATAAAGAAAGCCTTAATATTAGAGGAATAGTAAACATTTAATTCTCGAGTAGTTAGATCTGAAAGGAATTTCATTTTCGAGCTAAAACTGCAACATATTTATAATTAAATTGTTGTTGACTTTTTATTCCAATGGATTAAAAATTAGCTAAATTCTTAAAGGACCAATAACAAGGTAATTCTCTCAATTCAAGAGTGGAATTATTATTAAATTATTCTTCTACCAATTTGAAATAAAAGTTGTTATTTACTGTCATTTTAAAAAATATACATGAATGTTAATGAGAGTGAAATGTATTATAAAATAGGTTTACATGAATTCTAAAGGATGTTATTTAATGTACATAATTAAATACAAACAAAAAAAGTTTCGACATAAATTAAACATCTTGTGGTGTATACCAAATGTCAGATTTCAACAGTAATAAAGGACCGAACTTGGAAAAATTCAGAAAATAAAAACAAAAAGTCATAAATTAAATTAATATTAAGTATATAATTTCCTTCAAAGATATGTAAATTATAAGAGCAGCAGTGGCTAAAAAAAAGGAAATAAATTAAACAAAATTAATTCCACTTTAAAGAATGCCGAGATGGTACAGGACGAAGACAGAACTCAAACAAGAAAAATATCTATAATAAAATAAAATGGTCTAACAGTACGATGAAGACCTCATTAGTTACCGCTATACATTGCCGTAGTGAAATTTATATATCTCATCTCATCACAACGGATTTTCTAGCCAAGGTAATAAGGTGAACAATTCCTTTTATTGTGTAGTAACGGACCACGATGGCCCTCATTTGTATAGATGAAATGGCAAAAAATTGTAAATTAAGGAGCTAAAACTTGCCACTGCCTGGAAATAATTTCTCCTCATAATAGAAAAGGAAGGATGCACGTGACTTATAAATTTAGAATGTATTTATGAACCGCACGTAAAATTTATCGCCACGTACGATGAATTTTACGTAGACCTACAATTTTTAATATGTATTTTTTACCATTTTCATCGCTTTGATTAAGATAACCACTTTATTATTTCTATAACTACTTATATTTTATTTATAACAAATTAACGTATTTTATATTTTCTCGATACAGCGGCACACAAGCTATTATTTATTATTAATAGATAAACTGTGATAAATTTATTTTATTGAGAATTTCTACTGATCTTACTAAATTACTAAGAAAAAAAATAGTTGCGGATGTACATGGGCAAATGGTGGACAGTTTGAAGAATAATTGTAATTTTTAAAACACAATAAAGTTTTTTTTTTATTAAATTATTTTTTTTACTGATTATTAAATTTTAATCGAATTTACTCCAAAATGGTGCGTTTTATCGACGTTTATTAAGAGTACCTTTTTTGCTTAAAATACCTTCATTTACCAATAACAACATAAAAACATTTAAAAAATTACAGTAAAAAATGTTAGAGACCGTTCGTACTGCTCACTAGAGACACCTCTGGATGAGTTTTTTTAATTTCTCACATTTTTAATTTCTCAAATTTTATCACTTATAGGGTTTCTGAGATATTTCATTAAAATCATCTTTAGAAGCTGACAAGTTAATAAGGGGCTTTATCTCCTTTATTAATTGTAGTCCATGCACCATGACTTAATGAGCGAATTTTCAAAGAAAGCTGCGTATTATTGGCTTATGATAATATAGAAAAATCTTTGTTTAGAATTTGGATGTTTATTTTGGATGTTGAATTTGGATGGTACGCGGGGTACAAAAGTCAAGATCGTATATACCCTTCAAGATGCATGTCGTTGGAAGCTCTTTAAGAGTACACTTTTGTCATATTTTCATATAAGAGGGGGGCTAAATGGAAAAAATGTGTTTTTATGCTATTTTTTAACCTAAATGGTGAAACTTTGACCCTAAATGGTCAAACTTTGACCCCTAAATGGACTCCAACAATTCTGGCCAACGAACCCATCCTTTCTTTTGATATTATTGACATTTTAAAATTTGTTTGAAATTTTTAAGTGCATCCTAAGGGGAGATATCGTCTGGTGTGACACACAAATATATATATATATATATATATATATATATATACATATACATATATACATACATACATACATAAAAAAAGTGTTAAATTTTAGGAATCGATTCAGGATGGTCTAAAACGGATTTCCATGGAGAAATTTTTCAAAAATTCGCATTACAAAAATTTTGAAGCCATTGCAATTGCAATAGCTTAATTTTCTTCGAAAATTCGCTAAAAATGTTATGATAATCTTCGTCTTTATTTTTCTTGTTTTATATTTGCCTCAGAAAAAGCTGATTTGGTTTACCATATCTTGATAAAACTTTAACAGATCACTGTAAACCAATAAAGGCAATCATTCATTATAATGCTAATTAACTATTATAATATATATATATATATATATATATATATATATATATATATATATATATATATATATATATATACCTTTTTTAGGATTTTTTTTTACTTTGTATAAGTAAATCTGTAATCGACAAATTTAATAAACAAAGAATAAACTCGTTATTACAATTCAGACATACGCAGACTGCGTCCTTAACTCTTTTCGTTAAAACAATCCTTATGACTATTTTCTTTTTTATTTGTTCTAATATTCTTGTAGAATCTTTAAGCAGGAGGGATTAGAGATATCATATTTTGATAAGTCTAAGCTTGACAGTTAAGCCACAAGTAGAATGTTATGTTTAATAAATGAAGAGTGGACATTAATGAAGTTTAATTAAAATTAATTATAATTGTATATGTATTTCCTACGATACACGTATAATGAGTTAAAAATGTTTCCATCAAAGAAATAATAATTATGTAATATATTAAGTAAATGTATTACGTCTTTCTAAAACTTCTAAGGATCAGAAAGTTTAAAACAAATCAATTTGTCCTTGAAAACTTCGTTTTATTTAATGATTTTATTTATTAAAATGTAAAAGAAAGATTTAACAAGAACTATTACCCATTTGTACTTAAAAATTAGTCTTATATAAAAATAAATCTAACAAAATACATACTTTGATCTTGATTAAATTGGATTTGGATATGGTTCATTGGCTGGTCCAACCAGCCGGGTCCTCTCGCGCTGTGGGAATGAGGAAGGAAGCTTTGTTGAAGAATCCGTAACGTTGGTGAGGAGTCGAACAGATGACTGTTGTGGAAGGCGTGAACCCACGCTCTAGCTCAGTAAGTGGGGGGACACCATGTAGTCTTGTATACCTGCCATTCAATTATATCTATCAGCTGGCCCACTTTACCAGTAGCCCTGGTCCTCCAGTATTTTCGGCACAATTACAGGGTGACGTATCTCCGTCATGTTAGACACGGTTTTGTACCGTTCGATCCCGCTAGATGGTCCAGCTTTTGGAAGCAAGAAGAAAAGAAAAAGAACTATTGTATGCATTTCAGGAGTACATCCATGTATGTCTTTAGGTCATTTGATCAGGACGTGCATAAACTAAACACTGACTATCTTGAAAAAAGAAAAGAAGTAATAGTGCCCACCGTAGTCACACACACATATTTTGACAACGAATATCATGATCTAATAGAAGGTATAATACTACTCTACTTGCGTGAACCGTGTAAATTCCATTCTTGAATTAGACTAGAGTACATATTTCTTATGTTCCTCATTTTTATTTCATTTTTAAAAGATGAGCCAAATGCTAAAAAAAAAAAACAGTTTTTATAATAATTAGTAAAATATTTTCAACTGAATTAGTCTTTTTGACAAAGAAAAATCAATAAAATGTCAACTTTTAAAGGCAACAGATTTTATATCTTTAAAGTAGGTAACTTAATTTATATTCCTAGATTGCGTGAATTTAAATATGCATAAACGGTCATTTCGAACATAAAAATTCAAAATAGGAGCTTTTCAACACCCAGCAAAATAAATAAATAGGAGTTAATTATAAGTATCATTTTAAAAATTATAATGAGCATGTATAAATAAATGTTTAAGCTTTGTTTTCGTCATTTTAAACCACTAACAAGAACCATTATTTATCACGATAGCATTTAATATTCAAATGTGTACTTGTACGAGAATAATTAAGAGTTTTTCTTAATCTTCACTGTAACAATTCGAGATACATAATAAATATATGTATATAAAAAGAAGGCGACAAGAATTTTGTCTATAGAGTAGAGTGTAGAGCGTAGCGTTATCTGTAAATCAGAAAGATTATATGGGCCAGTTATGAGCTCAAGAAGATAAGAAATCGTAAGTCTACGTATCCAGTACACATCCAAATATTTTTAACTAGGCACTCTCACGTATGACTAACAAAGTACATACATATTTTACAAATTAATTATTTCAATAGTCTGTATTTGATTGTTTACAATATAATTATTTGTTTTTATATTGTTTCTTGTATATAAACATAAACTAAATGGATTTACCTCTAATTGTAGATAAATTGTGAATGGTTAACAATTTTGTTATTTTGGGAAAAAGTAGTGGTTGTTATACATTGATTCTAAAACAACGAAGAAAAACAGTAGATATTGTGACCAAACTGGGATAAATATTATCAAAATTCACTGCATATTACAATAATTCTCTAAATGTTCTCAATTGCATTCACTATACTAAGGTTTGAAATCAGAACTAGTGTCATTATGCCAAGTTTATAAATAAATTTGTTTGGAGGCAAGCCTATTCTTGAAAACTGTTTAATCTAGTTTGAATTCGCATAAAATGCTGCATTGTTGATTCAATAATATTACAAAGGTCTCGTAAAACGATGCTATTATCATGTCGTAGAAATGTACTCTTGAGTAATATTTTTTTTGAAGCAATGGTCGAGTAATGATTTTAGTTTATATTTATTAACGATGTTGATTAGGTAATCAATTTACTTGTATGCTTAAAAATACTATTTATATATACATTTATCTGTTTTAAAATTAATCTGTGAAACATTTCGGTTTAGTTAATAAATTTGGTTTCAAATAATTATGCAATCAGACATATTAATCCATGCTGAAAGATTAATCTATGTTGCCTATAAAAATAGACTGTCAATTGGTGTGGCACAAGGCTTCCTCGCACCCTATCACGTACTTTATTAATTTTAAGCTTTTAGCATTTACAAGCTTATTCATGTAAGAAATCAAAACAATTTTGACAGATTAAAAAAAAACGGAGGTAACAATTAATCAAATTAGACAATAATGGCATGCAAAAGCATAAAATCAATAAAGTTCATAATAGGTTGCGGGGAAGCTATGTGCCACACCAATGGGCAGTCTATTTTACATGAATGAAAGTATCAATTTAGAAAAAGCTATAAGAGCAAAGATGGTTCAATTTAATCTGGGGCTATCTGCGGGATACTTTCGATAAACTATAAAAGTTTCATACAAATCAGATAAGTACTTTTGAAGCTATAGGTGTAAATAAATGTTTTGTGCGCATGTGGAAGAGAAACAAATGAGCGCAGAAGGTTGAAACTTATATGGGACCAACAATGAGCTAATTAAGACCTACCATTCAAATTTCATTAAAATCGGAAGTGTAGTCTTTAAGATATTATGTTGGTTCACAAAAATTGAGTGACAGACAGACCCGGAACCAAAAATGTTTCCTGATGTCTAAAACGGATTTCTATCTTGGAATTTTTGAAATCGGAGACATAAAATATTTTCGTTCGTCAGAACGATTACATAGCTTCCGTTACCTTTGGTAAGCTTGGAAGCAATATGAACGCTTGCATAAACGATTCTAAAACTCTATATTTGTTTATTATAAGGAAAAATATATATATTATTTAAATAAATCAAGGAAGAAATAATAGGTTAGACCCAAAAATTGGGGTTGAAGTTTATAGGGCAGATTTTTGTTTTTAAGGAAATGCGTATTGAGAAGTGTTAAATGAAATAGGAGGACGTCCTGAGTATAAATAATATATAATTTGGTTATGTTTTTGTATCGCCAATTAATCTCTGTGTCCTTGAAAATTGCGTTTTTCGTGTACCACCTTTATTTTTTTTAACATATCAACGAAAAGTAGTTATATAAGTAAGTAGTTAGCATAATTATTCTTTGTCAAAATGTTTCATATATTTTGTGAGAAAAAATGTTTCACCCAACAAAATCTAAAAAAATGTATTCCCTTTGGAACTTTCCTCTTTTCACTTTGTGATGCATTTTGTAATTTATAAATTCTGTACTAATCCTAAATTATACCTTAACCTTAAAACGAGGTTTTTCAGACTCAGACTAATTAATCGTTAAACTTTGATTATGGGGAAAAATAATCCATTGATATAAATAAAAATCATTTTATTTTTTTGATCCTGTGGTAAATCACAGTTTAATATGATAAGAAAAGGGAACGTAAGTAATATGTGAACAACTTTGTTAAAATAATTAGTATTTTGCATCAGAAATTGTTTGAAATTATGATCACTAATGTAAAGAGCAGACGCTCTTAAATATTATTCGTGTTTTATCAGTCCTCTGCTAACTATAAAGTAAAAATTTCGATAAATGGCTTTGTCATTGAATAATTGATTAATTATAATTTGTTGAAATTCTACTGAGGTATGTTACTGAAATAAAATAGAAAAAATAAATACGGATTATAATATGTATTTTTACTACATTTTGTACAGCTAAATTTTAAAAAATTGTGATAAACATTAACAATTTAAGCTAAATACCTTGAACCTTTGGAACACTTCGACAGCATGTCTCAGACCTTCTGCATTTGCACTGAATTTTTAACAATAAGAAGGTAAATAATATTTAATTTGTTGCAATCTATAGTAAGTGGGTCAGAAATAACTAGCATTTTCAAATCATGAATACAAGGTATAACCCCTCTTCCTCTGTAAATTTCGAGATATGTAAAAAAAACAGTTTCATAAACAAAATTTAACATCAAATTTTATTTTCGAAAAATAGTTTCATTTCAAGTAGTCTATTTTGAATCATATCCTGCTTCACAGTTTCAACTATTGTTATGTTGTGGTCCCTCGTTTTTAGATGATCAATAACCATCTGACCTCTTGTATGATGCCCTCCAAGTTCAATGACGGCGTGCGTGTCGAATTTGGTGGAAATTACATTTGGATTTTCAACTAAGACGGCGAGAACAGAATCGCATGATATCCAATTTTTGTATCCTTTGCGTCGTCCCCTGGCCATTACAGGCTCCTCCACAGTGTTCAATAAATTAATTATATCGTTGAAACTGCTTTCACCGAGTACTCCGCATCTCCATTCCTTTAACAAATAATTAAAATTGGTAAATTTTATTTTAGTATATGTAGTTTATTTTTTACAATTATTAAATTTTTTATTCGTTTATTTGTTCACATATGACCTTATTTGAAAAAGTACTAAATAAATTTTATCGCCCACCCCATGTAAACATTCCTATCCTGAACGGACGGTAAAGTTCTATTTTACAGCCCTAGGGCCAGAAAAAATAAAACATGGATTTTTACAGGCCGCTAGTTCGAGAAGCGGCCGCGGCGTGCAGGAAGCGCTAGTAGTTCTAAGCGTCAGCTGTTCAATTTGTAACAATCAATATTTTTATAACTGCGGTTTTTTTTGGTACAGATGTAACCAGATGTAATATGCATTTATGGTTTTGAAGATTACGGCAAAATTGAAGTGAAAAATTGTATTTTGTTATATTGTCTTATTGGCGGGGGGGGGGGGGGGGGGGGGGGGCGATACAATAGTGTACGCACCACGAGCAGTAAGCGCCATGACATACCTCGGGCGTTAAACGCACTCGTGCCTCGTGCCTTCAAACTTCACCCTCGGCCTGTAATAACGCCCTTACTGCCTCTAGGTACGTAAATAGCTATTACACATTTTATATTCCATAGATCGTAAGAGGGGGAAAAACAATTTAAAATGTTCTTAAAAATAATAAATTATATTTTTCAGGTTTTTATATTGCCTTCTCGTTAGTTCAGAAATGCTATAGAAAGATGTTAATTATATTCACTTTATAACATACATAAATTATAATGTATTAAAGAATATTTACTATGTGACTATCCATAGCCTAACAAAAAATATTAAATATACAAAATAAATATAATAATAACAATAAATATAAATATAAACTTACAAATGGAATTCTAAGATTAAAACATGTCTCCCAAGGAAGAAGAGTAAGTTTCTTTTCAAAATTCGTGAGCACAATATGAGCAGCCTCTGGATCAGTGTAAAAGTTGAATTCAGCACACATTGTCGTGTTTCCTAAAGCTAGAAGAAAACAATAAGATCATATTTATCACATCACAACAATACGATAAGGTAATTTGAAATTGTACATCAAATTTCTTTTTAAAAACATATTGTCCTTGAATATACGAAAACTAATGCAATTATTTCTACTCTCACAGATAGATAAGACGCTAACTGTGCTAACTTTATATTATGATCAAATATATGATAGGTAAGTCATTCAAGACTTAATCACATTTAAAAGATTCTTATTTAGAATGCTCTTATATTAAGTTTGTCCATGAAATTATTGGTTCTGTATTGTTTAACGCATGAAATTGTGTGAGACTTTTATAATAATTTTAACTACTTACCAGTGTAGTTGCCACCCATGATAAATACCTCTTTCACGTTTTTAGCAAAATTGTGATAAGTTCTTACGGCTAATGCAATATTCGTGAGAGGTGCAAGACATACTAATGTTACTTCACCTAAAAAAAATATGGAGACAATTTATAACAAAATTGGTCCGATAAATCAAAAAGAACTTTCTCATGCAGATATCATATTAACTCATTTAGTCTGATTTTTTGCTGTCACGTCAAATAACACGTAAGAAAATTGACCCTCTCTCTCTATTCCACTGCTAAGACATAGCAATAGTACATTACGCGTCTAGTGCGGAATGTAGCATTTTGCATGCGAGTGTGGAGTTTGTACCCGAGCGATAGCGAGGGTAGTAAAACCACACGAGCAATGCAAAATGCCGTTTTCGCACGAGTTGCGTACCGTACTTTATCTACGATTGTTAGATTTAAATAATAAATACAGAAAAAAATAAACTTCCTGTATGCAAGTTCGTATTTCTCTTTTGATAGAGATGACATTAATTCATTAGTTGTATTTTATGCCGAATTAATTATTTCGGGAGGCGTATTATTCTCCTCATATTCGTAATAATCATTTAAATCACTCATTGATTTTCACAAAAAACTCGATATAAACAGTTACTTTTACTAAACAAACAGCAAATTAGTTTTGTTAAATGAAAACAAACTCGCTAATTGTGCGTAAAAGTGAAGAATTCACCTTTTTTACCACCCTAGGGCGGTAAAAAAGAGGAATTCTTCAGAATTATGAGACGCGCATGCGCAACGAATACAAGTACGTAAATAATCACTTTCTACGCATCTAAACAGAGATACAATGTTTATATTTCGTACCAATCGTAGATAAATAATATGACATTTGAGGAGAGGCACTCTTCGGCGATATTTTATTTTAAAATTGAATTGAATTTGGTGGGTAATTTTGTGACACAATCAGAGTTGTAATTTACTTTCTTACCAATCCTGTGGGAAACAATCCCCCCCCCCCCCCCCGCACATGTAACTAGCTTGTAAAGCGCAATGTGTCCGGAATGCAGTGATCCCGCACACGAAAACACGTCTTGTGTAAAACCTAAGCATTTAGAACTAAGAACTGTAACGGTCCTCAGTCCTCATTCAGCATTAGATAGAAACTCTCTTAAGTGGGGAATTTCCACGAGAAAAAATTGCCGAGATCAAAATCATTTAATAAATTTTCATGCGTCAAAGACCTTCCCAAATCATTCTCATACGTCCTATTTTATAACAACCAGTCATGTAAAACTTGCTAGAACAAAGATCTCTTAACCCAGGATATAAGAGCACTCAGTGCAATTTTGTCATCAAAAAATTCTAATTCATTTCCAATAAGAATAACTAACATTTTGAATTCTTCTTCATTTCAAACATTATTATAAGTAAACCAAAGCCCATCTTAATTTTTTTTATAGTCTGAATGTCTGAGTGTCAAAAAGAATTTTATCACATATGTATATAATAATATATATTCATAATAACTATAATATATAAATTCATAATATATATATATATATATATATATATATATATATATATATATATATATATATATATATATATATATATATATATATATATACTCTTTTGTCTTGTACCTTTGTTCTCTTCCACCAATCTATTAAGAGCAACAACAGCGTTCTCTTCCTGTAGTTGAGGTAAAGTTTTTTCGGGAAGTGGGACATCGCCAAACCCGTTACTGCCATAATAATTCTTGAAATCCGGCGAGAGATTGGAATCCAATTGGATCAAAGAATTTTCAGCTCCCTGGTATACAGGTATCTATAAAAACAATACCAATAACAAAACAAAATGAAAAAAATAATAGACCTACTATTATTATAGGGTACATCTATCAATAGCTAAATCGGAGTTTATCTGATCCAAAGAAAGTTGGCTGATGCTACTGATCAGTAAAAGCTAGGTGTGATAGTAAAAGATCAGATATCATTAAAAGTTATATTGCACCTGGCTACCTAAACTAAGTGAATGTTTTTACTTTCTCATTTAAAGACAATGTATTGTGTTGGCGCCTAAATTCGATTCCGATAGATTTACACGTTATGAGGTCCCCTGAGTCGAAAAAAGTGGTAGTGGTTTTTAAAAAATGTCTGTCTGTCGTCTGTGCAGACGCCTGGAGCTTAAACTATTGGGCCAATTTTGACGAAATTTGGCATACATATTCAGAAAAATTATACCCCGATGTGAAATCGAGAAATAAATTTTAGCTCCAAATTTGGGGGCGCTACCCCCTAAAAACTCTGAAAAAACTTTAATTTTTTTTCTCGAAAACGGTTCCGACGATTTTGATTAAAAAATTCTAAAATGTTGTCCATTTAATTACGAATCTAACGATATAAGCCGTATTCCAGGGAAAAATCTAGTTCCTGAGAAAATTGCTTTAAACGCGGACGGAGAGAGGCCGGGTTCGATTCCCCGCCGAGAAGTTATTTTTATGATACATTTTGATAAAATATTTTATAATACTTTAATGGACCTACGGAAACTCGAAAACTAATAAATGGAAAACATTGGGCTAAGTAATTATCAAATCGTATATGCAAGTCGTATGAAAAAATTTGTCTGAGTTGGAGCGGACTGATTTTTTTTTTTTTTTTTTCTTCTTTTAGAGTGTTTATACATTATGATTAGTGAAATTGTTTATGGTTTAACAGTTCACCTTTCCTTAGATAACAACTTCGTTAGTCGTCCACTTTCAGTCTAATAATTTAAAAAGATCTTATTTTGTCTTCCACAACATGAATTCTGTTACACTATTTATTTTATTTAACTGTTTTGTTTTTTTTAATAAACATAAAATTGACTTGATTTTTAAATATGAATAGAACCAAATTAAACAATATTTTGGAAACCAGAAGGCAAGCTCGTCAAAATACTCGTAGCTACAGCTACATACTCAAGAACTACTTGATAATTTGTACTCTCATGAAATATTAATTGTAGAGCTCACTGAGATGAGTATCGTGTTAAGTGATTTTTGACCACTGTTAAGAAGTGGATCTATTAATAAATAGGCATTAATAGGGAAAAATTGCATTTAATAATAATGTTTAATTTGATATTCGATTTTATTTTTAATTGAAGGTTTTCTTTGTTTGGACTTTTATTCCAAACAACACCTTCACTGTTTTATTTTTAATGGTTAATAAATTTGTATAAAAAATACAAACCTTGCTTCTACCAGCTGTTTCCAATATATACAGTGTATTTCTGCAAACGTTATCAACGGAAGTGTTTCCTTTAGCACAAGTTATACCTAAGATTTCTAAATAATTTTGTTGAGATGATAAAAATACGAATAACGCCCAAGCGTCATCCACGCCGGTATCCACATCAATAATTACCTTCATCATAGAAATCTTTGTTCAGGGTTTATTTCGAAATTGTCAATAAAAAACTCAAACACGATATTCCAAAAAGTATAATATTATTCAATCAAAACAACTGCTATTTTGATCTGAATGAATAATTTAAAGGCACAATGACAAGAGAGGAAAAAAAATATTTAGAAGAGATACTTAAGAGAAGAACAATGTAATTTGAATTTGAATTATTATATCTAAATAAACCTCGTGCAACAAGATAAGATAAATTTTAAGTAAACGTTTAATTAATTTATATGTTAGGATAAATGTTAGGAAAAAAAATTGTTATGTAAGAATCAAAAGGAAAGAAGGGGGAGTAAGGTCAGTAATGAACAGGGATAGTGGATTTCTGTTTTACGTGGAAGTTGCCGGCACCGGCAACACATGTACGAGCTGAGGGTTAGTATGGTACAGCTCGGAATTATACTGAAAAAGAGTTAGAGTTAGGAGGCTAATACAAACTAAATAACTCTCTATAGTGATTAGTGAAGTTTATTAGGCATTTTGTTAAATGAGATCTGGTCTTCTGTTCATGAAAATCATGGTCTTCAGTTGTAAAATTAAAATCCATGAAATTTGAATTGTATTAAATTTAGGTATATAAAAAACTGATCTGATTGGATGCAAGATATAATTTACAAAATTTGATTTTATAGTGAGGAAACAATGCATCCATGATTTTTTTTATCACATGTGACATCCTTGAAATCAGATGCTTGCTTACTAGAGCATTTGCTCTTTTGCTGAATCATTTGATTCAGCGCAATAAAAAAATACAACAGACATTTTTATTTAAGTTTCTCAAAAAATTTGTAACCGCCAAAACAGTTTCTATTTGTTCCTCTGATATTTACTAATGAAAATCCTAAAGAGTTTGTTATTAATCTTAGAGAACACCGGCACAGAGTCTCTGAATATCACATTCTTTTTAAGTCGTAAGCTTTTACAGGAATATATAACTTTCATAAGAACAGCTAACTATTCAACAAAGTTTTCCATTACGACTGGTCTAAGGCAAGGAGATGGGATAAGTCCGCTTTTTTTTCTTTTTTTTTATTATTGTGAAAGGTGTAGAAAATTCCACATTGGTAATTGGAGGCTCCAACCAATTACAATATCAGCACATGTAGAAATCCTGGGAGTCCTAAGAAACTCGACAGTCCAAAGTTATTACCTGTTGACATCAATACTCTTAATTAAACTATGATCGTTAAGAGGAGATGTACCAGGTCAGACTTAGAGACAAACCACTTAAGCAAGTAAATTGTTATAAGTTGTAACGGTATAGTGATTTAGGTAAAAAAAAAACAAAAAACCCTTCTGTTTAGAACTGGGGGGCCCCCATCATCCTTGATTTGCCCCCCCCCCCCCCCCCCCCGCAAAGCGGGCCCATAGATACTGAAAACAAATGCGCATGCTCCAGTAATTCAGATAAGCTAGGCAACTCCTTCCACAGGGTAGAGTTAAAAGACAGTTGCGAAGGTTAAAGAAGTTGCGGTACAAATTCCGTAAGTTAGGATGTAATTAGCACCACAATCTGGATAGGTTCTAAGGTTTCGTCAACTCCACCAACAAAATAACGATCATAGTCGATAGTGTACCTTCCACGATCCGGCACCTTCCAGGATAACGATCCATCAACCAGGAAAGGAACAACGGTATGACTGGTACTCTTGTACAAAAGGACATTTAAATTTATTATTATTTAATTAAAGCTCATATGAAATAAATATTCATTTGGTACTTACTCTTTTGCAGGGAGCCAACGTGGCCGAGGTGCTCTAGGCGGCCCGCCTGACTATCAATGAGTGAGGCGAACGAGGTCGTGGGTTCGATCCTGTGCCATGGTACTCTGAATTGCATCTATGAATCGCAGACGATCGATCCGTGTCATGAGATGTGATTTTTATCTATGGTTCGAGGACGGAGCAGGGCGAGGGCACCCCCTAAGGGGTTCTCTTCCCCCACACTTTGACACACGCTTACATAGCTTAGGTGGTACAATGTACAGGTATGATGTGTGAAGTAGCTGGAACTCTCCACCGCGGGGTTAGTAAAATGGGCCCAGTGTGGCCCGATTGCTAGGTTCGAACAAGTGGTTCGTCCTTCCCGTCTAACCATTACCATTACCATTAATCTTTTGCAACAGCCTAGAACCTGTGTATGCTCTGGTATCAATAAAACCTAGTCTGGAGCGTTTCAAAGTACTTATGAGACCACATCAGCCACAATGGAAGGATTAAAAAAAAAGTCCCACCATCTGTCAATCTGGTGAGAATTGGGACTTGACCACAGAAAATAGAAAAACACTGCAGGAAACTGAGATCAAACAAAGCAGATTGGGACTGGGAGTCGACTACTGAATAAGATGGCTAAAGACAGCCAACTGGAGGTGGTTTGGTCACATTGCAGAGATCAAATTGGCTGGATAACCTCAAGGTAAATTGCTAAGAAACAGAAAATTAGGAAACACCTTAGTCAACCCTCTACAACCCCAGTAAAAGAGGATCTAATAAAGTAAGTATTATTCTTACTTTTCCCCAAAAAATCTTAAATAAAATGCCTAAAAATGTTAATATATTTATAATAAATCTAAACTTATGAAATTATAACATATTATAAAACTGCAAGCATAAAGGCAATAAAAAGCTGAAAAGGACCAAAAAAAATTAATAAAAAAAAATAAAAAATAAATTTATTTAATATTTCTTCAGCTAAAAATAATGTACATGTAGATATCACAGATTTTTTTTTTTTTATAGAAAGCTACCATTAACAGTGAAATGAAACAAACAAAAATAGTTATATTAAACAAAATTATAATGTATGGTACATTTATAACAAGCTATTTTTGTTACTTACAGTATCTACAAAATATTTTTGCATTTTTCATGTTACCAATTTTTACTTTCTCATAAAAAGAGGAAGTATGTGATGGCATGAAAATTCAATATGTATGGATTTACACTTTGAGTCGAAAAAAGTGGTTTTTAAAATATGTCTGTCATCTGTGTAGACCCGTGGAGCCTATTGAAGAAAATGTTCAGAGAAATCACACCCCGTTGCAATATTGAGAAATGAATTTCTCGAAAACGGTTCCAACGACATGATTAAAAATTCTAAAATGTAGTCCATTCAAATAAGAATCTAACGATATAAGTCGTTTTCCTAGGAAAAATCAACAGTTCCTGAGAAAATAGCTTTAAACACAGACGGAGAGAGGCCGGGTTCGATTGCCCGCCAAGAAGTTTATTTTTATGATAAATTGTTCAACAATAATTAAATGTGAAAAATAATAAATGGAAAACACTGGGCTAAGTAATTATGAACTATATGAGAAAGTTTTTCTGAGTTGTCTGGGACCAATTTTTTTCTTTTCTCTCTTCAATATTCATTGAAGAGATACTAATTGCTACAAAGAACTTTTACTACAGAACCTAAAAGAACAATTGAATTAAGTGTAATTAAAATTGATATGCTTCAGAAAAATTATAATGTGATGAATTCCAGCTATTCATTTGATATCTATTCCTCAAGTAAACTAGTCTTGATTATGTATTTATTGATTGTTTGCTAAGAAAAAATTGTAATAACAAAAAATCATAATAAAAATCACATCAAAATAAAATTTATTAAATGTTATAAGGGCAATAAACATTAAAAATAATAAACATTCATAGGTCCCTATAAAAATTAAAATATGGACTCAGAAATAATAATAATAAAACAATGCATTTTTTAAAGTCAAAAAAATTAGTTAATCAAAAATTTTACACATTTATAAAAAAAAATATATAACAAGGGTATAAAATATTTTATAAAAAATTCTGATAATTATTAACATTAAAAACATGGCATTTATTATCTTAACTTTGTAAAAGATTTAACAGATAGATTATCTGACCAAACATTGCTTATAACAATAAAAAACATTTAAAATTTGTTTACAAAACTCTTAAATTACAATATAACAAAGATTATAAAGAAAAGAAAATATTGGGATTTCATTTTATTTCAGCATACACCTAGACAGTTAGACAAACTTTGTACCTTGGAAGGCTATAGTTTAATATTCACTGCCTTTCTCGCTTAATTGTCAGGGGGGCCTGCCGAGTGCAGCCCATTTCTTCAACTCCGGGCATTCCCCTGCTACCCCCACCCCACCCAGCGTGTGAACTTGAAGGTACTAGCTGTCAATTATTATGCTCCAAGCTGCCAGGATGAGCCAAGATTTTTTTAACTCTTGGATTGATTAAGTTTGTTCCTATTCAAAAATAAAATAAATGTGTCACTTTTTTCAGACAATTTTGATTAAAAAATTCTAGTCCATCTAACTATATTATGTAGTTTTCCCGGGAAAACTCTAGTTCCTGAGAAGTAGCTATAGTTGCAAAAGGTGAGAGGTCTGATTCAATTCTCCACTGGGGAGGAACTATTTGTACAGCAAATTTTGACAAAATTAAAAACACTGGACAAATTAATTGTATATGATAAAAGTTTAGTACGAGTTGGACAGATGTTTTAATTTTACATGTATGTGGCTGCACGAGAGTCTACTAGAAAACTGGAGAGATTAGTTAGTTATTTTAATTATCGTTTAAATGCAGTTTAAAACAACATGATACCGGAGTTTCATCATGGAGAAAGGTTCTGAATAAAGTAAAATAAGTTAAGAAAAGGTGTAGTTATGGTCAATAAATAGAGTCAGTATTTATTGATATCTATAAATAAGGAACAACTCAATCAAAAGGCAGAAAGCCCTCATTTTCCTAATTACCAAAAATAACAATAACCATTTTCTAAAGCAACAAATCATAACATTTTAGCTCCGCACCTCTCATTACCATCCTAGTTCCATCCCTGAAACATTCCTAGTCAAAGATTATTTATATAATCGAGTAGTGTCCCAAGGACGGTGGGACAATTATTTGCTATTGCTAAGCTAAGGCAACCACATTTATTCTAATAAAAATAAATGTTTGTTTGTTTTGTTGTTCTTCAAATAGATATAAATAACTTATCTAAATCAATTTTCTTAATTCTACTTTTTTTCTTAATATAAAATTTAGCCCATTGCCACAGGATTAACCGCTCAATAATAATTAATTATTCCTCGAAAGTTAATAAAATAACAGTGCACATCAGAAATTAATTTAAACTACTAAAAAATAATTTACCTCATCAATCTATATAATTAGTTGAATTGATGAATTTAAAATTTTTGGACAAAAGTTGCTTAGTTCTCACTACACCTGGTTTCTAAGAGAGTAACTAATGAACACCATGTTTTCCTCTCAAATAATTTAAAAGACATGTTGATTTACCACAATGTGAACACATAATTTTGAAAGATTTTGGTATTGGGTGTGTTAAAAGTTCTCTAGCAAACCCAAGAATTGATTTTCACCCATAATTTGAGCTTATAACATTTCCCTTAAAATTTATTTTTAAGGAGAAAAAAAGAGAGCATTTCAGAAGGCATAAATTGAGAGAGACAGAAAAGACAAAAGAAATTCCATAAGATTAAAAAAAAAAACTGTCTTAAAACTATTGTGAAACATTGATTTCTTAAAAGACAAGAATAAATCTCAAGACATTTCATTATCTAAAAAAAAATCTTTTAATTTAAGGAGTCTTGACTGAAGCTTTTCCTGAAACACAGATTCAATAATGGTTATGTTGTGATCTCTTGTTTTTAAATGATCAATAACAATTTGTCCTCTAGTATGATGTCCACCTAATTCCATAATGGCATGAGCATCAAATTTCTTATCAACTACACTGGGATCTTCCACAATAACAGCAAGGAGTTGATCACATGAGATCCAGTGCTTGTAGCCAAGACGGCAAGACCTTGCCATAATTGGTTTCTCTATCATGTTTAGTAATCCAAGAACTTTGCTATTACTTAAACCTAAAACGTCATATCTCCATTCCTGCATCAGAAAACATTTTAAATTTGATTTGAATATTAAAAATGTAAAATAATACAAAAATTATTAAGTTCTTAAACTGAGAAGTACACAAATTTTAGTATTAAATTAAATTTCAAATATATAATAAAAAATAATTCAATAAATAAAAAAGGGTTCTTATAAATGGTACTAGCTAAGTAAAAGAAGAATGTAAAGAAATGGTCATCCTATTTTACTTTTTTTATCCGTTTGGATAAAAAAATTATTTTAATATTAAATAAATTTCATTAATTATCTAAATATATTTTTTTATTCATTCTCTAAATAAGTTTTTTAAAAAAGGGTTCAATTAGACTAGATTGGATGATTATACATCATCCTATCATTATTCATTAAAACCAAGACATATGAAGTAACAATTCTTTAAGAATCTATTCAATTAGACACTACTTTAAACATCACATAGTCTAGAAATCTAACAAATGTATTAAGAATCCAAATAGTGTCAGAGTTTAATATATTAAAATGAATATACTTACGAATGGAACTTTAAGGTTAAAGCAAGTTTCCCAGGGAAGTAAAGTAAGTTTTCTTTCGAAGCTTGTCAAAACAACATGAGCTGCTTCAGGATCTGAGTGGAAATTAAACTCGGCACACATTGTTGTATTCCCTAAGGCTACAAATAATAATTAAAAATATCAGTGTTTAGAATTCATTTCATAAAATAATGGATTATACTACCAAAGTTTAATAAGATGGACAAAATCACCGAATTTATAATAAGGAAAAGTATTAGGAATAATCATAACAGAGTTGGAATAAGACAAATTACAAACCTGTATAGTTGCCACCCATAATAAATACTTCTTTCACATTTTTAACAAATTCTGGGTAGGTTCTAATAGCCAAAGCAATATTTGTCAACGGTGCAAAGCAGGCTAAAGTTACTTCTCCTGAAAAATAAATTAGGAAGTTAAATTACATAGGATAGGTCTTAAGATGGCCTTATAATTAATAAATCCCTAATGTCAATTATAACAGGACACTATGTGTCCTGAAGTGTCCCACTAGGTGGACGGAAAAAATATTTACTTAGGCAAATAAGCTAGATATTATTTTGATGCAAGTTTGGTTTGGAAAAAACCAAACCATAATAAAGGGCATTCAGGGGGGTGGGTTAAATTTAGAGCTTGGAGAAAAAAATAATTTCAGACCCAATGCCAAGGGTGATATAGAGTACCTAGTAGGGTGATTTAGTACCACTTGTCAAACTGGTGTCCCTAGGACTCTTAAACTGCTCATATTCCTATCTCAATTACAGTCTGTACAGAATGAGTTTTAGTATTTACACTCAGATTAGCAAACCTATGTGAGAAAAAAATAAAGCCACTAAGCGGTTATCCTAAGGGCCAAATCCCTCTAGAGGGATTTTATACTACCTATTTACTACACTAGTTATCTAATAACTCTTGCATTGCAGACATTAAGAAATATCTTACAATCTGTCACTTGAAGTGTGTCTTGAAGCAACTAAGGACTTAGGCTAATGGCACACTTCGCCACCAAGGTGGCACTCCCCGGTCAACCGTCCCATGGTCTAGCCGCTATCTGGGTGGCGCTACCCGGGTGGCGAAGTGTGTCACTACCCTTAGCCCCCAGAGTCTCAGAGTAGATATTAACCAGTTTACCTGACTAATTCTATCTCAGAATTACCACATAGTGAACAGGATGACAAACACCTCTGATTGGAGCGCAGTAGACAACTTTCCCAAGCTCAACCAAAGTAGTAACAACAGTTTCTTCTTGATATTGCAGTTGCTTGCATCCATAACTTTGAACGAATTACATTCAATGATTAATCAGCAATATTTATATAAACCCTACTATTGTAGTCATAACTTCACCTTTCTGACTACCTTTTTTTCTTTACTTACTTATTCCTGGCCTCTTCTACCTTGCGGTATAGAGGCTGAACAAAGTTTTTGCCACCATATTCTACCTTTTTTTCACTAAATAAAAAAACATAACCATAATCCTTTGTAACTTACCTACCTTTATTTTCTTGAACCATTCTGTTAAGAGCGACTACAGCATTTTCATCTTGAAGTTTGGCCAATGGTATCTCTGGAAGGGGAATATCAGCAAACCCATTGTCACCAAAGTAATGCTTGTAGTCAGGCGGAAGTTGGGAGTCTAACTGGAGCAAAGAGTGTTCTGCCCCTCTAAATACTGGAATCTACAGAAGAGAAAAGATGATACAGGATAAAAATAAAATTCAGGCTAATCTGAAGAAGAAGATAAGTGGAGCGATCAGTTGAGACTCGTTTAGCAGATTAATGCATTTGAGAGATTGTCCCTTCTTCAAAACAGTACATTCTAAGCCCCTTCCCAAAGTAGCTCTTATTCTCCAGTTTTACCATAATTCACAACCATAAACGGTAAGTACTTAATTAAAGATGATTTTTATCAATTTAGGCAGCAATGAAGTAAGAAGGTGAAATAACAGTAAATTTGAAGAATCTAATGCCATTTGGGGAGGGTGACTTTCCATTTCCATATACTCAGGAGAGTTTACATTCCTTTGTCAAAATAACTATAAAGACTAACTTGATAACTATTTAGTCCATTGTACTTTCGGACGAATGAATATCACAATTCTGTGTATAGAAGTAACAATATACCTTAGTCTTAAGGTGCATTCAGACCATTCAGACGTGACGTGGGAACACGTCACGTGGGATACAGTGGGACCACATCAGACATGAGGCGGTGTTCACATTGTTCTGACGTCAGACACATGAAAGAACACACTTTGCACTTGTTGCTTCTCCTGTCAGTTGGTTTGAGCCTTCAATCATGAATGTTCTTCGTGTTTTTGACATGCTGGAAGAAGATGAAGAAGAAATGGCTGCTCTGTGTACTACAGCCATTTGCTCTTCAAGAGAATGGGTGCATCCTATCAATGTGAAGCGAGATGAATTCGAGGAGTTTCAAAATTTAATGCCTCAACTAATAGAAGATGAAGAGCGGTTTAAGTGGTATTACCGGGTGACAAAATCGGAATTCTACCATCTCCTAAGCTTGGTTGGTCCGATCATAGAGAAACGCTCCACTCAATTCAGGGAAAGCATTTCGGCTGAGATACGACTTGCAGTTAGCTTAAGGAAAGTGCTTACACATAATTTTGAAAGCTGAGTTTTGGGAAGAAAATAAATATTTTCTTAAAATAAAAATCTGCGGTAATTTTACCGCAGTGGTTTCCAACTTTTTAGAATTTTTAATTATTTTTTACAAAGTGCGTTTCGTTATAAATCAGGAAATAAGGTAATCTCAAAAAAATGTAGGTAATCTTAAATATTCCCTGTTGTTGTTGGAATAGAAAACAAGTAATTATATAGAACTATAAACTATGAATATAGTTTTTTTAATATTTGTTTTTACAAAGTGCGTCCCCTATTTCATCCCAAGCCTCCTTTCGTGAATGTTGATTTTGATTTGTAGGGTCGTACAGCACCGGATTCGCCCGAACGTATTCAATTAACATGTCTTAAAAAGAAATCACCATACAAAAAAATCCATCTTTAAAAAAAATCACTAAAAACGGTATGTTAAAACAGTAGTAATAAAGCATTGTTTTGAGCTGAACTATGTTAAAGTAGTCTTTTTATTATTTTGTATTTCTGATGATTGTATACTTATTTTATAAGTCTAAGCAACACACATACTATTCTATTCTAGCACCTGACTCTTCTGACCCCTTCCCATGTCTGAAGAAATATCTGGAACTTTTGATATCCTTCCCACGAGTCATAAGGCGTGTGGCGTCAGATAGCATCATACCACTCGTTCCCACGTCACGTCAGACCAATGTGAACATATACTCACAAAACCCTGTATTACTGTTTAATATCACACGCATTATGACGTGGGCCCACGCATTACCACGTCACGTCAGAATAGTCTAAACGCACCTTTGGGCTTGATCGCACCATTTTATTCAGTTCAGAAAAGTTACATTTAACTTAAGTAAATAAGGTTACGAACAAACAGGTTTATTATCCTAAATAAAAAAGTTTATTTTGAGTATTCCAACAAAAAAACGTATTTTAGCTTAATTCGCCTTAGAATACAAGAAAATTATCTACTTTGTTATTGTTTCAATTTTATTATTGTATGGTATTAATACTACCGATATGTTAGATATAATTCAACAAGAAAAAGTAAATGAGCAACAAGTACAATTACAAAAACAAAGGCCAGAGCCCTTGAAATACCAACGATTTATACGTACCTCAGATCTTCCAGCAGTTTCCAATACGTACAGAGTATTTCTACAGACATTGTCCACAGAGGTGTTTCCTTTAGCACAAGTTATACCTAATATGTCTAAATCTTTTCGATGTGTAGATAAAAAAACAAATAAACCCCAAGCATCGTCTATACCGGTATCGACATCAACAATTAACTTAACCATATTTTTGGTAAATTTAATTAAGTAACAAGAGTAATAACAATAACAGGAGCGTTAAGAGGAATTATTAAATTCCAGAGTTCTTATCTTACTTATAAACTAAACTCAAGTATCTTATAAAATTAATATTAAATGTAAAACCTAATTCAAATCAAAGATAAAACGTGAGATTTATAAATCTATTTTTAGTTTTAAAATCAGGTTTGCATAAATAATAAATATAAATTTACCGATTTGAAATATTTATGTAAGTATAAATTGAATTTAAAAAAAAAAAATTCTTACAGAAAAGCAATCTCATGTATATAATTATTGCGGCAGTCCCTATTCTGCAGTATTCCTGTGGAAATATATTTATTGATATTGTAATAGCCCTTATTACATCTCTGAGGGGCATTAACTCGGGGCAGCACCCACCAATAAAGAGCTAAAATTAATTTCTCCATTTCGCCTCGGGGTTTGAGATAAATTAAAAGGATTTTGACTATTGGTTTAATGAGGAAGAAATAAGTACTAGAAAAAAAGGCGAGAAATCAGTCGGACAAACTTCGTGATATTTAATTTACTGATGCTAAATTTAAATCACAAAATACATATCATATGGGGGAAAGCCCCCACAAATGACTTTAATCTGTTTTAAATCTTCACACCACACAATTGGTAAAAAACTTTAAATTAATTATGTCTTATTTAAATTGGTTTAATTATAATGAAATATCGTTGTTTAGTCTTATAATTTGCAAGCACAATATATATATATATATATATATATACAATACTTAAGTAGGGCCCCTACCAGGACAATATGATCCTGGAATTAAAGTAGACTCAAGCACGATGACAGACAGCGACTGGTTCTATTGATAATAGCAAGAAATGTTGCTAGAAAAGCCACACCTTCCAATCCCTACTTAAATTTCACAGTTTTATCTCAAATTTGGGCCTAACAGGAACACGTGTTCTCAGGGAAATAATATGTCTTGATTTCACTTTAGGGAATGATTTTTTTTTTTTTTTTAAATATAAGCTTTATTTCAAAATTGGTTCAATAGCAGCTCCCCTTGCTCCCGCTTCGCCTAAACAAATGAAGCTAAACTGCAATATTTTATTTGTGAAAGCTAAACAAGGGCACGAGTGAGACACATCAACTTTCTGGGCTGTTCATGTTCAGAGCTGTTGCTAGCTCATTACTCCATATGAAAGACATTTTATCCCAACTATCCCTGTACATGGCCACCCGGCATAAAGGCTATACCCATAGCATAAACATTCTACCCGGACAACTCACAACCCCTGCCCATTCCAACATAAATAGATCTTTTATAGGGGGAATCTTACTAATTATCTAAATATTATTTATTTCTTTTATAGAAGAATAATAATTTTTCAAAATTACATTTAATTGATTTCTCCTATAATAGCTTTCATATTGTTTTTATCAAAAATAGCAACATCAGAAGTTTTAATGAACTCAACGAGACTTTTAAATTGATCCCTCATTTATTATAATTAAACAAATTTGACTTTACCTGAATAGCGAATAGGGGTGAATTTTTTTGAAATTTGATTTTCAAAATTTTTAAACGTAAGAGATATTTAGAATAGTACCTAAAAAATAAATATAAAGGATACTTTTTAATTGAATTGTCAAAATTTGGGCCAGTGTCTCCTTGAATGATTTGAGAAATTTGTACTTTTTGGGTACAGGCAGGGCTCCAAACTGGTTGTAAGGCAAATTTAGTGACTAATTATGTGAAAATGCTGATTAAATACCTACTAACATCCAATCCTTATTTTTAAACAAATAATTACAAATCAAATAATTAATTAATTATTTTTAAAACTTCTCCCCACTGAGCAGCTGTAAAAATTGAAATTTGATCTTTGATAAAGAAATAGGTAATGCTGGGCAATCAAGGGTCAGAAAATATATAAAAACAAAGATGCTTCCGCTTTCTACAGCTTTTTAACAGAGTAACGATGTTCTTATATTTCGTAGATTTCATTAGGTCAGTTTTATATTTTGGGATAAATGTGAGGAAATATTTAACAAATGCCTGCCCATTGTTCTAAAAGTCATTTCCCTGCTTGCTCCAAGGATAACCATCTTGACGACACATGCTTAATAAATTTATGACTGGGAAAGTTGAGGCCTTTTTAGACTTAAGTGAAATATTCCCACCACGGCCAACCATTAAAAAAATTGTGAATCTGGAAAAATTAATGCATGGTGTAAAACATGACATGGTGTAACATTGCATGGTGTAAAACATGAATGTTACAGGTTCCAACGTCATCATAGTTTTATTTGTTCATAAGTCTTGTAACAGCTTTGTTTACATTTGGTCCATCATTACTAAGCTAAGCAATTTAGCCTTATTTAATGCCTCACACAACTTGGCAAATAAATCTTGAGCAGTTGCTGAGCCAATAAAATTTTTTGCGAATGTCGTGCTACAATCCTTACAATTGATTCCGACCAATACATAATAGTTATTTGCAACTCTATAGGATGCAACATTGGTAGTTTCGTCGTAACAAAGTGCAAAATAACAATTATCGATTTCACTTAACATCAAGGTCATAAAGTACACATTCCCATTTTCATTAAACCCTTCGAACACTTCACATGAAGTAAAGCCAAAAACTTAAAAAATCAATAATCAATGCCACCTGCAATAAAAAACAAATTTAAATTAAAGAGTGGTGGTGTTAGGTGGTAGCTGCTCATGAAAGCTATGAAAACTGTACACAAGCAATGTGCCACATCCATACCCAGGCAGCACCCAAAACTGACCATCAGTTTCCTAGGGCTTTCCGCAAGGTGTAAAAAACTTATTTTACTGACCGATTTCATGAAATACTGACCTAATACAGACTTTCCTGAAAATACAGACCTTTACTGACTAGTTTGCAGCCCTGGGTACGGGGTACACAATAAAAAAAAGTAACACTAAAAATCTTCATTTCAGAACAAGCAAGAGATTTTATGAAGAGTAAATTTTCTTCAAAAATTGAATTTTAATTGTCTTTCCATAGTGGCAACCCGATTCGGGGTCATTGTATACGAGAAAGTTAAACAAATTATTAGTAAAAAACTGTGTACTAAAAGTAAAACAATAAATTATAAAAAGTTTTGTTTTTCATTGATATTCTAATTAATTTGGTTGAATAAATGTTGGCCCATATATCCAGTAAAAAAATAAAATAACAATCTAATGAGTTGATTATCTGGCTTACATTCTTTAGCAGATAAGCCTCCTTTGTACAAGCACACTAATAAATCAGTTAATATCAAAAAGAATATAGATTTTGAATTATTTTTTAGATTGGACTTGTTTCAGGATTACATTATTAAAACCACTTCAAAAACTCTCATATCATATATATATATATTTATGAAATGTACACCTCAAATAATCAAAGACATGCTTATATAATACAAATGATTAAACTTCTGAACAAAAAATAATTAGGGCTGATCCTTGAACTGTCTTATCATTTTTCCATAGAGCTATTAATAGTATCGAGATAGATAGTTTCACTTAGTTGTATACAATTACATTAAATAACCTCAGAACAAAAAAGTCATGTGAAATAAAATTAGAGTAAACTATATAACTTTTATATAGTAGAATATATAAATTTTATATGATCTAGTATTAATTTATGTCTGAATTCAATACACATAAAAAAAAAAAAATAATACAACGGGCACATTTAACAAATTACCTGATACAAGAGGCAAAACAATATGAATACAAAAACTGCTTTAATCCAGCCAAATTTAAGGATTTACAAAGGATCATTTTAAAATTTATTAATTTTCAGTTAAATTATTATAGCCAAGTAAAAAACTGGGATTTCTTGTTGGGTTTCATAGTTGCACAACATTAAGTCAGAGAATCCCATCTCGGAACTGATTCAAATATTCAGCCCTGAGACATATTATGACAGATTCAAGATTCGTTGTCGCAGACTGTCGGAATGAAAGCTGAAGCTCAACCCAAGAATCAGTGGCAATGAATCTGAACAAAGAATCTGTGACCATGAACCCGAGCAAAGAATCCCAGTGTGCACTGTGTTTTTGTTTACATTTTTGTCTATGGTGTGGATACAAATACAATGTTATTATAGTATTGTAAAATAAGATCATATATGTCTATGTAATATAACAGGTAAATGAAATAGAAAAAATAAATAAAAATAAGAGGTGATGCAATATTTTATTTGTCTGAAAAAAAATTGATGATTTTTTTAAATGTAAGAGACTAACATTCCAAGAAAAAAAGGAAAGCAAAACTAGTAAGTATTTCATTACTAGTTTTGAACCCCTTCAATTTTTTTTCTTCTACATTAAAAAAATGTTTTGGGTCTTTTTAGGTTAGTTTTGTTTTATAAATTAACTTCTCTTCCTATCTTCGTATAATAGCTATATTTTGCCACCTCATAGGGCATTTCAGGCTATAACAATTAATGATTAATAAATATATGTATACATTTATTTTAAATATAAAATTTACTAAATATATCAAATTGAACTTTTGTCTATACATTGATCAGCAATGTAACATTTTTTAATACTTTATCATTTCATGCATTGAAAACTAAATCTGGCCTTAGCTTTGTTCCTGTCTGTATGTACATCTGGATGTCTATCATGACAGATCTGACTTTATAGGTACAAAATCCATCAATTTTTATGCAGTGGTGTGTATTAATATGTAGCACATGTTGTAGGCTTGGTTTCATAAAAAAATACTGAGTAGAACCAAAGTTATTAAAAAAAAATTTCCCTAGAATGAGCCCCGAGTGGAGTGTGGGATAAAGGCTAGTAATATATCAAATGAACTATGTAAGTTAAGTGTATTCATTTTTTGTTTCAAAAAATGAGAGTGAACAAAATTGGTACAATAATACATATTATATAATGTTTTTTTATCAAGCTAAATATAAATAAATTCAATAAAAAATGTTTATTCTGTTACTTTGAGCCTTACAGGGAAGATTAATTTAATTTCACATTATGAAAATTTATAAAATTCTAAAATGTAATTTAAACTTTTTTTTGTAGAAGTGAATAAGTTTTTGTGTTTAAAAAAATTAAATTATTTATTAATGTTAAAAATGGGTTGAATTCTATAATTACAAATTTGAAAGAAACAATTATTAGACCAGGTATTCATTTTAAAAACAAAGAAAACATTTGTTTTAAAATGAAGGATTACATTGATTATTTATTCAAATTTATATAATAATAATAATAATAATTGTTATAGCTTGAAAAAGCCCTAAGTTAAAATTTTTCTTTTTATTCAATAAAAAAGTTTAATAAACAAACCATTCCAGAGAGTAGAAAGAGATGGGTTGACTAAACTACATCAGTAGAAGGAGTTACATATATACTACCCCCCCCATTTTAACTAGATAATTCATAATTTATTATGAATTATCTAATTGTGGCTCAAAATGTCAACTACAATTCTAGCTCCATATACATAGGCTATTAATATTGTCTTTTAGTTCATAAGCTCAATGTAAAGCACCGCATCATAACCTCCACCAAGGGCTGCCCTATGACACTGATTGAGCATTACATTCCAATCAATAAATTCTCTGCGTTGCCCCGGGATAACATCTTTCGATGGTTGATATGCAAAGCAAGTAGTAGCCGGAGTCCCCTAGTATTTTAAAAAAATCTTCTTTTATAAAAAAAAAAAAAAAAAAATATATATATATATATATATATATATATATATATATTGCGGTTTCACGCTAACTCTCCGGAAACCAAAATGCGGTTTCTCGCTTGAATCGCTTATAAAAAAAAAGGAGTTAAAATATAATTTAACATTAATTACCTCTGAGTTAAGCTCTTTTTCTTTTCTAATTAAAAATCTCATTCCTCAACTTAAAATTGTGAAGGGAAAACATATTAAAATTAAAATAAAAGAAATACTAACAAAATTTTTTAAATAAATAATTTTTTAAGTTTATTTAAAATTTCAAATTGATAAAAAATTCTTTTTTATCTTTAAATACAATTAATACTTTAATACTGCGGTAGAACATTAGGCAAAATTATCTTTTTATTTTTTATACAAATTTTATATTTTTTTTTTTTAAATACACAAAATTTTTATGTGAACCTTTTTACATCTTTATTATATATATATCCTATATCCCATTGTACATGTCTTGAATGTTTAAAAATTAATAAATTCCTACTGAGAGTTTCCACGAGGTAAGGACTCTTAGTTGAACTTTGATATTCGTTCAAAAAAATGGCGTACATGAACCAAACTATGCAAATAATTAATATTTAAAATTAATATTCTCTGAAAATCGTAGATACTGTTTTAACTGGAGAAAATCTTATGCTCGCTGAAGTAAGATTAAGATGAGTAGAGATATGATCACCTTGGATCAAAATTCTAAGTTCGCACCGACATGGTGGATTAATGGTGAGACTCGTGTCCCGAAGATTTATGCTAGGAAGATTTGTAGCAGTAAGTTTTGTGGCAGTAAGCTTTGGCTCTACAAAAATTAAATGATCAAAATTAGTTTTCCTTTAATTACTTCCTCATATTACTTTAAAAAAAATCTCTACTCAAAAAATTTAATGAAGTTAAAATTTAAGTTTTTTAAATACTTACGATAAAATCAGCAAAGTGAAGCTCTAGTCGTAGTAAATTAAATTTGGATGAAGATAAACTAGTACAAACTTGTACACTAACATGACTTGATAAAATAACAAGAAAATCTTGTTTTACTAAAAACTACATAAATGGCGAATTTACAAAGTTATTATCGTCTCTCCAGACGGACTTCCCAGTGCCCCTCTATCGCCTACGAGAACAGCCGGATCAGTGAATTTTCCTTCGAAAACCACGAGGTACCTAGGCTATTACCCCTTCCCTAGTATGACGTCAGAACGCGAACATAATTACGCAGGTTAGCCAACCTAATAAATAATTAAACAAAGATTTACAATTATACATTTCAAAATCTAGGGCAAAATTCCTAACAGCCCCTAAAAAAAAATCAACTAACTAAACAAAGTAATTAACTGCAATTAACATGATTAATTATTACTTAAGGTTCATCATAAATACTTTATAATCAAGTGGGATACCACATTTACCCCCTTGTTAATTTGGTAAAATTTTTGTTGTCTACAAAAATTTTCTTACATAGAAAATTAGTCATAACAAACTTGACTTGTTAGTCCTCTAAAATCAATTGACATCAATCATCAAAAAAAAATTTAAAAAAAATTTAAAGAAATTTTTTTTTTCAAAACAAATTCTAAGTTTTTTTTTTTTTTAAAACGTTAAAATAAATATTTTAAATTAAATAATTAAAATAGAAACTGTAAACACAGATTAAAATCATTAACATAAATTAGTGAATAACTTAAATTATCACAAGTCAACAAATAAAGTTCATTAAATTAATAATTAAAAAAAACAATTAAAATTCAGTTGGAAATTTATATTTCCTTACATTGTAATCCTTCATCATGGTCAAAAAAAAAATTAATTACTACATACATTTTTTTTTTTTACAATTTCAATGTAACAAAAAAACAATATCGAAGACAATCAATTAGTCCATTTTCTTTTATACTTGAAGTTATTGAAAATCTTATTTGAACTAACATTTCGTACTATTTTATTCGAATTAACAATTGAACACATATTAGGTTCTAATTTGTCATTAACATTTTCTGTTACTTTCACAGTATTTAAACATAAAATGTCAGAATTACAATAATCTTCTCTTTTATGCCATGGTTGATATGACATGATCTGTATCTTTTCTTTTTCATTTTCATTCACATAAACTTTAATATTTTCAGCAAATAAATTACCGAAATGACACTCATCTAATTTACATTCAAAATATTCGATATTATTATCATTATCATTATTTTTATTCGTTTTAAACAAACTATTACTTACGCCATATGTTTCTGTTTCACTATCCAACAGAATTTCAACAGCTTCATTCTCAACACAATCCCCTACAACTGGCAACTCTTTCACACATATTTCGCGTTCATTTATTATTTCCTCACTCAAATTGAATTCTTCGAAGATATTATTTAAACTAATCTTTTCATTATGATTATTTTCAAATAAAAGTGCTAAACAAAAATCGTCAATATCACACTCGAATAATTGGGAGTCTTTATTACGGTTATCCTTGTCCTGTTTCAAAACCTTCTTCACGTTTCTTAATTCATCAAAGCTACGGTTATCCTTGTCCTGTTTCAAAACCTTCTTCACATTTCTTAATTCATCAAAGCGCTTGTCTAAGGTTGATTCAGCTGTAACTTTACGCGTTCCATTTCTCTTATCAATCTTGTCAATTTTTATCATTTTAGTTTTATAACGAAATCGATTTGATTCTCTGTTATTATATTCAACATTGGCTATATGGTCATAAATAATATCACTTAAATTATTATTAAAATTAAAATCATTATTAAAATTATTATTATTTGAAAATTGTCTTTCGTCGCGTCTATATTGCTCTCTATTTCCTTCATAATACCCATTTCCGCGATCACTTCTACACAACTCTTCTGTCGTAAATTCAGTTAACAATTCTTCAAAACCTTCAAGAGTTTCTACTCTTGAACATTTAAATACGTAATAGAAATAATTTCCATAACTTTTGGCTATTTGTGTCAATATTTTCTTATTTGATATAGTATACTCGTCCGTAAAAGCATACTTGGCCTCCTTGTATATTTTATGTAGATATGTCGTAGGATTTAATTGACCGTTGAATTTACTAGTCAAAATTTTCTCACGTATTTTCTCTCTCACATTCTCATTCCAATATCTTTTTTTAAAACGCACTACAAATTCACACCACGGCATTTCATCGTCAAGCGTGTTAAGCCAATATTCTGCCGGACCTGTAAACACATTTTCTACTACGTATCTATAATCATTCTCTAATCCTTGCCTGTTAATATACTTTTCTAATTTATTTAAGAATAATAAAGGACTAATTAATTCAGAGCTCTCTCCCTCAAATTTCATTAAAAATTTTTCATTAATGTTGTTGCTGTGTCTGGCTATACTACTAATTTCGCTATGATCCTCTCTATTTCTCTCTTTTATTTGACTTAATTCTTTATTTTCTAATTCCGCAATTTTACTATTTAACTTATTAATTTGTTCGACTAAATTCGTGTCAGTTAATCTATTCACTTTTTCGATTAGACTCAAAATTAACTCATTACTTAGATTCTGATTTGGATTATAGTTTTGCTCGATAACGGGATTTACGTCTATTTCTTCGATTTCCAAACTCACATTAGGATTAGAATTATCCATATTTAAATTCTTTGACATAAATCTAGTAATAACCATTAAACAAAAATTATTTTTTTTTTTTAAATAAAATATAAGGTTCACATAAAATTATAAATTAAATTTTTAATTTAGAAAGCATACGCTAAAAGCAGTAAATGAACGAATAATATAATAATTAACTCTTTGGATCGGCCTTATCAAGTCCATTTGTCCGGTGCGCCAAAATGCGGTTTCACGCTAACTCTCCGGAAACCAAAATGCGGTTTCTCGCTTGAATCGCTTATAAAAAAAAAGGAGTTAAAATATAATTTAACATTAATTACCTCTGAGTTAAGCTCTTTTTCTTTTCTAATTAAAAATCTCATTCCTCAACTTAAAATTGTGAAGGGAAAACATATTAAAATTAAAATAAAAGAAATACTAACAAAATTTTTTAAATAAATAATTTTTTAAGTTTATTTAAAATTTCAAATTGATAAAAAATTCTTTTTTATCTTTAAATACAATTAATACTTTAATACTGCGGTAGAACATTAGGCAAAATTATCTTTTTATTTTTTATACAAATTTTATATTTTTTTTTTTTAAATACACAAAATTTTTATGTGAACCTTTTTACATCTTTATTATATATATATCCTATATCCCATTGTACATGTCTTGAATGTTTAAAAATTAATAAATTCCTACTGAGAGTTTCCACGAGGTAAGGACTCTTAGTTGAACTTTGATATTCGTTCAAAAAAATGGCGTACATGAACCAAACTATGCAAATAATTAATATTTAAAATTAATATTCTCTGAAAATCGTAGATACTGTTTTAACTGGAGAAAATCTTATGCTCGCTGAAGTAAGATTAAGATGAGTAGAGATATGATCACCTTGGATCAAAATTCTAAGTTCGCACCGACATGGTGGATTAATGGTGAGACTCGTGTCCCGAAGATTTATGCTAGGAAGATTTGTAGCAGTAAGTTTTGTGGCAGTAAGCTTTGGCTCTACAAAAATTAAATGATCAAAATTAGTTTTCCTTTAATTACTTCCTCATATTACTTTAAAAAAAATCTCTACTCAAAAAATTTAATGAAGTTAAAATTTAAGTTTTTTAAATACTTACGATAAAATCAGCAAAGTGAAGCTCTAGTCGTAGTAAATTAAATTTGGATGAAGATAAACTAGTACAAACTTGTACACTAACATGACTTGATAAAATAACAAGAAAATCTTGTTTTACTAAAAACTACATAAATGGCGAATTTACAAAGTTATTATCGTCTCTCCAGACGGACTTCCCAGTGCCCCTCTATCGCCTACGAGAACAGCCGGATCAGTGAATTTTCCTTCGAAAACCACGAGGTACCTAGGCTATTACCCCTTCCCTAGTATGACGTCAGAACGCGAACATAATTACGCAGGTTAGCCAACCTAATAAATAATTAAACAAAGATTTACAATTATACATTTCAAAATCTAGGGCAAAATTCCTAACAGCCCCTAAAAAAAAATCAACTAACTAAACAAAGTAATTAACTGCAATTAACATGATTAATTATTACTTAAGGTTCATCATAAATACTTTATAATCAAGTGGGATACCACAATATATATATATATATATATATATATATATATATATATATATATATATATATATATATATAGTTTTAATGTAAAACCTCTATTCAATACAACTTGTATTTAACTTTCTCATATAGAAGTACATAATTTCTTGGTCCAGTGTATTCCATTTGTTAGTTGTTTCAGGTTTGTGTGGTTAAATTCAATTATTATCGAACATTTTATCAAAGCTTACAGTAAAAATAAACAGTTTACACGTTAATAGCTTTTTTCTAAGGAACTAGATTTTTCCAGGGAAAACAACAAATATTCTTAGATTCCTATTTAAATTAACTATATTTAAGATTTTGTACAATCAAAATTTTCAGCTTTGCTTTCAAGAAATTTTTTATTTTATTTTATTATTATTTTTCATTTTTATTTTTTCAGTTTTTGACCCAGTAGTTAGGCCCATGACAGTTATATGTTAATAACTTTTTTTGGGCTCAGGGACCTCAAACATGAAAATCCATAAAAATTTCAAAATCAAATTTTTGCACCATCACAATACTTTCTGTCTAAGAAATAAAAGTGGTAATAGGAATTTATGTGTAGAACTTCACTCTTATTAATTCAGACAAATAGAACATCAAATATTTAAAAAAAAGAACTTTTCAAATACACATAATTTATATTATGAAAAATATAAATGTAGATTGCCTAAAAAAAATCAAACTAAATTTCATAGCTTAAAAAATTTAAAGGGACCTCAGTTAAAAAGAGTGGATAAAACCTCGACGTTAAATAAATCCTCGATGTAGTTCAGTAATGATAAACAGACATAAATCATCATTTATAACAACAGAAATCAAGAATTTAAATTTATAGACCAATTCATGAGGTTAAGTATTTATTTATTTTTAAAAAAGCAGTTAAATAAAATAAATTCTTGACCAATTCAAATTATGTTCAACTTTTTAACATAATTTAGTTATTAAAATAATAACATGCAATCGGAAAAATCATTATTCAGTATAGTATTGAATATATACTATTATTTTACATAGTAAAAAAAAAATATAAAATAAAAATAATAATAACAATAATAGAAACAGATTCTATGTCAGAAAACGGGGATAAACTGACTAGCTGGCAGCTTTGAAAGATTGCTCTCAAAAACTTCCTTAAATGAAAATAAAATAAATTATCACTCCTAGTATATTTCTGATAAAAAATAAAAATTGTAGAAACGGTATTTAGATAATAAGAAACAAGAATAAAGAAAAAAAATTAATGCAAAATTATTTTTTTAAAAAAAGCAAATATTATATTACATTAATCAGTTCTACATAGCAGCTGTGGAATATTTTAAGCCATTTAGTAAAATTTGAGTGAGATCATTTATACACACTGTGTTACATTTTTTTTATTTAAAAAATAAAACAAACAAAAGAATTTCCCATATACCGCACTGCTTAAATTCCCTAATCATACCAACAGTTATACGAGGAAATAACAAGTTATGGTAACATAGCAGAGAGCAACTACTCGTTTCATTACTACTTAAATAAAGAATATGACAATAATTTACCAGAATTTATGTTGCTACTTTATGAATTCATTAGTTTAGCAATTTTCCTGAGATAAGAATAAGTGAGTGTATTTACATATTTAATTTTTATTTTCACTAATTATTAAGAAAGATAAAACTTAATAAATAGAAATTTAATTCAGAATTGTTTATACCATAACTAGTTAACAGTGGGATTAAAAAAAAAAAATGTTTTTATAAATGTCAAGAGAGAATGCATTGAATCAGAAAATAACTTATAAATCTAATCAGGTAATAAATAATAATAATAAAAACATTATTGAAGTTATAATCATACATTAAAATTCAATGAGGAACAATAAATTTATTGACAAACCAAAATCATAATAAGACTAGGAGAGTAATGTGTAATAATTTAAAAAAAAAAATAAAGATGGGGAGGAAACAAAGGGCAGTGATAACTGTTACAAACAAGTCATTAATAGTTGTTGCACTTCATATAATGCTTAAACAAAGCATTAATTCAATATTAGCCATATAGCCAACCCCAATATACCGAGTAAGTATAATAAGAAAAGCTGTAACAGTTAAAAGTTCAATTTAAACACTTGCCATAGAAACAAAAAGAAAACATACTTAAATATATTAAATTTATAAGTAATCAACAATCATTAGAAAAATAAACAAAAAGGAGGGGATAAGAGCACAAATAACATAATAAACTTATTAAGAATAAACAACTCTCATATCTACAGAATAAACTTACTTAACTATTGGTGAGTCAAATTATGAACATTGGATAATACATATTTACAAAACAAAAATATATTTTAATATCGTTTGTTTTTTTCTTATTTTTTTAACTGATAAATCCAATAAAAAAAATGATTCACCTTTTTCTTTCTTTATATATATATACAAAAACAATATACATTTTTTTCAATAAATCTAACATGCTCGAGATAGTTGGTAAATTCAGTCTTCCTTTGGGTTAACATAGACAGATCCAAATTTAGACATATATTTCCGTATGAAGTCACGTGCTTTGTGCTTGACATTTTCGTTGCAATCCAGATCTTCCACGTTTACACAATGGCGCAATTCTTTCACCATTATGAAGTGTGTTAACTGCAATGAAAACATGTTGCTTGATTAAAAGAAAAAAAAGAAAAAAAATATATCTATACTATTTTTACAATTAGTATTATCTTTTGACACTCTTACTGGCCAACTTATAAGAGAAAAAAAATAAAGCCACTAGGCCTGTGGGAGGGGTGGGGTCTGTGACATTTTTATTTGCCTAGTTGGCCCAACCTTCTTGAATTCAAAATCCAGTGCTTTCATTGGCTCCTCTCTAATTTTGATTTTCCCGCACTGTCAAAAAATTATAGTAATTGTAATAAGAGTTTAAGAGAAGTCAGCGAATTTAATCATTTCTACACTAGTTTTTCTTTATATTAACAGAAAAAAAGATTGGTTGGGTTCTACATTAGTTTTAATAAATTATTTCAAAATGAAAAGGATAATTTCATTAAAATTATTTTAAAAATATTATAAAGTGTCACCAAAGCCACCTTATTTTGTAATATTAATGAACAGGACAATAAAAATTATGAATTATTGATAAGGTCAATGTTAAAATTTGAAACATTAATTTAACCTAAATTACAGTGTGTTATACAACTTAAATCACAAGTTTACTTAAATTATAAACAATTTTTAATTTTAATAAAACTCTTTCTAATATTTATGGAAGAAATTTGTTAATAAAATTATTTTCTTTAACCAAAGTCATAATTACTAAGTTTAAGACGGAACACAAATCATTTATATTCTAACAAACAATTAACTTTTTTATAAAATATACCTTTTTAGCAAGAGCCTTAAAATCTTTAGTAGACGTGATCCTTCCCATTTTGCAATCATGCTTCCTGTATTGGTTAAGAGATGCAACAACCACGTTTGCCATCTTAAGCATAAAGATGTCTTTTATTTTCCTCTTTGGTCCTGAAGATGTATCAGCTTCACATTTAGAACTAACTGAGGCAGAAGAGTAGTCAATTCCCTGTGCCTGCAAAGCAATTTGTTGCCTCTGCTTTCTTGCAGCACGTGCTTTCTCGCGTTTTACCTTTTCCTTATTATCTCGAATTTTTTTCTTAGTTATACCAATCATTTCTGCTGCCTCTTCTCTTGGCTAAAAATAAAAATGTTAAAAAATAATTGATTATAGGTATATATTATATAAGTAGCTATTTGTCAAGAAGTATGAAAATACCCGAGTTGTAAACAAACTCCTTTTTTATTAATGGACTTAGTTTCGTACCAACTTTTTTCTAATTTGTTAGTCCTAATTACTGTTTGAAATTTCATAAACAAACCCTCCATTAACACGTGGACGATGGTGCTGGTCACATCAAAGGGGCAGCCCACTTTGCGGGAACATGCGCTCCCAATTACAATTTGATCTATTTTTTAATACCCAGGCCCACAGTTCAGATTCTATCTAATCAGTTAGCCCTGTAGAGCACATCTGACCAGTTCTAAACATATGTTGTTTCACTCTCTCCTAGCTTTCGTCATACTTCAGTTGTTTTAACTTGATTTTTTGTTCCATTTCCCAGCCCCTAGCAATTGTTTGTCCGCTGTCGCCTTGTGGCAAGGCGACAGATGGAGGTTTTTCTCCAAAACCTGAAGAAATGGACTTTGGTGACGTGTGGTTCCAACAGGATGGAGCCACGGTGCAACACAGTGGCACACACAGTGCAAGGATCAATGGAACTTTTGAGGGAGCACTTCTCCTAGCGCCTCATCTACTTGAGAGGTGACCTTCTGTGGCGGGTACACTCCCTAATTTGGCTCAATGTAATTTCTTCTTATGAGGTTACCTTAAATCCGTCATCTATACTGATCACCCACGGACCCTACTTCACCTAAAGAATAACATACGCCAAGCCATCGCCAACATACCCGTTGATATGCTCGAAAGAGTGGAACAAAACTTTAAAAATCTGGTAGCTTAGTGCATTGACAATGGAGGCCGTAATTATCTTTATCGCCCTCCACTTGTAAACATTCCTATCCTGAGCGGCCGGTAAAGTTCCATTTTACAGCCCTGGGGCCTGTAAAAACGCATGCTTTATCTTTAAAGGGCCGCTAGTAGTTCGAGAATAGGCCGCTTCCTAGTTCGGGCCAGCTGATCAATTAGTAACAATCAATATTTTTATAACTGCAGTTTGTTTTGGTACTGATGTAACCTTAATATGCATTTATTGTTTTGAAGATTACGGCAAAATAGTTTGCATGTTTAGTAATTAGTTTACATGTGGTGGGCAATAAAATAGTGTACGCATCGTGGTGTACGAGCAGTAAGCGTCATGACAAGCCTCGGGCGTTAAATGCACTCGTGCTTTCAAACTTCGCCCTCGGCCTGTAGTAACGCCCTTACTGCTCTAGGTGCGTAAATTGCTATTAAAACCTTTTGATAAATAAATTCTGATGATGTACGAAAATAGGTAAAAAAAATTAAAATAATATCTCTACTACTTTTTAATTTTGCAACTTCATAGTAGTAACTTTGTAGTATTTGTATTAGTACAATTAAAAGTACAGTAAATATCCCTAAAAAAGAGTAGTAATAAAGTGCTACTTACAATGATAATAGTTGACACAAGACTAGATTCTTTCGGCTTTTTAATTGGAACAGGTGATTCAATATCATCTTTCTTAGATTTTCTCTTTTTAATGACAGCTCCATCCACATCTTGCTCCATTTCGTCAGTATCATTCTGCAGCTAGAATTTAAAAAAAAAATGAACATATAAATACATAATTCAGATTATAAGAGAGTTTAGACTACACCATAAATTAAATTAAGAGCTTAACTGTTAATGTAAAACAAATGGAATCACTAATTGATTACAATAATAGAATATAAAAAAATAAATTAAATATACAATTAGCAACTTAAGCTCTTACATCTGACACATAGAATTTAATTATATATTTTTTTAAAATTATAAGTACAGTGGAACCTCCATAATTCGGACTAATTGGGACCAGACACTGTCCGAATTACCGATTTGTCCGAATTTTCGAATATGCTGTAAAACAACTTTGTCGCAGACGAGAGGACCTGATAAAGGTTTGCCTGAGCTTCTTCTTTGGGTAAACCATATGTAAATCTCATCTTCTAAAGGGTATCATTTGCCGTTCGTAACGTTTTACGGTTTTTTGACCCCTCTTCAGAATCTAGCTTTTACGCGTATCGCAGTATGCTATTTCGTTTTTGTTTTAGATGACCCCACACCACAACATATTTTTTTGGAAGAGATGTCCCACTTTCATCTTTCGGAATTTTTTTTTATAGAATTCCTAGTTATTAAATTTTTCAGTAGGCAGTCCGGATTTTAGAGATCCCAATTATCGAGGTTCTACTGTAAATCACAATCTTTTATTTTTAAAGTAAATTTGGCATTTTTCTAGATTATTTTGTTAATTTGCAGTTGAACTAATTGAGATTTATAATCGAAAATTAATAACTACCTTCAATTCAAACTAAAAATTAGATATTATAGATTTAAAAAAAAAATACTTTAAAACTATATACAATATTTGAAATTTAATAATAAAAATGAAAGTCTAACTCACTAAGGTGGGTGCAGTGTTTTCTTGCTCTATTTCAGAAGAATCTTCTTCCTCCTCCTCTTCCTCATCTTCTTCCTCTTCAGATGACGATAAGCTGGAGTCATCTGAAGATGAATCTGATGTAGGCTCAGAGTTAAATGCAGCTGCAGCAGCAGCGTAAGGAAATATCCATTGGGACACACGCTTTTTTACATGATAATAATACAAACGACCTTCCTTATCTTTGGCAGTTTTCCACTTAGGAGGGAGTTTGAGCGGGACTGAACTAATCTGGAGCTGCTCCGTAGGGTAAACCTGTACTTCCATGGAGTTACAGGATTCCTGAGGGAAAACAACCTGTTGAGAGGAAGGTTGAATGTTCAAGACTTGAGAGGGTAAAGGAGGAGCTCCCTGTGGAGGAAGGGGATGTACTGGAGGAAGAGGTGATGTTTGAGGTAAAGCTGCTTGATGAGGGGGCAAACCCTGCTGAGGAGGTGGTCCCTGAAGTGGAGGACCTTGGAAAAAATTTGGATGCCCTGGAGGTGGCAAGGAAACTCCCTGTTGAGGAGGTTGTAAAGGAGGAACCGACTGAGAAGGCAAAGGACAAAGTTGTGGAGGTAGTGGCGAAGGTATTTGAGGCCCGTGAGGTGGAGGTATAGGTGGCCCGTGCTGCGGGAGTAACGGTGGACAGTGTTGCAGAGACAATGGTGGACCGTGGAGTGGAGGAATAGGAGGACCGTGTTGAGGTAGGAGAGGTGGTCCTTGCTGGATCAAAGGCGGGCCTGGAGGCAAAACGTAACCCTGCTGAAGCAAGGCTTGCCCCTGTGGTAAAGGTGACTGCTGATAATGTGGAGGGGGAAGGGTTTGGGAAAGATGTTGCTGAAGAGGAGGGATGTTGAACTGCTGAGGAGGGGGAGGAGGAGGAGGTTGGAAAAGTAAAGCTTGATTGAACTGTCCAAATGAGTGCTGGTATCCTTGCTGATAATAACCAGGACCTCCAGGAGGTAGATGAGACTGATAATCTATCTGATAATGAGGAGGGGGTTGGTGGTGATCCACAACCACTCCCCCGTCCCCACCTCCATACGATTCTGCTCCTTCTGTAACAAAAAAATAGAATTCGTTAAGAGTTAATTAAATTACAAAAGGAGAAAAAATACCTTTTGGGGAATCCATTAAACTCCAGGACCATTAGCTACAGACTCCGGCAGCTAAAACAGTCTAACTCAATGAATTTTCAAGACTTTTTTTAAAGTTAATCTCGTTCTGAGGTGACACTCCATAGTTGGCATGTTATCAAGATCTGTCCATGTGTGATTTTTATCTGCGGGGCTACCTTAAGAGGAAAGTTTATCTTGACCTTGACTTATCTTAACTGCGAGAGAATATTTATAGAAATTCATGCAATTTATCATCAAACATTGGAAAGAATTATGACAATCTTCGCAAACCTTCTCGAGCAGTGCAGACATCTTTTTTTTATGGAAGTCGTTATTAAAGTTTTATTTTTGCTTCACAATGATTTTTTGAAACTTTTTTTTTGTTATGTATTGTTAATTTTAACTATTCCTCTTTTAAATAAAAAAAAATATCTCAAAAATGCATTGAATTAGCCTGTTTCAAACATTGAGGCTTGGCTGCCGGACCTTGTATTTATTGACTTAATATTTTTCTCTCAGTTTACAGACACTCCCCGGGTAAAAATAGGCATTAAACAAAATTAATTATACAACCTATCTTAATATATTATGAAATCTCAACCTTTTTAGAAAAGAAATATTATATTAAAATTCAGTTTGACCACCACACAACATTATTGATGGTGTCACACAAAAAAAAATCGCTATACACAAATTTTGTTAATGAGAAAAAATAAGTGGCATTGCTGAATGTTTCTCTACCTTCATCAATCTCTAAATCTTTTAAATTCTTTAATCTTATTCTAAATCTTTTAAATTCTTTTGATTTCTTTTCTCTCAATCTCTAAATCTTTTAAATCGTCTGTTGTTTAGTTTGAATATTGAATCCTGGTTTTTCAAAATTGTAGATACTGATCACAGAGCAATTTCATGATTGTATTACAGGATACTTTAATGTTCCTAATTCCTTTATCTATGTCTTTGAAAAGATTAGGTATTTTTTTCTAAGTGATGGTTTTCTTTCAGACATTAGTATGATGAGTAAATTAGGCTGTAAAAAGTCAAGAGCTTTATACACGTCCGAAACAAATTCTAAGCGTTCTCTATACTGTGCAAAAATGATTCTAATTCCACTTAAACTAAAGGAGGTAGAATACGCAAAATTATTAAAGTGCTATAGCAAAAAACTCCTAAAAAAAGTTCTGAGAAAATAAAGGAATGCAAAAACACTACCTATATTAATTAACAGAAAGTTTGACACTCAGATCTTTATCCTTATTTCTATAATTTTGTTTGTTGTAGAGAAATTATTACTGTTCTATAGAAACACTAGTAAATGGAAAATTCGGAGGGCATAAAAAATAACCATTATAAAGAGATTTTTGTTGAACAGATGTTTGTTATAAGGATGTCCGAACGTATCATGTATATATATATATATATTGATTTCATTTAAGAGGGGGAGGGGATATAAAAAAGCTGAAATAAAAAGATATTCACGACAATTTTTATAAGAAATTATCTTAATCCATTTAAAAATGCCTTACTGTTGCTAATTGAATAAGAGGCAAAGGAAATGGTGACAATCTGGCCTTTAAAGAAGTAGTTACACAAAAAATTATTCTAATTAAATAAATATGAGTAATTCTTAGGAAGATTTAAGGGGACAATTAAACTGTACAAATTTATTTGATGTAAACTAATTGTTAGGTACAAACAATATTATGTTAGATTAACACAATTAATTACATTGCTTGCAGAGTTTTTTAAACAAATTTGTAAGAAACTTGTCTACATAGCCCTCCAACATTCAGAGTGTAACTTGTTAACTGACCAAGTTAGTGTATAAAACAAGTTTTGGTATCATGGGAGGGAGAAAGAAGGGGATCAAAAGTTGAATATTTTAAAAGAATTAGGAAAAAGTGAATTGTACGGTGCTACTTACAGAATCGAAGTATAAACTTTTTTTGCCCTAGCATTTACAACGGTGCTCTGCTCATTTTCTGAAGAAAAAAATAAATAAATAAAACCCTGCTGCATATAGACCAGGTAGAGGTCCAAATCGAAGTACAAAATTCGATGGCACTGTACAATTCACTTTAGCCCAGATTTAAAACTAAAAAGTGGGATCTCTATCTACAGTCTTCACACAACTTGAGTCAACGCGTTGACAGCGTGGGAAAAACTAGCAAATGGGGGGACGAGCCAATGAGAGCTTGAGATTTTCCCGGACAAAAGGTCGGGCCAACAAGGCAAAGATAAATGTCTCTAGTGGAGGGGAGGGGCCCTCTGGATAACAGTATAAGAAGGCTTTGTAGTGGCTTTATTTTTTCCCCAAGAGAGGTTGGCCAATCTGTGTGTCACTTAATTTCCCGCGCTGCCAACACGTCAACTCTAGTTGTGCGAAGACTGTAATACAACTTTTAACTTTTGCATAAAATATAGATCTTAAATAAGTTTGAATTAAAATATTAGAACGACCTTAGCTCGTAAAAGAAATTGGGTCCCATAACTACCTAAAACGATTTAATATTGTAAATAAGTAGCATATTTAAAATTGAGGATAAATAAGAGGTATTTCTAAATTAATACATAAAATTAACGAAGTTTGTATTGAAAATAATGTAATATAAATGATAGCTGTTGTTTAGAATAACTAAAACACGGCGGTGAATGATTCTTTACAATAAATAGCGAGGAAAATGGAAAATCGAATCTAAGCTTATAGTGCGTTTTTGGTCGCAGTTATTACGCAGAATCATGAAACTTCTGACGAACATAACGAGGGGATTATATTACCGTCTTATTAATTAAATAATAAAAGTAATTATAAACAAAATGTTATAAGATGTAGGAAGAGTGGAATCAAGGCAGGGTCACACCGCTGAAGCACAATACAACGAATATTACGTAGCATTAATAATCAGATAACAATATAAACTACTTACACAATCGCACAGTTGAAAAGTCAAAATATAACACCGCTAATAAGACAAGCAAAAACAATTTTTCTTTCTTAATCAGAGAATTGTCGAAAAAAGTCAATACAAAGGGGAAAAAAATTAATATTTTTAGACATAATGATAACCTAACCTGTAAGGTTATAGTCAGTGTTGCCAGATACAGAAATTACTCTACTTTTTTGGGGGGGGGGGGGGGGGGTCGGCTCAAAAGCCAATTCCAAACTCTGTAATAAATAATCGGTTAGTTCTGACTTTTTGGAGTTGCACTAAAGACGTGTAAAAAATCAGAAAAAAAAAAAAAAAAAAAATCGAAAATAACTTACTTATAAAAAATGTATAAGTGTTTAGGACAAAGAAGTCGAAATAATCGTTATTTTATTTTGTTTTACTCTGGGGGCTTTTATACTTAAAACGCAGACCACTTAAGTTGGTCCATTAAATAATCCCGGTTTGGAAGACCAAACTCTTCACATTTGTGTGAAGTGCTGGTCGGTAAACCATGTCACATCTCAGTTTTTAATCAAACCAAGAGTGGTCAACCATGGTTTATGAGGCCGAAACCTGGTAGAGCTAACTCTTACAAGCAGCTTCCTACTTGTTTAAAGCAGAGCTGAGTGGACATTGAGCGAGGGATCCGTTGGAACCCAGAGCTGTGTGGTCAGAGGGGGGAGTCATCCATCAGACCCAACCTAGCCCCCCCTTCAAATCATCATTATACAAAATGTTTGTTAAATGGGATTTTTTGTTTGTTTTTCTTGAACAAGCTTGATAAGTTATAATAAAAATAAACAATCAATGATTCACAGAAAGAATGCGTAAATAATATAAAAACAAAACAACTGGAAAATAGGCTAGAGAAGTGGAAGTTAACATTTTGTCAAGAATAACTAAAACAATTATAATTATTATTAAATCAATTACTCAATTGTAAATCAAATTATAATTATTATTTACTACGGGAAACAGACAGTGAAAAATACATTCCCGTGCCGGGATTTGAACCACGGATCTCCTGTATTTCCAGTACAGATGCTCTGGCCAACTAAGCTACGCAGGAGAATGATTTTTAACTGCCGTAATCGATAACTAGTCCCGAATCCAAGCTTTCAATATTCATATACAGGAGACCCGTGGTTCAAATCCCGGCGCGGGAATGTATTTTTCACTGTCTGTTTCCCGTAGTAAATAATAATTATAATTTGATTTAAATTAAAATTTAATTGAAAAAACCTAAAATTGATTTACTCAATTGTTTAAATATATTCATTTCTAGATTAGGATTTGATAGCTGTTTATTGACACACTTCTATTTTAATATTACTACAGTAGGACAAATAGTAGGGGTACACATAATCCTTAAATAAAGTCGTAGACCATTTTTATTTAGATTTCTTTAAACTCTATAAAAAATTACCCAAGTCCCTTTAACTCAAAATGGTTTTTGTTTATAAGAGGTAGTTAATGTTAAAAGGGTTAGGTTAATAAATTTATTCATTTATTAATAATTTCTATCACTTTATTTATAGAACAAAATTTATTCTACGCACAGACTATATGCCTTATTTATTTATATAAAATTGAAATGTCTGTTTATTTTTGGATACTGTTACATTTCATTCACTAAGAAAACTGAAACCAGCCTTAACTTTTTTCCAATTGTGTATGTCGTCGCCACAGATTCAAAAAAACAAAATCCATTCAGTTTTTGTGCCAACATGTTGAGCATATTGTAGGCTTAGCTTTATAAATAATATTGAATAGAACCAAAGTTATAAACAATTTTATAAAAAAAAAAAAAAACAGGCTTTGAAAATTTACAAAAAATAATTTTTAAAACTACTATTTTCTATAGCTTGCTTTGTTTACGTTTGCACTGTTAATATTGTCGTAAGTATTTTGTTTACTTTTTCATGGGGTTTCAAAGATTATCATTAATAAGGGTTATCTCTAAAATAAATAATTCTGTTCAAATTGGAATGCATTTACTATTATTATTATTATTTATTTTTATTTTTTTGTGGTTTTAGTCCCGTTCAACAGCTTAGGTCATTACAGGACGGGGGTTATCCAGCCACTCTACTGCATTTACTATTATTTAAGTTTTTAATATATTATAGGAAAGGCTTAGATCCCTTGAGACTTAGATTAAGAATATTTAGATTAAACGCTTAAGAATAATTCTCTAAATTGCAACAATATGCAAGTAGAGTTGAGATTTTGAAGCAAATTTTGCTTGCTTCGGCTTATTTCATATCCCCATGTCATCCTCATTCTAAGGCAACTGGAGGGGAAGTATAGTAGACTGGTGAGGTTGATCGACAAGAGGGCCTCCTTCTGTGAGCAAATAAGGACTGCCTCTGATAAAGCAGCAATAGCTACAGCCAGATTAAGTAAGCTTATGGCAAATATTGGTGGGCCCACCTAATCAAAACGCCGTTTGCTGATGTCTGTCACACACTCCATAATGCTCTATGGGGCTGAGATCTGGGCTGATGCAATGAGGTACGAGAAGTACAGAAAGAAGCTGCTGTCCACTCAGAGAAGGGGCACACTGAGGACTGCATTCGCCTACCGCACAATGCCCGGATCAGCGATCCTCGTCATCGCAGGGGTTGTCCCGATAGACCTGCTAGCAAAGGAAAGAAAAAAGATTGGACAGACCAACAAGGAGGCTAAAAAAGCAGCGAGACGAGAAGTGCGCATAGAGTCCATGGTGGAGTGGGAAGAACGCTGGCGGAACGGGACCATGGGAAGAAGGACTTTTAGACTGATCAAGGACCTCCCTCTGTGGTACAACAGAAACCACGGGGAGACCAACTATTTTCTAACCCAGATGCTGACAGGTCATGGCTGCTTTCACGCCTACCTTGATAAGATGGGAAAAGTGGACACTCCATCATGCTTCCACTGCGGCCACGAGAGAGAGATGACGCCGAGCACACCTTCTTCCACTGCTCAAGGAGGCAGGAAGAAAGAAGACGACTGATAGAGAAAATAGGAATGTTTAATCCAGACAACATCGTCGGAAAAATGATAGAATTAGGCTAGAGGTGGTTGAACCCCACACTGTCTGGGGGTGCGCACCCCCCTATTCGTCTGGTAGCAGATTCCCACAGTTCCCCCCTTCGTTAAAAAAAAAGAAAAAAAAGTATGATATTAAACCCAACACAATATTTTACTAGTTATAATGCAAGGGTGGGCTTAATAAAATACTATATATTATAAAATGATATGACACATAGATAACGATGTTACATTTTTAATTCAGTAATTTAATTAGCAATCAAGATAATAAAAACAGGTTTTTAAATAATATTCTTATGTTTACTTTCTCATATAAAGAAAAAGTATAGTGATGGTGCGAAAATTCATTTTTGTAAGTATTATATCATACCCACACAAAATTTAAAATATTGACATTTTTTACACAATAATATAGGGAAATTTTATCCTTTCAAATTATATTTTTGTTTGGGTGGGTTTAATATCATAATCGTACCCCATTGTATAAAGTATGCATTGTTTAAAGTATGATATCAAACCCACCTTTTTATTTTTTAAAAAATGTCAATGATATTTCTTTATTTTTGTTGGGAAATTTAATTATTTTTTCCGGGGTTGGTACAATATCATACTTCAACTAATTGTTCTGTTCAACTTCTTCTAGAGAACAAGGTTCTCCTTATTAAGAGGCGGAGACAAAATATACATGGGTGCATCAATTTAATGAAGACAGATCTTCTAGGGAGTTTATTAAAACTACAAAACTACCTTGATAAATTTAAGGACTACCACCGGTATAGAAACATTTAATTATATTCTTGAAGGCACAAAAGACGACATAACTGGCCAATCTAACTTCTGGTTCAATTTTTTGGTTATGGTAGGCTTTGTTCCGCTAGTCCCCAAAGGCAAGGCTCATTCCTCACAATATCAATTAACAACTCTCTGTGAATATTCCCCGTCATTATATGCCAGAAACAAAAAATGTTAGATTGGCCGTTTCATCGGCCCGACAGCCAAATGTAGGCACCTAGATTATAACCTTGGTGTTTGTTTTTCTTCTGATGGTCGTGTGATATTGGATCAGGGGAAATAGATTCAATGTAGGGGCAGTCCAATACGTCAATTCATATATCAGTCCTCATAATATATTGGTTTTCACACAAGGTACCGACTTAATAGATGAATGCATATCCTAACCAAGAATGAGTACCTTAACTGATCTTTTTAACCAATATTATATCTACACAGAAAACATAGCACTAATCATTTATCTTGAAAGCAACTCACTAATTATATAAATAATAATTACTCTTATTTAATGGATTAGAACCAGTAAACAATATCTCTACAGGAAAAGGTCAGGTAATCTTCAAGTGACAGATGAGGATGGCTTCGGATACAACCTCAGCCTTAAATTTTAACAGGGAGTCCAGCCTTCAGTTGCAAATGATTCACATTATGGGTAGTTTCCTTGAGAATGATCTCAGCAATTCGTTCGTAACATCAGAGATTACCCATTCTTGAATGTAGTCTTCTTCAAAAGATCTAAATTTAATATAATATAATAGAGAGTTAATAGGTATTTTTTAAACAAAAAGGATGAGAATTGATTATGAAAGGGAACTATAATAAAATCTAGGAGTTCTTGTTCTAATCCATCTGATCTAAAAAGTATAGAGTCCTTAAGTAAAGATGTTATAAGCAAAATAAAGGTAGTGAGTAGTGATTAAGAGAGGGATTTCAATATTTACACACAGAATTATATTAACAATAGAAATGTTTTAATAAATAATGCAATTTTAAATTTAAACTAACATTGAAAAGTTTAAACAATAATAGGATATTGCCAATATTCATCGTTCATTGATGATAGTCAAAGCAATTAAATTTAATTTAGTAAGATTTTTAACTAATTAAGTATTTTTGATTAGTTAAATATTAGGTTTGTTCCAACCACTCTTCAAACTGGTTTGGAACTGTACGACGCATGCGCATTTGGAAAAAAGAGTTCCAACGAGCCCAAACTCAAACTCTGACTGACTCCGACTGTTAATCGGCTGTTCCAACCACGCTCTGATTGAATCACGGATTAGTTTGGAACCAGTCAGAGCAGTCAGCGATCGGCGGCATGGACTAGTAGTTTGGGATTGAGTTTGGGTGAACAGAAACGTAACCTTCCGCTCCGCTTCATTGTTTTTGTTTTGATTTTGCTCGCCTATTATTCTCCTTTCTTGCGAATCAACTCTTCTTTTTAAAATGTTTTTGTACGAATGAGACAATGAATTTTTGTGCATATAATGGCATTTTCTAGATATTTCTGAAAAAAATAAAAATTGGACCTATTTTCCAAGATGGACTTTTGATACTTATTCCATTTTCAAACAAATATCGAAAGAATCCGATTTATTTACGCAATATTTCATTCGTTAACTGGACTAAGATTAATATTTGTTTTTTAAAACAAAAGAGCATTTAGGATTATATTATAGGATTAATCAATAAAAATACGAGTGTGCCGCGAGTCTACTAAAACTGGCTCACCTCAGTAAGCCCGAAAATTGTGAATTGCGTAAATCGAAATGAAATCGTGAGTTCATGTATTAAATAAACATTTCTAAAATGTGTGCATGTATTTTCGTCATATCCTCTATGAGTATGTAGGTTTTACTTCCAACCTTATCAAGCCTGAGATAGCCTACTGATACTCCAGAAAAAGGCTATGAGAATAATGACCGGAGCTAAAAGAAGAGAATCTTGTAGGGAAATTTTTAAAAAAGGAAAGAATAATGATAATTGTAAATTTGTAAATATATAACTCAGTATTGTGTATAAAACTAAATGTAAATAACTATAATGTAAATAGCGATAAACATAATTATAATACAAAAAGCAAAGACAAACTAACCATACCACATCATCGTTTGGCTAAGTCTGGAGTGAGTCACTTTGTTTTAGGTTTCAAAATGTACAATAAGCTTAGTATAAATATCAGAGAATTACCTTTTTTAGATTTCAAAAAAAGTTTAAAAAAAGTATTATTAGAAAATGTGTATTTCAATATAAAGGAGTACCTAAATTGTAATAGTTTTTAAGTTAAATAAGTGTTAATATGACGTATCCTAATGTTTTCAAGGAGAAAACTTAATGGACAAATTTCTTCTAAATCTGAGATATGCTCGATCAGAGTTGCCAATTTCAAAATTTGGCAACTTGTATTGACTTTTTTCCGGAAACTATAAGCTGTAAAAAAATAATTTAAAGAATATTTTAATCTTGTAATTTGATCATTTAAATGTATTATAAATTTCATTAAGATCATAAGAAATGTTATTTTCAAAAAAACTGACAACCAAATTTTTTGTTTGTAAAGCTAAAAACTAAAAAAAAAAAGTGAACATATGCAAATAAAGTATTTACGGTAAAGGTCTCGATAATAATAGTAAAATGGTCGAAAACGGTCCATACAAAATATTAGATTTTGAGTTTTTTTAATTTTTTGTAGTAAAAGATCAAATTTGTAATTTATTCCCCCTTCACTATTAGAATGAGCTTTCTCTTATCACTTCAGGATGGATGTGAATGAGGAAGAAGTTTGAGTAGATAAATAAATGCATTTTTAATGCAGTTTGAGTGGATGTCCACACAATGTCAGTTGACAAAGCTACATGCGAGACAAGTTAGTAAGCTTAAAATGCATAGTCAACATAGGAATAGTATTTAGTTGCAGAATGTATGCTAATAGTTTTTGTTGTTGCCGCAGCACCCTTAAATTGATGGGAGATTGTCTTGTGATTCATGATCAGTCTCAATATTTAACTCATCATGTTAATAATAAAGTTCAAAATAGTTCTTAAACTGAAGTAAAAAAGTATTATTTTAAGTTACACGAGTAAAAAATAAACTAAGAATAAATGCAATCGATTGAATTTTAAAAAATGTCTCAGAAGGTATAGAATATTATCAAAAAATAAAATAGAATCAAAAATACCAATGGGCTTGAAGAGAAACCATGGGTTTGAACAACGAAAGACCAACTTGGTCCGTAGGCTTCCGCGGGTAGATTCGTCATAAACAGCTTGGGTTTCCGGTGCTTTCACTCTCTCCCAGACCTGGAAACCTCTAGTTAGCACCTATGGCAAGCAGAAAGCAAGAAGCGGCGCTGCGTTCACTTCCTGACTAGTTACATCCCTCGCCAGACAAAGTAACACCGACCAAGGCAGCACCTGCGTGATTGCATCATCCCGACAAAGGATCACCCCGACAAAGGATCACCCCGAGTACTGGAACACCCAGGTACAATCTACGATCTAGGAAACCAGTACAAATACGCCGTTCTTCTCTCCAGTCGTCAGTATATCCTGTGTTTGCTTCGAGTCAACACCACGATGCATCACACCCCTGAAGATGCTTCCAGTAGTGGAAGCAAAACGTCGGATTTCAACCCCTTCGTGAAACGGATTTCACTGGACACCTAAGCTGTTTATAATGAAAGACCTATTTATGGAAAAACCTTTCGACAATCTAGTTAACGTTACTACTTCCAATATTTACTCTCTAGAAGATGGCACAACAATGGGAGCAAAACGTGGGGACCTATACTCATTGAGAGATTGTGGTCCACAACGGATAACCAATAACAATTAAACATTAACAGATCTATATCATTAGCCTCAGCTAGACATAAACATTGACTTTCATTAATATATTTTTTGTGCACATAGTGCTGATGCTACGTTTTCATTAATGTAAAAACCATATATATTTCAACAATCTACAATGAAGCTAGACACCTTACAACAGACAGGTAAATGTTGATTAGTAGGGCTCGGATTTGAGCATATTTGCATATTTTTTCCCGAATAGTACTCATTGAAAGAAGCCTTTTGGTGGTATTTTCACCTTTCTGGGACCAACAGAATTTAAATTTATCGAGCATATAAATGCATAAAACGGCTGTTTTCAGAAAAGCATATAAATGCATATTCTTGTGGTTTTTCGTCTAAATACTTTGTTTTTATTCAAATTCTCTCTCCCCCCCCCCCCCCCCCCCCCATTCCGGCCCTGACCACCACGAAGAATGAAGGACGTGATGTCATGCTTGACTTTCATAAAAGCCTACATGAGAGTCATTTCTGAGGTCATCCTAAAGTTGGAATCTCGAGGGATGGAGTTGTTTGAAGTGGGTTACACTAAACGGAGTGATCAAAAAAGGCAACTCATGACCTGGAGAGACTGGAAAAACTATTAAAAAAAGTTACGAGTTCGAGCTGGCTAAAAATCCCAGTTGGAGAGAATTGGACTTGGGGAGAATGCTGCGTGGTGAGTCAGCAATGTCAGACGATTTTCCAAACTACTCTGCACAAGATGCAGCATCAGTTAAGTATTTACCGCTCGTGTCAATTGACGTCGAAAGATTTTATAGGCCGATTTAAAAAAAAAAAAAAACACTTTAAAGTGAAAATATAGAAAAAATCCACCAATCTACTTCATTGACTCACCTAATACGGAACATTTTGTAAATAAACTTTTACATAAAACTTCTCATACATATACTTGAAACTTGTGGATATAGCAGTGTATCATACATACAATATGAAAATAATACTCGTATATAAACATATAAGATTTTTTTTTAAGATATACGAATAAAAAGATTAAGAGATAAAGATATACGAAGATTTTTTCGTTTCACTGTCCTCTCTATAGTTTTAAACATGGTTTTTCGAACATATTCTGCATATTTAACAGCATATTATGGGTTTTTTCGTGCATATCTATCGAGCATATAATGTGTTTTTCGAGCATATCTATCGAGCATAAAACAGGTGGTTTTCGAGCATATCTGGAGATTTTATCGAGCATATCGATCCGAGCCCTATTGATTAGATAAGATCACAAATCATGATAGGGTTTCAAAATCATTATGCTGTAAAACCTGAGAGCAATAATGCAGAAAGCAAGTTACTTCAACTAAGACAGAGAACAATTTAAACAAAATTTAAACAATGCCACTCAAATTAAGAGAACATAATTATGGTTCCCACATTCAAACTTGGTATCTGCCTCATAAATTCTACAAAAAAAGTTAATTTGGAAGATATCAAAATTCTAAAATCATTCACTAATACAGCTACGGGACAAGAGGCATGGCCAGCAGTTCGAACACTGTGTTTAGCTATAAACATTCAACTGAAATCTTCAGAAGAAGTAAAAATCAGAAGAATTGTGGCAGACCTAGTAAATGTTATATTAAGATGTTATACATTGTAAATGAACAAATACTGGCAATGAGCAATTGGTTAACACCTATATTCAAAATTTCAGTGTGTTTGCAGAAACTGTCTCATTACCAATGACCATTTGCACTCTTAATGTTTCAAATATGAAAATTTTAGTACCTTATCACTAGCATGCTCCCAATAATTGAGTTTAGGTAGCTGGAGTTGGAGAGCAGTTGGTTTTCAATAATTGAACTTAAACAGCATCAGGCGTGGACAGTAGCTGGATGGGTGACTACCATCTCTGACCTCACAGCTCTGGGTTTGATTCCCAGACCGGAGCCTCTTCAATGTCCACCCACCATTGTAAACAAATGAGAAGCTCAACGAAAGATTTATTACCACCAGGTTTAGCCTGGAAAACTATTGTCGACAACACTTCACCCATGTTTGAAGGGTTTGGTTGCCTGGAATCAATCCAGTATTGGATTATTAAAAGGCAAACTGGGTTTGTTCAAAGGACCCATTCTACTTCTCCGGGCTTAAAAATAAAAGAGAAGCCCCAAATAACTCTTAATTATTATCTACTCTAATTATGATTATCTACTCTAATTATTATCTCTCTATTAATTTACATAGTCGTTCACTCGGTGTAGCGATTGATTGTTGATTTAAATACAGTAAAACCATCACAACAAACAAATTGGTGCAAAAAGCATATGGACAGGCTGTCTTAGTCAAAGAAAAGTTATACACATTTTTGTGTTTTATTATCTAGTGTAGACAATGTGTTCGGTATGGAAGGGCTGGAGCCTACTGAGGTAGTAAGTTGGACTGATTTTAGAGTTGTTGAGAAGAGTCTTATATAAAGTAGAAAATAAACAAGGTTGATGGGTATCATAAGATAAAGGTATAATGCATTTTGAGGCAGGTTTGGCAATATAAAGCAGTTCTAAGCTGACCTAAAAAATAAAGCCCCCACATAATGGAGGACTAGATTAAACTAAAGGAAGAGTAGCAAGTCCAATAGGAGTGTTGGTTTGCCTATAATATATTATATCATTTACAAAAAACAAAACTTAACCAGAGGCCTAAATGAAAATAGATGTATTGTTGTAAATAATACAAGCCGTACAATGTAAATTAGTTGTTATATGTTCCTAATATTCACAATGAGTAATAAAAATTAATTTTAGACATAGAATTAGAACCCAAAGATTAATTTTGATGTAAACAGACAAACTTTTTAAAAATTAAAATGTTTTTGGATGTAATCCTATCAACATTTAAGACTGAGAAATTGAGGGAAATTATGAGACAAATATATATTAAATGTTTACCTTGGTAAGGCATCCAACAATTAGATTCCTTGTGGTAGAAAGCCAAAGCATTTAGTTGAGGATGAAACATCGCAGTTTGTGACGGATTAACCCCAAGAGCCTGACATTGCTCCTGATGGCTCTTCCACAACTCTTCGGCTTCCCTCTTTTCTCTCTCCTCTCGCTTCACTCTTTCAGCAAACAATTGCCGCCTCTCTGCTTTAGACATCTTACCACTAACAAAGAAAATTTAGTCAGTTTAAATATAAGGCCAAGGAACAAATACTATTAACTAAAATGAACATTTTAAGACATTGTTTTACAATTGTAGAAGATAAAATGAAGCATAATTAAATAACTAGTTAAAGAATCCATATACATATTAAGTATCAATATCCATATACATATTAAGTATCAATATCCATTAACAATTAGCTTTAAAATATATAAATATTTAAACTTACAGCTGATTCTGCCACTGGTTCCAATCTTCTTTCTTTGAATCAAATCTAGATTCTCGTATTTTATCAAATCTGCTTTCCTTACGATCTCGGAACCTTCGCCTACAAAATTAAAAAAATTAAAAACTTTGAAGGTGTTTAATCAAAACGTATATAGGACAGAAATAATAATAATTACAATATAGCAATAAAAATTCAAAATTATTGCAGTTGGTAAAAGATAAAAATTTACTTCTTCTCTATCAAATAGACTGAGCACAATTGCTTGTTTTCAGTAATTATAAATAAATCAATTCTATAAAAAGACAACAGGAGGGAGAAAACATTACCTATTATAAGACTGATTTTCCCTAGGGTCAGAATATTCCATATCTGAAAAATAAATAAGTTTGTTTAAAAACAATGGCTCTTATATGAGACATTTTAATAATAAATATAAATACAGTACAGCCTCAGAATAATGGACTTTGCATATAACGTGCAAAAAAGTTGATTAATTTTTATCTGTATTTCCAGAAAGACGAGTCAATGTCTAATTCTAACAAATTGCCGTTCAAGTCTTTTTATGGAAGTCCATAAATTTCCACCCGACCAAGTCCTTGCAATTGCAACCGGTTCTGATTTGTTTAGTATTCTTATTGTAACTATCACTTATTAAAACTACGTTTAAGGCTATCTTTTATTTGACATATAATAAACCCTTTTTCTAGCTAATCACTACTTATATTGATGTGCAGCCTTTTCCATTATTATTTTAAATAATTATTTGTGACATACCGGACTTTTATTATAATATAACTGACAACCCTTAGCCCCAATTAGTCCATTATTTTGAGGTTCTACTCTATGTATACAAAGTAAAATGATATAATTTAATAAAATATTAAAATATGATTTATTTTTTAATTTACCTGCTTGTCTCTCATGTTCTTTCATCTGCTCCACTCTTTGTTTTCTCGGGATTCTAAATTCTTCTTTGAGATTACTCCAATCTTCCAAAAGTTTAGATGCTTGATTTTCAATACCTGATCTTCCGCCTAAAGGCTCTACTTCATTGTCGATTTTTACCTCACTCAATGTAGAATCATTTATTTTATCCAGATGAATAAAATCTTCTTGAATCCTGCTTTCTTTTTCATAATTTTTGCTTTTTATATCATCCCCTTCTTCTCTAGGGGAATTGCTGTTTTCTTCTTCTGTTGAACCCCTATGAAAAATAACAAAACCTGGTTTATATAAAATATAATTATAACACAAAAATCATTGTTTTAAATAGATAGGTAATTTCTAATTTAACGCACTTAAAAAAAGTTGAAATTACCTTTCTTTATTATCACTTGAATTCTTGCTATCACTGAAGCTTGCCCATTTTTCAATTATGCTCAAAACTTTACTATCTTTTAGCATAGTTTTATTTTGAATTGGTAGAATAAATAGAGTTTCCATTATCTAAAACAATAGTAGTAAACATTATATGTAATATACTTTAGGGGGATTAAATGGTAATTGAAAAAGTTTAGTAAAATCCCCCAATACTTCTTTACTGCATGTACATAAATAATAATACAATTTAATAAACTAAGAACAAAATACAAATAAATATATATTTACCATAGATTTTATTTTAATGTTGGATCTTGGATCAACCATCCAACTCCAAAGTAAATTTAGACCATGGTAGTCGAGGAATAGACGCAGACATGGTGTAGCAGCCATTTTAATTAAATCTAATAATCTGCTCCTGGATCTTTCTTCAGTAGCCCGAACTATTAACCTACATAGGTCTAAAGTATGTTTCTGGTTCTTCACACCCGTCACTGTAAGCTTGTCTATCTCATCTTCAAGCTTAAAACAGAGAGAGAAAATAAAATTATAAATTCAATTAACAAAGTCATTTTTATAAACTATGAGTAAGTTTCATAAAATCACAGTAAAAACAACTGATTTTACATAAAAACTCACATCGCCATCAGGATTGAATGTGGTGTCTCTAATTTCCTTCCTCCTCACTGGTAGTTTCTTCTTGTCCTTCTTTATTTTATTAGTAACTAATCTCTTCTCCTGGTATTCTGATTTATCCTTGTCTACTTTGACATCCTCCTCCATTTCTTCTTCGGAAGAATCAGAAGATTCTTCAGAAGAAGATTCTTCACTCTCATCATTATCAGGATTTTCACCAAGCCAACCTCTACAGTTAGTGCTTCCACAGTAGCACTTTTGAGCTTCTTTCCTACAAAAAAAAATATACATATAAATTTATGTAGTAAAGTAGAATACTTTTTACAGTTTATTTACGAATTATTTTCTCATATGACTATACCATTATACAACAGAATCAGATCATGAGGTCAGAATCAGATGTATGAGGTAAATTATTATTTTAATTGAAAAAAAAAAAATTACCCGTATCTCTCAAGCTGGTAATCAAAAGTAATTTCTTCACCGACTGTAATAGGTCTTTTACTGAAAAAACCTATCCTCAATTCTCCATTAACAGTCCACTAAAAAATAAATATTAATATCAAGATTTTTTAAGATTAAGAGGGACATATTTCATTAGACAAGTAAAAAGAAAAAAAAATATATGCATATATATAAAGCTTCACACACCTTTTGAGTTTCAGCATTTGGATCGCAGCTATGATTTATGAATCTGGAAATATTTCCTTTATGAGTGGCATCAATAACAGTGTCTGCTTTCAGAGACATGAAATAAAAATGAGCTATTTTCTCTTTAGAATATTCTTTGGCTCTTTTGCGGAACTCTTTTGGATCAAGTACTTCTCCAACATACTCCATGATAAAACGATCACTAAGAAAATAAAAAGCATTCATTAATTTAAAGAAAAAAAAATCTATAAAAACAATAAATAAAACCAGCAATTTCTTCACTGTTCAGATTTTTCTTAAAAAACTAGAAGTAATCCTAATAATTACCTCGAAATATTTTCAGCTGAGATGACACCCATACCTTTATTAGCCATGTTTATTACTTTGCACTTAGAGTAATCCCGGTTAACAAAGCACTTGTTGGAGCATAATTTCCCTAATGGACAACGAGAACCGCTGAAAATATTCATACATTAAGTTTAAAACATACATAATTAATGTAAATAACATAAACGACAAGGGGGTAATAGCAATGAAAAAAATGTAAAATTAATTATTATTAAAATACCATTCAATAAGAAGCAATCTATTAAGACAATCTTCTCCGCATCCTTTTTCCCCTTTTGCAATTTCTTCTTTAGTTATTGTACAATCACATACCATCCTCTTTGTTTCTTTGCTGATATACCTTTAAAACAAGTTAATTTGTATTTGCTAATAAATGTTAAATAGGACATAGTATTTTTATAATTATCTTTAATTCATAATAATTAATTCATAAATAATAGCTCTCAAATTAAGTGCAACTATTAAATCAATAGATTAGAAAAAAAATTACCTATCAGTCAAATATTCATTTGAATCTATGTGAATGAAACTATTCATTCTTTGAGCAACAATAGCCTCGTTATTCAGTTTTTCTTCTTCAGGTGTTAATATGGGCTTGACTTCAGTTTCTGATTTACTGTCCTCACTGAATGAAAGCCTTGAAGAAGAATCAACATCCATTGGTTCAGAGTGTACCATTTTACCCATTTCAAGCTCACTAGTTCTCCGCCATCTTGACTTGACTTTAACAGGTTTATCAGAATCAAAACTCAATAAAGAACTATTTGAAACAGAACTATCAGCCTTCAAATCGTATTTACCTTTATCAATAACAAACTCATTTTTTTTAGAATCACTTAGATCACTCTGCACCTGTTCAGTAGAACAAGAAACGACAGAAGAGCTCATTTTTTCTTTATCAACATCATTGCCATTATCATCTGTGCTAGATTGATTAGGAAATGATTTAAAAGAGATTCTCTCAGGTATTAAATCAGAACTAGGAGGAACCATGGTTTTAAATTCATTGGCGATAAAACTTTTTTTAATTAATTCTTTGGGGCTCATTGGTTTCAGTTTTTCATTAAGTATGCTTGACATGGTGACTAACTCCTTTTTAGGCTTATCTAAAGGTTTTGGTTTTGGACTTTTTCCTGGGGTTAATTTTTCAGCACCCCGAACAGAGGAATTTTGTTTCTCTTGGTTATTCTTTTCAGACTTCTCAGTAAGAGAGTTAGAATCTAATGAATTTTGAACTTTATTGGTTGCATTTTCCTTCTTTTCCTTAGGAGATGCAGAAAGTGAACTTATAAACCTCTTGGCTTTGTCAGCACTGCTTCTTCTACTTCGCCTAACTGACTGTTCTATCATTTCCAAAGTCTTCAAAGGTGTTTTATTCATATTAACAGTTGAATTCTTACTAATAGGAGAAGAAAAATGATCAGATATGTCTTTAACAGCATCATTTTTTATAGTCAACTCTTCAGTACAGATTTCTTCAGATTTAACAGGGTCTATATTTCCAATAGATTCTACTTCACCAGCTGTATCATTTGGTACATCAATATTATTTTCTAAGTTAAGCTGGGAAGAATAGTTTTTTAGGAACAATTCTTTGGGACTCATGGGAACATTTTTATCATTGGCAGTAGGCAATGTAATATTATCAGGCATCTCTGTTGATTTGTTTCCACTCAATTCTATATCTGCAGGTGATGTGTTCAAGTTAACTATTTCTACAATGGAAGAGTTATTGGAAGCTTCAGGTTTCATGGAATCATTTAATTCTACATTGGAACAATAATTATTCTTAATAATTCCTTTAGGACCCATGTATTTACGAGTTTCATCAGTAATACATCTGTTAACTATAAGGGGAGTATCAGAATCATTTGTGTCACTTAATACATTTTTAGGTTCTTTGGTGTTGTCTGAGCTTGGTGTTTTATCAATTACTACCTCCACACAGTCATTTTCAGAATTTTTACTAGATGAATCTGTAGAATTCATTTCTGGAACATCAATATCCTTAATTTCAGATTTTTTCTTCTTAGTTCTGCCTTTTATACTACTAGTTGGACTTGAAGTAAGACTAGAAGGTCTACTAGAATTAACACCTGATCTTGATCTAGTCACTATTTTTTCAAAAGAAACTTTGTTGCTAGTTGCTTTTTTAGGACTAACTATGTCTGTACTCACCTGCAAAATAGTTTCTTTAGCATTGGGACTACTTTTTGAAGGAACAGCGCTATTACAACTAACACTTTCTTCAACTGCATCACTGATTTCTATGACTTTGATTTCTGCCTCTTCCAAATCAACATCCATTATTGCCTGCCCACAAGAATTATCTTCAATAGAAAATATAGGTTCGAAATATGATTCTGTTTTAGAAGATGAAACAGGTTCCACTCCTGGATCTAATTTCAAAGATGACAAAGCTTTTATATTCTGAGACTCCGTCGTAGAAACATTAACATTCATCATTCTAGAGTTACTTTCAGTAGAAACATTGTTTATTTCAACAGACTCTGAAACAATATCATTAACACATGAGATGTTATCACTGATACTACTGCTGGAGCTAACTTTGGAATCATCGCCAGCTTGAATTCTCTCTATTTCTTTTGAATATTCTTTCCTGCTGGAACAGTTGTGATCAGAAGTAGAAGATGGTCTACTGCAAAATTCATGTTCAATATCCATATGAGAATTGTTCCCAACAATAACTGCATTTATAGACTCTTCAGTGTCATCTTCAATAATAATTTGCTCGTACATAATATCACCAGATAAACAAGGGTCATCATCATCAGTCTGAGAAATAGTCCCAGTTTTCAAAACATCTACATTTTTCTCAGAAATGCTTTCTGTGTCTCTTGATTGACTGCTGTCAGATGTAGGTTCATCAATACTACCACTAATAACTGTTTTTTGTTTAACTGTAGTCTTACTGGTTCTCCTGGTAGATTTAATAACCCCCACAGTAGTTAATTTATCAACAACAGCATTACTATTGTCAGTAAGCCTCCTACTCCTGGTAACCACCCTACTTAACACACTGACAGATTTACTTCTGTTAGAACTCATGCTGCTGCCGATGTTTACACTTTCAACACTATTTTCCGCACTTTGCTCCGACTGGACTTTTATTGGTGACTTATCATCGAGCTTTATAGAAGAAATATTAAAATTCAATCCCGGTGCGATTTTTGAATTATTTTTTTGTATATCAACAACTTTGACATATAAAGCTTTTTCTGAAACAAGTCCTTCTAGTTTAGATTGAGACAAATTACAGTGGTCGATGGTAGTAGTTCCTTTAGCATCTGTTGCAGTGCCAGTAGATGAACAACTCACAGCATCAAGTGAGTTATTAGTATCAGATTCATCTGATATAAGGCTGATAGTTGGACACTTTCCTGTGGTTGCATTGGCCCTACGTCCGCTGCGCCGCCTAACCATCTCTTACCTTCAATCTAAAACAATAACAAAAAACAATCATTCAGAAGTTGAGCCACCAAAAAGTAACTCACTTACAACATACATTTGAATGCAAAAGAGCTTGAACTCTTAATTATGGTTAAGAGTATGGTTTTTAATTTAAAAGTTTATTGCTATAATAATAAAATCAAATACATTGGCTACAATTTAGAATATTCAAGGTCATTTAACACATGGATTTAAATTGGATAGAGAATCAATCCCTTTACTTAAAGGTCATTGCATACAATATAAACAATACACTATTTTGAACTTATTTATTAATAAATAAAGAAAATTCAGTGCAGGATATGTTGTGTCTTCACCCACATATATATAGTACCTACATACACACATAGTACTATTATCCAACCATCTCATTCACCACAGAAAACTAACTACTGAGATAACGTTAAGCCTTTAAAAATAATTAGCAATAGAGGGCAGTTCTAACAGAGTTAATAATAAACTCACCTATAATTGTTGATAGCCAATTCTTAACAAAACAAACAGAATAAAAATAGTGCCACTTGGATCTGTAAATGATGCTATACTGGGTCTCTCATTGTTTTATAAAGCATGCAATAGTTTGAAAAAACAAGAATGAACAAAAAAATTAAGAGAATACAAATAACCCTTTATTATCAGTAATTGTCTCTTGCATACATCAATAAACAACCATAGTAAACTACTAACTCTCTAAAAAACCAAGGGAACTTATTATGAGCCACTAATTCATTCGTTATTAATAGAGTTTTCTTTAATACGGATTTGTAGTCTGCATGGTTATAAAAGGTAATAAATCAATCTGGGAATAAACAAACAGCAACGGAAATATGATGGGTTCGTTATAGTTAAGCCACACTTTGGATTGTAATCAGGTTCCTAAAAAATACCATCACCCCAGACCAAAACCATGGGAACTGGCTGATTCCAACTACAAGTTATTTTATCGTCTGAAAGCAGGGAATTATTAACTTCAGTACTAAAGGAAACAGAGAGAAAGTTTAAACGGATTATGTCGCCTTTAAAACGAATTTTGGATCTGTCAACAGACCTATTACCATAGGCAAATTGTATTTTAAAAAGGACGAAATCTGGTCATTTAGTATTTATAGTAAGTTCGCATTTTATAGTTAAATCAACTTAGCAACAGTGTTAACCTACCTGCCGCCAGAAAAACAGCCGCAGTAGAGACGCCCACAGCTCAAAATCCACAAACTTTAACCCAGCGAAGTAATTCCCTCATATCTTCTACACAAGGAAAGATATGTATTCAGAATTATATGTGACATAATTTTACTAAAACTGAGGAGACTCATCAAATTATTAAAGTACTCCATAATGTGTATATTAGATTTAACAAGCAGTCCGCAAGATTAAGACAGTGAGTAATCAACAGGGAGATCTTAAAGTAATCAGTAAAAAATTAAAAACCTGAATCAAGAGCGAAGGTAAAATTCGGCAAAGTACTCTGTATCCATTGAGTAAAATACACTAACACAAATAAGGAACATAAATTCACGACTCCATTTTGATTGATGAAGACCACGGAGAACGACAGAAGCAAAATCAAGCACAATCAACTCCTGGACACCAGGGAAAGGGAAAAGCAGAAAGCAGACAGAGTGAATCTCGGGGATATTTTTTTTTTTTTCTGGTTCCTTTAGGGACATATTTTCTTGAAGTGTGTCTCAGTGTTGCTTTATTAACACTTTTCATTTCAATAAATCCCTGTAATCAGCGATTCTTTTAAAGATATAAATAAATAAATTTTATACCGTTAATGAAGTTTAAATGAATATTCTCCTATTGAAGATATGTATTTCATTTAAATTTTAAAATTGCACTTTTCGGTCTCACCTTCACCTATTACTTTTCAAAGCTAGATCTATTGTTTTATAGATCATAATATATTTTATTTTGCAGTTGGTAACTTTAACTTTTATACTTGTGACTCGAACTCGAACGTCAAATCAAAACCTCCCTCCGAGGCCGAGGACTCGAGGATTGAAGTTCGTCAAATTGTTAAATAAATAAAAAAATTGAGAATATTTAATTTCGGGTCATACTTGATTCAGAATTGAGATTATTTCATTAGAAGTTTTAGATAAAAATATAAAATAGTTCGTCTTTTCTGTTGTTTACTTATTCATTTTTGTAATCGGTGTTATCATTAATTTTATAAATTAAAAGTTTTATGACAATTGAAGTTTAATAATATATTTTAATTTCTATGGCTGGTTTGTACACTGAATACACTGCTTAATTAATTTTGTGGATTTAATTAAATTGTTACAGACTGGCCTTCCTATTTTTAAATCGTATCCAGTATCCACCAGGTTGAAATAATTAGGTTCTTTGCAAAGCGATATTAATAGATTTTTCTTAAAAGACTATTTTTAAAAATTTCACTTACATTGAGTGTTTCCACTATAATGCAATTGTTTTATATCTAAATTTAATCCGTTGTCATTCAAAATATTAATGTTAGAAATAACATGAGACTGATTTTATAAACATGGAATTAAGATCTGATACTCAAGATGAATTTCCTCCTACTTACATTGTCATTCAGCTATCCAAAAGGATAAAGAAAGAAGCCGCAAACTGGTTGTTAAACAAAATCTCTTCTCCCAGGAAGCTTGGAGGTGCTGAGTTGGAACTAAGAGCTCAACAATTTATCCAGGGAGAAGTAAGTTCTCTATGCGTTAATTCTTCAAAGCTTAAGATTACTTTTCAACCTTTGTAGGATCTGTCAGTCTGAAAAATACCCACTAGATGGCACAAAGTCAAACTTAAAAGAAGATAAATCTATACACTTATAAATGAATAATTTTTATAAACGTTTAACTGGTTAATCTGTTGTTCCCAACTCAGTGATTTTTCCCCCATTTTTTTATTATTATTATTATTGTTTTTTTTTTTACATTCTAAGAATTTTGGAAGATTTGATTTTGCGATAGACAATTTAAAAAAAATATATATATGTATGTATGTATGATATCTGCTCACAATATTACTGGGAATGTTGGAATAAAGAGGTTTACAGGTGGGAAGACACTCATGGGACTGTTAAAAACCTCAGAGATTTACTGTTTAACCATTAAACAACATATTTATTATTTAACCATTTTTAGACAATTGCTATTGTAGTCATCAAATAGATAGTTCTAATTTATTAATTTTTTTATGTCATACTATGCTACATTAATTTAGATAACATTGATTGGATTCTAAAAATAGTTTAAAAGTACATACTATTTGGGTTTTTTTATTACCATACAATATATTGTGCTAAACTGCTGGCATTTTACTGTTGGAATTTCATAAGAACAATTTGAATATATTTTTCTTGCTTGACAGTTAATCAAGGTTCTAGTATAATGTGACTTTACAGGAAAGTCCAAAAACTGACAATAAATTATTAGTTTTTTCACTAGAGGAGCTTTTGTTAGCCCTATACTTTTATACAGTAGAACTCCTCATATCCGACCTCTGGATATCCGACTCCTCGGTATATCCGACCATGACACCCCTTGGACAAAAAAAGTTTAATATAACGCTACCGAACTTCATTCTTATCATAATATTGAGTATAAAACAATAAAATGAGTCATACGGTGTTTTACTATCGTACTGTTCGCTACACTTCGTTTCTTATTATCGTGCGCGTCATTCTATGTGTTGTGCTATAGTTTTAGTGAATATGGGGGCTTAACTGAAACAATAACAGGTTGTGTGTACATTACTGTAGAAGTTATATTTTCTTTGAATGCTTGACAGAGGTGAATCTGTTTTAAAACTAGCTTAGTTGGGAGTTGGTGTAACAACAATTAAAGATTGGAAAAAGGGTCTGAAAGACATTAAAGCGTATTCCTTAACAGGATTAGTATGTATATTTTAATATACATGATACATTACGTAGATTAGATTATGTAAATTTATTTTTAACAATAAAGATATAATTTTTACTCTGAAATATTCTTTTTTCTTTGTTCCTCAGATTATAAGATCTTTTTTGAGTTTGAACCATGCTACTGTTTTTGTATTTTTTTTTTTATTTATTTTTTTTTTTTTTTTGGTCCAAAAATGCTTAATCTCCACAATATATAAATATGACAATTATTTATAATTTGATCGCCAATCCTTCTGTTTTATGGTTTATTAATTTCAAGGTCTTTTACCTTAGATATTGTAATTAATTTTACTAATGATATTTGTCAATTAAATTTATGGTTTACAGTTTTGTTTACTTTCCTTATTAATATTTGTAATTACCTTATGTTAGGCCTTCAGGATAATATATTGTTTTGTTTATTCTTTTTTATTTACACTTGCGCATACTGGTTCTGACAGTTATTTTATTTCCGATAGAGATCAGTTGGCTTACACTTGTTGCCGGCAAAATTCTCAATGCTGAGTCTCAAAGCAGTTCTAATAATTAAATAAAATATTAATTTTTTTAAATTGCTTTTAATTGGGCATACTAAACAAAGCACCAAAAACTTAAAAATTTGTATTTATTTAAATGTATAAAATTAAATAAATTATAAAATCTCAATTAATGGTTTAATGTAATATTAATAAATTACCGTAACATCTAATGTATTCATGCTTTGTTAGGATCATTTAGAGGTATGCTTAAATAATAGGTTGTCTTGTGACATTTTTATTTTAAAGTTCTGTTTAAAATGTTACTAGAGCTTCTAATATTTTTCTAGTAAGATTTTTTTACTTATCATTTTTTCCATGAATTTTTTCAGAGACTAACTTTTCATGTCTCAGCTGGGGTTTCAAAACTCCTTGAACTTGCAGAAGAGCTGGAGCTTAAAAAAAAGGATCGTTATGGTGTTTTGCGTGAGTTTACTGTCCGTGAGCTCTCAGAATTCACACACAGTGTTGATAAAGACAATCTATTCACAACTGCAGAAAGGCAAGTTCTGGTTAAACATGAAATAGAGAGTCTACGTGCCTTGGGTGTTGATGGCTCTATACCAGGATATCCTCACCTAACACTCTACGAAGGACAAACTATAAGTTAGTATATAATAAATATGACTTTTGTGCTAGTAGTATTTAAGAAATTAATATTCAAATCTACCATTTGCTTGTTTTATTTAAGTTTGCAGTAAAGTTATATTTCAATATGTCTTATTTTATCTTATTTTAGTTCCAACATGTTTAAAGGAAGGATTGTTGAAGCAGATTTTTCCCCTACATGATGATGAAGAAATTAAGAAGTTGGCTTCTTCCTGGTATATGACCATGTTCTCACCACAACCATTCGGTATGATTTCTAGCAGATTGTTTTATTACTTTTTTGACAATAGAAAAAAGTGAATACAAGTATTATTGTTACTACAAGGTAATAAGTCATGGGCTCCATACACGATTAATCGAGTTTGTCAAACTGGTTTGACACTAAAAGTTGATCTCTCAAGTTCAAGAAAAATTGACAAACCACCTTGAGTATTTTAATTTGATAAATAAGATAGTACGACAACCTTACACCTAACACTCAAAAACAGCATTCTGTATTTCAACATGGCCCCCATGTTCTCCTTTACCTTATAAAATTTTTGTAATCAACTTTTTCATAACTAGTGACTTAAAAATAAGTGTATACAATTAATAAATGTTTTCTCTCCAATTACATTGCACTCAGGTTTTTCAGTTATTGTAATGTTATTTTATCTAAAACTTTTAACTTTTTACAACTAGCCTAAACCTATTACCCTAAACTAAATAGTGATATGCTGAAATCTGAAACCATTTTAATTATAAAACAGTTTCATTGTGGTCAGACAATTTCATTGGGGTTATATAAAACTGTATAAAACAACTATTAGAGATGAGTCCAATGAAAATAAATATAGTGTAAATCCAATTAAAATTCCAGTAAGTTATAGGGTTTTTTGATATTAAAATTTTAGTGCAGCCAACTGTGTTCAAACTCTTGTTACCACAGGGCTACAAAGGCAAAGTGTTTCATGATGGCCATTTGCAATATATAAAAACGTAAAATAAATAAATTGGGTGTATATAACCTGGCTTTCAAACACCCTTCAAAAAACAAATATAACTCTATCCTTTTTAGCACACTGTTTATTTACTCTTATTTTTCCTCTCTCCTTAAATAGAACCTGTAAAATATGAAAGAATTTTTTCCTTTAGAAAAAAGCTGGTCTTTAATATGGTGCATACCTCAATGCTTCAGCTATACTAGTTTTTGAGTTATTAAATGTTTTTAAAGATAAAGTAGACAATTTGTTAATACTCAAGTTAAGGCTATAACTCCAGAACAGCTCGGAGAAAAGACAGTATATACCAACTTTTTGTCTGCCCTCTGGTATTGACATCTGGGTGCAGAACTCCCTGTCTATCCTACTCTTTATTGCTCACTGGACTTGTTTAATTATAAAACTATTTTAATTGAAAGATATTTATTTATTTATTCTTGCTTTCCTTCTCCTAATTAAAATGTTCATTGGTGGACATTAATAAAATTAAGTATTTTATTCATTTTCTAAGAGTTCAACCCCTGATGTACAATGCTTGCATATAGTATTCATAATACATACCTTTATTAAATATTTTCTTATATTTTACTTTCAGAATATATCAGGGGTTATTTTGGTGAATCAATAGCACTATATTTTCAGTTTTTGGATTTTTATACTCGGAGCCTTATTTTACCTATGGTACTGGGCTTCTTACAGCTGTTCCTCTACCCTGAGGCTCTACCTTTCTTCTGCATTTTTAACATACTTGCAGCCAGTGTATTTTTAGAAGTAAGTACCTTATAACTTATGTTTTATTACTAAAGTAATGTTCTCCCTCTATAATATAATGTATGTTTTATGTTATTAATGCATTGTAGAATGTCGCATGCAGTGACAATATAGTAATATTTCTACTTTGTTTCCCAGTTATACAAAATTTATTTTATTTTTGATTGGTTATAGGTATAATCAACCCTTCAGAAAAATACTTTTAATAAAAAGATGTCAAAGAATTTGTGGGACTCTGAAATAAAGAAACCTTTCCCCTGCTTCCTAATTTTCAATAAAGTTTGAAAGTAAATACTGTCATCCATTCCTAATTTTTAATCTGACATATATAATAATTACTGTTTTGTGATTGTATATATGGTATTTAAATTATTTAAAATAATTTTGCTAGCTCTAATTAAACTGTAGTATTATCAAAATAAATTAAATTTATTATGAGTACTTATTAAGACTTTATATAGTATCAGACTTGTCTTTAGGTATCATACTATTAATTTCAAATTTCTTTGCTAATCCTTAAACTCTATAGATTATTTTTTGAAACAATTACTGCAGTTGTTTGTGTGGTTGTAAATTCGGTTATTTTTCTAATAGTAAATATGTGGCTAGTTATGGAGGAAGAAATGTACTGAGTTGGCGTACATATGGGGAACTATTGGAATGACTAGTCTTGATGAGCCCAGGCCTAACTTTACAGGCACCATGGCACCAGATCCAATTACAGGCAAGCTCTTTCCTCATTATCCAAGATGGAAGACCACTGCGAAGGTTTGTTTAATACTTGTACTCTGGTTTTTAGTTCTTACACCTTTAATAGTACCAACCGTATTCTTGAATGTAATATGCATCAGACTCATTTGATCCCATTGTTGTTTAACTTGGTTAAATAATTATTTTAGGTAAATCACAATTAGTATATCAGGAACAATTTCATATATAGTAGAACCTCATTTTTAACAGTTGTTGCTTATAACTTTATAACCATATATTTTTCAATTAAACCTATTAACATATATTTTTAAAAAAAAACCTAAGGGGTTTTTTTATTTTATTTATAATAAACATTTTTTTATAGCTAAATACTTAACTTTCATTGCTGTGCCCCCTTTTGTAATAAAATTTGAAAAAATTATTTGAAGGGTACACGGGAAAAAGGATGAGAGTCACATTTTTATAGAAATTGAGTTAGCAACGCCATCTTGTAGCTTAAGGCGTGTACTAACAGTACTTCAAACCTCATTTTAAAAAAACTATTAAAACCTACCCAAATATGGGTTTAAAAATTTGGTGTACAGGGGAAAAAAGATGAGGGTCCAAAAAGTCAGAGTCCACTACTATGTTCCCCTACCTTGGACTCGCTTCTTAAAGCTACTATACAAATCAAAATGCCCTTTTCTTACAAGACCTATTTGGTGCTTCAATATAAATTTAGAATCAACAGAGTATATTTTTACTGCAATGCGATTAATGGTTGTTACTCTTTTTGTGTTAATTTTAATGTTCTTAAATTTTTCTTTTTGATTCCTCTTTTTAATGTTTATTTTTTTTAATAAATAATGAAATGTCAAATAACTATAACAATATAATTATGAAACAATCGTTTTACAAGAGAATAATAAAAAAAATAATAATAATAAGAAGAATAAATAAAATAAAAAGTTTTTTCCAGTTTCAATAGACTATATGACCAAAAATTCCTGGGGAGAAAAGATGAGAGTCCAATGTATTTTAGCTATGTTTGATAATAACTGCTGTCAATTCCAAAATAAGGTCTTTTTCTCAAATTAAATATGATAAAGAATGATTATAATAATAATTTATTTACCTAAAATAATTATAACACCACAAATAGCTTTTCCAGGAGTCTGTAAACTTTGTTTTCCATTTTTCTCGAAATACAAAAAAAGTGACTCTCATCCTTTTTCCCGTGTACCCTTCATTTGTTATAAACCAGTTTGGACAACCTTGTGCCCTAATACTCCGTTATTATGAGGTTCTGCTATATATTGCTTATACGTACCTCGAGTTTTATTATATTTTACTTTCAGAATATGTCAAGGGATATTTTGGTGAATCTATACAATTATATTTTCAGTGTCAATAATAAAAAAAAATGCGGACACTCATAACCAGAGACCTTCAAATGCCTTTTTGCCATGGCGCCATACTAAAATGCCACATTTGCCTATTTTTCGGTAAAAAGCCACATTTTGCCGATTTTCAGTAAAATGCCACACTTTTTGCCTTATTTGGGCCAAGTTCTGAGAAAAAAAATTAGAAATATTCTAATATTCTAAGGGGTCCTGCTACAACCCATAAAACCAGGTAGATACGCCCTTCAGGGCAGAATTCCAAGGTGCGGAGGATTCCCCAAGTGACGTGGATTCCTATCTTAGGGTAGTGACACACTTCGTCATTCGGGTAGCGCTACTCGAGTGGTGCTACCCAATCACCAATGAGAATAGAATGCCACCTACCACACGAGATGGCGGCACACGCCGGGTAGCACTACCCGGTCCACCATCCCTCTGTTTAGCCTCTACCTGCAGGTGGCACCACCCAGTCAGCCCATTGTTTTCAATTGAACCCGTCAGACGTTGCCATCCAAGCCACTGCCACTCAGTCCCCACTCCTTCAATCAAATCAGGGGCAAACTGCATCCCTCATATAAGTGTCTTTACTGGTCTAACTGTTCTTCAATATTCTAAGCAAGTCGTTGAAAGTTCCACACGATATTTGGCAAAAATTATTACTGTCCTCTTTGATACGGGGTAGGTACACTGTATGAAACAATCTATAGTAGATATTCTTTTTGTCTTAAATTATTCGAAGAACCCAAAAATGCATTTTTCCCTTCTTATTTATACATAATGATATGCATGCACAGCTATCTCCTCCGGGTCCATTTCACGACTGCCCGAAAAAAGTTGAAAAATAAATGCCACATTAGCTAAAATAAATGCCACATTTGGCCAAATAAGTGCCATATTTCCACACTTTTTAGTGCCACATTTCATAAAAATAAATGCTACATTTTGAAGGTCTCTGCTCATAACCCATAGGGTAATTAGAAAAGTAAAATATAATATTTATTATTGAGTGTATGCACTTTTTTTTAATTGTTTTCCTATAATATGAACAGTCAGACTATTTTAAAATTTTGTAAAAGCATGTAATACACTCAGCTTTATTTTCTGTTATAGTATCGTTCAAATAATTAATTCAATATACTATTTTATGCTTTCTGTGTCTATTGTTTGCTTCTTCTAGATGTACTGTGTATCCATGCCTGCTGTTATGGTATGTCTCCTGGGTGCTTTTTGGGTAATGCTTCTTTCCTTTTACATAGAAAACAGATTGCGTGAAGTACCAGATGCACAACCATGGGTCATCGCTTTGCCAAGTATTGTCTATGCTGCACTCATATCTCTTATGAATGCTGTATATAGAAAATTTGCGAATTTCCTCACTGAATGGGGTAAATATACTCAGTCAAATTTTGCCTTAGTAACCTTCCCCCTTTTAGTGTCCACAAGCAAAACCAAGAACCCTTACAGTTACCTGAGTATGTCTGTCGTTATTGAACCTGATCTCCAAAACTGCCCAACACAAACATTTTAAATTTTGCAGTTATGTGTGTAACTTGCAGTTTTTAACTGTGCAGTGTTGTGTAAGAACCCAAACACAGGAAAAATATTGGAAAGCCTCTAAAACAAGGGGTTGAACCTTTTCTTTTTTTTAATGGTATGCTAAATGAAAGAGGAGGGTGCCCTCTACATATTAGGTTTCTTTTTTTTTTGTACCAATCCACCTTTTCGCCATATGTCCTCAAAAATTACTATAAAAGTTATTTTTTGTCAAGTAACAAAAAACAGTTTTTTAAGTAATTTTTCATACTCTACATATTTTATTCCAAATGAATTCCTTCCCCCCCCCCCCCCCCCCCAAAAAAAATAAAATCAAGTCATTATAATAAATAGTTTTAAAGATATAGCTAAACAACACTTTCAAATGGCTGATAATGTTAATTAACCAATTTGTTAAATAGCCTGCCCTTTGCGTGTAAAGTGATGCGCCAGCATCAAGCTATTTATATTTATTGCCATATTAACCAATGTCACTTGGTCTTGGCATGTTTGTATATTTAAGTTGCATATGTGTTGTTCTTGCATTTGTATTCGTTCCGCATTGTTACCTAAATAAACATGCAGGCAGCTGCGTCGTTTATTCGGTAATCAAAAGAAATATACTTTTATTTATTATTGCAAATTCAAATTTTTAAGTTTTAGGTAGTATTCATACTACGGAAAGATTAAATTTTACTTTAAATCAAATTATAATTATCATTGACTACTGTATGGAGACATACAGATAAAAATAGACCCCCGCACCGGGACTTGAACCAAGGGTCTCCTATATATCCGTTACAGGCGCTCTTACCAACTGAGCTATACTGGAGAATGATTTTTCTCTGTCGTTACTGATACAAATTCCCAGGATACAGTTTATTATTGCAGTTAAATTGTTTTTGCATTGTAAAAAGGAAAAGTTTAAAAAAAAATTAAATGAAGTAAATCGGTGGGGCACACATTGCGCCCCTCACAATGAATACCATGTTCATCATCTTCTTGAAAAGGGGGAGGGGAAACACTTGGTCTTTACACAAAGTATATTTGTAATAACAAATAACAGGTTTTGGCTACTAAATAACCATCTTCAGATTCTAAATCACTCTTAGTTGTTCACAGTAACATGGTTCAAAGTAAATGACCGTAATTCACTGATGCGTAAATATCACATATTGGAGAAGCAAACCGTTGATAAATAATATATTAACTAAGATGGAAAGGTCTATAACCCATTAAGTATAGGAAAAGTTATTCATTTTACCCAGTCCTTTTGAAAAATATCCCATTTTTTCAATAGAGGGAAAAGGATTCAGGAACCGATGGGATGCCTTCAAAAGCTTTATATAACGGGACTGTCCCGTCAAAACAGAACGTATGGTCATCCTAGTTAAGGGCAGACAATTGGCCATTATTGACAATGCTGTTGGAGAAGCTAATAGGTTACGTGCCGTCGGCTAAGTTGTAAAGATTTAGGACGGTACTAGCACCATTTGAGTCGACATTATGTTTATTACGGTAAACTATTTTTTTTCCTTCGGACTAGAGAAGGATTTAGAAAAAAATGTCCTAGAAGACTAAATCGACAAAGTGCTCTGTGCTGCAGTGACTGGGGATCTTCCTATGTCCTATGTGTTAGAATTCAAGATACCAACCTCTGTACCTTGGGTGTGTGGCAAGTCCTTATCTTAGTCGGTTATAATTTATCACCTTATCCAGAGGCAACTGTTCTACCATGGACGTTTGTGGAGGCGTTTTTCATGCATTTGTAGAGGGTTTTTGCATGACATGGCAATCTAGTAGTCTTGAGGTCAGACAACAGGTCTCAGTTTCAAGACTATTAACTCTACCAGTTTATTAGAGAACATGGAATAAAGAACAAGTAATATTAATTGGTTACTGTTATTAATTCAAGAGATCACTAAAATGCTAGGCTAATGATTTGTTTTGAATTGTCTTTCGTAAATTACTATACTTTTTGAGCCCTAGTAAAAATACTTACCCTTACTTTAGTCACTTGATATCAACTATTGCTTATAACACTGAACAGGAAGGTTGCTAAAATAGTGTTGCCCAACTCTGCTCTGAAAATTTCCTCTATCCCTGGAATGTCGGTAGGGGCAGATGTCCAAGGTACTTAAATATCGAAGGTAAGGGAACATGTGCTAGGTAGTAGAAGAGGTTGGGAACCTCCTCTACTACCAAGCACATATTCCCTTACCTTAGTCACTTAATATTAACTATTGCTAATAACACTGAACAGGAAGGTTGCTAAAATAGTGTTGCCCAACTCTGCTCTGAAAATTTCCTATCCCTGGAATGGTGGTAGATGTCCAAGGTACTTAAATATCCAAGGTAAGGGAACCTCCTCTACTATCAAGCACATTTGAGCACTTTGGTATCACATTAACATCAAAAATTGTTTAGTGTCTATTTGTTTACTTCTTAAAACTACACTTGCACAATAGAAGCAATTACACTTGCACTAGTAACAATGCAAGTAAGCCAAAACTCTGCCAAGGAAGTTTCAAGTAGAACATTGAGCTCAGGTTTTTATTTCTTAACTTGTATAAAATTTTATGATCTCCTATTTGTTAAAATAATATAAAATTTAGCCTTCTAGTTCATTTAATTTATGTGTCTTATTGTACCAATTATTATTTATTTATTTGTTTTTGTTGTTATTTATTTTCAGAAAATCATCGGACTCAATCTCAGTTTGACAGGCACAGAGTTACAAAATTGGTTCTGTTTGAATTTGTGAATAACTTTATGTCTCTTTTCTATGTTGCATTTATTATTCAAGATATGGATATGCTTCGAAGTGTGAGTATTATTAATTTTTGTTCTATTGAATATTGTCTGTTTTTCAATTTTAAATCAAATCGCGCAGTTCATAATTAATATAATACACAAATCTCAATCTGAAAAGAACTATTGTTTAATTAAATGGAATATAATTATTCATTATTTATTTATTTATTATTATTTTTTTTTTTTTTTAGCAACTAGCCACGTTGATGATTATTCTTCAAGTAATCAATAATGTACAGGAAGCAATTCTCCCATTGGTTATTCAATCTTATACCCCAAAGGTAAAATTACTCTTACATTTATTTTATTGGGGTGCAGTCAACACTTGTTCAATGTTTAGTGGTTCATACTAGGGCAAATGCTGAGAAAAGAAATATTATTTAAGAAAATACTACACCTTCATAAATGAATTGTAACTTAGTCCAAGGAATAAGGGCTTGAAACAGAGTATTTATTTTCATGGCTTTAATTTGGCCAGTCAAATTAAAATTGTTTCCTCTTTTTCTGGTCTAGTTTGTAAAAAAAAATTAAATATCCAAGATAGAAATATTAAATTAAATGACAGCAGCAGTACCTGAGTGAATATTGGTTATACTTTTTGAGAAATTTGTAATATTATTTAATTGGAAATACCTTTTAAATCACGGTTCTTCTGGCATCTCTCAGATATCATTAATTACCTATCACTAAACCGTTTTAATTTTTCAGGTGATACAACTATCAGACAAAGTTAAAAAGAAAGAAAGTAAAGGAAATTTAAATACCTGGACATTGGAAGACTTTCCTTTTGTTAAAGCACTTCCTTCTGATCATTCTGCTGTTATTCAGGCATGTTCCGAGAGTCGACGTGATATTTATGATGTAAGTATTTTAATGATAAAACTTTTTTAAATTTATATAAGGCTTTTTTATAATACATTTTTGATGTTATTAAGTGCAGCATACAACTTAGTATAATCAATAATATAGTCAAATGAGTTTCTAAAGTGTTATCACATCCTCTACGAGTGGCTAGAAGTTTACAACAATTAAAAAAGTTAAATTTTATCCTTTCTTGAGTTTTTATTTGATAATACTTGGGGGATCCACCCCTATTTGTTTTGCTCTTTAACCTCTGGGATGCGGCTGCTACTTAGCGCATTTGCTGCAGATCAAGGTGTAGGGCATTACATCTAGCTTAAGAATTTAATGACAATATCAATTTTTTATGGCATGAATACATTACTGCTAAAATTGATCCTACTAAATCTTAACTTATATTTGAACCTATGACCTTGAGGCCAAAAGACATTGTTTAAGTCATACAACATAATTAATAACAAATAGAGACACGAGTCGCGCTGGGTCAACACATTGATGGTGGATGAAGAATTGCTTGACTCTAAGCAGAGGCCGGAAAATTAACAAAAAAATTAACTTTGAATAACTGAAGAACAAAAAAAGCTAGGGGAGAGTGGAACAGATGCATAGAACCACACAGATATCTTGGGGTATCTCTAACCTATTTCACTAACAGTTTAGCAGGTATCTTACTCTGTGGAAAGCTTGTTTACCAAATTATTTTAATTTTACAGAGAGATAAAAAGTATTTGTTGCTTTCCATCTAGTTTTTTAATCAAAATCATTTTTTTTTTTTTTTTTTTTTTTTTTTTGTTACTTTCAATCATCCATGGTTTAATATATAGTGTTTATTAAGGGTGTTGATGTTTAGTTAACATCAAAATTTGTGGTAAATGTGAACAACAGAATGAGTCTGCAAGGCCATTTGCATAAACCATTTATTAGTTTTTTTAACAGCTTTTGTTATGGTACACTTATTATTTTTATAAACATTAGGTTTAGATAGGATGGATTTGGCTTTAGGTTTTTAATCTAGTTTAGTCATTTGTTAACTTCCTAAGGGAAGGTGCTTTATTTATTTTATTTAATGTGCACTGTTAATTTTGAGTTTTTCACTTTTATCCATTCTTTTTTTTAGGATCCTTATGATGATTATCTAGAGCTATTTGTTCAATTTGGTTATGTGTTTCTGTTTTCTGCTGTTTATCCGATGGCAGCATTTTGGGCAGTAGCCAATAATTTCTTTGAAATTCGCTGTGATGCCTTTAAACTTTGTTGTGTTTATCAGAGGCCCTTGGCTCGCAGAGTAAAAGATACAGGAGCTTGGCAGGTATTATGATCTACAGAATTTATTTTAGAAAAATAGTTCAGTCTTTAGTTGTTAAACATGAAGATAGATTGATTTATTTCATCAACTATTTAATCTGAAAATGATTTAATAAATTTAATTATTATTATAAATTTAATTTTTTTGTGGTTTTCTTCCGGCAGAGATCTTTTCAAGCTCTGTGTAGCGTAGCTGTTGTTACAAACTGTGCTCTTCTTTGTCTTTCACCCAAGCTTAAATCTTGGGCATCTGAAGACACCACAGCAACTCAGTGGGTCATGTATTTTGTCGTCTTGGAGCATTGTATCCTTGCATTGAGGCAGATCCTTCATTATGCTATACCAGACAAGCCTGAGTGGGTCCGTGTAGCCCTTGCTAAAGGAAACTATCTTTCTAAACAAGCACTGAAAATGCAGGTATGGTTCGATAATTAATTATTTGTTATTATTAGTTTAATAATAATAGTGTTAAGAACATAATCTCTTTTTAATTAATAATCATGTACCAATATTTTTCAGAGAATGATAAAGAAGGATAAAAGTTTATAAGAAGTGGTGATTCATACTTCATTAAAAGAAGAAGGAGTGTACTTATCATTTTCAAGTTATATTTTGTTACCTAAACCCACCAATTAACCATTGTATTTAAAGAATAAAATTTATAAATTTATATCTAAAAAATATATATATGTATAACAAATGAATTATAAAATTGTTTGAAAAACTAAAATAATTGTGTTACAATAATTATGTTTGAAAAAATCAATAATGAAATAAATCCTCAAATTTGAATCTTAGAGCGATTGGGAAGTAGAAAATTGGGATAGACCTAGGGGGCTCTATGTGAACTGGAGAGATATGTGGAAGAAGAAAGTTGGATGGACAGCAAAAGTGAAGTAACATAATAAAAAATAAAAAATATTAGAAAAATTACAACAGAAGTTAAACTTCTTCTAATCGTGGAAAATCTATAAATTATCTATTAAATCAGTAATATGTTATATTAAATAATATGTTTTTAAATAATTACAACAAATATTGGAACAATGTTAAGATTTGTAGGATAGTCATGATGTCTTAATCTATTTCAGATCGAAGGTTAGAATATCAGTATATGCTAAAGAATTTTTTATAGATACACTCAAAAGAAGCAGCTAGTTTCAGATCACTCCTATCCTCCCTACATGCTCACCTCTGGTCCAGTTTCTCCATTGCCCTCCCCCCTCCCACTTCTGTAACAATACAGAATTTCACTCCTCATTTAAAGAGTTAAACTCAAAAAAAAACAAATATTTAACCTCATCTAGTGACATGAATGGTTTGACGTCTTGTTTGGCAGTGTGCATCAGGTCCTGGAGAGTCAACATAGTTTCTGAAATAGTGCCTGGAATTATTGCAACTTAACTTTGTTATAAGTAAAGTATAGGAAATAAAGTAAAAATGAAAATATTAAGTCATAAATGTTTATAGATAAAAGTTAATTAAATCTAAGATTTTTTTAAAAAAAATTAACGATACCGATATTGTCATATTGTACAGTAGTATTCATTATTTATTGAAATTTGGCATAAATGTTCTGAAAAATCATATTCTGAGGCATAATGAGAAATTATTTTTAGTTCTAAATTTAAGGGGCTCCAAAAAATAAAAGCGAAAAAAAAAAATCTCAAAAACAGTTCCGAATATTTGCATTAAAAAAATCTAAAAATTGTAGTTCATTTAAATAAAAATCTAACAATATTACTTTTCCTTAAAAAATCTAGCTTTCGAGATATTGGTAAAAAATAAATCTGATTTATAAAAGGTTAACAACCACTTGAAGAATATGAGAAAGTTCTGCTTGAGCTTGTACAGTTTTGTTGGAAAAAGTTGTACATTTTAATATCTGAATCATTGTATTCAATACCAAAAATAAATAAATATTCAAATTATTTTTCTTCTTAGGTACTTTTGTTTTCAGAGCTAATGAAAGCTGTGTAATCGTTAGAACAAACATTTTTTATGCCTCCGAATTCAAAATTTTTATAGACAGAACTCCATTTCAGACATAAGGAAACATTTTTGGACCTATGTCTGACTATTTTTGACCTGTCTGTAAAGCATTTTTTCGAACTAATATATCTAATTAACATCTATATATTTAAAATTATTTTAAACTGATTATTAAGAAATTGGATGGTTTGTCAAATGTAGCAGCATATTTTTATTCAGGAAAAGCTTAAAATTAATTTTGATATATTTTAAAAAGGGAAAATTAAATAAATTAGACAATAATGGTTTGTAAAAGAATAACATAATTATTTCAGGCAAACTATTATTTTAATTGTGTAATACATTTTAATATAAGCTATTAAGGTTTGTAAAAATGTGTTTCATAAAAATCAAAATAAATTTAAATTATTACTTTAAACTTTAAGTTTGTTAATTTATTATTTAAACTCTGGGAAATTTTTGTTCTGTGGTTATGGTTGATTCTTAGTGGAATTCGGCAAATTCTTGGATTGGCTTACATACTCTATTGGTACTCATTCTTTTCCAATCTCTTAAAATACAAACTATACTTTACTACTCAGTTTCCAGCGCATTAGCAAATATTAATGATAAAATATTTATTTCCACTAGTTTACAATAATTTGGTTTCATTAGTTTATAATGCATGTGTACAAAGGTCCCTCAGGAATTTTTATTTATCTAATCTAGAGAGAGATTCCCGTCTCTATATTATTTAACAGTTTCTTTTATTTTGCTTTAATATTTATCATCTTTTTTTTATTTTAAATAAATTTCATTGAACAAATGATACATAATGAGGTCCTAAGTAAGTGGAGTTTATTTGTTGTGCAGAAGGAGAATTTTAATTTTTCTGTTTTTATAATCTCGTGAGTAACTTTTGGTGTATTATTATTAGAGAGTATATTAATATAGATTTTTCATAATGTGATTCAATTGAGAGTGCATTCGATTTAGAATATATTAACTTGTAATATATTTCGCATTGATATAATATTTCATATATTATATTAAAATCTTTTTAATATAGTTTCAATTTATGTTGGCAGGTTCTATGCTAGCAAGGGAATAGGCCATTCCCTGAGCTAATATACAATAATTTAGTATGGATTCTACCAGAGCGTGGTAGAGAAATTTTAATATGAACTTATTTTAAAGTTTAATATGTATACAAATTTAATTGTGATAAATACATGGAATAAAGATGCATATTAAATGTTTCTCAGTACAACTTTAACATTAACTTAAAAATAATTTGTTACAAGACAGCTGTTTCTTATTTAGACAGTAGCTGTACTTAGTTGTTAGTGGAGAGGGTAGAGAATTGGGATTCGAGGGGGGGGGGGGGGGGTCAGTCCGAACCATGTGTCTCGGTTTTGATTTTAAGAAATTTAGCAACCATACTAATTTAGATGGAAGATGGGTAAAAATAAAAAAGGACCACAATAATTAATGTTGGTTTATATGTATACATATACATAGCAACCATGTCATACCCAGACATTAATTAGTTAATGCATTGAAACTGTATACTCTGTGAAGATAAAGCCCCCATGTAACATTTTTTGTTGTGTTGAACTAAGAAATTTTTCGAGAACTCAGGATATGTATCACTAAGAAATCCTGAATTCGGCGCAATAATTTGTTTTACTATTTTCTCTGCCAATTTATTTCGACATCCCGGCCAAAACAAAAATACCCCTCCCAATGAAAAGGGCCAAAATTTAAATCTTTGATTAGAATTAGATCCCCGTAAATAATACAATTAAGTGAAGGAGGTTGCAAACCTTAAGGTTGTGTTATTGTCGTAAAACGTGGTTTCGGTTTCATACATTTGATTTGAGATTCAAGCCGTTGGTGTTTTAGTTATGTATTTTGAGTTCAATTGAACCATGCCTCAGTCTAGCCGGATATTTATTAGGAACAGAGCTATCGGTTATGTGAGTAATCATGTTCCCGCCGTTACACGCTACATTAAACACAGGAAAGACAATGTTTTAGTGACTTGTGTGGGTAGATGTTTCCACACTTATAGTAAGGATTCTCTTAAACTGCTGGCCGTGAGCGATGCGTGTGAAGAAGATATTACTTGCCTGGCTGCAGACAGTAGACAAACATTCACTGCTTCAGGATCTAAGGTTCAAGGTTGGGTTAGGGGCACTACTGTTTATAAAACTTATCCCGGTCACAAGGACCCTGTGCATCTCTTATTGCCGTTTGGAGCTCACCTGATAACCGTAGACGACGCTAATATTCTTAGGGTGTGGGAAAGAGGTTGCGAAGAACTTTTTCTTGAACTGGATTTCGATGTAGACTCGTTTAAGGTATCTGCTATTAATCACCCTAGTACATATATCAACAAAATTCTTTTGGGAAGTGAGCAGGGTGGGCTTCAGTTATGGAATATAAAGACTTCCAAGCAAGTTTACGCTTTTAAGAGTTGGAACAGTAGTGTCATGTGCTTGGAGCAAGCTCCCGCCCTGGACGTTACAGCTATTGGACTGCGTAGTGGTAAAATAATTCTTCACAACCTTAAGTATGACGAGACATTGATGGAATTCACACAGGATTGGGGACCAGTACTTTGCTTGTCTTTCAGGTATTATTGTATAAGTAAATATAAGGTAAATCTTAAGAATACGCTACGGTTTATAGAAAAGATGGCGGGGCCTCACTCCAACGTATTTTTTGGACAAAGGGATATCAACTCTCCTACGAACAAATCATACATATATAATTTCTCAAATGTTTAAATCATACAAATGTAATGATTGACAAAGGTACTGTACTGTTTTTAATCTCCTAAGTGCACAAATTAAACAAAGTTGCCCCGCCAAGCGATTCTCGACCGTAGCGTTAACTTAATATTAGCCAAATATAATTCAAGTTCAAAAATAGTTTTATTTAAATGGAAAAAATAAGACATTATAATTATGACTAGAGAGGTTAATAAGAAGTAACAACAATATTTTCACCACAATTTATTATTATTAGACATATGCCTTTTGGCATGTATATCATCTTCAGTGTCAGCATAGTGAGCGAAAGACATTATAACTTTACATCACGGCTTTTTGCTATGTAGTGAGAGAAAATAGAAAGTAATCTCCGACGTAATTATCGAAAAGTCGATACTACCACAATTGATACATGCAATACATATAATTGTATATTTCAATTATTTATTAAAGTTTGATTATCTATTATAAACCACTAGTCAGTGGTGAGATTAGTCTACAGTATTGTTTAAAAAAAAAGGGTTTGGATGGCAGCACAAGAGATTCTAAAAATTGGGGTTGGGATCCAATGAGAGCTAGAAATTTTGACAGCTCGAAGGTTAAGCCGAAAATTCCTTAGGATATCCGCCTAGTGGTTTTAATTTGCATCTCACATAAGTTGACCAACCTGCGTCACAAAACCCTTATTTTCTTAACAATACTGAAGAATGATTGTGTCATTGTTGGTTAAGGTCAATATATTCTATTGGTTGTTCTTATTTGCATTTGTTCTTATTGGCTTCACTTCAGATTTACCTAATAAAGGGACCTCATTACCTCAGGGATAGGCATTTGCCTAGGCTTCTTTATCTCGACCCTGCTTAGACTGTTGAAATATTAAACATCATCTAAAGAAAAATTCTACAAATATTTAATAACAGAGCCTTTGTGGGCATGTGGCTTAAATCACTTGTCACATCAGCATGGCCATCAATGCATCGAAGGCATGATGATGTTGTGGGTTCAATTTTTATTGTTGGGTTTATATGGCTCACTAATGATATAATGGTGTGTGAAGGGGAAGGGGTTGGAACTCTACCACAGGGATAGTAAAATTGGACCAATAAGAGTCTAATTGCTAGCTTTACAGAAGTGGTTTGTCCTTGCCATATAATTATTACCACTAATTAATTTGTTATTATGTGTAGAACGGATGGTCCGCCAGTGATGGCTAGTGGGAGCACTGTTGGACATATTGTGCTGTGGGACCTAGAAGAGAAACGAGTATATAGTCAGATCCTGGATGCTCATTGTGGACCAGTTGGTTCGGCTCGCTTCCTTCCCAATGAACCGCTTCTAGTAAGTTCTTCACAGGATAATTCTCTTAAGATGTGGATATTTGACAAGACTGACTGCAGTGCCCGGCTTCTTAGGCAAAGAGAAGGTAAATTAAGTTACTTATGCGCCTTTTAAATCCAAAATAAAAATAATAGTTCGAATTGATCTTAACACATTGAGGACGGAGGTAAAACGTTGGTTTACACATTGAGTACGGAGGTAAAAACGCTGGTTTATTCAGTAGGACGGAGGTATATGCATGGGCCGTACTGATTGGACGCGCCGGCGCGTCCTCCCCGGCCTTTAGCTTGACTCACAATTAACACGGACGCGTTATCGAGTCCTGCCGTCCTTTTGGCATTGCATTTTTTAACAAGCACCAGATAAATATCTTAATATTTAGATGTTTTCTTTTTAAAAAAAATCTATTTAGCTTTGAAGAATCAAAAACCATTATAACTCTTATTATTATACTCTTAAAAATTTACAAAGACCTGAGGATTAAAAAAAAAAAAAAACTTTGTTTCTTATGTATAACTGTATAATATAAAAAAACAACAAGTATTCTCGTAAATATTTATGCACTATAATTTGTTATTGCTCAGACTATAACTATATATATATATATATATATATATATATATATATATATATATATATATATATATATATATATATATATATATATATATATATAAGACAGTGTTGTGCATTAAAAAAAAACTATAACTAACATAAATATATATGACTAATAGATACAATATAAAAGGAAACATGAAATTAGTTATGTAGCTAATACTACAAAAAAAACTATCTAAAATAAAGTGTAACAAAAATATATATCTAAACTATAAAAAAAAAAAATTTATATTAGGTAACATGGTAATTAAAACAAAAATCTATAACTAACTTTAAATTATGAAACTAATAAATACAACAAAAAATACGCTAAATTTTAATTTTTTAGCTAATACTATAACAATATATATATATATATATATATATATATATATATATATATATATATATATATATATATATATATATATATATATATATATATATAAGACAGTGTTGTGCATTAAAAAAAAGCTATAACTAACATAAATATATATGACTAATAGATACAATATAAAAGGAAACATGAAATTAGTTATGTAGCTAATACTACAAAAAAAACTATCTAAAATAAAGTGTAACAAAAATATATATCTAAACTATAAAAAAAAAAAATTTATATTAGGTAACATGGTAATTAAAACAAAAATCTATAACTAACTTTAAATTATGAAACAAATAAATACAACAAATAATACGCTAAATTTTTAATTTTTAGCTAATACTATAACAATATATATATATATATATATATATATATATATATATATATATATATATATATATGTATATATACATATATATAAATTGAAAATGTTAGATAATAGTAAGAATATATTATAAACACATGTTATTTTTCCATACACAGACATATATATATATATATATATATATATATATATATATATATATATATATATATATATATATATATATATATATATATATATATATATATATATATATATATATATAATGTGTATATTCATGTTTTTGCCCCAAAAAAATTTATTACAACTTCATAAAGATATTGTTAAAACTTTTTTCCCTTTTTATATAACAGTATATCAGAAAAAGTATTAATATTATGCATTATCTTACTTTGAAAAAGACGTAAAATCCAATATTAGCGGGAGGTGTGTAGGGGAATTTCAGGGGCGATTTACTCGAAAAGTTTATATAAAAAAACCGGAGCCGAAGGTCACAGTAGGTACATGTACACTCTTAAGAAGCTAGAGAGACATTGATAGAACGTTTCCAAGAGCCTCTACCCCCACCCTAATGATACATACATACAAGGATTTCGGACGCGCTGGCGCGTCCACCCGTCCTTTTGGCTTTGCACACTGGACGCGCTGGCGCGTCCGCCCGTCCTTTTGGCTTTGCACACTGGACGCGCTGGCGCGTCCGCCCGTCCTCAACGTGTTAAGTGGTTTAAAAAAGTTAAAAATTATTTATCGAATTTGAAGTTGAAAGATAAAAAAAATTACATTTTATTGAGTAGCTGTGCTACTAATATATGAAGATTTCATGTATTAGAAATGAAGTAAAGAAAGTATTCTTTCTTAATTAAATGCTGTCAATTGAGGTTACGTTTAATAAAAGCCTATCAGAATGAAGAATTATACTTATATCATGTACTTATTGCAATAATTATGTTGATTCAGGTCATGCTGCCCAGCCTACTTTTATCAGATTTCATGGCAGTAATGGTTACTATGTGATGAGTTCTGGAACTGATTCCTCTTTAAGAGTTTTCTCTCTTGTCAATGAGACTTTTAACTACTCCATGGGAAAAGTATGTATTCCTCTTTTTGCACCTATTTACTCATTAATTTCATGAGGTATTTTGATCTATTTTTGTTTTTTTACAATTAGGAATATAATTTATTGTCCACTGAGACTACTGCAATAGCTTCACTTATTATTATTTTTAATAATAAGAAATTATTTTTAATAATTATACTTTTTTCTTAGTATGTTTGAGGCTGAAAGGTGTTAAGTTCTTAAAAAAAGTTTTATGTCAGTCTTCTCTTATATTAAAAAATTACTTATCCTTATTTGTTAATAATACAAAAGACTATTGATTATCTTGTGTTGATTTTAGGCTAGTTTCAACCGTAAGGCTGCTAAGAAGAAGAAGGAATATGCAGAGAAGCTTTTAATGCCCCCAATAGTTGAGTTTACTTCAGAGACCACTAGAGATAAAGAATGGGACAGTATAGCAGCTGTTCACTCAGGTCTCCCTCTAGTTACAACATGGTCTTTTGATAAACGGAAGATGGGTGAACTCAGGCTCATTCCAGAGAAATTTTCTAAGGAAACAAGGGCTTCACTTAATGTCACTGCTACATGTGTTGCTCTAACCTCATGTGGTGTGTAGATTTTGTCATTAATTAAAATTTGAATTAATTGTTATCCTTCCTACTAAAGCAATATACTCTGCTTAACTAACTAAATGACTAATTACAACCATGTTGCATATTTTTTAGAAATCTTTTCAATTATCTATTTTTTAAATTATTCCTATACTTTTTTTTAATTAATATTTATATCTTGAAACTCTATTTTGGACCCGTGTAAATTCTAGGTATACTATTTTGGTTTGATAAGAGTGAAAAAAAAAAAAAATCTGGTTCTAATTATATTTGTGTAAGATAAGAATGGTCTCCTTTCTTTTTCTTACTTTTCTACACACATTTAAACTTTACTTGTTTTTGAGGTACAATTTTTAACCTACTTTCAAACTACCTTGAAAGATAAAACTTTTATCTGATAATATATTTCTGATTACAATACAGGTTATTCATATTTTCGAAGCGTGTTTCTTAATAATACTATTTAATCTTTATAGATATTCCAAGGTAATTAATATTAAAATGTCTAACATAAAATCTTTGTTGAAACATTAGGTAATTTTGCTGTGGTGGGGTACAGTTCAGGACATGTTGAGAGGTTTAATGTACAATCTGGGATTCACCGATGCCAATATGGTGATCCAGCAGCTCACAAGGGCTCTTCCGTGAGAGGTGCTCTTTCTGATCCACTTAACCAATTAGTACTCAGTGCGGATGGAAAGGGTATCATTAAATTCTGGCCCTTTAAACCTGATAAAAATTCAACTGTTTGTAAGTTACTTTTATTTATTAACATTTATAGCATAAATATAGATTAAGGCATATCAATCAAATTACTGTATAATAAAAAGAAACAGTCTCTCCATGGAAGAAAATACTTGTTTATTGATCAAAGCAGCTTTCGGCCTTATATAAAGCCATCAAATATTAAAATTAGTATTTTCTTCCGTGGTGAGACTGTTTCTTTTTATTTATTTAGATGACCTCCATCAACGCTCTTATTTCTCAAATTACCTGCAAAAAAACCTGGTAAGTATGAGTATATTGAATATTTATTTCCTCTAGCACATATGTCCTCAAATATAAATGAAACGTATATTTGAAGTATTGATTTTCACTTTTTCTTGTTATGGTTTTCAATATTGCCCTGCTCAGTTGGTTGCTAGGGGTGGGCAAATAGATTAAAGGCAAGGGGTCCTGGTTAAGAATAAGATAAAACATTACAACTTAATTAATTAATAATTTCTTTCCAAAACCTGGCGTTAGCTGTGAAGGTTTCAGACGTCTACGAGCGGTGTCCAGAATGGTGTGCACCGTAATGGGCCATGTGGCGAGGTCTTTCTCCCTCTGTGGGTCCTTTTCCACCCTGGGGTCCTGGATAAGACTCCTATGGGGCACCATATTATGTAGTGCCCACTAGCTGGTCTCGAGTCACATTAAAGATCCTGGCCTTGTAGAATAGCTGCCCTCTTTCTTGTAAGGTGTGGCACTATTGGTGACTTGGAGCTAAATCCGACCTGGCGTCGCTACACTGATTTAACTTATAAACTGACTTGTCTCGTAGACACGCAGAGGCCAGCTGAAGGAGAGTCTCTCAATCAGGTCGAACCTTGATCCACAATATTGACCAGCAGACCTATATAGATTGAACCTGGTCACCGTTTTGGGTCAAGGGTTGACCCAAAGATAACATCCCTAAGCTGGCTCTGGCTTTCCCTATTCCTATCTCTAGCTATATACATAATTATGTACATTACGATAATAAAAATAACAAAAGAACAACAATACATTAAATAACAACTATACAATTAAATTAAATAATAACTCTTACGAGTGGACATAAATTCCACTCGTAACATTCTATAAAGATTATTATTTAAGTCTAGCTGGGTTTGGTCTCTATTGAATTAATGTAGGGATGGGATATTGATGTCGATGTATCAAAATCATAGTGGTATTGTACCCAAAACATGGATGTTCAACATCGATTTTTCAACATGCGTCTTCATCCTTAGGAAGAGAGTTTAATATATAAATAAATAATTTAAAGATAGAAATAGTTTCTTATTTTTGCATATTATATAACCTTTCTTGGGTCATAAATTATAAAATATTTATGACATTAAAATATTGATTCATTTTTAGAGAAAATGCTGCCCTTTATAGTTTATCAAGTGTAACTGTCAGTTACAGATCTATGCAAGTAATTATTAATAATATTTACAAATATATATCTGGTTAAGTGGTAAATATGTATGTTGTAACATGTGTTGTGTATTAAGGTAACATGAGTAACTGTTACAGGTAGCAGAGTTTTGTGTAAGCTGAAAATGGATGAAGGTATATCGTTTATTAGAAGTCAAAAAGATAGCAGTCTTGTTGCACTAGCATTGGAAAACTTCAGTATAAGTCTCATAGACATAGCTACAAGGAAACTAGTGCGTAGATTCATAGGCCATACTGGACATATAACTGATCTTACTTTCTCACCTGACTGCCATTGGATTGTTTCAGCATCTGTTGATTCCTCTATTAGGATCTGGGACCTACCCACTGCTTCTCTTGTGGATATGTTTAAGGTAATTTATTGATGTATTGTACCCAGTCCTTGATTAGGTAAAAAAATGAGGTTCCGGAACTGTGATCTTGTAGTCCAAGAGTTTTGAAATTTTGACTTTTTAAATCGTTATTTTAACACTTTTCTGAGCATTTTAAAAGTGTGAATGCAAAATTTGTATTTACACTTGGTAAAAAATAAACTATCAAACATTGGTAAAAAATGAAACTCCCATGTGCATCAACAATCTTCCGTCAGAGGTACCGGTGTGTACCGTCACAAATCAAGCACTGATTGTACCACTTATTTATTTAGACCTTGTATAAAATGGACCTCTAATGCTAGATCCATTTATTTTTAAATCCCCCCCCCCCTCCTCCCTTTTTATCTGAAAGTAGTTAAAATTAATATGGTAACTTCTAAAGTTAAACTATTTTCCTGTTTCCAGGTGGATAGTGTTTGTACATCTTTAGCATTGAGTCCTTCAGGCCATATGCTGGCTACCATACATGTTGATAACCTTGGGATATACTTATGGTATAACAAGTCTCTTTACTCCTCTTTGAACCTGAAACCCATGGATCCAACTGGAGAAGTTCCTAGTTTAGGCTTGCCTTCATCACGTGGTGCTGAGGCACCTGTTGCTTTGGATGAGGAGCAAGAGGTACTGGATGATGAAATAGGCCATGAAGAGGATTCGCAGGATCAGATTGAAGGGCTTGTCACTTTATCAGGTTTGCCATCATCAAGGTGGCTCAATCTCTTGGACATTGAACTTATCAGAAAGAGGAACAAAGCAAAAGCTCAAGTAGATTTACCTGTAAAGGCTCCATTTTTTCTTCCTACCATACCGTCTTTAAGAGATATTCAGTTTGATTTATCAAATGACACAGAGGTATCAGATTCAGTGAACAAAGTACGCCTTGAAAATATCCAAACTCAAACCGTTTTTATCACTCTTCTCCAAAAAGCAACAGAAGCTTCTAATTATTCTGTAATTGCTGAAAAAATGAAATCTATGAATCCATCTCTAATTGATTTTGAAATAAATTCGATTGGTTTAGACCCTTTGCATGCTGAACTTCTCTTGTCACAGTTTATGAAAGTGATAAAATACATGCTTGATTCAAAAAAGGATTTTGAGTTGGCTCAATCGTATCTTTCATTATTTCTTAAACTTCATGGTCGTGCTATCTCTGCTTCTCCTGAATTAAGAGAGCAACTTTCAAGCCTTCAAAATAAACAGGAAAAAACATGGCACTGCATTCAATCGGATTTAATGTATTTACTTTCCATCATAGATGGATTTCAGATTTAATTACTTTTTGTAAAACCCTTTAACATTTTATTTAAATCCACCATAAAAAATGAAACTAGGCAAGGTTGTTTTCGGGATCTGAGATTATATTAGATTCAAACCAAAAGACATTATCTTGTGCAAAAAAACCTTTCCTATAAGATGCTTTAAAAAAAAAAAAAAAAAATAGATCGACCTTTAACCTTATTCTTAAAGGCGGGGATACACTTGAGCATTCGCCCCAAATGAGCATGCGTTTCTGTTCGGCTCGCCCTGTCCATAAGTATGCAAAACGGGGCGAACACATGCTCATTCGGGGCGAATGCTCTAGTGTACCCCCCCCCCCCCTCACCCCCTGCCTTTACTTGCAGTTATGTAAGGAATACCCCTTTTTATTTTAGTTAGGAGCAGATACATTTTCATGTGATCACCTTTCGATACTAGGTATGTATTTGTTCATGATTAATACTAAGATGTAAAAAGGCTGTGTAAATATTTGTTGTATATTTGTATTGTATATATTTGTTGTTTTATCAAATATATTTTATTAAATACTTTTTTTAAATTTTTAATACAGTGGCACAAACCATTACAGGTGTTAACCAATATATCTCAAATGAAAATATTCACCTATATTAATTCATGTGGTTATGTACGTTTTTACTTTCTCATATATCAATCAAATAATACTTTTATTTAAATAAAATTTTTGTTACATTTACCATAGTAGAAAAGTAAATCAGGCATGGCTAAAAGCCGTCTGCCGGAATCTGTTTACTAACTTCTTGTAATTATAGAGGGTTCTATTATGTGAAAAAAATAATAATAAATAAATAAAAAAAATAATAATAACAAATAAATAATATGCATCTGGCTTTTTACAAATAATAAGTAATTAAATTTATATATTTTGCTGGAGTGTTAAGCCATAAACTATCTTCAGAAGTAAGTAAATAATAGTATTGACAAAATAAAACTATAACTGAAATAAAATAACTAATAATTCAGCAAGCCAATATAAATATGAGATAATTACATTGGATGCTTGTTAGTACATTATAAACATTGAATGCCTCTTTTCCACATTACGAATAGAGAAAGCTTGTCTTACAAATTTCAAAACTAGTCTGATGCTGTTGGGATCAGATAATTTCTCAACTACGAGGTATCCAGGGATAGTTGAATGTCTAAAACTTTTTCTCTGATATTTGAATTTGAATAAGCTGGACATTTTTAACACTTTGGCCAATTGAAAAAAGGTTCAATCAAATGCTTTGAAAATTATCCAAAGAGGAACGAAATATACATTTTTAAAAACGAACATTAAATGAAGTAGTTAATTTTATTTTATTTTTATTAAACCCCTACTAATACAAAATATAGAATTAATAAATTAAAGGGGGCAACCAAAACAGCACTAAAAAAAACTATATAGGCTTGGAGAACATCACCATCTCTACTTTGAGCTACGGAGCCAATATGAACTTTTTTACCAGTATACAAGGACAATTGTCACAAAAAAACATTTGACTGCATCTGCAATGAAATCAAGTAAGTATGGAGAATAGATTACTCTTAACCTTAAGGTAAGAATTCATTTAACTTATTTGTGTATAATTCGAGTTCATGCTTTATTTAATTCAGTTGATCAGCAATGTTTAATGGTACTGCATGGATTTAAACTATATTTTTATTGATTTTAAGAAAAGAGCATACAAGTTAGATTTTAAGTTAAAAGAGCATAGTTCCATTTACTTAACATAGGAATAATAGTAGAAAGCATAATAATAGTAAGTATAAAGTTTACTGAATTAATAGTACAAACGATCAGCAGCAGGATCATGTCAGTCTCACAACCATTTATAGTTAGAACTGGTATAATTAGCACATTCTTCAAGTGATCTACTTCCATATATTTGAATGTAAAACAGAAACAGGGGTGGAACTACTAGATGATTTCATTTCACCGGCAACCATATTTTTAATTTTGCTTTCTAATCTTAATATTTGTACAGGGTGCAAGTGCTTTAAATAAGATGTGTTCCTGGAAATTTAGATTATTTTGGTTGCAAGGCAAAAGAGTGATTATTTATATTATTATTATGTTTGTCTATTTGACGTTATTGGTTATTAGCGTGTTACTTTTAGGCGGTTAAAATGTAGTTCTTATGTGATACGTCTTATTTGTATTTCATTATTATTATTATCAAAAGTATATATTTAAAACCTTAATATTTATCAATTACTTATAGTATGTATTGAAATTGTTGAGTACATGTAAGATACAGGGGTAATCCGACAAGTCCTTGACGTACGGCATGTTGCTAACCACACCACTCACAGTTTAACTCCAGTACTATATTGGCCCATCGAACTGCACATTGTACTGCAATTGGGACCATGGCATTAAGTAGATGATATTTTTCATTGATTTCTTTATTTTTCTTGAAATTGTCTCCCACTCCTAGTCAAACTTGTTCCAATTCTTGTAGTCTTCACACCTTTTGTCCCACAATTAATTTATTTTCAAAAGAAAATGAATTTTGAGTACTCATAATTCCCATGATGTTGATCCTTCCATGATTTAAAAACAAATTGGTTTGTTTTAAATGGGGCTTATCTGATGTTTGTCCAATCTAGAATAAAAGGACACCCAGGATAAGAAGCCCATGTTTAATTCCAACCTACAATACAGCTAATACGAAATGGTAGCAATTTTTTTAACGTGCAAGATTCTTATCTTTCTATTAGGACACTTCCCTTACTTAATATCGATGGTGTTGCGCCAAAAGGGCCAATCTGCAGCTAATATCACATTTGATTTTAATTTATAATTAATAAAATAAATTTGATTATTTTTACTTATTAATTAGGTAGCCAAATATATTTTAAATGAATAAAAATATAAATAAGGCATTCAAATATTAATTTGTCACTATAGCTTTTCAAGTTTCAGAATTCAAATACAAAATGCAGATTGGCCCTCTTGGGGCAACACCATCGAATATATGCTCAATCTCTTTTTTCTGATGGTCATACAAGTTCAGGATAATTTACTCGTATGATGACTGTCAATTAGGACAGCCTAACAATTTCAACCAAGAATGGGGGACAATTTCAAGATTACCACAGAAACCCATCATGTACTTAATGTTTAATAATGCACTTTAATTTATTTAATATTAAGCCTCGGCTTACTACTACAGCCAAATTAACGTTGACTCCAGTTAATATGAAGAGTTTCTGACTACAAATGATTGGTTCCTGGCTATATAGAAAACAGATACATAAATATAAAATTGGTTAGATTAAATGAAAATATGTAAAATGGAAGTAATGGGAGGAATTTTAATCCGAATAGTTCCAATACATTATTATTTTGTTTAGTTTAGGTTTTAAATATAACAAATACACTTTTGATAATAAAAAATTAAAATAAGTGAATGAATGTATAGCTATAATGGTGAACAAGTGTAAAATTTAAAGATATAAGTAATGCACACAATTAAAAGTAGGTATTACAGTTTAATTAGAACATAGCCTTATGATCCTTGTAAGATAAAAAATACAAGTTGTAATTTTCATCTTTTGTCCCACCCATACACACTTTGGACGAGTGTGTACTTCTATAATTAATATATTTTTAAAAGAAAATTAATTTACAGTACTTACATTGATGTGATGTATTCCTTGAACGACTAAAACCGAACTGGTAAGTTTTTAGTTATATTACTAATAAGTTTTTAGTTATATTACTAATAAGTTTGTTCGACCTGGATAAAAAGGACATACCAAAAGCCTGTGTTTGATTCCAACCAACTGTGCAACTAATATGATGTGATAGCGAACAAAAAAAAGATGATTGTAAAAAAAGCTTCTTATCTTTTAATTTGGACACTTCCCTTATTAATATTAACTACATCCTCAATATTTTGTTTTCTCTAGGCTGAACAGGAACATGACCAAGGCACAATCATTTACTCGTACAATGGCCATCAATAAGGACATAGCCTTAGCTAATAAGGGATTAAAAAGTATTTTTAATATTAAAAATAAATTGTTTAGGAAATTAAATGTCCACAACTACTGGTAAAACTAACCCAGTAGGCTTTGGATAAAGCTGAACACCCCATACTGTAGGGTCCTTACAAACGTTAGTGCTGAGCTTCGAGCTTCTCGATTTTGAAGAATTTATTTCAAAGGAAGTGCACTCAGATGGTGGTGTCACTATAGTCACCAGCAGTAAAAAAACAGTAAAACTTCGTAATTTTGAGAATCAACACGGATTTTCGTAAAAAAAAAAATTGGATTTAAGCTCTACTTCAAAATATTATACTATGCCGAACCCGGCTTTTTATTTTTTAGGGGTGAAAACTACACTTTATTGAAAAAAATGGTAGATTCTAGCAAGTAATTGGTTAAAATAAAGTATAAATGAATTATTTTTAGATCTCTTGACATTCTCGAACAAGTTTATGATTAATCAAAAATATTCAACCCTTGCAAATCATCCTCTGAGGGCAATAATTTTCAAATCTAGTTTTAAAGATATAAATTATAACTTGAAATGATTTAAAAGTGTGTCATATTCATATTAAGTTTGAATTATTGTATTTTATTTGAATGAAATTATTATTTGTAAGACGCTTCAACCTTTATTTATGTAAAATTAGGCTCCAACCCAAACATCCAAAAAAAAAGTTATACCTCACGTCAAATTGTTCTATACCCTCCTCGTAGAAAGTGATAAAAAGTTGCACAGCTTGCAGCGTCGGGTTTGGCAGGGAGGGGAGTAAAAGGGTATTTTTAATAGTTTTTTGCAAGTATCTCGAAAACTATGAGGTTTAGCACTAACTTTGTTATATACAAAATTAATCGACATAAAATTTTGAACAAATATGGACAATTTCAATTTTTCAAAAAAATTAAAATTTTAAGTATTCCTCTCGCATCGAGCTAAATATCGGCATAAAAGCGCTCAACTACGAGAAACGTCAAAAGGACTAAAGTTGTAGTAAAAAAAAATGGAATTTTTAAGTATTACTCTCGTTTCGGGTCGAATATCGGCATAAAACCTGTCACCTACGAGAAAAGTTATAAGAAACGAAGTCTTAGTAAATTTATTATGCTTTTAGTCAAGCACAAAATGAAGCCTGAAGTCAAAATAGTTCTCATGCAATCGTGAAAAAAACAAAAAATTCTAGGTTTTGTGAAATGAACCTAAACCACTTCTAATAACAACTTTCGGGCATTCGATGAGAGAAAAGTGTTGAATCATGTTTTAAGGTGGAAAAGTGTAATTAATTATATGTATTTACATTTCATATTAGTAATCAATAATTGAAAGCACTTAACGCATTTGTTTTTTCGAGGGTCCTGGTTGATGACGATCGCATTCTGGGGCTGCAGGAAGACCCTTCAGTCTTCAGGGGTAAACGTGCAAGGTTCACCTTTGCGTTGGCTACTGATTTGACAAACAGGCGGAACCAGGTCCATCAGGTTATTTCGAAGCTTCAAACTTAGGCTCACATTCATTTATATAGAAATTTAGCTATTCTTCAAGTTTTTTCGATAAGTTCCAAACAAAATGGAAAATAGTGATATGTTTACCCCTTCATAACTCCTTAATCGTTAACTTCAGCACAAAAATGCTTAAGTCCATATATGTTCAACATTTTATGTAGATTAATTTTGTATATAACATTAGCGCTGAACCTCATAGTTTTCGAGATATTTGCGAAAAACGATTAAAAATACCCTTTTACCCCCCTCCCTGCCAAGCCCGACGCTGCAAGCCGTGCAACTTATTATCACTTACTACGAGGAGGGTATAGAACAATTTGGCGTGAGGTAGAACTTTTTTTTGGATGTTTGGGTTTGGACAATTTTTTAGCTAGTTTTACGGTACTATAAACCATCCTCTGAGAATATTAATTATTAAAAAATAATGTCAACAATTTTTTTAAAAAATGAAAATGATTTAGAAGTGCATTTATATTGAATTAAGAATATTTCACAGGTGATATAAAATTTGTTTTTTAAACACTTCAACCCTTATAGAAGCCACCCCTTATGACAAAAAATTAAAAAAACTTGTGGTTATATATTATTCTTTTTAACTTTAAGTCTATTAACCTACTAATTGATAATTACAATAATTATTTTATTTATTAATTAACTAATACTGATTTAAGTAACTTAGTATATTTAGAGACTAAATAATAGTATCATTTAAAACAGATAAACAGATAATCCAATGATAGTCAGTGACGAATAGTGTATAGGTAGTAACAACGTACTAACACTTAACTGTAGTATTCTAGGGTTAAAATGCTTTCACCATGTACCAGCTGTTGCTTTTTTCCGAAATTACAAAAATGCAATTTTTAATTATTTTTCCTAAAATAAGCATTCCAAACCTGTCAAATCAATTTTTAAGGTTGAAGGTTTTCAATTTCGGGTTTCTCGGAAAATAACCGTCCCTCAACGAGCAACAACTCAGTTCGTTTACATAAGAAAACGTATAACTTTGAAAAACGAATCACGTAGTTTTTTTATTGGCTACATTTTTGTTCTCAATGATTTTGATAAAATGGAAACTTTTTAAGTTATTCGAGAAAAACGGTTAAAAACATGTTTTTCAATGAAAAATGCACAGTTTTAAGAACTCGGAAAATATCAACTTTACAAAAAAAAACTTTATAGAACTAAAGTTGCTTAGAATTGGTCAATCTCTTGATCTCCCAGTTTATTTTGATTAAAAAAATGGTTCAACCCCTAGAAGCCCAGGGCCAGGGATTCACCCCTAGGGTAAAAGCCCGCTTTGACACAGGGTAGATTTTGAAGAAGGTTATAAATACTACCTAAATCCAAATTTTCAAGAAAATCGATGTTTATTGCCAAAATTAAGAGCGAAAACGATGGTGACTGGACTACTAGGTGACACTACCCCTTAAGTGCAAATCCCCCTTTTTTTTGGTACGCTCAGATGTAAAATAAGTAACTATACTCATGCCGTTATACTTTGTTATTCTGACAGCGTGGGAAAATCAAAAAAATATCAGGAGGGGAGCCAATGAGAGCTTGAGATTTTGGGTAGTAGGTCAGAGCAACTAGGCAAACAAAAATGTCACAAGGTAAGATAACCGCCTACTGGTTTTATTTTTTCCCTCACATAGGCTGGCCGATCTGAGCTGTCAGATTTACAAAATATAATGGCATGAGTATAGGTAATAGGTATTGGATTTTTATATTGCATAGAGGAGAGGTATTCCATTTAAATACCTATTTAACAATATTTGAAGGATGCTAGAATCGAATCTCGGACAGGAACCAATTCTAATGAAGAATCGAAAGGAACCAATTCTGAGGTAGAATCCTTTCCAAATAGGTATTAAAATGGAATACCTTTCTATTTTACAATGTAATTAATTATAAAATCTAAAACTTATTTTTTTTTTCAAATTCTCCACGCATATATATAAACAAAACAAATACATTTTTAATGATGATAATTGATTTGTGTTTGGACATATTTTATTTAGTTAACCTGTTAATCAGTTAAACAATATATTTTCTCAATATGTATGTTGTAATATTCCGATAATTGGCAAGTAATTATTATACTAAACTTAATGTACTTTAGACAGTCAGAATTTGAGGTACTCGTCCAAAGAATCTGGAATTATTTTTCTGTTTCAATATGCTACAAGGCTTCCTAGCTAATCAGGATAATCAGTTATCTGGATAATAATTGGAGTTATACAGTGTATAAGAGTGTAAAAAATAATTAAATAATAATAGAAAAATATCATAAAAGAAAAACAAAACTTGTATTTGTATAAATTACTTACAATTAAAAAAAGAATAAATCTCACACACACACTGGTACACTAATCAGTCATTTAAAGTTTAGTATTTATTTACAAAAAGATAAATAAGCTATCTAAATATGCATGTTAAGAAATTCAGCTTTAACTTCTGATTACAAAACAATAATTATTACTTATTGCTAAATAAATACTGCATTTAACACTGGATTAATGCTTTTATAAATATATATATATATATGTTTAAAAAAACATTAATTCAGTCTTAAATACAGATAGCTTACTCTTTACATTACTCTTTAAATGAACAGTAGGCAAGGAGTCTTATTTCATCATTTTTGGTTAATTGCAAATCTGAAATGAATGGCTTAAAATTAATAGCAAGATGATACAAACAACGTTTGACCTTGCTGGTAAGAGTATTGTGCATTTTGGTAACAGAATCAGACCGAGGAGAGTGGAATTTTCGAAGAACAGAAGGATTCTTATGGAGAGAGTCTAGAGCTGTCTGGAGACGAAGTAATGTTGATATTACAGCTGGAATGTCAGCCTGAAGAACTCCATATGTATCTTCAGATAAAGAGGCACAAAGGAGAAATGATAAACTCTCTGCAGCCCAGGCTACAGGTAAGCTGTGAAGCACTAAATGATTTACTCGTAGCTTTGGCACATCTCCAAATAAATATCTGACTGGCCTACTTTCTCCGGCAACAGCTAATTTTGAAAATATATAGTTAACAGCAATTTGCTGGACATATCGAATAATAGCACTGAATGTCTCAGTACAGAACAAAGGTCTGTTTTGTTTAGAACTGACAAAATAATCAGTGGATTCATACCTCTGCTGCTTCAAACTCTGAGGAGAAGAGCACTGGCTTGGCAGAGTTGGTTTTTTCACAGTGTGCTCTAGTGAAGAGGTAAAGTGATCAATAGCATCAAAGCATTGTTTCTTAATTCCTCTCCAAGTGTAAGGGTGGCCACCAGGTTGACTAAGAGTATAGATGTCTTTCCTCCTAGTCTTATCGTTCTCTGATAAAAGAGCTAAATCCCAAAAAGCTAAATGTCTAATGATTGGAACATCCAATCTTGAAAGACCTTCTTCCATAATAAACTGACTAGATGGTGCTGGGGTATGATACATAGCAAACTCATATCTCTGCATCAGATAAATTCTAACCATGGCCTCCATCATCTTAAGAGTAAAAACTGTAATCATTGAGAAAAACCATAGGTGAAATAATCTTTTAGGAGAGAATAAATTAAACAAGTTATCTAAGTCCCCAGGATGAACTTTGTAGTTAAAGAAATGACCAAATAATTCCCTGCAACCTTCTCCTCGGAAGTAATACAAAATTAAGTAAACAAATACAGGAACAATTGAATATCTAAGTGAAGCTTTCAATGCAGGTTGAACAGAAGCTTTAACCATAATACTTTTCTTTTGTTGAAGAAAAGGAAAATCCAAAAATCTTGTACGGAATACATGGTTGTGCACAAAGTAATAAAATCCAATCCAAATTCCTCCAAGGACTAGAAACAAACGATCTTCGGATAGACACTTTTCAGATTCACAAGAAACCTCGAAACTTGCGAACTCGTTCTCTTCAACTGCAGTATAAATAAGTGGCACAGAGAGACCAATATAAGCATAGAGACAACAAACGACGATGTTGTACACGCTGAACATTCTGCATAATGCTGATACTCTGTTTCCAGGGCTAGACGGGGTCAAAACGTATTCTCTACAAGACACAATACCCTGGGCCACAGTCACAAAGGCTAAGGGAGCGGCAAAAAGCCAGAATCTAAATGAAAAGTGGAAGGATATTGCACTTTTGACCCATAAAAGAATGTTAATAAGTTCTGCATTAGACAAAAATATGAAGATTATAAGAAGTGCCCAGTGAAGGAAAAGGTTGCATAATACAGCACCGGAAATTCGCAATGATACAATAGCTTTTCCACTCGGATGAATCATTATAAAAATTATATTTTAGTAGTTACTCACTAACATGATTTGAAGCAACACTCGTAAAAATTACAGTGCCAACAGAACGACGATTTTTGTCACGACATAGTAACGTTAAAGCCTTAACAGTTCTCAAAATACTTAAAGGCACGTGGAAATATTAAAACGAAAGAAAGTGTCCCGTTATAGAATAAAAATACAATACTGAGTTCAGGTTTCAGGTACACTAGCCTAGCTCTGAGCAATGAACAACAAGATCATGATTCTTATGTAAAATATAAAATTTTTATCTAACCGCTAAAAGACTAGCTTTATTAGAAAAATAGAGGGAATGTTTCTTCTTCTTCTTCGTCTGTTATTCTTCTTCGTCTGAAATTCAGTGTTGCTTGCTGAATTTAGGGGGGGGGGGGGTATTTATTTATTTTGTTTTTTTGTTAATAAATTCTTGTGACCTTGAATGAAAAACTATTAACGACATCTCATCTCATATTAATAATGCATGAATAATTAAAAAAATGGAGACTATAGAAATGTTCGATTGAGCATGTGTTTTAATTTGGAGTCCATGTTCATACTTAATAGCAAATTTTCTAAATAAAAATAGATGATGTTCATAAAATAATGAACAACCCCCCGTGTCCAAAGGAAAAAGAATTCCAATGGTGATATGAATAATAAACTGTTGGCAGGAAATGTACTTAATGTAATCTATTAAATTATAATAATTTGTTATTAAATAATGCTCAAAATTGATGAATAGATCTAACGCATGGATAATTTAAGCGACTTTATGGTCGTTTCGCAGACATATTTATTTTTGATGTAACCATAAATTGTCCTTCTACAAGGACTATACCTGTGAGACGCTGTTCTTTTTTTAGTTGATTTGTATCCTGCAGTGACATTTGTGGCCTAAGCCCGGTTTACGTTTGTCCCGATAATTATTTCGATTGGCTAAAGTTATTAACTTGTATCGAGTTATTAACTTTATTTAATAGTATCTTCGGGCTAAAAGGTGCTGTTTACATTATTTTCGTCAACTCTCGCGAAAAGAAGTTTACATTTATTTTGCTTTATAAATTACTATTTTGTCTTTTCGGGCAAATGTAAACTGGGCTTATTAAATAGTTCACGGGCACCGTTTTGTCGTATAATTTGGCTGTTTAATTTGCTCGGCATAGTCGAGACTCAACTTGTAGATTTATAAATCTGCGAATATCGGAGTCGAAGTTAGGTTATGTGTAGCCTCCATAAGTCCCCAACTGTTTATTCCTCCATTACTATTCGTTCGTCCGTCGTCGTGCTTCCCGTCTCGGCACGCCGTTTATTAGACGAGTTTCGTACTTTTATTCAAATTGCGTAAGAATTTAATTTTTTTTATTGTAAAATAAAACGTATTGATTTCACGGGCGAGAAAGACGTAAGAAGAAACTGGCATCAATTTCGCTGAATAAAAGTAAGGTTACATTCGATTTCAGTAGCTGAACATTTCCATATAGGGTAGTATTGATAATTTAGCTGTAGAGTTTCGTTATGTTTTTGACGTTTTTTTGTTTGATGACAGATTAAAACGATGAAATCGCTCAAGAATGTCGAATTTTGAAGCTGATTTGAATACGGTTGGTGTGATGTCTCTGAGGAAAAGCCAGGAGGTTTGATGCTGTTCTAGACTTCTCTTCCGACGGAAATCTCTACATGTTCAACTGGAAAATGTGCTGATCTCCTTAATTCATTGACAGCTTTTGTAAATAGTTGTTAAATAAGTGTATTATATCGCGAAAGATCAAACTGTATTTTGACTAGATACTCTTGTATATAGACTAATAATCGAGTGCCACAACTCTTAACTTAATCGAGTTCTTTTCTCGCGAGTACATATTGTATATCAGATTTGTGATTGTTTATATCGGTTGTTATCATTGATTCGATGAAGTGGATGGATAACTCTAAAGACACGTTGAGCCAGGCCAACGGTCATCCTGTGCCTCAAAGACAAGTAATAGATGCCAGACCTCAGGTGGTGGAGCAGCGAGGTACCCATTGGTCCCATCATACTTTACACCAGGGAGGACATCCGGTTGCTTACGACCCCTCCATGCAGGACAATCATATCCGAAATGGCCAGATAGCCCCATCTGTGAAGAAACTCTGGGGAGTAGAGGAAACTGAAGATGAACCTAAAGGTATGTTGCTGAATGAAAGGAGAACTTGGTGCGACTCTACTTGGAGTGCACCTGATAGAGAGGTAAGCCAACTGATAGCAGGCCAAGCCATACCTAGCCCTCGATCCAGTGAGACTTCTGGCCTTGGAGTGGTCAAAATGGTGGAATATGTTCTGGGTTCCTCGCCTACTGCTAATGATTTAGAACCACGCATGAGAGTTCTTGGTATGTCTGATAAGAAGGATGATGATGACAAAAAAGATATGGAGAATGGATTGTCTGGTGGAGATATGCGTAATGGTTTAGATGATGATAAGGCCTTTGACCGTACTCCAGGTTCCAGACAAGCTTCTCCTCTTGGAGATAGTGGAGGTGGACCAGTTGTTCTAGATCCAGGTCACTTAAGATTTGGACCTCAACATCTTGGGGAGCCCCAGTATGACAGAGCAGGACCTCCTGGAGGTTTAGAGCAAGCAGTGTTTGACAGGTCACTACCAGCTCACTATGTAAGGCCTAATAATGCTGATTCCCTTCGTCCTCAGTTTGATATGCAGAAGTTGTTTGGAAATGCAGGTAATAATTCAGTTGCTCCCTCCAATACTCAGCCTACTCAACAAACATTACAGCCTGTTCAACAGCAACAGTTTTTAGCTCAGGGACAACAATTGGGATCGGCGTTTCCTCCACACGCTGCAGCAGCACCATATATTATTAGAGAGCCTTATGTAGTCGCTGTTCCCCAGTATTATGGAATGCCCTGGGGAATGTATCCTGCTAATGTAGTTCAACAAGGAGCTGCTGCTCCTCAACAGAGGCCTCTGACTCCATCTTCAGCTAATGAACCTCTTCCCCAAGTTCAAGGTCAATATAGGGTGATACCTGCCTATTATGACGCTGACGGATCATTGGTCATTGGTAATGGGACCCCAGTTCGCCTGGTCTCACCTGCACCAGTATTAGTCAATGCTCCTGGGTTAGGCATCAGTACTAATGATAACAGAGAATCTTTTGACAGAAATACACCTGCTGCTGTCTTAGATTATGCCCGACCTAAATGGCCTCAGAATTATTCAACAATGGGTGGTGTAAGCGGAGGTACTCCTATGGGTCCAGGAGGCAGTCCAATGGGACCAGGCACAGGTCTACTTAATGCCCAACAATTAGGATCTGGTGCTATGTCATCTTCAGCTGTAGCACCCAGGGATCCAGTCATTCCACCAACTCCTGTAGCAGAGCCAGAATATAGACCTCCTCAGGCTCCTCAACTTTTCCCTCCTACTCCTCGAACAGATTCTATCTTCTCAGAGTTTCCTGTTGGGCTGGACCCATCTGTCTCTAAGCCTGGAGGTAGGAGCAGACTACTTGAAGACTTTCGTAACAACAGATATCCATCCTTACAGCTTTTAGACCTGGTACATCATGTTGTAGAGTTTTCTAGAGATCAACATGGTTCTCGTTTCATTCAGCAGAAGCTAGAACGGGCCACTGTTGCAGAAAAAGGCGTGGTGTTCAGGGAAATTCTTCCTGCAGCTTACGACCTAATGACTGATGTATTTGGAAACTATGTGGTGCAGAAGTTTTTTGAATTTGGCACACCTGATCAGAAAACAACTCTAGCTAGCAAAGTCAAGGGTCGTGTAGCTGAGCTTGCTCTTCACATGTATGGCTGCAGAGTCATTCAGAAAGCTTTAGAATCAGTACCCGGAGAGACAAGAGTGGAAATGGTAAGAGAACTGGAGGGAAGGGTCAGAGAATGTGTGGAAGACCAAAATGGCAATCATGTTGTGCAAAAATGTGTAGAATGTGTAGAACCCAGAGCACTGCAATTCATTGTAGATGCTTTTAGAGGTCGAGTGTACACCCTAAGCACTCACCCATATGGCTGTAGAGTGATACAGCGTGTCTTGGAACACTGTGCTGCTCATCAGACTACTCCGGTTCTTGAAGAACTACACATGCACACTGATCGTTTGGTTAGAGATCAGTATGGTAATTATGTAATACAACATGTTCTGGAGTATGGTAAAGCAAAGGATAAGTCTCAACTTATTGGGACTGTAAGGAATGACTTACTTGCTCTTTCTCGTCACAAATTTGCTTCTAATGTAGTAGAGAAGTGTGTCACTCGAGCAACCAGAACAGAGAGGGCAGCTCTTATTGAACAGGTTTGTTCTTTCGATGAAGAATCCCTTGATCAAATGATGAAAGACCAGTATGCTAACTACGTAGTACAGAAAATGCTAGATGTTTGCGAAGCTTCTCAGAGGAAAATATTAGTTCAGAAAATAAGACCTCACTTTGCAACATTGCGCAAATATACATATGGCAAACACATTATAGCCAAACTGGAGAAATTCCTGGTCAAGTCTACAAATGGTATGGGTCCTGTAGATTTGGGACCCATTGCACCACCGACCAATGGTGTCCTTTAAATTCCATTTTTTATCATTTTCAATCAATTATGAAAAAGAAAAAATAATGAAATTGTTTCTTTTCTTTTTTAATTATGAAATGTGTTTGTTTTCTTTTCCTCTTGAATTTAATCTTAGTCAATAATTGGTGTAAACATGACCCAATGCTGACCTGCACCTCTGGAACCTGTGACCGCCAATATCACCTTAACTTTGCTTAAAGCACTTTTTTTATTGGCTATCTGTAAGCTAAATAGTATGTTAACTTTGTTTTCATAAATTGTGATTGTGCTTCTTTTTGTTGGACAATCACCTTTTCGAGTATGAAGTCACAATAGAAATGAATTGGTGAAAGCTATTTTATCTATGGATAATTAAAATTTGGTTAATTGATTCAAACAGTCACTTTATTATCGCATAGTATTCCAGAGGTATGGGTTAGCATTATTTCATTTTTTAAAGAAAAAATATTACAACCTTAACATATTTACTGATCAAACCTTCTTTTAATTACCTGTAGATAATACTTGTATTTAATTATTATTTTAATTATGTTATATTTTTCATTTTTATATACACATTATATATATAAAATACCTAACAATAATATAAATAGAAATTCATATCATTTAATTTTTTCCTTTAATGCTTGGACGTAATTAAAAAATATATGAAATATTAATTTTTATCGCTTATTAATTCAGATTCATCTCTGATTCTTAATAACATTTATATATGTATAATTTTCATGTAGTTATGTAAGTATGTATGAAATAATGTTTTTCATTTGTATGTTAATCCTTATAAATAATATACATATGTAAGTATATGTGTAAATGTAGTTATATGTACAATTTAAAGAAAAAGCTTTATTCTTTTCAAATAGTTTTTTCAGCCTGTAGAAGTAAAGAAATTGTTTGTTTGTGAAAAATCTGTCGTACGGTTTTATTAACGTTTTCTTTTCATTTAATAGTTTTGTTTGTTATAAACTGTATATCACATATTTTTGGTGTGTATAGGAAACAGTTTTACACAATTCACTCCTCTTTTAATATTTACAATTTATAAAACTCATATTTACATAAGGTAGATAGATTTTTTTGTGAATTCACGAAGAGTAACTTTAAACATAATAATAACATTAATATATATATATAATAATAAACAAAAAGCTAACTTGTATGTAAATTGAGTTGGGTTATCTTTTTTTCTTTCTTTTTTTATTATTTATTTATTTTTATATTTTTTGTCATTTTGCCTGTGTAAATGATTGTAAAGTTGTAAATTCCATTTAATGACAAATTGAATACAATTTTTACAATTTAGAAACATCGTGTGCCTAAATCTTTGTTGAAATTGTATTTGATTGTATTTTTTCTTATTGTGTAAAATATATCTATATATATATATACATATTCATATTATTATTTTTTCGGGGATTTATTTCTTTTTTTTCTGTAAATTTAAGTTAGTTTAATTTTTTTTCTTGATTATATAGTTCTGGTCAATCTTGATTCATAATGATTTAAAATATGTAGTGGTTAAAATAATGATTGCCAATGGTCATTTCAAGAATTGCAATTTTAATGTTAATTATCATGGCAACTTCTTCCTGAAGAAAAATAATAAAGAATTTTTTTTTTTTAAATTCATACAAAGACAATATCCAGTAAAATATAATTGGAAATTAATAAACACTATTGTAATTTATTGTTTCTGAATAATTGCCCTTTTAATCAAAGTTTTTTTTGTGCTTATATATTTTAAAAATTAAACAATCGAGTGTTTTCAACACTTTGCTTTTATGATTTGTTTTATTTAAGTAAAAAAATTATTTTTGTTTTGAATATATTTTGCATTTTTTTAACTTTATAAATTCAGTAATTTCCACGTTTAGCTTAATTTAATTTAGAGCTATTAACCTCAGAAAACTATTCCTGGTTAATCTTTATTTAAACAATTTGTTAGTAGGAATGAATTGATTTAAAAAGCTTATTAAGGGGTTTAGTGACTTCAATCAATGTTCAGAAATAAAGATTTACTTATTATTTGTTTTTTTTTAGTAGCACCTCATTCAAAATTGTCCAGGCTATTTATAATCTTTTTAATATGTATTTATACAAACATGTATATTAATTAATTAATAAATTAAATATTACTCTATAATGTATATCACTTCACATTAATATTTTGTAATATTATTTTAATTGTATAATGATAATCTTAGATAGCTTGAAAATACTTGTAATCATAAGTTTTTATTATAATATATATATATATATATTTTTTTTTTTTAAAACTAGTTTTGCTGTGCTTCAACTCTTAGGATGCATAATAATAATTTTGGAGGTCAATGACCTCCTTGATTCATTAGCTGAATTACACTATTGAATGTATTTGTATCTGAGATTTAAGAAATTACATTGCTTTAAAAAAAAAACCCTGTACTATATCCCTGTTAATCTTTTTTGTCTCAAAGAAAAGTTTATATCAAACATATTCACTATATGCATACACGCAGTTGTCAAATCATGAAATAATAAAATAGGATAAAAAGTTAAAAGCTGTGGTGTAGTTTTAGTTTGTGTTAAAATGCTGTCTTCATTTATATCAGCATTGAAAAATAATTGTACTCACAATTTGTATAAATATGTGCAGAAGTATAATAATTTTTTCACTTCTTTAATCAGTGACATTACAGACCTTAAATGTTATACATTACCTATTATAATATTCAATTGACTTAAAAAAAAAGTAGATTTATGAAAGGTAGATTGAGGTTACTTAAGATTTTTACTGAGCATTCTATAAGACAAAAGATAATATTCATGTTTTGTAACTTGTTTAGCTCCTCTTATAATAAATATAATTTTAATTTGTTATCTAACCTAACTGATAGTTTGCTAAACACTTAGTGTCCAAGTTTTAATTAGTTTGGATAAGAAATATTGCTGCTGTAATGATCATTATTTAAAATTCAGCTACATTCCGATCAGATAAATATAATATGGAGATATTTGTTATTCTTCTTTTGGGTAAATGTATGAAATAAATTTTACTATATGAACTTACACTACTTGATAAATTTTTGTTTGATGACTTATCTTAAGTAGTTTATGTTATCATAAAGTTGTTCTTTCTTAACCATGGTGGTGTTTTAAAAATTGTATAATCTACACACAATATAACCCAAATTATAATTCAGTAAAATAAATAGGTAATATTGTATACTTGGCACCATTAATTTGGTGGTATGCTGGTCAAAATTTTTACTAAATTTTCTTAATTGTTAGCAGTTTCAATTCTCTCCAGTTTTATAAAAATTGTGTGTTTTAAAAGTAATCGTTCTTATCCTAGTACTCTTAAATTTGTATTTAATTAAACAATTGTATTTACCGATTTTGTGGTGTTCAAACAATGATAATTAGTACACACTTAAATAAAAAAAAAAACACTTGTGGTTTTATTTAAAATAATCTGTAATTGCTTTACCACAATATACATAAAAATATCAATTAGAGGATCATTACAGTCTTTTGACTATTTTCTATGATAATTTGACATAAACTGAGTAAAAGTATAAGTGCGGGTAAAGGCGGAAACACACTCACGTCACGTGATGGTAGTGTGTTTCCGCCTTAAGAGTCATGGCCCCCACCCTATACTATCTTTTGTATTTATTAAATCTGTTTCCTTTTACTAAGTCTCTGTAAAATTATCATTGAAAGTAGTTAAAAGATTGAAATTATCATCTGATTGATATTTGTTTACATAAAAATATCATATATTGTGGCTAGACAATAATAGATTTTTAATTAGTGTGTACTAGTTATTGTATTTAATTATTACTTTGTAATAATTAAGTTCTAATAAATGGAAAGGCAGGTAATAAACAAACTAAATTTAACATCCATTCTGATCGTGATCTTTATTTTTTGTAAAAATGTTCAAATGCTCTCTAGTTAAGGCTTGTAAAATAAACCAGGTATTCATATAATAAACAAAGTAGTTACATAAAATTATCTTAAATATTCTTACAATACATGTTCCAGCAGTAAAGATGTAGTTTTTTTATTTCTATTTATTATCTTTAGGTTATCCATTGCTTTATATCATTTGTCATTGATTCTGTAAGTAAACTATCTGTACTTGTATATTTAAATGTGAGCCATTTCTTTAATATAATATTTTGAAGGGCTTGTTCTTAGAGGAAACAAATTATACCCCAGTATATTGCTTCCTTGTATGCTTGTATAGACGATTTTCCAAATTTAAAATTTGTGATAATTTTTTAACTTTTAATTTATGCACTATATTTTGTTTACTTTAATTGCACTTATAACTCTGTGTAGAATAGGAGAGCCTCATAACTATTTTTTTAAATATATACAAATATATATATATATATATATATATATATATATATATATATATATATATATATATATATATATATATATATATATGTATGTATGTATATGTGTGTGTATTTATTTATTATCCTTATTCTGTTGGTTACAATTAACCTTATTTAACTGTTATTGGAATTAATAATAATACTGTTATGTATATAATAATTCAGTGTGAAAATTACAATTATTTTATAACAAACAATGAATTGTATACTGACAAATATATTTTGGTCTTCTGTGTTATAAATTTGAACTATTAAATTGAAATAACTTTCAAAAATTCTGTGATTAAATGTAAAATAAATCTAAAATGAGGGAAAATTCAAGTAGCATTATACTACTTGGATTGTGTAGATAGATTAGTGTTATGAACTCCTGGTGCCTTTAGTTATATGTATTTTTTCCGTTTTAATGCTTGTCGTATCAATAATGATTTCACTTCAATCTCTTGTGTATTTGTATTATTATCTATCCCCCAAAAATTGCATTCTTCAGGTTCCAATGTAAAGAGTAAAGTAGTAAAATTTTAACAAAATACTGTGTGGTGTTATTATTATTCATCCTCTCTCTATAATAAAAGTTTAGTTTGGAATTTATTTTAAAATTTGATGAATTAATACGGCAACTAGTATAATTATGAAATTATTCCCTTTAAAACGTTAAATACTTTAGACATTAATATTAACTTGAAAATGTCTTGAACCATACTATGCATAGTATCTGAATTTAATGTTAGAAGTAAAATACTCAAAAATTAAAAAAAAAAAAAAAAATCTTTTCAACAAAAAAAACTTTTTTTGTATGTATTATTTTCTTTTTTTTAAAATATTTTTCCACAAATTCACATTTAAATTCATATATCTCTTTTCTTTTATCATATATCTTTTTTGCACTGGTTTGTACTCTCAGAAATGTTTGGTTTTTTCTTAACTATTTTCCCCTTAAGTGAAGTATAGAAAATCAAATATGGGAAATATAAAAATTTCTGATAGCAAAAATAAATACAGTATACTTTAACTTTCATTTGGTGTGAATCAGTGATATTCGCATGCATGTATTGAAAAGTAAATAAATAAACAATATTTCACCCCCATATTAAAATGTCAAATAAAATGTAAATCTAATATTATTGTATTAACTGACTACCGTTGCTTAACAGTTTGTTTTTGCCCATCCTCCTTTTCTCCTATATTTTCTTTTACATACATATATATATATATATATATATATATATATATATATATATATATATATATATATATATATATATGTAATCATTTAGTTTTGTAAATTTGTTTTATTCATATATGTGTGGATCGCTATGTATTTGAGTCGGTCCTTGTAGATTTATACTTGAAATTGTATTCATTATATATTATTAAAAAAAATTGTACATTGTATTTTCAATGTAATTATATATATAATTGATAACACAAAATTAATATTCTTGTAAGGGATTTTTCTTCAGTGTATAATTAAGATATTGTAAATTGTACAAAATTGTAAGAATTTTGTATATTTTTTCTCCTCTCTTTTCCCCCACCCCAACCTTTTTAATTGCTTAGTAATAAAGTTTAAGAAAAAAAAGTAACTTATTTTATTTGATCCTTTTCCTTAATTATTATATTTTTAGAACAAAATGAAATAATACTTAGGTATGGTTTTTAAGCTATAGGTGTCTGAAACTTAAGCGAATTCAACCAATAAATTGTTAAATTCATGTTTTTTTTACAGTAAAAAATGCTATAGATATTTGCTCCAAGAATGTACAACAGAGCCATGTTAAAATGTGAGGTACTCTCTTTAGGGTATTGTCTGGGTAAAACACTGGTAAGCATTAAGGCACCACTATTTAGTAATGTACTAATCAAAATTAAGTTTAATAAAATAACCGGATATTGTTGCTGTATTTTAATCCCTAATATATTTTTTTTTATTGCTTCTGAGCTTACCGAAGGTAACGGAAGCTTTCTTTACCTTCAGTGAGCTCAGAAGCAGTGATGTGATCGTTCCAAAGAACATACATTTTTTAAATTGTTGAAAGGAATAGTGGACTTCTTTAGAATTTCAAACTCAGAAGAGGGTATTTATTTGGAATAAATCTATTTTAAAAAGAACTTTTTTAAAAAAGAGTTTGAAACATTTTTTAGGTCTCTGATTTAAAGACAGAAATCCGTTTCAGACATCAGGGAACATTTTTAGTTCCGTGCTCAGTTTTTGTGAACCAACATATTTTAAAAACTACTCATCTCGTTTTATTGAAATTTGGATGGTAGGTCATAATTAGCCCATAGTTGGTCCCATATAAGTTACAACCTTCTGCATCTATTTGTTTCTATTCCACATGCACACAAACATACATTTATTAACGCCTATATCATCAAAAGCACATTGATTTTTATGAAATTTAGATGGTTTGTCAAAAGTAGCTTATCTAGGCCCTAGATTAATTTCAACCGTCTACTATTTAAAAAGGGCAACAGCTGGCTGTTTACTTTTTGTTTTCAATTTTTAACAAAATTAGATTTTTTTTAGGCAACTAGATTTTTACCAGGAAAATGACTTATATGGTTAGATTTGTATTTACATAGACTACATTTTAGCAATTTTTTTTTGTCAACATCAGTATCGAGAAATAATTTGTATCTGAGTTTTTGGGGTAGCTCCCCCAAATTTGGATCTAAAATTTATTTCTAGATTTTTGCCTGGGGTATGATGTTTTCCGAACATGTAAGCCAAATTTCATTGAAATCAGCCAAATAACTTATAGGCTAGGCTCCCCTCGTTTGCACGGACTACAGATATTAAATATTTTGTATAAAAAACTTTTTGGACAGGGTACCTCAAAATAAATCCACCATGTTCCCTTCATATAAATAGGAAGTAAAATAGGAATATTTATAGAATTATAATGACACTTAAATACATCTAGCTATTTTTTAGGGTCCGTAGGCAAAACCAAGGACCCTTATATTTTCCTGCATGTGTCTGTCGACTGCTCTCACGGCTACACCTTTCGTCCGATCACTTTGAAATTTGGCATATATAAACCGTGGGGGGGGGGGGGGGGGTATCATATGAAAGGGTACGTTGAGCTGGTTACAAAAATATGTCATTTTTGGTTATAAGCTTTGACAGGACGAGCATAGGCGAGTTTGAAGTGGGTGTGAAAAGTGCCCTTCTATCTCTCTTATGTAAAGTGCAGAATATCTGAAAAAATTCTTCAACCAAACGTAAAGATACCACTTTTTGGAAATTCCGAAAAAAAAAAAACAATTATCTCATTATATGAAAATGTCTCACTGCCTAGTAGACTCGTATACAAGCAATTTTTTTACCTACTTCGTTGACATATTCTCGTATTTTCAATACAATATATTTTTATTTAATCTCTGGTATAGTTATTTATTTAATATATTCATTTAACAATTAAAATATCCTTTTAGTAATGATGAAAAACAAAAATAATTACTTAAAATTGAATCAGTAAATTTGTTGCTGTAATAAACTCATTTACTTACTTAGTCCGATCCTCTTCTACCAGTTACTAGAGTAATAAATTCTTAGTCAAAATTTGCATCTAAATAGGTTATAGCTTAATCGCTAATATTTTATTCAATTGTATTAATAGGTCAGAATAGGAAGAAAAAGACAAAAAACAACAAAGACTTTTTAAATATAAAATTACTATTTTTGAGAGAAAAAAAACATTTTCTAAGTCAATAGTGCTACATTTCTGCAGTTTACTATTGCTTTGAATAAAACAATCTTAACATTTTTATATTCAATTGGTCCAAAAAAATATATATATCTACTACATTTATATAAATTATTATCTATACAGGTAATAAAAACATACACAGAGTTATTGAGGTTGTTGAAATGCCTCCAGTTTAATAGAGTCATGGAACTCTTGGAAGAAAGTAGTAGTAAAAAAAACTATATTTACACATTTGTTACTTTTAGCAACTATAACGAGTCAGTAGCTCATTATATGCATACATTTATTTAAAAAATATTACATCCATATTATACAGATATCTAGCAGGCACTTTCCTGTGGTTTTCACAGGAGATTATACTAGTATCTTTATTAGAAAACAACATAACTATAAAGCTATTTCAATAATAATAAAGTATATTCACACAATTGAAAATAATAACATTTATTGGAAAATTTAACGATTAATATTCTATAATAAATTGTATACAATTCTAATTGTTCTTATTTTCCATTAGTACTGAAAATAATAAATAGTAGTGTAATACAATACATTAAAATTAAATAAGTAATAAGTAGTCAATCTCTAAAAATATATAAGTAGTCAACAACAAAAAGCCAATGTAATTAAAAATAACAACTAATATACAGAAACATTATTTGAAATATACATAGACAAACACAAACAAAAAGGTCACATTTTCCATAACTTTTGAACTGAATGCAAATAATACATATAAAACACCAAGAAAAAAATGATCATTGTAGAATGAATACTGACAAAAGGGACACGCATAGCTGAGTGGTAAGCAAGGTCTGAAACCAAGGTCAGTAAAAATAGCCCTGGCGATGGTTCCAATCTTAGGAAGGTAAGACATGCTACACACTGAAAAAAGAATTTAAATTAAAAAAATCGGGTACATTGGGCGTGGTCAGTACTTGGGTAGGTGACCGTTTTGAACTAACTGTTTTTTTATTATCATTTTTCAAAAAACATTTTATACATTATTTTTATTTATTTTATTTCATTTAATTAATTATTTGAATTTTGGCGGTATTTTGACACATGTAAACAAACTTTGACATCTAACAAAAGTATTGCACTAATTAATTATTATGTTCGGTTATAACTTTTAAACTAATTAATAGAATTTCATCGGGTTTTTTATATTTCTTCCTTATTTTTTACCGGTTCCAACAATATGCTTTATGTCAAAAACGTATTAATACTTTCGGTATTATCAACCGTCAGTAAGTTTCAAAAATTGATAACTTCAAAATGGTGGCCAATATCAAATTGGAATTTGGTGGATTTGTTTGTCACACAGAGAGGCACATTCGTGCTAAATTTTAACTCGATTGAACCGCTTTTCGATTATTTTAAATTTTTGCTGACTCAACAAACTGGATTCAAGATGGGGGAAAATTTTTATTTTCCGGGCAGCACAACTAGAAGAAAGGACTGATTTTTCCTAGTTTCAACTCTCTAGGGTAAATACTCTGGGCGCTACGATGATAACACACATACAGGTTTCATGCTAAAAACCACTCAGGTCTTAAAAACACCCAAACGGATAATTCAGTTGAAATCCCCCCCCCCCCAAAAAAAAATGTTGGGTGAAAACAATACTTTTCCTAGCATAGATGAGGAAAAGTAAAAGAAAATGTTTTGGTCACAGGTTCTTTCTCTAGATATGTTTCAAAATATCTTCGTAACTAATATCACAAAGGAAACTTTTAGTAGAAGTTAACAAGTAGAATTGCTAAAATGAAAGGTAGTTTTGCAGTACTATTGTGCTGTGTAAATTTGTTTGGGGGAAACTTGAGAGACGGGGCCAGCCCCGTCTCTCTCTAACTTATTGGTCTATGTTATTTACACTGCACCTTTACCCCGAATTTAGCTCAGGGCCAAATTTATATGAAGGAAATGTAAATTGAATAAAGGGTGCTGAAAAGTTAGTTATAGCTTAGCTGGTGGGCAGGGAAATTCTAATCTAGTATAACTCAACCCCAGCACGAAAGAGTTAAGAATTATAAACACATTTTTAAAAGAATTAACTAATTTAAAACTGGGGAGAATTTTTCCAAATATGTATTTCTTCTCACAGTATCTTCAGTAGGTAGATAATGGTTATTATTATTTTATATAATTATGAGTTTAATTTTATGTAAATAATTCAGGACCAGTAATAAATATTGGCTCTTTATAAACTCCACACGTATCAATATGTACGCTTTTTTTTTAACTAATTATGTTAATAAAAAAGTTCCTCTCATCTCTTATAAAGCCTTAGCTAGCAAAATTTAAGACAAGCCTGGAATTTTGAATACAAGCTGTCGAATACAATTTTAGGTTTTGTATAAAATCTTACTGAATTATTTCAATTTCTAGTACTTCCATCAAGTTCTGTGTTTTCTAATATTTCGCCTCCTACGCTAGAGGCATCTTCAGGGGTGCATATATTGTTCTAACTTTAATAGAGTTAAACAACAATAATTATAACATACTAATATTATACATATCCACAGGTTTTGTTTTATTTTGAACCTATAAAGACTGTTTTCAGTAGTTTTTTGGTATGAAAATATCAACCTTATGACAAGCCACCATGTGCCAACTAAGTTTTGTTCATAGTAACAAGTTTCGTATTATAATTAATTTGATTCAAACTCGCCTATTAATAAATAATCTCATTTATAAAAAAAAAAGTGGTAGGAAATATGGCAACCATATAATAAATACTTAAGAATGTCAGTCAGTATTCAAATCAATTCTAGGGCTTATAAAAGTCAGAAGTATTGGAATTAGGATTCCAAACATTGAAAAGTGGTTAACTAAAAACTGAAATATTTAGAACTTCATGTCATGATGCTTACATTTTTTGTGACAACATTGGCTTTAAATTTAAATTTATTATAAATTAAAATGGACAAATCACTAAAGAAAAATCAAGATGTACAAGAGTTCACCAAGAGTTGTGAAATGTTCTTAAAGCTAGAACATTTATTTTACTTAGTACTTACACTGGCAAATAAGTTTGTTATTTTCTATTTGTCCAATGAGTTCCATATATATTTGAAGATCTTTAAAACTATAAATGATGAAAATGTAGGTCCCTGGTAAGGTTTCGAAGAGTAACAAATGCAACTAAAAAAGATTCCTTATATACAAATAGAGCACCAAAATCAACACCTCAAATAAATCTGTGTTCGCCAATCTGTTAATTAAAATTATACAACAATTGGACATTCATAAAATTTTGTGTAAAAAATATAATTGTAACATTGAGACAATTTACAAGGTATTTTGAATATTCATAGTTTCTTTTTAAGAACAACATTATTTACACTTTATGATTTATTAAAGATATCATTAAATGAGTAACCACAGTTATTCAGAGACATTTTCATTGATATAAACTAAAAAAATCAAACAATTTACATCGATTTTAACACCAACTAAACAGTAAGTTTATACAGGTACCTGGGTTTGAAACTTAAGTCCCTAATTTTAACCATTTTAGACTTTTATAAGTAAATTAAATTTGATATTAGGCAAAAAGTGGTTCAACTGAATGAAATTAAATTTATTCAGATTTTCAGTAGAAAACTTATTTATTAGAAAAATTCAAAAGAAGAAGGGTACAAGTATTGAAAATGTTAAAAATTGATCAAAATGTATTAACTATGGAAGTTTAAACAAATTGATCAAACAATGATTTAACATTTGAGAATAACCACCAACGTTGATTTAAACTTGAACATATATAGATAGAACAAGATGATTTATTAATCTTCTAGAGAGGTGAGTAATATAATCCAAATATAGAGAGCATTTTAAGAATTAACACGCCTTAAACAGGTTCTAAACGCTAGGTGATCCTCAAGAAGACCACCCTCCCAATAAATTTTATTATTTAATTTTAATGAATTTAATCAAATTAATTATAAAAAAATTGATTGTGGGCGTTCATGGACATTTTGTCCTTATAGGACCACCAAGCTTTAAAGGATTAAGTTACGAACGAATATGTGTTGTACAATGATATAAATATAGTTTTCCAACAGGGGTCGTTAAGGGTTTAAAATAATAAAAGATGCAGTTATTTCATAGCTCATTATATAGCTTGAAGATGACCCAAAGAGGAGTAAATATATCGTAAAAGAGTGAGCTTTTAATAAACCTTGAGATGCAACTTTTTATAAGATTATTGATTCAAGATAAAGTGGACAACTTGAGGGACATGATGGACGGTTAAGGTTTCTCTTAGTTAAAAAGGAATTGAACTCTTGAGAAAAACAAATTTTAAAAACTGGCTGCAATTAATTATCCATTTTTTACCAGTGATATGTGACTAAGATCAAACCTCTAAAACCAACAATAAACTACCGTAATTATAATGAAATATCTCGTTTTAATAATTACTCAAATTATTTTTAGAATATAAATAAAACACAATATTTTATCTCTATGTAACACTTATTATTTTTAATAATTTACTAAATAATAACACTATAACTCTTATTAACCCCTAAATACAAATATTTTGTAAAAAAAAAAAAGAAAAAAGTATATATATATATATCACATATAAACATATATTTACAAGAGAAAAACGTTAAATAATATTAAAATTAAATACATTTTTTTTATATTTATACATATATAATTTAAATAAAATATGTTGTACTTTTAAGGTATGTTGGTGTGCAAGATACCTAAGTAAAATAAGTTTTCACTGTGCACAAGTAAGAACCTTAACAAAGAATAACACTTGATTTAAATTTATTTTTAAGACATATTTTGAAGTAAAATAATTTTGATAAAAATAAATATTTAAGTTAATTCATCTTGTTAATTTTGATATGATTTTTTACTTGAAAGTAATTAAACACAAGTTTTGATGGTCTTTCAGAGTTAATGATTACCTTATCTAAAAAAAGTATATATATATATATATATATATATATATATATATATATATATATATATATATATATATATATATATATATATATATATATATATATAAAAACAAAGAAATTCCACACAATGTACAATATTGTTTCAACCCTAGTTTGTCACACATAAATAATTGATTACCCAAAACAATTTGATAATTAAGTTTGACATTGAGAAAAAGACAGTTAGTTGTAAACCACCTCATAACACCTTAATAAAATCATTTTGTTACAAAAGTATGATAAAATATTAACATAAATATACACTTGGGATATAGAAAAAAAAACATAGTCAAAAGACATTGACTCTAAGCTCATACCAAAATTATCATATTTAGTTAATCATCAACCCCCTATATACATTAAATTTTGAATAATGTACATGAATTTAATGTTTTTGCATGGTGACATACTTATTTACAAAAGGCACTTAAAAATGGTAGAAAATTATTCCTATACTCTCTCTCTCTTTTTTATAGGACGTTTATTAACAAACCGGTGCACCAAATCAGTTACGTGGGACTTGTGTTCAAACAGCTTCATAAATTGACCTCTGGCTTCATGCATATGATCATTCACCACTTTACACCTTTGAGCATTAGCCTGAAATAAAATTTTAAAGAAAGTTAAAAATGTGTAAATATGTTTTGTAACTTTATTAGCTACTGCCAGTTGCTTACTGTAAATACTAATGTACTGCACTGCATTCAACACCCATAATTTAACCATTGATATATTATAATATATATATATATATATTACTGAGCATTTTTATAAACTTTATTTAATTGTCAAATTCATTAAATCAACAAACCTTGATGCGTTCATTAAGTCGATTAAGAAGTTCATCTGTTTTCTTATCAGGATTCTTATTTTTTATCTTTTGTTGTTTCTCTTCCATTGTAGTCAGAAGAGATGTAAATAAATCACAGTATTCGGTTTCACTGCTAACCTGCAATATTGAATAAAGTATTATGAAATTATGTTAAACATGACAAATAATAACTATTAGTGCGGCAACTTGGTTACAACGGTCCCTATGGTTGAGATAGAGTGAATCCTGATTGCAGGGATCTGAACTCATTGCAGGGATTGTTTTCAAGGGAATCATTCACTACTCAGTCAGTTGAGCAATTCCCCAGATAATGATCAGTGCAATAATTCTGAAACATTAAGATTCTAGTCCAGGATGCACTTTTTTGCAGGTAGCATGCAAAAAAGTGTCTGACTAACATCAAGGTAGAATTTTGTGTATAAGTAAATCTTTTGGTGCCTTTTAAGAATATGAAGTTGGCTAAGTTCGTCTGCGGGACATAGCTTGGCAATAGGCAGAGGAGAGCAGTCATGTCCCGCCCTTTTTGGTGGACAATGTGATTTTCATGATCCTGTGTACAAAATTAGTTAGTAGACCAAAAATAAAATGAATTGTAGTTTGTCACTTAATAGGTGACCTCTTTGATTTGGAGTAATATTTGACTAACTTAACTATTAAATGACAAACTACCATCAACTTGATTTTTACAACAAATTTCATACTCAGGATCATGAAAATCAAACTTTCCACCAAAGAGGGCGGGTAAGGGCCACTCTCCACTGGTTAGTTTTTTTCAAATGCCTATTGCCAAGCTATGTCCCGCAGATGAACTTAGCCGACTACATATTCTTAAAAGGCACCAAAAGAATTAAACTTATACTCAAAATTCTAGCTTGATGTTAGTCAGGCACTTCTTTGCATGCTATCTACTGGACTAGATTCTTAATATTTCAGAATTATTACACTGATCATTATCAGGGGCATTGCTTAACTGACTGTGTAGCGAATGATTCCCTTGAAAATAATCCCTTCAAAAAAGATACTTTTTTGCACGCCATCTCCTGGACTATTCACACAATATCAGTAAGGTCTCCTAGGGAAGATTAATAAAAATGAAAATTTATTTAAATTTTCTTACCATATCCTCTATCTGAGAGAGTAGATGACAAAGTTTCCAGCCATTGATTAGATTGAGAGCATTCTTCTGATTAGCTAGTTCCGTAAGAGTTGGTTTTTTTTCTTCTTTACACCTGACCTCGCAGTACCTTACAAAGTGATTGTGAGTAGGTTTCCATCCTTGACGATAAGTCTTCAATAGTGACATCCTCTTCTTCTTGTCCTCTTCAAGATAATCTAATACAAAAAAATTACCTTATTTTAGAACACCCCTAATTAGTAGTTCATACGTTAAAAGTGAGATGAATGTTTAAGATGTGTTTAATTGTAAATGTTTGCAAGGACTTAATTATCAGGCAGAAGTAGAAATAATTAGGACTCTCAATTGATAATTGAGGAGTCATTATTCATGTCGTTAAAAATGTAGGCATAAAAGATGACGAGGTACAAATTCCTAAAATTTTAGACTACGTGATGTTTATTAACTTCTTGGAATTAGTCTTATTTTTGCTGATGTTTTTTAGAACGTTGCTTCTATTTATAGCCTATGTTAAAGAAACCACTTTTCGTGATTTTTTATGGGGGGGGGGGGGGGGGGGGAACTCCAGAAAGAGTTTACTAAGCTTTAGCTATAAATAAAAAGGGTCAATGTTCTAAAAACCACCAGCAAAAATAGGAATTATTTCAATTCGTTAATAAACTAACAAACTTCACTTATTCTAATAAAATTTTAGGAATTTGTACCTCATCATCTTTTACTGCCTACATTTTTAACGTATGTAGAATTTTAGTATGGATATATTTTTATAATGAAAGTTCAACTAATAAACTTTACTGTCATTTAAATACTAACAATAACACATAAATAAATTCATGGTAAAAATTACTTGTGCATTTAAACTTGATCTAGTCGTAAACGTGGAATGGAAATAAAATAATTAATATTCTAGGAATATTTGTATCAACCATGCAAATAATATAACATATGGCATTTTGTTAACAAACTAACTTCTGCATTACCCATGTTCATTTACAAGACCATAAAAGCATTAAATCAATACTATACAAATAAATAGTCATACCAGATTTAGAGTTAGAGATTGGTTTATCTGAGAGAAATTGCATGTCTTCATCAGAGAATGGGGAAGGCCTGGAGGGTGGAGGGTTATGAGGGAGTTGTTGTTTTCTTGGTTTTTTTCTGGGAGAGGAGGCTGAAATTATAGCAGATATACTTGTAGCGGGGCTTGGCTGGTCTATAATTGGAGGTTGATCTGGACTCGAAGCTGCTGACAAAGTGCTGCTTCCTAATTTCATAATAAAAAACGCAACATGTGAGCTATATATTACGTACAATAAAGGAAGAACTCAATTTAATTATTTTTTTAAAATTAATTTTTTAATAACACTCTTTTCATCTCCCTCCAAAATCAATAGGAACAGAAGAATTCTTACAGCAGGTGTGTAAGTCATAAAAAATAAGAGCTTACCCCTGTTACTTTTTGGGTCTTTACAACACTGAATTAGTATCGGCAGTAAGCCATCCATTAAACATAGGAAATTCATGAAGACTCCTTGAGTACATCTCGACTCTTAGAAATCTATTTCCCAAAAAGATCCAGCGATCTCCAGACCCAGCAAGTATCTATAGTAAGTTCTTCTTCAGAATAGCAACAAGATTAACAAATGTAGGAAACAATTATCATGTTAATGAATAAAGTGTAACAAACTACAAAAAAATCTTTAAAATATCAATGGTAACTAATTGGATCAGAACATTATGACACATAAAAGCAGGGTAACCAGAATAAATGGGTATTTCCAGCTTTTAAGTAGTTAAATGCAACATAATAAACATCAAGAGAATAGAAAATACCTCCAGAACCTGGTGGAGCATCATCGTCAGGTGTAGGGTGACACTGAGGAGTGACAGGTGTTTGAACCAGGACTGAATTGCTTCCAGACTGAATAGATCCTGGGAGAGAGGAAGGAGGTGTAACAAGATTCAGACTAGACAATACAGGTCCTAAGTTCCTTTGAGCCTTCAGACTTCCTGACCAACTGCAATAGAATAACATGCTATTAAATGAAACTGAATAAGAATGTTAAATATTCAATAACAACAAATTAGTTAATAGTCCTGGGACATAATGTATTCCATGGGACTTTGTGTGAAGGGAAGGTGCGAGTATGTAGAATCTCTTTATTGTATGCTACATTATAATGGTGAAGTACCGGGTGTTTAACTTCAAATTGCGCTATTTGGTTATTATAACGTCATACATCCAAGATGGCCAGCATACGAGATATTTATTCATTACATCAATAAGAACTCCTTTTAGAGTGCTCAAACTCAAAATATGTATAGGACATTGTCTGTTCTGCAAATTTAGTTCTTATCAAATTTTTTTGTATCTTCTACCGTTTACGAGTTATACGCCAGTTTTACTCCAAAAGACAAATTTATTAGTATAAATTTATTGCCTAGCCTATTTATCTGCAACAAATGTAATAAATAATTTACTAAATTTACTGTTATATACATATATTTACTATTTTTCAGTTGGTTTAATTTGCCCTCCTTCATTTCACATTGTTTGAAGCTTTCAAGTGAGTCAATACCATGGCAAGTTCGTCAAACATCTGAAGTTGTCTTCTTCATTTGGATCTTCCTCCCTTCACCAAAAAAATCCCACTATCAATAGATTATCAACTGTGTATTTTGTGCCAAGTTAAAAGTAAATTACCTCTTGTTAATCCATTGAACTTTGGAAAACTTCTACAGTGTTTGAAATAAAGAGAAGAATGGCTACCACGATCAATGTTCGCCTTAGACGGTACACTGTTATTGAGGCAATAAATATAGACTTATGATGAGGATCAAGCTACTGGTGAAGTGGGGGGAGATATTACTGATAACCCACAGACCTGTTTCTACTACACAATCATACATCTGCAACTTCAAGTGCTTCTTCAGTAGCAGATATATCAAATAAACTCCCAGTAGTAGTTCTTGATGAGGAGGCAGAAGTACAAGCCATGAATAAAAAAACACCTACTGTTAAAACCTGTAGTGATCTTGCAAACGAATTTAACTGGAAAATGGAATATACACCATCAAGTTATGATGAAACGCACTTAGACTTCGACACATACACAGAAGATTCACTGGAATCTTCGAAGTGGAAGAAATTAAATGAAATACAAAATCAGTGATGATGTACATTGGAAACACTTCTATGAAGACATTGTTATCTCATATCAAGACATAAGATGAGTTAACAGCTAACTTATCTGAGAAAGTAATGGAGTATGCAACTGGAAGAAACAAGTGTTTATTTTTGTCTTGGAAGGGGTCAGCAAAGTCCTCAATGGGATTGGAACAGATAAACTAAAAAGCAAATCAGGAGGAGGCAGATACGGAAATAATTTTGCATTCCATATTCGCCGTCATGCTCCTACACAGCTTCATATTTACTCACCTGATACAGAAGTCACTATCCTTGCTTTGAGGTGGTCCAAGTTTTTCCACTGGACACTATGTTTTCAACTGGAGTTGCTCAAAATCAAAGAATGATCAATCTCAGAAAAGTAACGGATTTCCTGTGCCCAAAGAAAACTTCAGCATTATTAGGTCTACATGCATTGTCTGGAAGTGACACCACAAGGACAGTGAATATTAAGAGTGGCAAGTATGCTGAGTGGGAAAGAAAGCGAAAACAACATTTTGGAAAGTCTTCAGTAAAGCAGATGACATTCTCAAAGCTGTAAGCAAACTTGGAAGATTTTCTTGATAAAGATAGACTATTAACGCTCGGATAATCGATGCCCTACTGTATTATTATTAAAGTTATTGAGAGTAAATAGTAGAAGAATCATTATTTTTCATTGCTTAATGAATAACCAATGGCAACATTATGTTTTAAACCGATCATAACTCACGAAAATGTTTTATTCAGACTTTGCTTATGAAAGAATAAATCTCTCGCATGGGGGCCCTCTTGGATGTATGACGTCATAAAAGCCATTATGCTCCTCAACTATAAATTAATTAAATAAAAACCGAAATTATACATGATTTGACTGTCTAGATATTAGCTATTAGTATGCCAAGCCTTGGCATCATCACAATAGTACTTTATAATTTATACTAAGCATCCTATCTGTATCAGTTATAAACTTATAATAAAATTACTTTTCTTCACAACCCTTTTTTACAATAATATTATTATATAGTGTGTACCTGTCTGAGTCTCTCTTTCTAAGAATGCTTGGTCTCGGAGAAGTGTTCTGCTTAGGAGTCAATGATTGGGCAACAGCTGAACTGAAAGACTGAGGTATACTTGATACTGTCAAGGATCCAGTCCCTAAAGAGCCCGGAGCTAAAGAGGCAGGAGGTAATGTTACATTAGAAAGGGACCCTGCAGCAAGTGGACCAGCTACAGACTGAGGAACAGAGTGAGCTGTTATTTGCCCAACACTTGTATTGATGCTCATCTGTTGAGTAACTGGCACCTGCAATTATAAAATATAATAAGTTTCGAACAATGAAGATGATTAAAATAGTACAAGGGTAATAGTAAAATATAAAAAAAAGAATTCAATGAAAGAATTGTCACAGCTAACAAGAACTGCAACTATGATTTTAAAGAATGAACAGCAAGCCACTATGAAATGGCTCTGCACATAAGTTTAGACTGAATTTAAGACAACCTGTTTAGCTATTACACCACATTTTAAAAAATAAATGTCTAATCTCACCACCCTCAATGTAAATAAAGTTCAAGACAAAATGTTTTATGAATTTTGTCTTAATAATAGCAATTTATAAATAAAACAGGAAGAAAATGTAACAATTATTTACATGGTAAAATGAATAATATGTAGTTCCAAATTCATCTTAATAAAACATTAAATAGATAATATTTTACAAGGTCACCAGATCTAAGCTGATTTAAGAGATAGGACTCCTTATATATTGTGGTAGCCATGGCAACGAACTGTCAAAATAGATATTAAGAGTTTAATGCCAAATGTAAATAGGATCCATACTTGGCCAATTAATGGTCGGCCGACTAACGTATAACCAAAGTCATGGGTAGAAACCTACTAGCGTACACTGCCCGACCAACTTGCCGAGTGGTTGGACATATCCAAATATTTTGGATTAGTTGGACGTATACAGCCAACCAAAGACTGTTTTGTTGTATATGTTATCAATTTCACTTTCATTATGGACAGTGAACAACTTACTTATAGGACAAAATCCCATTGTGGGACATACACTGTAATACCAAATAATAATAATTGGGTAATATAGTGAATTTTACTATCAATTTGTTTTCTAAAAAATGCAAATTATCACATCGTACTCGATCGACATGCATTGCTAAAATGACTGCACGGGGCAAGAATAGTGACTGTAGTATCCGTTAGGTTAGACAGTTACTTGGACGTAATATGGTAATGCAACCCTGAGTGTCATCTGGAACATCAACGGATTTACAGTTTGTGTCAAATGTTTGATAGTGTGTTGACTGACACCAAGGAAAATTTAAAAAAAAATGAGGTGGGGAGCCAACAAAAGCTCAGGATTTGAAAATCCTGAACTCTCATTAAATTACATCATGAACTAACAAACATTTAGCACAAACTGTAATTATCAACTTCGCTAAATGTAATTTCATGAAAGATTCAATTCATCAGACACCGCAGCACTGCCGATGATATAAGGCCTCCAACTCATAAAGTAAAAGCTATTCATAATTCCCTAAACCAAAAACTGTGTCACACCCATGACTTTACGTGGTATGTTAAATTTTTATATCTTCTATTCTATCATAGTGATGTAAATCTCTCTTAATAAAGAGTTTTTATTGATAAATTTAATGTTTTATAAATACCAGTATCTATATCGTACTGACCAAAGGAATATGAGGTTGTGATGATACAGGTTGAGTAGAAGTCATAGTAATCCCTTGGATATTAGGCTGCACTAAACCCTGACCTACCCCATGTGGAAGAGCTGTCAAGGTAGCACTTTCAGCTGTACCACTACCACTGCTGCTAGCACTCAGCAAACCTGCTACAACAGTCAATAATATACATTATACAATTCCTGTACAGAATAACCAGGTTAATTTTAATAGACAATATACTAATGATAGGGATGTGGCTAAAGATAATTTGTTTATAAAATCAATATCACAAGGTTTATAAGACTGGGACCTGGTGTCATCAAAATCCTTATAAATAACTTGCACAGCTGATCAATATTTGTCACTACCGAAACTATTCCAGGGTTAATATGCCCCAAAGGGCTGAATAGATAAACCTTAGACACCTTAGCTCAATAGTTAACCACAAATAAAGTAAAAATAAATTATAGCTGGATAAGAAATAGATACCATTTTTTTTTCTAATAGTTTAATTTTATTTGGTACTAACATTCACTCCATGTGGAGCTTTTGCTGGGAGTTAGTGTCTATGTTTCCTATTATCATGGCGACAAAGCAATTAAATGAAATGCCTAAATAGTTTTGATTCCAAAGCCTTCACAGAAGAAAATTAGAACTATATTTTACACCATTAACTCCATTAATAAAAAATAAAAAAACCCTGTGGATTGCAGTTTGGAGGCTATTTAAAAAAAGCAATCAAATTAGTTCAGAATTATTTTTCTACACACACAATATTATAAAATTAGTATTAACATTATTGAATAAGACTTAAAAACGAACCTTGGAAAGTTTGAGTCCTGCCAGCTTCAACAACCACAACAGGATTAAACCTCACCACCTGACAACTGGAACCTGATAACAAAATGATTAATTACTTCAAATGTTGTTTCTTTTATTTAGTACCTATTAAATATCATCTAGTAAAGGTGGCATGTTTAGAGGTCCTGGCAAGACGACCCTGAATCTTGTTTAGTCACCTTATGATTAATTTTAATAATTATCTATAACTGAAATGGATCCACATTTATGGATACAGTATAAAGGTTTTAGGTCGAAAATTCTACCTTAAAGTGACTGATATGATATTTAGTGTATTCTACAGCATTCTACTAGTAAGATCTCATTTACTGATGATTTATTTTGTCAATAAGTGCTGTGTATCTGAAAGTAGCCATTAGCCATTGCCAATAGTTGGAGCCTGCTCAGTGTAATAGTTGGAGCACTACTACAAAAGTTTAGTCTTTTTTTAACACAGCTTGTATATGGAATAAACTATTAGTTTATTCTAGTATCTTTAAAATTAAGCTACAATCAATAAGAAAATTGTCAAAATAAAATAAATATATTTAGTCCACAGGCCACCATAAGAAGTGAGTCGCTGATTGATAAAGTTTTCTTACCTTATGGAATCGCTTATTTATGCCTTGTCCACCGATGAATTGGGTATATGGTAACTGGGCGCTGGGCCATTTCTTTTTTGTTGACATGCCAAACTTGCCCTTCTGCGGGAACATTGAAAAGAGATAGATAAAGTTTTGATTTTCACAGGATCGTTTAATTAAATTATTTCAAAAACAGTGGTAAAGGTGGCCACCGATAAGAGTGGGCCGTTTGGGGTGGCCACCGCCCCAAACATATCGCTCTGAGAGGACGTTGAAAAGAAAACGGCCCACTCTTATCGGTGGCCACCTTTACCACTGTTTTTGAAATAATTTAATTAAACGATCCTGTGAAAATCAAAACTTTATCTATCTCTTTTCAATGTTCCCGCAGAAGGGCAAGTTTGGCATGTCAACAAAAAAGAAATGGCCCAGCGCCCAGTTACCATATACCCAATTCATCGGTGGACAAGGCATAAATAAGCGATTCCATAAGGTAAGAAAACTTTATCAATCAGCGACTCACTTCTTATGGTGGCCTGTGGACTAATTCTTTTTAAATCCCTTATTTGAAATCCCTTGTCTACACTAACCTTTCACAGACCCTGGACAACCTGAAGAGTAACATTCGCAAATTGAAAAGCAGTTTTCTACTTCCATTATACTCTTCAAAACTCATCATGATAATTTTTTTTCTCAATATTCAATACATATTAATTACTGTATGCTCACTTCGATGATAGAACCACGTGATGCCTAATATATATATTTGTTTAATATAAAATATAGTGTAGAGTGTAATTAGCCAAAGGTTCCCCTTGAACAGGCCTTAAAATTTAAAAAAAAAAAAAATAATAATAATAACTGGAGAAGGACTTACTTTGTTGATGGATTGAGGTTGAAGCCTGAGATGGTGAGGCAGAAGGTCTAACCACCTGCCTAGATATTTCGATGTACTGAGAAGTTTGAGAATTAGGTTGAATTGTGGTTCCATGCTGGGTGGCAACTATACCATGTGATTGAGGTCCTGTCACCATACTGTGTGGCTGACTCACAGCACTGTGAGAAACACCACTATGAGTTGCCTGCAATAATGCCAGTTTTATATATTTATACTAAAAGAACTCTACAAATCTAATGGGTTAGTAACCCTCTTGATTAGAGCTTCTATAAATAATCTAAGAGAAAAAAAAAATATCCCATTCAACGTGACACTTACTAATAGTAGTCTCGATAATCTGAGTCAAACGATAGTTCATGGAAACAAGGAGGGGGAGCGGCTTCCCTGAATTAATCAGAATTAGGAAAGGACAGTGTTACTACAAGTAGAGATGGATTCCTATGATTTTATGGAATTCCCGTTTGACCTGAGCAGCTATGTTTACAATCAAATTCAGGGAAGCCTTAATTGATTTCTTCTTCTAGAGTTTGAAGTCAAAGCTTCTTGTAACATTTATATACTGTGTCAACGAAAACATAAAGAACTTATTTTAGTTGTGAAAGTATATGTGTTGTTGTGTATAGATAAAGGTGTGTCAGTGAAAACAATTGGATGGTAGTTAGGAGTATAATAGTGGGTGATTGGAAACCGAATATGATGGAATTATTTTAAAACCTAATAATATGAAAATGTAAGTACTATTTTTCAATAAATAGTTAAAAAGTAAACTTCCAAATTCACATTTTTCCTGAATTTCCAATAATCAGAGTTTATTGGTAATCCGAGTTAGTGCTGGTCCCATCCAATTCGTATTATCGAGACTCTACTACTGAACTTGAAATAAACTTATAACATACGTATGATTCAGATATCCATAGCAGTGAGGTTTTGTAATATTTGGTAAAATTATAATTACCTGATGTACGACTGGGCCATGTGCTGATACAAGACCAACATGACCTTGGACCATGGGAGATGAATGCTGCTGAGTATGAGGTGAGGGCTGAGCTTGTAGTACAGTCCCATGCTGAACTACAGAACCATGTTGCTGTACCAGGGTATGTGGTGTTTGCACTACAGCAGCATGTGATTGCTGAGCTACTCCAGCATGAGCCTGAAGAACCGCAGTGCCTTGATGCTGGGCTACAGTGACGTGTTGAGCTAACATGGCCCCATGGCCTGTTTGCACAACAGCACCATGATTTTGCTGGCCTACTCCACTATGAGTCTTAACATACCATAAGCACAAAAATATATAAGTACAACATTGTATTTATATAATATAAACTCTTGAAGTCCACATTTATTTAAAGCAGCCTTAGGAGGGTAATTCTGCAACTCTATCTCTCTTTCTTTTATAAACTCTATTTAAACATTCTAAACTGGTGTGACATTCTTTAATCAGGAGCGTTATCACATCACATTACATGATTTATCTATTTTACTTTAATATTAAAACAACAGTACATGAACCTGAATTAATCTCAGTAAAAGTAAATTTAAGTCTTATTATAAAAATATCATTATTGAACTGTAATATGAGACATACAAATGCAAAATTTTGGTATATTCTAAATGCATTTAGGAGAAGTCGAACATTAGTTTGTCAGAATTGTTAACAAAAAGAAGATCATAGCTATTTTAAAGTACTTTTTAACCCTAGCATCAATAAAGCATAAACATAAAAGGTAGAGGGACAGCAGGGTATTTGGATAAATTGGAGAGGGACAGTAAAAAAGGATTCATTTAGATGACCTTGTGGTGTTAAGACTGGATGGCTGACAGCACTTTAACGTCAGGATGTAATCAGACAAAATATGCAACTCAGCCAACAGCACTCCAAAGGAGAAGACACATCAATTAAAATACACAATTAATTTTCAAAATAACTTCCAGATAATTTTTCAAAAAACATTCTAAATAAAAAAAAAAAAATAATAATAACACTTATATAAACACTTATATAAAGTTTTAACGGTTTGGAATGAATTAATCCAACTTGGTGAATCTTTACCATGTAAAGATAAGTTCGTTTTCATGCAATCGTGCAGTAGGGGCAACTACCCATTTTGCTCTCAGGCCTCCCAACTTCAAAATTTCAAAATCGAGAGTATATTTTTTATAGCAGTTTTGGATTCTACGGTGAGAAATAAAAATATTTCACTTTAAACTTTTTTTCTATCCCCAATATCTTATCCTCTATATATGGGGTAAAAGTATAAAAATGTTAGATTTCAGGACCTGGGGGCAAAATGGGAGGTTGCCGCTAGTATGTGAGTGACTGAATACACACTTCCGTTACAGATCCCCCAAGTTCCATAAATTTATTTCAAATCCTTTAGATTTTAAAACGATATACGTGTAGGTGTTATTTTTTATTTACTATTTTCGGAAGGGTTATTTTGCTATCTTTGCCCCCTTATAGGGAGCAAAATATTGGAGATGGAAATAAGTTTCAAGTAAAATTTTATTATTTTTCACCATAGAATTCAAATATGCTATCAAAAATATACACTCCAATTTGAAATTTTGAAGTTGGTTGGCCTGGGAGCAAAGTGGGTGGATGTGCAATTGCATGAAAACAAACTTTCCTTTACATGGAACGAATCCAAGTTAGAATCCAAAGTTTTATTAATTTATTTCAAACCGTTCTAAAGTTAAGAGGGGGAGGAGAGACGTTTGGACTACCCTGTATATACATAATTAAGCTATTAATTGATAGATGTTATTGTTTTTTTCAATAAAAGGAGAGGAAAAAAGTGATAGTAATTTTCTCGTTGTATATATTTATTTATCAGTAAAACATTTGTTTAGCTTTAACTTTTGTTTTAGTTGTTTTTTTTATACACCTGCTTTCTTATATAGTATGTATTGTGAAGATTTTTTTCACATATTTCTTGTTCAAAGGAAAAAAGTAAAAGAAGGAAAAGAGAGAGAGAAAGGAAGAAGGGGAAAAATTGAGGGTTTTATTTTTATTATGTTATATGGATGTGTTTTTATGAACAAGTTTATGTTTATGTATATATTAATATGTATGTGTGTAGACATGACCATAATATATTCCTTACTACTTGTTAACTAAATCATTTTTAATATTTTTCATTTCTATAATATTATAAATGTATATGATATATGATATATACATTTATAACAAAAGTGAAAACCCAACCCAAAGAGCTAAAACCTAACCAACTCGGGAGGAACCTATCAATGAAACGATTACAAAATTACAAGATTCCGAGTTATCTGACTAACTGGTTTAGAAGTGAAAAGTGATGTCTAAAAATAAAATCTGTCACCTATTACAAAAGTACTTGGTATTGGTCCTATTACCAGTTAAAATCGGGAACGTTGTAACCTATTACTCAGATTTAATAGTTTAGCCCATCCCTAGTTCTACTGCAGAGAACAAATAATAAAACTTGTGCATCTGTAATGCTATAACTTTGTTACACAGCATTCTTGAATGCTGACATTTTCCTGACAAATACATTTTCACAGTTTCATTTAAACAAATGTTGTTGGAAAATTTGTATTGTTAATGAAAAAAATATAAAATGATACCATTTGCTGAGGTTGCAACACAGTGGTATGCGGTTGATTAAGAGCAGAAGAATGCTGTTGAACAATTGTTCCATGTTGGGTTGCTACAGAACCATGATGCTGAACTGTTCCTCCATGAGGTACCACAACTGCACCATGTGTTTGTGCCATGCCACTGGCTACCACCACACCCCCACTAGCACCACTCCCTCCAGTCTGGCTCACATACATACTGCCACTGACTGCAACAAAGAACATTTCATTGAGATAACTTTTTTAGTAAACAATTGCAAATACTTTACTTTTATAGAAATATAATTTAAAAATTATTTCTTTGTTACATTAATCAAAATAACTAATTATAATATGTTGGAGAACATATCTTAGCCTGGCCTACAAAATCCTAAGTGTTCTAACTCAAATTTTATAAGGGGGATAAAAAAAAACAGTGTTTTTCTACAAGCAGCAGTGCTTAATCAAACTTGTCTTATACAACCCAGTTCCACCAACTTTTAAAAAAAAAATGCTAGAAGTACACATAGATGTTTTGTAGGCGTAGGAACATTATATAAAGAGGAAAATTATATAAGTAGGAAATAATTAATAGTGATGAGTTACTAACAGTATTTACCAATCTGAGGCTTGTGGTGAATAAATACAGGTTGCTGAGAAGGTTGAGTTCCCTGATCTGTTTGAGCGAAAATCTTGGCAGAGGTAACTGTAGGCTGGTCAGTAGCGTGGAACAGTTTGGCCTGTATTGTACCAGTCTGATCAGTAGTATGAAAAACTTTAACTGTAGTTCCTTCAGGAAGCGAGGGTTGGTATATCTTAGGAGGAGTGGAAGTAGACTGATCAGTCTGGTAGTGTTTAATTGTGGGAGACTGGTCAGTTTGAAACATTTTAGAAGTAGTAGTTGACTGATCCGTTTGATAAACTTTAGACGTAGTAGTAGACTGATCAGCTGACTGCTGGTACATCTTTTGAGCTGATGACTGATCTTGATAGAGTTTACCAATGGTACTAGTTTGATCAGTTTGTTGATAAATTTTAGCATCAGCAGTTTGAAATATTTTTGCAGAAGACTGACCTGGTATAGCTCCTCGAACCATGGTGGATGCGCTTAACATAACTGTAAAAAATAAAGTTAATTTATAAATGCATTTTTCCCTTTGTAAATAAGATAAAATTATAAATATATATTAGGATTAAAGCCATACAATCAATTTGAAGCAATTTAACAACATACCAAATTTACTGATGGGTTTCCTTAATAATTATTAATCACTTTAATGTTTTCATTACCTGGCTTAGTAAGAACTGATGAGGAAATGTTGGTAGAGTGAGGAGGCCTGGGAGCAGGGACAAGAGTAGGCCCAAGCAAGCGACCACTGACAACTTGCTGTTGTTTATTAGCAACTGTTACTCCACGACCCCGCATTGCTCCCACTATGCAAATTTTAAGCAAACCAGTTGATCAATAAGCCAATCATTAAGCAAAGAGAAAGCTCTAAAATAGATTATTTTTATAGTTAAGTTATACTAAATAATAAAAATAACTTTTAGTTCTATATTATTAAAATTATTTTGTAAACAAGCAAGTCCAGTGAGTAATAAAGAGAAGGTTATACTAAACCATTGGTTCCCAAAGTGGGGGGCGCGCCCCCCAAGGGAGGCGTGAGGACGTCGGATCAATTTGAACGTCAGAGTTCTTTCGTGTTTTCAGAGTTTTTAAAGATTAGATCACTTTAATTTTTTCAGGGTACGGTAGCACTTGTTTATCACAGTTTAACTCAGTTTAAACAATATTGGAATTTATCAAAATTAAATTTTATGTTAAGTTGTCTGGCTCTTTCGAAAACTTGATTTTGCGGTCATTATATTCTTTAGAATTTATTGCTATGCATATATCATCAAAATATACTGTAACGCTAGGAATGTCTCCAAAATATTTAGATACTAGTTTTTGGAAGAGTTCAGGTAAATTTGAAAGACCAAATGGTGAACATAAGAGCTTACACGTTCCAAATACAGTGTTGAATGTGCATAATTTACTGGATATTTCATCTAGAATAATATGGTAAAATTCATCTTTAATATCGAGTACAGAGAAAAATTTTTATATGCTAACCCCGGAACTAGTTCATTTAAAGTTGGTATGTCTTTCTCTAACTATGCATTTATTTAAGTGCGTAGGATCGATGCAAATTCTCAAGGAACCGTTAGGTTTTTTGACAATAACTACATTTGATACCCAGGCAGTGGGCTTGGTAAAATTATTTCTCTTTAAAACAAAGAGTCTAAGGATTCTTTAAATTTATCTTTAATTTTCAAGGGAATTCGGCAGGCTGAACTGGCAAAAGGTTCAGCATCAGTTTGTAACTTGATACTACAACTATCAGGAAAATATCCTAAACCTGTGAAAACATCCTTATATTCAATTTTTAAGTTTTTGGTAGTTTTCATACTACGGAAAGTTTAAATTTTAATTTAAATCAAATTATAATTATTATTTACTACAGGAAACAGACAGTGAAAATCCTTATATTTATTATTCCATTCATGCCTCGCATTGTCACTCATAGTCACTTCATTCATACTATCAGATAATTTTAGCAAAGAGTCAATGATTTTTTTAATTATTCCTAACCTTAGACAGGAATCTAATCCTAGTATGGGAGCAGAGTTACCTCGTACTACAATAAAATTGACTAGTTCTATGCGCTTTAAAAAAAAAAAAAAAAAAAAAACTTTAAGATATTAAATTTTTTAAGGTATTAATAAAAGCGACTTTTATTTAATAATTAATATACAAACCATGGTGGGCTGAAATTTTAGCTGGTTGCCGAGGTGTTTGAACACCAGCTGGCAAAACTGTTCTTGTACCACTGAAAAAAAAAAGTAAATTATATGTAACATACTTGACAAATTGTAATAAAACGAAAAATAAATAAAACTACATCATTAATGTATGACCTTATAATTAAAGAGATCCAAAAAATGAAGTGATAGAAGAAAAATGCTTACATGGGATGAGGTTGAGACGGAGCTCGGAGGACAGGCGTTGCCACCGATGATCTGGGAGCAGCCATATTGGCCACAGCTGCAGCACCTAATACATAACAAGAGAAATTTTAATACTTAGTTTAATTTATAATATTTTTTTGGTTTTAAACAAACTAAGTTTAATGAAAAACATTATTTTGAAAAGAATAGCTAGAGAAAAATGAAGTTAAGGGAAAACCTTACCCCTAGGTACATGATAATTTGCAGCTGGACCAGCTTGAATAGGAAGGGTGGTGATACGACTCACTAAACAAAGACAAATAATCATTATAGACTACTATAATATTTCATTCTGTGAATTATATCTATCCTTAAAAAACAACAATATTAAAATGGAAGTCTGCAATCTTACTATATTTATTTTGTTAATAATTAATCATCAATGAAAAAATAAAAAGTTTTACCTTGTGTAGATGTGGTCTGGAGATGAGTAGTAGCAGTTGAGACTATGACTGCCGTAGTTCCACCAAGAACCTTAGGCTGATAACTAGTTTTAACTAGTGATGCCTAGAAAAATATTAAAACTATGTTACATTTTGGAAACTTCTCAATTTTTTTTAAGTATGGCATCTAACCGAGTTAGTTACACAATCCAGTTGAATTACTTTAATGATACCTCACAGTCAGAAATCATTAAGGATTAAGAAAGATGAGAGGTGAATCTGAATTGATTATAAAGAATAAATGGATGGGTATTGTGTATAAACAGAAATAACAAACATGAAATGGAACCTCCTTCACAGTCAGGGTTGGTGGTTGGCACTTCATTACCTTTAAACTCAACAATAGAAACTACAATTCACTACACTACTACACCAGTTGATTTTTATTGAAGCTGTCATTACATGTTTACAACTAAAGGCACCACTATCACATATTTGTTGTCAGTTCGTGGATCAGCATCAGTGAGTGAAAGTGCAAATCGAAAAATGGCAACGGCCTTTAAAGAATAACCAGCTGTCAAAGTACAATTTATTTTTAACATACCGAGGGCACAAGAAGATTAAACAGACTAGAAGAGCTAGTAAGATCTATGAATTTTATATACGATTATCAAATATATAATCCTCAAATACATATAAAAGATTTGATCATTAAACATGTTAAAATCAACACACTTACAACGTCAAAGTTTTATTATTTTATTTGCATAAATAATCAAAACATTGCTAAAACAGATTATTAGTACAATAATAAGTTTTAATATTTCAATCGGAATCAATTCAGAACAAAAACCATTTACAAATTTACCTGAGGAAATGAAGTAATCTGATGTAACTTTATGTGGGATGAATCTATTTCTTCATTATCACCCATCTGAACATTAAATAAATAAATTTTATTAACAAAGCATACTAGTATAACTGAGTACAAGAAATAAGAATGAAAAGAAAGATTGCTGAATGGGGTATACATTATTATTTGGTAAGTTCAGGCTTGTCTGATTCAATTTTCATCACTAGAAAATCCAAAATCTTAGTGCCTCTTAGCCAGCTGTTTTAACTTGCTTATGGAAGCATTAAAACACTTTTCAAAGCAGAGGCTGCTTATATAATTTTCGTTTTAAGACAATCATAACAAATCTCGTTATTTTTAACCTCATCTGATACCCTACTGTTTTTGAGAGAAATTAGATTACATATCAATTCAAAATACCGATTCCATTAATAGTCTCAGCCAAAATTGAGACCTAACATCTTAAATATTCCTTAATGGAACAGATCTTTAGCAGCAAATAAATCTAAATGGTCTTAAACATATTTCATAATCATTATCAGAGACATTCGAAAGATAACAAAAGAAATAGGCCCGATGACAAACATTGAAACTTTTTAGATCAAAGCAATTTGACGTAAAGTAGAATCACATTAGCTTCGTACAATATCCCAAATAGTATGATTTTACTTGATCTCTCATGGTGATTTAAGCAAGTAAAATTATAAATGAACTATCAGTGCATTCAATATATTAAATTGTCATAGATGTTTACAAAAACTTAAGTCAGAGCAAATCGATGCAAGTTGAATTTTTCATAAAGTATATTTAAGATTGATCAAACTAGGGGGCAGTAGTCCAATTGTTATTAATGTGAGCAAAGGGGTATTTTGTGAAATTGAAGAAAGCAGTAAAGAATAGTAAATTTGTCTAACTTTAAAAAAATAAACTAATTAAATACATTTTTTTGTCTCTTCTGCTACAGTTTTAAAAAATAAACAATTAAGGAAGTTACATGGAACTAGTAAGTACAAAGATATTATTGACAAAATGGACATTAAAACACCAACAAAACCATTAATATTATTTTATAATAAATCTTTACCTCCTAATTCCACGACTTCAATAAACATAAGATCATTTGTCGTCATCTACAGATATAACTTCACAAAACAATGGGTGATGATTTCGAGAATAACCATAAGAAAACTTTATGAAAATGAAATTACTTGTTTCAAAATAAAAATGAAAGTACAAGTACCCACGATATATTATGATTTAAAAAACAATTTACAAGCTTTATATACGCGAGTACCGAAGACGTAGAAAATACGTTTACGCCTTCGCTTAACAGATGCTTTCAATTAATTCATGCATCCACTATCAATCCGCAAAAAGATTCACCACAGAAGATAAATGAGAATTCATTTTTTTTAGACACAAACACGGAAGGAACCAAATTTGTATCCGAAAAGTGCATAAATTTGTTTTTTGGCCCAATTGTTATAAAATATAATGCCAAAAAAGATAAAGCGTGATAAAAGTTATAAATGAATTTACGTATCTTACTTTTATGAAAATCGTTTATGATGATACAGTGAAGCCTAGGAAACCATGGAGGAATATTTGAAAATTGCAAAAAAGACTCATTTAACAAAGAACTACAAAATAAGAACAAAAAAAATATTTAAACGATAACTTGACAAGGACCAAAGTTGGCCGCGGCGATGGATCCTCTTAACAGTCTGGCCAACTATTCAGCTGTTTATCGTTAAAAAAAGAAAGTGGGAAAAAGAATAAAACGTCTTCCAATATGCAGTGCTTTAGGTTTTTTTCATCCTGAGATCAGCCAATCACATAGCAGTATTCGTGTATATCAAATATAATGAAGGAGCTCAATTGGTCAGCGGAATTATTGTGGGAGTTTCAGTTGAGATGAGATTAGTTTCTCTGTATTTTGGAAAAAGAAAATTAATATTTTTTTCACTTCTCTTTATCTACAATAACTCGCCATTATTGTAACGATTCTTTAATACAGAATTTTAAATTTAATTTGATTATATATCGACCCTGCCTTATTTATTATTTATTTTATAAAATATTTAATAAGGAATGCATTACCAACCTCTAGCCGTAATAGCGCATGCGTACAACGGTCGTTGTAAAAGTCTGCGTCTGCGTCTCTTTCCACTTTCCGGCTTCATTCCGTGGCTTGGGGCTTGGGTTGTTGTCCTCGCTGTTTTTTTTCTCCGTAGTTTTTCTTATAATCCTAAGAATATTTAGTTTAAGTTAACGAAGTGTATACCCGAGTAATGGGCGAGGACAACATGAACGGTTCACACGATGAAGAGATGGACTCAAAGTTAGGAGAAAGGGCAGCGAATTATGTCAAAGAATTGGTCAGAGAAAAACACCAATTGGACCCCGCGCAGACCGGCAACGCCATGAGGCTTTTGGACGATGGTAATTCAATCCATTATGAATTCTCGTCTGTTATAATTATGATATAAATTTAGATATTATCGTGCTTATATGTTCCAAATGGTCGTGGATTACTCTCTTAAGTGGTCTCGTGTTGGTGTGCGACCCTTGTCTTAACCTCGTTATGTAAATGAAAGATCAGGGTGGTAAACTCAGTACCATAGTAATTATTACCTCTTGTCGTAAATGTGTTTGAAGATTGTGTTTAAAATGAAGTTGATTCAATAATTTAAGCCTAATACGTTTTGTGAAGTTTGGTTTTATGAATGTGTTTTGCTGCAGGTTGTTAAGCCACATTGCTTAGGTAAAATTGAATGCGGATATTAGTCCTAATTTGCCTTTTTTTTTATCTCATTACTGAATCATTATCTACTTGCTAATACTGTTTACATATTAAGTGGTTATCATATTAAGTTATATAATTAATTTGTTTGTTTTTTTAAACGCTTATTAAGGGTTTCGTGTCTAATTTAATACCTATTTTCTAGAGAGTTCAAGAAAATTTGGCTAAGCTTTATAATACGGTTGTCAAGCCCGCAACTCAATGGTTTTATTAGATTACACATCAAGATTGGATTTGTATGTTTAGAAAAGATTATTTCCCTTTGTCTGTCGTCTTTATGTTAAACAAAGAGGTATTAGAATTTATATACACTAGAGTGATTGGCTAAAGTGAATAGTACGGTGCCATCAAATTTTGTACTTCGATTTGGACCTCTACCGGGTCTATAAGCAGCAGGTTTGTTTTTCTTAAGAAAATGAGGGGAGCACTGCGAAGCGGTGTGGAGTGGCCGTTGAAAATTATAGGGGGGGAAAAATGGTTGACTTCGATTCTGTAAACAGCACCATACAATTCACTTTTACCGAGTGATAATATCCCTTTTTCATAATAGTGGTGCAAGCCTGACAACCCTTTTCTGAGTGTTAAGTATTAAAGTCCTTAGGTTGGCTATTGTCCCTAGGTGTTAGTATTGAGTAAATTTAAAACTTAAATTATATCACTATGTTTTCGTTTTCATCTGTTAATAGTTTTTCTTGTTAAAGATATTAACTAAGGATTAGAAAAATTTTGTTGGTGGCTATGAAAATTAAATATATTTATTGAAACAGGTCATGCAAATTTATGTTTTACTGGTATTACATAATTAACACTGAGTTAAAAAACATGCTTGAAGTGTATTAGTTCATAAATTGCAGTAGAACCTCTTTATAAAGGAATATTAGGGCTCTAATGAAAGTATGGTACATCAAATAGAAAAAAAACCTTATTCATAGGTTTAATTGTAAAATATGTATATATGGCATTCAGTTTTAGAACTAGAAGGTCCTGCTTCATGTTGATTGCTTTAAATAATTAATTTTCTGCTACGTTTGTTTACTTCTCACTAGAAGAAAGCAAGATTAATAAGGTGCTGTATGTGTTTATAACATAGCCATTGTTATGTTAGTAACCTTTAGTATTACGTGTTCTATAATAGTTTTACCTGTATGTTACAATAAGGTTTAGCAATTTTATTTAGCTTAAAGAAGAAAAAAAAAAATCGTTATTACTCTTCTACCTTATGTTTGTTCCAACAGAGCATTGTACAGTTGTAGAACTGTGTGGATCATGCACATTATCAAAAGACCGTTCTAACACGCTTATCAGACAGTCCTAACTGTGAAAACAGTTCTCTTATTAAAGCAGGGGCTCGTTGAGTGAATATTATATGACATGTACTGAAACCATTTACAGATGAAGGCGTAGGTTATAACTATATCAATATATAACCTATTTGTTTATATTTTTAGATTATATTTCTGGTTTAGTGTCTATAACTCTACTTCTACTTTACTTAAAAAAAAAATGTTCCTCATAGCGACTTTGAGTCTTATAAGAATCATCTTTATCCAATGATGATTAGTAGGACTTAATATTGGGTAAAATTATGTACATACCAAAAAAATAAATAAATAACTTTTTTGTAGTTTTGAACCCTTCATTTGTAAATATTTCTTATTGTGTGGTTGATCTTTTGTTTATATTAAGTTTATTTTTAAATTAAATCCACATTTTATCTTCTGAATTCTTAATAGCTATATTTCGCCCTCACATTTGATTTAGGCTTCTTCAGACTCGTTATAATACAGTAGAACCCCCCATATCCATCACCTACGGGACCGGAGCATGGTCGGAACACTATAAAGGTCGGATAATCCGAGGAACAAAGAAAAGGGATTTTTTCAGAGTAAAAATTAAATCTTACTTATTAAAAATGAACTACGCGTTCTATTCTGAATATAATAAAAAAATATTAATACTAATCCAGTTTGGAATGGGCGTCTTTCAGACCTTTTTTCCAATCTTTAATTGTTGTTACACCAACTGCTAACTCTGAAGCTAGTTTTAGAACGGACTCACCTTTGTCAAACCGTTAAAGAATATCTAACTCCTACGGTAATGTACACACAACCCTTTTTTGTTTCAGTTGAGCCGCCATATTCACTAAAAAATATAGCGTAACACTGGCTTGTAAATATAGAATGACATGCACGATAATGAGTACGAAGTCTAGTGATCAGTATCAGTACGATAACAAAGATCCGACTAGCTGCTTTTATCGTTTTATGCTCAATATGATAAGGGTGAATTTCGGTCGTGTCAGATTTTTTGTCAGAACTTTTTTTTAAAAAACCAAGGGGTGTCACGGTCAGATATGGGGATTCTACTGTACTTTATTTTAGTTACATGAGTCAAAAACACTTTTTTTTTTAATTCAATAATTTTTTGTAACATTAACACTAAATTTTTTTTAAAAAAAACTTATTTTAATGATGTATCTAATGGTTTTTAAAAATAAATTTTAGTAATTTATGAAACATTTAACTGTACAGTTATTATAATACAAATACTTATTTTATTAATTGATCTCTCCTACTGGAGGCTGTATAGAGACTTGGTTAAAAGAGTCTCTCCCAAGCAATCAATATCATGCATTTAAAACTTATATATATTTATATATTTTTTTTAATTTAATTTCAGTTCATTTTCAAAACATGACTTAATTAATGCTAATAATTTTTATTTGGCAACTGAACCTAAAGGACAGGATTGTTACAAGCCTGACAAATCTCGTATGTGTGAGCAAAATATAATTCTTAAGAAAAAAAAGTGACAAATTTTTAACTGAGAAAACAATTTGCCCTGGTGTGCATTCTTGAAAACTTGGTTGTTTAAGAATAGTTATTTATGTAACTAGACAGCAAAATGGAATTTTACTGACGAGTGATTAGATTAGCCTCCGAGCCGAAGGCGAGGACAGGCTATGATAATTAACTGCCGAGGCAGGTAATTTACCTATTTGACTGCCGAGGCAGAAATGTTTCCTTTGCTGCCTTGTTGCATACAATATTTTATCTACTTGCCGCAGAAAAATGAAGCTGCTAAAATGTTATCTTTATTTATTAATACAACATAGTTAATAACTAAGTGTCATATTAATAAAGATAATAACATATGTATTAACTAAAATTAATATTCAAATAAGAAACTTGGGAATAATAACAATAAGTGATAAGCAAACTCAATCTAGAACAACAAAATACCTTTATAACGCACATAACTTCTGAATGAATAATGCACACAATATAAAATATTTACAGTAGAGTCTCGCTTATCCGGACCCCGCTAGTCCGGACATCCGTTTAATCCGGACGGGCCAAAAACTATGTACAAATTGGAACCAGGGCCTGTTCAGATTTATGAATAATTAAGATAATTGGAGTTTCTACTTTTATTGTCTATTAAAAATGTAAAATGTATAAAATTGTTCCTAGTATAGTTTACAGGTGTATATTCCAACGTTCTAACACGAGGAATACCCGGTATTTTTGTTAAAAATAAACAGATTTAGAATAATTTGGAATAAGTAAGAACATCGATAAATCTCTTTCGGTTCCATAGAAATGTAAGGGGCGGAAGATATAAAGGTAGTGTATTCCAATAAATACAATATTATGTGACTGTGATGGTGAGAGGGTTTTAAGAAACATATAGTGGCGGCTCAACGCAGTTCCAAGAAATTTCGCCAAGCCGCCAATTAATGTCTCAACTTTTTGTGAAATGATTATCGTTCCTCGAATTTCATATCGGAACACAGGAAGTTCTTCTCAGGAAGTCCCTTCTATACCTGCCACCTGTGTAATAGATTGTCGTTTTATTTTAATTCATTTGATATTCGGACTGGTGACAGAACAGCTCTTAACTTAAATAGTGGACCTACGTTATACAAGCATGTTTTGGAGACTAATAAAAATATTTTTTACGATAAAACATCGATTTTAATAGTTTTACCCTACTAAAACTTGTTTTACAGATATTTTAAAACTGATTCCGTTTAATCCGGACTTTCGGTAATCCGGACTGGGTCCGGTCCCGTCAAACCCGGATTAGCGAGACTCTACTGTATTTATATTTTTACTAACAAATTACTAAAAGTATTAAAGATATCTTATATTGCTTAAAAGAAAAGAAGTAACTAGGATAAATCAAGAAAAGTAGCTAGTCTAATCTAGAATGAATTCAGTAATAAAAATAAAATGGATGTTCAATGTTTACATGACGATGCAGTATAGCCAGTGACTCTACTATTTTTTTAATTAAAGATCTACAAATCATTGAACTTATTTAACAGAATTAACAAATATAAACAAATTATTTTATAATTAAAACGTTTATTTATTAAATATTACTTATTAAACTATGATATATGATGTTATAAGATAGAGATAATAGTGTAAACTGTCATTGCAAACATTATAAAAGTAAAGATTTTACCGCCTAGGCAGTAAAATTACATTTCTCTGCCCGAAATCGGTTCAATAATGCCTCATTTTGCTGCCGCAAGTAGATAAAAGAATAAAAACAAGTGGAGAAGATGATAAAGGGAGTTAGGGATGGAGAGGTAACTTAAAGGTTGCAGTCCTGAAAGAATTCTTAAATTGTTCCTACCAGTTCTGAACCAGTCGTCATAGACCGGTGCGCATTAAAAAATCCTGAATTGGGTCTGGAACTGTTCTTGAATTGGCTGGAACAAACCTCTTTTTTTACCCTTTCATTACCAGGATTGGAACAAGGACTTGAGTTAGTGTCCCCTTTTTATAATTTTATTTTTTCAGTTGTCCCTCTTTTCTATTATATATTTTAGTTAGCAGGCCCAAAATATTTCAGATAAAGGTTGATAAGATTTTTTGTCTTTTTTATACAGGGTGATCAAAAAGACTGTTTGGCTCACTACTTACTAAGAAAGCCTCTCAATTTGTAGTGTAGGGTTGCTCTCCAACCCACTGAAAAAATTGCACACTATTCCTAGGCAGAGTACAGCACAGTACCATTCTTACATTACTTAATGCTGGTGCCTTCTATCATAGATGAGGCAGCATCCTTTTTTTTAGGTTTTTTCTAAACTGCCCTTGCTTTTCTTTTTCATTTAATAAGGCTGTTCTAATCGCTACACAGCTGCCCTTTTCTGCTTTGCTACATTCTCTATCAAGAAGGTTAAAAATGTCCTACTTTCTTTGCTTGTTAGCATTATTCTGATAAGGTTTTCTGGGATTTTTTTTTATCCCACAACCTCCCTCACTCACTGCCTCTCCTTATTCCAGCCAGTACAGGCAAAGTAGGCTTGGTATGTATCATACCAAAGTGTCCAAATAAGTCAAGTACTAAATTACTAAAATACTCGACCCTAAAATAACTAGGCTTTACACTGTATCATTGTTGTCAGTGGCTTTGCTAAGCTTGACACGACGTCATTCTTGTCTCTAGCCTGGCTACTTTCTTGTCCTAGCTCTTTTCTGCTACTTTCTTGTCCTAGCCCTTTTCTGCTACTTTCTTTCTCTTTTATGCCAGCAGGTCTGCTATCCCCAGAATGGCAGATTCTGATACAAAGCGATGATCACATGCTACTTTGGCTTGGGAGTAAGTGGCTGACATGAGAAGTCACTGTTTTGGTCTTCATATATTAGCCATTTTTCTGTCAAGCCTTACCGTCATCGCTGTAGCCATGTACAACGTGCTTTTGATATGACCCCAGAAAGTCAGTTTCTTATCAACAAGCATTCCCAGGCATTTCTCTGCCTTTTTTTTTTACCATGATATTGATATCCCTGAACATCATATCTGGTGGCACTGGTATTCATTCAAAACATTAACGATAGTTGACTGTATTTGATCAATTAAGAATGTTTTTCTCAATATAAACTGACTATTGGATAGGATTCAACTGGAGTAGTTAAGCCAATTTGTGTTTAACATTAGCTATTATGGTTTTTCGGCAATAAAATTGTCACTATTCCTTATAAGAGTGTTATTCACCACGAGTAAATAACACAAAATCTAGATAAAAACATCTAATTATACAGTTTAGTGACATTCATTTTGTATGTTTTAGAAATTAGATATGTGCAGACTAAAGGAACATTTTCAAGAGATCGAGTGATCTACCTTAATGTGTATAAGGATAAGCCAGTCAAAATTTCTGCTAAAGTTTTAGTACCTGTTAAAGAGCATCCAAAGGTTTGTACATTATTTTAATTTAATTTGTATTATGTGATGTTATTTTATTTGTATGTTTCCTTTAGTTATTATGGGTAATTATTTATTTTTTCCTTCTTGTTTTAGTTTAATTTCCTTGGCAAATTGTTGGGCCCTAAAGGTAACTCTCTGAAAAGATTGCAAGAGGACACTATGACTAAAATGTCTATATTAGGACGAGGCTCTATGAAAGACAAGGATAAGGTAATTTAGAAATTAATTATTCATATATATATATATATATATATATATATATATATATATATATATATATATATTTGTTTTCACACCTACAGTAAGGTAATTTATACCTCGGTTGAACCTATCGTTAAAGCTATTACATTTGAATATATAATTTTAATTCAGACTAAATAAAATTTATTGTTTGGTAGATTAATCCTCTTCCCCCTTTTACGAATATAAAGTAAATCTTAATAAAGTATTCGCTTTTAAGAAATGCCCATCAGTCTTTGCCTCTTTACCTTGCTTTTGGGATCAAAAAGCATAGTTCATGTCATCCTTGTGGTATATCTTATCCATTTTAACTGGGGAATTATGTACCTAGTCCATTAGATTTGTCATATTTAGACAAATTATTAAGCTAAAATCTTGGTCTTTGGTTAAAATACAAATGGTGACATGTAATGTTTAACTCAAGATTTTATTGAATCCTTTATATTAACTTCACTTTTGTGCCTGGGGCCTGTTGTCAAATCTTTGGAACGCTAGTTAACCCTCTTTCAGTTATCCAATCAAGCTGAAACTTGGCACATAGACTCTCTATCAACACAAAAGCATTCTAACAAATGTTTTAATTAAATAAATTGAATTAATTTTTAAAATTGAATTAATTATCTTTTTTTAAAAAACTAATGGATCAATTACATTTAAAAAAATAATAAAAATAAAATAAAAAATTAGATTAATTAATTAATTGGTAGGTATAAAAACTTTGGAGGGTGAGTCAAACCCTCTTCCAGTCATCCAATCGAGCTGCAACTTGGTACATAGACTCTCTACCAATACAAAAATATTTTAACAAATTTAAATAATTAATTAATTTTTAAATTTAATTAATTAATTTTTAAATTTAATTAATTAATTAATTTTTAAATTTAATTATTGATTTTTTTAAAAATTTAATTAATTATCTTTTTAAAAATGAATGGAATAATTACATTTAAGTAAAAATAAGTAATAAAAATTTAATTAATGAATTACTTAATTAATTAATTGGTGGGTACATGTTTATGGAGGGCAATTTAACCCTCTTCCAGTCATCCAATCAAGCTGAAACTTGGCATATCGACTCTCTACCAATGCAAAAACATTATAACAAATTAATTAATAAATTTTACTAATTAATTAATTTTTGAATAATTATTTGATCATGAACCTACCTTAGTGGCTGCGTGATATCTAAACGATTTCAAAAGTTAATTAAAAAATAAAATAAAAAATATAAAAAAATGTTTGGACCCACTGTGGATACAAACGTGAGCAGGCCTGACGGAGCCTTGCAAGATGGTTCTACTCGAGGCACGGAGAATAGAGCTACTGAGGGCTGAAAGGAGGGGCTTGGATCTACCCGCCTGGCGTGTTAGCACGGCATGGATCCACAGTGGATCCACCCGCATTGAATGGGTTAAAATTAAAATGAATTATTACCAATATTTGAATTAACCAAAATGCAACAATATAAAGGATTTATTATAAAAACTTGGTTTTTATGGGCTAGTATTATTATTTATTTATTTTTTATTTATCGTTCTGGCCTGAAATATTATATGGATATTTATGTTATATTAGGAGGAGGAGTTGAGAAATACTCAGGATCCTAAATATGCTCATCTCAGTGATGATCTTCACGTTGAAGTAACCTCTTTTGCACCTCCTGCTGAAGCTTATGCTAGGCTAGCATATGCTCTCGCTGAGCTTAAGAAATATTTGGTGAGTAATAATTGTCTTAGTTAATATAATAATTAATGTAGATACTTGTAGTTTATTTTTTGTTTCATGCATTTAATATGTCTAGAAATAATCAACAGTTTTAAACATAAATCAGTATGAAAAAAATGAAATTATGTTTTAGGCTTATAAAAGGAGTAGGTATATGTTTAGAAACAGGGATACCTTTTGTATAGCTTATAGTCCATTTTGTCTATATGTGTTATAAAAGTAAAGTAATGGGGAAAAACCAGTTGCATTTAATATTAATTACTAATGTATGTTTTTAAGAGCATGTAAGTCAATGATTTTCCCATTTTTGGTGTTAGTGCTGCTGGAATTCAGGTTATTGTATTATATAAAAATCGGTCAGAGACAACTCAGACAAACTTTCTCATATACGTGTTTCTAATTACTTGGCCCTGTGTTTTCAATTTATTAGTTTTCATTGGTTCATTTAATTTGTATTGAACATTTTATCATAAATCATTCAAATATCCTCGGAGGGGAATCAGACCCGGCCTCTCTCCCTCCGTGTTTAAAGCTATTTTCTCAGGAACTAGATATTTCCTGGGAAAACGGCTTGAATCATTAGATTAGTATTTAAATGGACTACATTTTAGAATTTTTTAATCAAAATCGTCTGAACAGTTTTCATGAAATAGATCGGCCCAGTAGGCTCCAGGCGTCTGCACAGACAGACAATTTTTTAAAAACCACTTTTTTGGACTCAGGGGGCCTCAAAACTTGTAAATTTATCAAAATCGTATTGTCACAATACTTTCTCCTCATATGAGAAAGTTAAAAAAATTAATGTACAACTTGGTCTGTCAAAAAAATAATTGCCTTTTATGTAAATGCAATTATAGTTTTTTAAAAGCATAAAATTGTTTAACATCTTGAATTTTTTTTTTAAATTTATTCATTTTACTTAAATGAGTAAATCATATTTGTGCAGTTGTCTATCCAATTTGTACTTCCCCTTAAAAGAAATTAGTCACAAGTCTGTGTTTTAGTTTATTTATTATCGTTACATTTAAATAATTTAATCTAGTAATTCCTACGTTTAAAATGTTTCATATTTATTGCTTTTAGGTACCTGATAGTTGGGATGAGATATCAACTGAGCAAAGGAGGGAGGCGGGTCTGCTGACAGTACCTGGGGGTGGTAGGGGGGGAGGTAGGGGTGGTATGAGTTCCAGAGGTGGCCCAAGAGGAGGAGGAGTGGGACCTATAAGGGGACGTGGGGGTGGAGCAGGTAGAGCACTTCTTCCTTCTTCTAGGGCACCTCCGGGCTCCTCTCAGGGACCACCATCCAGAGCACTTTTACCAACACCCCCTGTAGGCAATAAGGTGAGATGTCACTTGACGTACTTTATTTATTTAATACTTTATTTGTGTGTGAGATTAATTCAATGAAGGAAGCACCCTTATATGGAATGAAAGTTTGCATGTTGAATTGTTTTTTTATCAGATGTGTAATTGGCATCTTATTGTTTGAGGGCAAAGTAGTTTTGTTTTCAATTTTAGGTAATGCCTATACTCTTTCGGAGATACACTCCATATAAGGATGATCCTCTAAATAACATTTTTACTATTCATCTCATTAATAGGTTTCTATGAATAAGTTAGCTTATCTCACCCTCCTTATGATATTTTAGCATTGATTAATTATTAGAACCTGGTTCAGGTAGAGCATCTATTATCTACATTTACATTAAAAAAAATACTAGTTTACAATACACTTAATAATATCTTACCTGACCAAGTATTATTTATATTAGAAAAAAAGAAGCAAGTGTGCACTATTCAAGAACTTTATATAAATTATACTTAAATATCCTATTGACATGTAAGGCCAAGATAAGTTTTTGCTTCAAAACTTCATTATATATGTATTATTGATTATCTTATCTCAGGTAACAGTTATTTTGTATTTGTGATTATTCTTATATTTTGTTTTATTTATTGCTGTTGATTATTTTGTTGAACATGTTAGATTATGTTATTACTTTGTAGTTATGTAGGCTCTAATTATTTATTTAAAAATGATTTTTTTTGTTAATCTTTTACTAAGATATTTTTAATTTTTCCCTATTTAATGTCATTATTATTCAACTATGTGTTAAAAGTAGACAGTTTTATAGGTTACTTACAATAATGGTTATGGCATGGATAATTTTAATAAACAATAATGGAATTTAATATTTCATTATTTTTGTGACAAGTTTATCTGCCGTAGCAATGAATATATTCTTTAAAGGGTGTGCATGATTTTTATTATTTTAAATAGAAAAGGAGGAATTATTTATACATACAAACCTCTACTTTTGTCAAATATCCATGCTCTTTTTTTAATATTGCATACACACTAATTTGGTAATTTGAGTAATTCATTCTGTCAATTACAATAATTAAGAATAAAATCATCTTATTTTCTAATATTTAAAAAGTGTCTACTAAATTACTATTAAATTGTCTTAAAATTGAAGGATTTATATCAGGAATTTGAGGTTTGCTTTTGTATTATAATCAATATAAATGAGCTCTTGCCCGGACTCAACTGGTAAGATTGCTTAGATTTTGTCATAGGTAAGTTTGTCTATTTTGTTGTAGATACTTTCTATATTGGACAAGGCGAGGCAAGCGATGAATCCAGATCCACCCCCACACCAAGCACCTTATCATCAGGAAGACTCATCCTACTACGATGGCCCCCCCTCTTCAGTTCACCAGATGGACTATGGACACAGCCAACCCTCTGCCTCAGACAGCTATTACAACCATCCCCCAGGTAGTGGACCCACTCGCTATGCCACACTCCAACCTTACAACCGGTGGTTCCCTGGATGAGACGGTCTCATGTTCTGGGCTCTCACCGCTAGGGCAGCTTCCTCAGCCGCCCCGGCGCTTGGCAACCTCACCATATAACACGGTGCACTCTCCAAGCGCCAAACCTTATTTTTCATTGAGGCTTTAAAGTGCCTTCATTATTATTATTATTTATTTAAATTTACAAAAAAAATCGTATTTTCTTTTATTTTAATAAGATAGTTGACAGAAAAAAAACTTGCATTATTATTATTATTATATTGTTTTATTTTATATTTTTCTCCTTGAGATCCTTTTTTTAGCACTATTCAAAATTCTTTAAAATTGAATATAACTTTCTTAAGGTATAAATTGTTAAATCTAAATTAATATTTGGTGCATGTTGGCATTTAGACCTTGAAACTTATGTCCTAAAACTTACTGAAAATTTTAGCACCGTTCCATGTTAAAATTTTTGCACTATTCAATTTTATATAAATATTAAATGGTATGTTTGCATAATATATCCCAAGGGTCCTTGTAATTTATTTACAATTATTTTTATTTTATATATATTCATAATTATATTTATGAATATGCAGGTTTCATCACAGATGACATAACCTGTATTGTTAAATAATAATATTAGTAAATATTATTCTGTCTTACTGGAGAAATAGCTATGTCTCAAGTGTCAACTTATTTTAGTTCAAGTGTGTAATTAATTCATTTGTCTATACTAATTACTTCTATGGATTAAACAAACAACATTTGGAAAGATTTTGTACGAGTGCGTTAAGAAATAAATAAGAATAGTTTTTTTATTATTATTAATAATAATAATAATTATGTGTTATTATTCGTTTTAATATTACATTGTTTTAATGACATCTGTGCCATACTTTTTAAAAAGTATATTATACTGGGTTTTTTCCTCTTTACTTTCTCTTTAAGAGGCCTCAATAACTGTGAAACAACATCCTCTTTGCTTAAACTAAAATGTACTTAATAAATAATTTCTGCTTCTTTCAACCCAAATTATTAAAATAAAGCTGGTGTGGCAGAACTCAAAGTTTAGGGATTCGTATCTTAAAAACCTAATATTCATTTTTTGTAAAAAATTACAGATGCTGTGCAAAATTGGTGTGTTTATAACTAATTTCTTTGTTAAATCCCACGTGATGTACATTTATTGTCCTTCAAGGCAGTTACTTAAATTGTATGAATTTTTGTTTCTTAACACACTTGTATGTTTAAATATTATTTAATATTTTTTTTCTGTTAATTAGTGTGTAGGTTGGTATTTAACTACTTTAGAAAATACATTCCACAAGTGTTGTTTACCAGAAAATTGGGGTAAAAAATAATAAGATTTAAAAAAGTGATCCTAATATACTGTAATAAACATTTTTCTAGCCTGGTTTTTTTTAGTAATAAAAACAATTTTACCACATAGTGTTCTTGTTTAATAAAGAGATTTTATAACGTAATAATAAGGGAAATATTATATTACTCGTTATAATTATGCCTGAGACTAATCAATGTTTTTACCCTATAAATATTAATATAAATGTGTTGTCATGTATGTTTAAATAAAAAATATTCATTGAAAACAGAGTTGTTGCGGATGTTTAAATTTGTTGTTGGATATTTTTAAAGTTAGGAGAATTTTGAGGAGTAAATTTTCCTTCTCTGGGAAGGGGAAAGAACTTAACTGAAGGTAGTTGTTAAGTTGAATTTCCCCATAATGTTTTGAAACTGATGGGCTTCGGTGTTTTCCTTTATCAATATTTTTTCATAATTTTTCTTGTTATTTCTAACCAGGAACAGAATGTGTTCATTATATATAAGGATTACTAAATTTATTATTTATTTATATCTTTTTTATCATTGATTTATCTTCTAATTTAAAGAAACTTTATATATGTCATTTATTGTTTGCATTTTAAAATAGTGCTAATAAAAGGAATATCTTCCTTGTAAAAAAAAAACTACCTGTACATACAGAAATGAAAGAAAACTAAACAATTGATATCAGTTACCAAATTCTTAAATTACCTCCTGTGGAGTTAAATTTTTTAAAATGGTTTTTACTTGAAAAGAAAAAATTATATATATATATGAATATTTATATATGTATAAAGTAAAAAAGGAAATGAAAAAAAAAAATCCATAAAGCGGATCTCTCTTTTTAGATCCACAGTGATCAAAATAAAATGTTAAGTGAATAAAAAAGAATTTAAAATGACAAAAGATGCATAAAGCATAAAAAAAAATAAAAAAATGAAAATTGCTCTGTATATAGATAAATTGTGGAAAATTTTAAATAAACGTTCTCTTGAGACAAAAAAAAGCAAACAAACATATACACATTTCTAAAAGAAATTAAATTTTCATATAATAGTACGGTGCAATTAGTCCAAAAAACGGCCTAACCCTAACATCCAAAGTAAAAGTTTCCCTCCAACTTCAAGTTGTTCTATGCAGTCTACATATTGTTTGGTAAAAAGTTACACCATTTTGAGCGTCGGGTTTGGCGGGGAGGGGGGGGCAAAGTTGGTAAAATAGTAGTTTTACCCGTTTTTCTTAAATATTTCGAAAACTATGCGTTTTAGAGCAAAAAGAGCTATATACAAAAATAATCTACATTAAATTTTGAACAAAAATGGTCTAGTGCATAATCTTCCCAAAGTAAATGGTTCCAAAGTTACGGAGAGTGTAAAAATAGACATTTTTCGTATTTTTTAGATTTTTGGCAAAAAAATGAAATTATCCCTAAGGGAATTTTTTTTTATAGGTTTGAAAAAAATTGTAAAAGCAAATTGCGATTTAGTGGCCGGTGGTATGTTAGTGATAAGCCCTTGAAGGAACGACAACCTCACCACCATCTCAAGGGGCGCTACTTTTTAAGGGAAAAGAGGCTTCCACAGGCCTAGGACATGTAAACCTGTGGTACGGAGAAACCCACTCTGAACTTTCTCTGGACTATGAATATCTTTCCAACATAAATGACTTTCAAATATAATAATATTTTCTATGTGATAATTATGATATCTAATTGTATAATTTTTAATCTTAATATTTTTAAAACTGCAGCTTTTGAAAGGATTCATCAGTATTTAATCCCCAAAGAATTTTCGTTCCCAAAAGAATCGTACTTTAGTTTAAGCAGTTGTTTAAGAACTGGTTGGAATTGGAATGACAACAGAGTTTTTATTTGTAAGGAAGTAGTTGAGGTTGAGAGTAGAGATTGAAGGTGGAATAATATAATGTAGTATAGTAGTAGTGCGAGTGTATGGGACAGGGGACCTTACCATGTAAATGTGCAAGTCATTTTTATGCCCAGTCAGTATGTATATGTTTGAGTGTTCTATACTATACTACTATGCTGTACATGTGTGAGTTTATTGCGTGCGCAAATATCCACTCACACTTATTTAAACTATTACTATTATAATATTCATATTTTACGATTTTGGTAGTATTCATACTACGGAAAGATTAAATTTTAATTTAAATCAAATTATAATTATTATTAACTACGGGAAACAGACTGATAAACATAGACTCTAGCGCCGGGATTTGAACCACGGGCCTCTATATTGTAATATTGTAATTAAACACATACACAAACACAACTCAGGCTAGCCCTAGCCTACTAGTCCCTTCCCCTTCTAATCCTAATATTAAAAAACTCCCCCAAAACAGTTCCATGTCATTATCATGTCTTGTCACACAGTTCTCTATTGTTAACAGCTCTCGTGAAACGGTTCTAAGTTCTTACACTTACAATTTCCCTGTTCCATATCTATTTTTTTCTGATTTAAATTTATTATTTCCATAATTAGTTATATAATATATATAATTAGTTATATAATATATATAATTTTTTTTTAAATTTATTTATTTAACTATATTATATAGTAATAATTTTATTTAGTGTTTGATTAATTTTTTTATATAATACTTCAGAGTTCCATATCTATCTTTTCTGATTTAAATTTATTATTTCTATATCTTGAAATTAAGAAATGTATATTTAATTTATATATACTTCCCATTAGCTGTATTCGGAGATCCGTTAAATGCGTTTGTGAGTGTTATTTCTAGTGAAGTTGTGCTGCTATTTTTATTAGTGTTCGTCTTTAAAATACTGTCGAACTAAGTGGTTATCACTTTAAATTCATTTTTTTTGCCAAAAATCTAAAAAATACGAAAAATGCCTTCTCCGTACCACAGGTTTACATGGCCTAGGCCTGTGGAAGCCTCTTTTCCCTTAAAAAGTAGCGCCCCTTGAGATGGTGGTGAGGTTGTCGTTCCTTCAAGGGCTTATCACTAACATACCACCGGCCACTAAATCGCAATTTGCTTTTACAATTTTTTTCAAACCTATAAAAAAAAAATTCCCTTAGGGATAATTTCATTTTTTTGCCAAAAATCTAAAAAATACGAAAAATGTCTATTTTTACACTGTCCGTAACTTTGGAACCATTTACTTTGGGAAGATTATGCACTAGACCATTTTTGTTCAAAATTTAATGTAGATTATTTTTGTATATAGCTCTTTTTGCTCTAAAACGCATAGTTTTCGAAATATTTAAGAAAAACGGGTAAAACTACTATTTTACCAACTTTGCCCCCCCCCTCCCCGCCAAACCCGACGCTCAAAATGGTGTAACTTTTTACCAAACAATATGTAGACTGCATAGAACAACTTGAAGTTGGAGGGAAACTTTTACTTTGGATGTTAGGGTTTTGGTCTAATTGCACCGTACTAATAAATGTTTTCATACATAAATAAACAAATAAATAAATAAAATGACACTTAAAAAACATGAGGTATAACAAGGACATCTTATTTTTAAAAAAATCATAATTATTGTTGACACAATATATTTAAAAAATCTTATCAAAAATATAACTTTTCAAATTTTTGAAATTCATAATTTTAAATTTAACTTAATAAAATAATTTAAAAATTTCCAAGTTTAAATAAATGAAACTAAATTATAATATACTTAATTACATCAAAATAAAATAATAAATAAAATAACTAATATTTCTAATTTACTCTATTTCATTCAACATTTTTCTCTTTTCAAAATTTTCTTAAATGATTATATAAATTTAATTGAACTTAAATTGAGGGAATTAGAAGAAATATATTTTATTTAGTTTAACATAATTCCGCTACTTATAACTTAACAGCATACACCACCATTGTAAATATCAAGATTAAAAAAAAAATAAAAAAGTCAAATCACTACAGAATTTAACCAATAAAAATTAGGGGGAGGGGATCTAAATACAATTAATATGGTGCAAGTGAGAAAGACAAAGTATTGAAATTACTATCATTATTATTTAAAATAAGTTAATTTTTGCATGATGCGAGGCAACTTTGATATATATATATATATATAAAATATCACCACTCTGCACTTTTTTTTTTCAAGGGTTGGAGTGAGATATGGATTAAAATATTAAATTGATTTGTTTTATGTTTTCTTATTATATATATATATATATTTGTGTTTTTCCTTAAAATTAACTAGCTCCAGACTTAGGATTCATCTTTGTCAATTTTAAGAAAGTTTGAAGAAAAGTTTTTTGGTATTGAGTCTTGGTAAAACTTAGCTCAAAGATTTTATTGTCATAATTCAATTTTATAAATATTAACATTAGCTTATTAACCGTTCCTTATTATTATTATTTTTGTTCTCTTACTCTCATTAATTACTTGTATCTAGAAATATCTCTAATTAACAACATTTTTTTTTTTTTTTTTTTTTTTTTTTTGTTCTCTGTTGTGAGGAAAATAATTCTCACTCTTTTTTTTACAATCCCTACTTTTTTCGTCGTGAATCATTGGATATATTTATTTTAGTCTACCTCATTATAATTTTTCCAAGTATCGTTAAAAGTAATCTATAAACTAAAATTAGCAATTGCTGCACAGCCATAGCTTAAATGATTTTCTTTTTGGAACATTTTGACTGCTCCAACACTGCTTCAGAATATTTTACATTTATTTATTTAATGTTTTTTACTTTATATTAAGCTTTTTTTTTTTGCCTACTATTTATTAAGTTTATTTCTTATCTTTATTAGCTTATTTTTATTTTTTTTTTTTTATTCTGTTTCATTTTTGTTTTATAAAAGTGCTTTTTTAAAGGTTTTGTGTGAGAGGTGAAGATGGTGTGGGAAGGAGGGCAGGAAATCGGCCCGTTTGTTTTAATGAAATATACTTGAAGAACTCTATAAAAATATTGGTATACTGCATTTAAAAATTATTCCGAAAGTTGTCGTTACTTTTATTAATTTCCGTTTTCAATGCGCTAGCTTCTTATAACTTATACATTTCAAAATTAATATTCTTTTTATCAAACGAGCTCGGTACCACTCCTCCCCACTCCCTTCTTCCACTCTTTGATTTAACAATATTTTGAATTTTAAATTAATCATCACAAAAATTAGTGACTTGTTTTTAAAAATTATACTGATTCGAGTTTTGTTCTGGCGGGTTTTTGCAGAGCAAAGCAATGAGAATTGGAGGAGTTACCGGCCTACATCCGCATCTTTGGCTGTAAGCAGTATGCCGACTAGGGGAGGGAGATATGAGCCGTATGCAAGACCAAGTTTGGGGCGTATCTCATAGAGCCAGCCTGCCCTCCTCTATCTTACACACACTGTACAGTGAGTTTGTGACCCTTAGTGTGTTTAGCCAGCTTCACTTCCCTACATAATCACACCTTCCCACGCCTGCCAATGTTTTTTGTTTGTTTGTTAGCACATAATTCTATAATTTATTATTATGATTTACACATGGCTCATAAAATTAAATAAGAAGGGTAATCAGTAAATTTATTACAATATTCTTAATAACTGCTTGTATAATTGCTTCCTTAATACAGAATTAATAAAAGAAGAACTTAGCCATTCCTTTTAAGGTGAGAACTAATGTCAAAACAAATATGTATTTTTAACAGTAGGCTAATTCATAATCTTTTTTTTATTGCGATGCATCTATTCCTAAACTCTCACACCCAAAAGCAATTTACAAGCTTTCTTTGGTTACCTAAGAATTTCAATTATACTATGTAGTAACACCAAGAACTATTATTACCTTCTTCGGACATTATTTTGACAGCTAAAATAAGAAAATGTATTTTTGCATCATATTATCTGTATTCATTAAAATATTTTTTTTAAAAAGAAGCTCAAACATGTCTCCAAATATATTTTTGGATTTTTGAAGAATAGATTGTACCCTACAGTTCTATCATTTTATGAACATCTTGTGTAATATTTTTCTCTTTAACGAAAGCATCGGTAGGCTATCAAACAATTTGTTGTTTTTCTTCCCTTTCACAAATAAAAAAAGAATTGCTTAATAAAAGTACTATTAATTATTTTTTTTAAAAAAAAGCATATTTATATTTTATTTATTGTTAGAAAGTAAGTTAGAACTTTTATAAATTCAATGTTATATTCTTTTAAAATTAAAGTTTCATCAAATAAAAACAATTTATTTTGTTTTCAATTTAAAATGGTTTAGTAACATAGAGTAAAAATTAAAAAAATAAAATTACTGGCTGTGGGATAATAGGGTTCCTAATCTAAAATGAAACTGTACCATCTCCTTAAAAAAAGTATTTGTAATTTGAGTTTGTTTATATTTTATTATGAATAAATTATTGAACACAATTAAAAATAGGCTTTGCTTAGACTTTATTTAGATTGCTTGCCAAATAAATTAAGCATAGATTCAGTTAATATAATTTAAGGAATTCTGGTCTTTTTATTGACTATTAATATTAATATTTATTTATATTATTTTTATATGTACATACTCACACACACACATATATATATATATATATATATATATATATATATATATATATATATATATATATATATATATATATATATATATGTATGTATGTATGTATATGTATAAATATTTTTTGAATAGGAAGAAGCAGTGTTGATGCTTTAAATGTTGTAGCTGGTAGATGTAGTAGATCTTCCCCTTCAAGTAAAGAGAACTGAGAATGAAAACCGTACATTGTAATTAACTTATTGTCATTCAATGGCAGCACACTATTTAAAAAAAAAATTATGTGTGTATATATATATATATATATATATATATATGTATTAGCTAAGATAAAAAACATTAATATTTTTGGGTCAAATGTTATCCTTATTTTTTTAATGTTGACTTGAATGTATATAATTTAAACTATTTGACTGTCTTCATTTTTTTTTTTTTTTTTTTTTTTTTATCTTAAAATATATTTTCATATAGTACTTCAATCTCTTATGTATAACAATGTTCTAAACTTTACACAACAATATATGTGTGGCAAATGCTAAGACTCAACTAACTATTTAACTTTCATAAATAGAAGTTTTTTGTTGAATTTTTTTTTTTTTTTTTTTTTTTATCCATCCATTTTTGAGTAGAATTTAGTTTCTTTTTGTGTATATTTTGCTTTATTCTTTTTTATTCAAATTCTTTTTTCTTTTTATACTTATGTTTCGTTTGATACATTATTGATTGATATAATTAATGCATAACGGTAATAATTCTGTGCATACTGATTTAACTTTGAATAAAAACCAAGATTAACAAAAAAGAAACAAAAATTGTTTATTACTTTAAGTTTCTTTATATTTTCATTATTATTTAGTCATAAGTTATTAGTTTTCTTTTTGCTTTTTTGTAAGTTCTTTTTTTTGTTAAAAAAAATATATATATATAATTCATTTTTTAATATTTGTTTATTATTTTTTTTTTAATTAGTTATCTTATACAATTATAATAATTAAAAATAATAATAATAATAATAAAAAAAAAAAAAATACTATAAGATTTTACTGGTGTTTAAAGGAAAAAATAAATTAAGGAATTTTATATGGTGTTTTACACTAAAAATAATGAAAACCTATCATACATTTGATTTGAAAAATATTTAAAATCTTTTATTAATGGTTATTCTGTTTTTAATTATTAAAAATAATTCTGTACATGAATCAATCTTTTTAACAATAAATGTGGAAATATTTCATTTTTTTGCTAAGTAGCTAATGGAGTTAGAATATTTAAAATTGTATTTAATTTTTAAATTAATCATATTCCAATATACAGCTTAAGACTAAATGATTTAATTACTATTTCTTCTAAGATTTAAAATATCACCCTATTTGTACCTACTTTTGTTTCTGCCTTCTTTGATTAAATTTATAATATAGGAAAATCACATTCATGCTATTAGCCCAAATAGTTTCACAAGGCAGAAAGAGCACAATGGAGCATCTAAAGTTCTTAATCTAGCAATTTGCTTTTTTTACTACCATAAAATTATAGGTTTTTAAAAAAAAAAAAAAAATGTTCTAATATTTCGCTTTTTTCTTTCATTAGTTTATTGGATGAATTTTGCTTTATATATTTATATATATGTTGTTTTTTAATTTAATATGTATTTAAATAAATCCATTAGCCTCTTATTATTTTAAAAAAAAAGTCATGTTTGCTGGTGTTAAAAATATTTTTCAATCAAATTAAAACAACAGTGTAGAACAACCTAAATAATAATTATAAGATTATAATCTAAGCATATAATATAATAATTAATATTAATAAAAAAAAAGTTATAATACATCATTATTATACCTATTATAATGTTGATTAATCACGATTCAATTATAATAATATAAAGTAGTTTTATTAATAATTCATAAAAAATAATTATTAATCCAATCATTTCAAATAAAAAAATATACAGTTTAAATTAAATAACATTTTCTTCTTTATTACTGAATTAACAATTGTATAAAAAATAAACAAAAAAAGAAAATAATATAAAAACAATAAAGATAAACTGTTATACATTTTACTTATGTAAGATCACTTGATGATCCCATAATTATAACAAATTAATAACAAGATATAAATTTAAAATAATAATAAATTAAAAAAAAAAAAAAAAAAAAAAAAAAATACACAATAATACAAAAATGTAATATATTGTTTTAAATTTTTAGATATCCCTATTCCTTTTGTGTTTAATCATTCTTTTTATTTTCCCAGGGTTAGATAGTTTACTTTATTATTTTTTTTTATTATACATACTGTTGGAATGCCGAGAGAATGTGTGTGGATAAATCGATATTGGGTCGAAGTTTTAAACTTACTATCGACTTCACTTGTAGATATAGCGATACTCTGTTTTGGCCTCGGGCTGTTAGGTTTGCTTGTGTGTGGGGGTCTTTAGTCTGTAGTAGTACTTTTTTATTTCTTTAGTCACAACGTAACATTCGTAACATGCAACTTAGGAATTAATTGTCCATACAATAGTAAAAGTAATTAAATAATAATAACAAGAAATTGTCAAAAGCATAATCATAATTATAAGATATTATAATAATAATAATGATGATGATAATGATAACGAAAGAGCTTGAATCGCTTGATGTGAGTAAGTTCACTCAGTAGTGACACTTACGGTTTTTGTTTTATAATAAATGTCACATTATTGCAGTAGGTCACGTGGCCACTTAAGGCTAAGCGTCTGCGGGGGTTATCTGGGAGTGTGAGTGAGGATAGATTTTGGATGAGAGGAAAACTTGGAGTGGAAGGATTTGTAGCGAGAGGATGCAAGATCATGGACAAAAGGAACATTCAGGTCATTGTGGATTGTTAGGTTGGTTACGTAGGATGGGGCGTTGGTGATTTTACAAAGGATAATTGATTGGAGGGATTGGATTTTGTAGGAATTGACGGCTTGGTAGTTCCCCACAGTTCAAGTCCGTAGGTCCAGATAGGCTTTTTAATAGTGTAATAGATAGTTAGTTTGTTTTTTAATGTGGAACTATAGTCGAGAAGTCTTAGAAGTAATTTGTAGCGTCGTTTCATGTCGGTTCGTTTGTGTCGTGTGTTCATGTTCCAAGTCAATCTTCTGTCAAAGTAAAGTCCTAAGTACCGCACTTCACACGCCACAGGAAGATGGGATCAGTTTAGAATAACAGGAGGACAGGTAGCTTGTCTTAGGGTAAATGTTATGTGAATACTTTTTTTGGTGTTCAATTTTATCCTCCATTTCGTTGCCCATTTTTCGGCATTGAAGAGGTGGATTTGGAGGGATAGGGATGCTAATTGGTGGCCTGAGTTGGTCTAGAGGAGGCTAGGATAGTATTTGGGTGTAGTGGGATATCAGCTGTGTAAAAGGAATATAGGTTAGGAGCCGAATTAGGGAATCTAATCATTTAAATATTTTATCTTGTATGTATTGTTTGTTTTTTTTTTTTTATTCCAGGAGGCTTTTACGCCCGAAGACGCAGGCCACTTAGGTGGCCCTATAGGAACCTAACTTCTTCACATTTGAGTGAAGTGTTTCCTTAACTATAACTCTCCTTCGATGTGACTCGAAATGAGAGTGTATTTCATGGTTTCCAGGCCGAGACCTGGTGGTGCTACTCTTTCGAGCAGCTACCTATTTATTTAAACAATGCTGGGTGAACATTGAGCGGAGGGCCCGGTCCCGGAATTGAACCCAGAGCTCAAGGTCAAGTGGACACCCCCGTCCTACTGACCACGCCCGATGCTGCTTTACTTGCCTGATCGGAAGGCAAGCTCTCTCTACTCCGTGCTACCCAGGCCCCCTATGTATTGGTTACTCATACACTCTTTTAGTTAATTTATCATTAGTTAAGTTAGCATTAGTTTTATCTTCTATTCTACTATCTGTCTCTAGGTCTATATAGATTGAGTGTTTGTTGTTGGGGTATTCCTTAACTGTTGTGATTTCTGTTCCTTACATAGTTGGGTGGGATATTTTCTCTCTTTGTGTAATTTTGTGTTGAGTGTTTTCCAGCACACTTAACTCACCTTATATTTTTGCAAATAGTTCAATCTTTGCACCTTTTGCACTGGGTTAATTGCTTAAGCGGCTCGACTTTCATTTTGAGGATTGACTTCAGATTGTATATATTTTCTGGTGTTTCTCTTCATAATCAAATGTAAACGTGAAAAGAGGTAGTCCTATATTACAGATTTCTGGAATACCTTTCATTTGAACTTTTTTTTATTTATATTAACCTCATCAAGAAGTTATAGTCTGTCCAGTGGCGTAACTAAGAATTAAAATCATAACATAATAAACAGAATACTTAATAATTATAAATGGCTTTAGTTTTACTTTAATTGACTAAAACAATGTTTAACTGAAAATAGAAAAAAAAAAATCATTTTTAATACCTAACTAAATAATTTATGAGTACCATTATCAAGCAGAGTATTATTTCTATTTTTTCAAATCCTCTAACACAGTACCTCGAGCATTTAAAAAAACTAGAAAAGTAAAAAACTTAAAAGTATTATTACAGTAATAATTACTACGTTCACACATCGTTTTGAAAGCGTTTCGGATCCAATTCGTTTTCAAAACGATTCCCGTTCACACAACAAAAAATACAGGTGATCGAAATATTTGTTTTCGATATCTCGTAACGGTGACGTCACGAGTAAAACCTTCTATCATGTTACCTAATATGTCCGCGAATTTTTACATTTTATTTACAAGTTATTAAAAGTTTTTACATGTTCTTTATAGTATTAACTTTTGTTTAAAAACGTTTTTGCAGTTTAAAAAAAAGAAACTGAAGCTCACAAAAAGCTTAAGAAACGCTTTAAAATTTAAGAATAGCTTTAAGAAGTTAATAAGTGGAAAAGAGTAAAATAACCTGATATCTCGATCCCCTCCACGACCTGTTTATACGAGCGTTTTGAATTTCGATCCCCCATTCCGATCACGTATTTTTGGTGGAGCGGATCTAACCTGATACGATCCGTCGATCTCTGTTCATACAGCATTTTGAACTAACGGATCGTTTCCAAAACGATGTGTGAATGTAGTAGTAAATGTTTAATTTATTTCTGAATAAAAGTAGTAAAATTATAATGTAAAGAAGATGGAAACAAATTAACATCCTTGCTTGAAGACTTGAACTGGAATATTTTATGCACATAATATACAGATACACATAAAGCCACTGAATCCCTAATTAAGAAACTAAATGAAAATATACAACTATACACATCAACTGTCTGCCAATTAATGTGTTACATAGCTTCCTCGCGTCCTATTTTGTATACTTTTATTACCTATTATTGTTAAATTCATTTATTTTTCCGCGTTTTTTTTTAAATCTGTCAAAATTGTTTTGCTTTCTTAAATAAATTAAAGAATCAATTTAGCAAAATTTTAAATAGCACAGACAGTCAAATTAATCTGGGATTATCTGCAGGCTACTATTGACAAACCATTAAAATTTCATAAAAATCAAATAAGTACTTTTGAAAATAACCTATCAATGTACATTTGTGTGTATGTGGAAGAGGAAGAAAAAGTTTTAACTTATAGGGGACCAAAATTGGCTAATCATAACCCACCGTCCAAATTTCATTAAAATTGGACGAGTAGTTTTTAGCGACTGACAGACTGATATGTTACCAAAAATGTTTCCTGTTATCTGAAAAACAGATTTCTGTCTTGGAATTTTTTTTCATCCTCCAGAACGATCACATAGCTTGTGTTACCTTTGGTAAGCTCATCGGAAGCAAATTAAAATAAATGTTTGCTACGGGAGGAGGAGGAAGATGACTATAAGATATTTGAGTTATTAACAATTGAACTGATGGGGCTAACCTAGAGTCCCGACAACTATATAAAATAACTGAATGTTCAATTAGAAAAAAATAGCAGAGTTTTTTAGTGAAAGGAAAGTTAAAATTTACAACAAAAGACACAACCACCTCGCACGAGACGAGAGAAAGGGGGGGATGCATTAGTTTTCTAACCTTGTATTTCAGGATCTTATATATAATTTAGTTTTGCAGCGTTATTTTAGTATTTGCCCCTTCCTTTTTTTATACAACTAAAAAATTAATAGAAATTCTGACTCAATAAAAGGAAATTCAAAATTCTTTAATAAGTAAACTCAGCTGATTTTTTTTACTTTTAGATTCGTGTTCTCCAAGATTTGAAGATATAATGCCTTTTTCCCAAACTTTAAGCACATTTTCCGGGAAAATAAATGTACAGGATAAATTTGGACTTCAGCAACCTTGCAGCCAAGTTAAAATGGTAGAAAAATGTATACATTTAGCATTTAATTTGAGTTTTTCCCTTCAAGACAGGATGATTTCCATTTTTATTATATACTAGCTGGGTACCCCGTGCTTCGCTACGGAGTGTTATTATAATTAGATAAGTTTATAAACAACCATAATAAACATATAAATTATTTTACTGTGCAAGAATATCTAGATTCTATCTCTCCCACCTATTTCTACACCCCCTCCTCTTTGATAAGCTAATTTTCAAATATACTAAATTCGCCCCCCCCCCCCTGAATTAAAATATATTTAAACAGTACATAAAAACTATTACTGTACTCTTAAAGAGCTTTTGCATCATGAAGGGTATTCATTAGATTGACCCCGTATTCATTATTTGTACCATACCTCTGGGTACCAAATTTAAATTTCGAAAATTCATGTAGGCTGTCATTTTCCCCTTGCTTTGAAGGACAAGTGGGCAAATTTTTATCCACATCGAACTAAAACTGTAGATTTGTATAAAGAACATACACACACATAGGTTGATTTTTATATATATAGCTATAAATTTCCATTTTACCCCCTCCTAAATAAAATTGTACATAACAACAATTACTTTTCTCTTAAAGTGCTTTTCAACGATATGCATCATATGAAGGGAATCCATTACTTTGACATTTTTACACCGTACCCCTTTGTACCAAAATTTAAATTACGAAAATTCATATAGACAGTGACCTCCCCCTTGCTTTGAAGGGAAAGTGAGTAAATATTCATCAAATTGGGATAAAACTGTAGATTTGTATAAAAGACATACCCCCATACAGACACTCTTCTTTTTATATAAGATATAGCTATATTTTTCCATTTTACCCCTCCTAAATGAAAATACATATGACAAAACTGTACATAACAACAATTAATGTAATTTTAATGAGCTTTTCAACGATATGCATCATAAAGGGTATTCAGTCCTTTGACCCCGTATTCATTATTGTACCCTGTTCCCTGTGTACCAAAATTTAAATTTCGAAAATTCATGTAGACAGTGATTTCTTTTTCCTTTGAAGGTCAAGTGTGCATTTTTTTATCGAGATTGGACTAAAACTGTGGATTTGTATAAATAACATACACACATACGTTGACTTTTAGATATATTTTTCCATTTACCTCCCTAAATGCACGTAAAAACAATTACTGTACTCGTAAAGAGCTTTTTAACAGTATGCATCATGAAGGGTTTTCAATACTTTGGCATTTGTACCCCGTACCCCTGTGTACGAAAAATTAAATTTGGAACATTCATGTACACAGATATCTTCCCCTTGCTTTGAAGGTCAAGTGCTCAAATTTTCATCGAGATCCAATTAAAACTGTTGATTTGAATAAAGAACATAAACACACACACATACGTTGACTTTTATAGACATAGATATAAATTTCCATTTTAGCCCCCTCCTAAATGAAAATATGACAAAAACGTACTTAACAACTATTAATGTACTCTTAAAAAGCTTTTCAACGATATGCATCATGAAGGGTATCCATTACTTTGACATTTGTACCCCGTACCTCTGTGTACCAAAATTTTAATTTCGGAAAATCATGTAGACAGTGACCTTCACCTTGCTTGGAAGAAAAAGAGTGTAAAAATGCATCAAATTGGGATAAAACTGTAGATTTGTATAAAAGAAATTCTCTCATATAGATACTCTTCTTTTTATATATAGATATAGTTATATTTTCCATTTTACCCCCCTCCTAAATGAAAATATGACAAAACTACACATAACAACAATTACTGTACTCTTAAAGAGCTTTTCAACGATATGCATCACGAAGGGTATTCATTACTTTGACCCCGTATTCATTACTTGTACCCCTGTGTACCAAAATTTAAATTTCGAAAATTCATGTAGACCTTGATTTTCCCCTTGCTTTGAAGATCAAGTGTGCAAATTTTCATCGAGATCGGATTAAAACTGTAGATTTGTATAAAGAACAAATAAGATATAGCTTTATTTTTCCATTTTACCCCCCTCCTAAATGAAAATATGACAAAAGTGTACATAACAACAATTACTGCACCCTTAAAGTGCTTTTCAACAATATGCATCACGAAGGGTATTCATTACTTTGACCCCGTATTCATTACTTGTACCCCGTACCCCTGTGTACCAAAATTTAAATTTCGAAAATTCATGTAGACCTTGATTTTTTCCTTGCTTTGAAGGTCAAGTGTGCAAATTTTCATCAAAATCGGGCTAAAACTGTAGATTTGTATAAAGAACAAACACACACACACACATACGTTGACTTTTATATATATAGATTTTATTATTTTAAATGCCTACATAATAATAAGTGTAATTTTGATATATCTTAATAAACAATTTGAACTAAACCTTAAAATTAGAAATTAGTCATGTATTATGACAAACATGTTTCATAAACGGATTTTACAATTTAACTTTTAAATTGGAGATGGCGGCTATGATTATTTTTTAATACTACTTTTTTAATACCCCCAAGTCTGAAAAACATTTAAGATTAACGCCATTCTTATTTCAGTTTAGCTATTCTAACGAGAATAAAGTATGTTTTCTTTGATGATTTAGATGTCCGCTAAGTAAGGTTTTTTTTCATCCGGTATTTTAATTTAAGATTATACTTATTTTCATTTTTTTAGGTGAATATGTCTTCAGAACCATTTAGACTTGAAACCTAGAAAGCGTTCAAACCAGAACGGGCCATCCCATCCCTCTAGAGTCCTGACCTGAGATACCTTTGCGGGCCAAGACACATGGCCCGTTCTTGTTGTAGATTTACAACTCTTAGCAGCTGGAACCAACCCAACACATGCTACTATCTGTTGAGCAGTAAGATAACTTAATATAGACCTCCATGGCACTCAAATATAAGCTAAAATGAAGTGTAAGGACCATTCAGCCTGGTTTTGTACACCTCAATTTAGAAATAAGTTACTTATTATGACAGACATTCAATAAAATGTTTTTTTAAATCTGATCCTAAGGGATATGAATCAAATGGGGAAGTAAAACATTCTAAAGCTTTCATTTCTTTTTAGAAAAGTCTAAAGAACTATAGGTGAGAAAATAGGTGGAAAAATGAGAAGGTGTGGAGGAGGTGTGGAAATGAGAAGATAAGCAAGATCCAAAGAACACACACCGGATACTTATTATATGACTCCTATGGTCATTTTCGTACAATATTTTCTTACTACATAACAATGTTCAATATATATTTATTCTCCAATTTTGTGATCCTTTCTATATACATTTACTCCTCTTTTTTTTATTTTTTGTTTTATTCATCAATGTTTTGATTTTTGTATTCACCCTGGGTCTGGGTGATTCAGCTAATAATATATAATTTGGATATTTTAATAAGCTGACTCAGAAGTATACAAATAAAGCACTGATCTAGACCTTTTTGTGTTTCTATTCTTAGTAAAATATCATTTTTTTAAACTTGGCACAGAACATATCTTAAAAAGCGCATATACATATCGCAAAAAGCTCAAGAAAGTATAACTTTATTTAACACATACTAAAATACTATCATATCAGATTCAATTTCAACTAAGAATGTACATAATTGTACAAGTCTATATATGTACTTATATATTCCCAACAATTTAACTACCAGATAGATAATGTTACGATGTGCTAGGGAGGGAGATCTTATGTGACCATAACAGATACCTTTAACATACAGGATACCTTTAACTAGATATCGAAAGGATACCCCAACTGGATGTCCAAAGGATACCCTTAACTGGACATCCAATTATAGGTATGCATAGGACATCCTTAGGATGACCCAATGAGACATACAAAACGGGAAACCCATGGACCTACGAGTATGGAAAGGATAATACCTGGACAAAGGGGTATAAAACTTCTTACAGTAGAGTCTCGCTTATCCGGACCCCGCTAGTCCGGACATCCGTTTAATCCGGACGGGCCAAAAACTATGTACAAATTGGAACCAGGGGCCTGTTCAGATTTATGAATAATTAATAATTAAGATAATTGGAGTTTTTACTTTTATTGTCTATTATAAAAATGTATAAAATAGTTCCTAGTATAGTTTACAGGTGTATATTCAAATGTTCTAACACGAGGAATACCCGGTATTTTTGTTAAAAATAAACAGATTTAGAATAATTTGGAATAAGTAAGAACATCGATAAATCTGTTTCGGTTCCATGGAAATGTAAGGGGCGGAAGATATAAAGGTAGTGTATTCCAATAAATACAATTTTATGTGACTGAGATGGGGAGAGGTTTTGAAACATATAGCGGCGGCGGCTCAACGCAGTTCCAAGAAATTTCGTCATGCCGCCAATGTCTAATGTCTTAACTTTTTGTGAAATGATTATCGTTCCTCGAATTTCATATCGGAACACAGGAAGTCCCTTCTATACCTGCCACCTGCGTAATAGATTGTCATTTCATTTTAATTCATTTGATATTTGGACTGGTGACAGAACAGCTCTTAACTTAAATAGGGGACCTACGTTGTACAAGCATGTTTTGGAGACTAATAAAAGTAATTATTACGATAAAAACATCGATTTTAATAGTTTTACCCTACTAAAACTTGTTTTAGAGACATTTTAAAACTGATTCCGTTTAATCCGGACTTTCGGTAATCCGGACTGGGTCCGGTCCCGTCTAACCCGGATTAGCGAGACTCTACTGTATTTAGTTATTGAAATTTTAAGTTGCTTATGCGTTTACTTGTTCTTATCAGTTTTTTTTTATAATATATATGAATCGCTAATTGCAAAAAGGGCACATATATATATACACACACATGCACAGTAGAACCTCACAATAACGGACTATTCGAGGCTGGATTTCCACTATTATGAAAGTCTGTTATGTAACAAATTAATATTTCAAATCATAATGCAAAAGGGTTTAGGTCAGTGTATAGTAGTTAACTGTAAAAAGTATTAATTATACAGCAAATAAAAGATAGCCTTATAAATAGGGTTGTGATTTTTTTACTAATACTAACAAAACAGAATCAAATGCAGAGTCTTTTGTCAGGCAACAAATCGTAGAATGTCATAAAATATTTCTTTTTTTTTTGGTCAGCTATACGCAAGGTCCACTATAGAAGTGTCCATTATTGTGAGCTTCTACCTTATACATAGATTCTTAGCTTTAATTAGTCCTATTCTTTTAGAAATTTTCTTCTTTCCTAAAGGATATTTTAGTAGCATCAATCTAACACAAGTACTAGAGGTTTTGTTGTAAATAAAAGCCAAAGAGACTCTTAACTATAATTAATCCTCATTAGTTACTATTTCCTTTTAATATTCTTATTTTTATTCAATTCAAACTTGAGGTTAGAGAGGTACATTAAACATAAGAAAATTTTACAAAGTTTATGTATTTTGAGTACTCAGGAAACAGACTGGATGTAAAAAAGTTATTTTGACACCAATATCAGACTGGATTTAACTGGTTTTGAAGTACTCATATGACACTAGTATTGATAAATTCTTGCCCCTATTCAAGTAGTTTCTTATTAGCACCAGAATTTAAAAAAATACCAACCACTAATGTTTAATGTATTGCTTATTCTACCTTTTTAGTATACATGTTCTAATTGATTTATCTTTTCTTGTTTAATATAGTTCATAGCTGAATGGTCCTACCTTCTTTGAAGCACAGAATGACTTTAATCTTATTGATGTGAATGCCTTAAGTTCATTTATATATTCCAGCATGAACTTATTTGTTCATGGGTATACATTAAAACAGTGGGATTTGGCAACATCAGCAGGAAACGTAGTTTCAGAGGTAAGTTGTCACTAATGATTTTTACATTAGAGTAACATAGACATAGTTACATTGATTAGATTGCATTTAAAATAATGGTTAATGTTAATTAATGTATAATTTTTTTAAGTTGCAGGAAAAGGAAAGGAAGTCAAGGTTCAAATGTTAATTGTAGCTTCTGTTCATTTACTAACTCTTGCTTGAAATTAATTGTTAGTTTGAATGAAGTGCTTACATTTTGCGTTATTAAAAATCTATAATTCAGTTAATATATACTGTTTGATGACTTAATTTGTTACAATTCCTTTCTCACAATTCTATCTACTTGTTAAGTATGTGGTTCTTGAGGTTTTATTTATAGCAAAAAAAATTGGAATAAAACTAGTTATTTAACTTATGTGTTGTTTGAAAAACATTGTAGAAATAATGATGAAAAAAAAATGCTTGTTCTAATTATCAAATAAAATAAAAACATATTAAAGCTTTTAGTCTTTATTTGAAGCATTATTTTTATGTTTATTTATTTATTTTACGTCAGCTCAAGTATTTAATTTATATCAAACAAAACAGATGGGTTGGGGGATGTCTAAGAATGAAAAAAGTTTCCCTTGCTATCTAAGAATAGCACAGGGGTGTCCAACTCAATTTCATTGATGGCTGTTATTAAATAGCCCCATAGTGTCTCCGGAGCCAGTAATCTTAAATTGTATATTAAAAAAATCGCAACATATATAAGAAATTTGTTTTATTTATATATACATAATAATTACTTTAATGCAAAAAAACATACATTCATATAAAAAGTAATATAGTAAAATATTAAAGTTACTTTTAAACAGTCTTGATTATTTAAAAAAATATTCATGGTTTTTGTTATTAAATAATAAATAATTAAAAATATAATCTGAATATTTTTTTATACATATAAATCTTTTTTAAATTTTTATTTTCACAATGTGAAAAATTTCAAATCAAAAATACTTTCTTTAAAACAAAATATAATACTTAGCACCTTATAACACAATCATTAATCATTGGAAAAATGGAATGTATTTTAACACCTGATAAAAAAATAAAAATAAATTACTACTTGGATTCACATTATTAGCAAGTAAATAGTGTTGAGTACATTAGAATGTTAAAAGGTGGTGTTTAATAGGATGAATAAAAAGTTTTGCAAATAGTATGCCTTTTTATCTTATGAATCTAAGAGGGTAGATAGTTCTTTTCAACCAAATACATTACTGTCCCAGTAAAAGTAGCTTGTAATGTTGTTAGCTATCTGCCTTTTTATCAATTAAGAAATGAAAATAATTCAAAGCAGGATAATTGGCAGTAAATGGTCAACATCAAAGAAAAAAAGTATCACAACATAAGATGTAAAGGGTGTATATATTTATACATGAACAGGGGTGTGGCTAGGCTCCTGGGGGCAGACAACTCATGTGTAATGATCTACCAGCGATTTGGTGACATTGCCCTCCTTAGTCTATTTACACCCTTGGTTGGATTAACTATTTATTAACATTGTTACAAGTGCAATCATTATGTAGTCTACCTAAAGGTTAAACCACCCGGTGTCAACCACAATGATTCAAGGAATGTTTACTCTTCATTGCCACGTTAGATGATGCTTTAACTTGCATGAATAAAGAAGTATGAGCCGAAAACATCTATAGTTTAGTAAGTCTCTGATAAAAATAAAAAAATCTAAGAATATAACAAATTTAAACATTCTTTCTTAACATTTCATAGATAAACATTCATATACAATGATATTTTCAATTTTAAGAGCCCAAACAGTAATTAACTAGTTTTATTATTATTATTTTTTTTTTTTTTTAATAAAAATTCATATATACTTACTCAATTTATTTTAAAGTTTACCCGCCAGTGGAGAGGAAAAGCCCCCATAATCTAATACTGGTTCCCTAGGGAAAAAGGACCAATGATTTTTTATCTCATAAGAATTTTATGGTCTGAAATGATTTGGGCATCAATAAATTGCCAGGTAAAAAATTGACGAATCAGTACAACATTAATAGGATTTAAATAAAATATAATTATCCTGTAAAATAATATTTTTGATTCAAAAGTTATGTTTGTTCAATTGATTTTTATTTGTCATTACCTAACCTAATTAAAATTATCTATATAAGCCTGTATGTGGAATGAAGGCAGAGTCTAAAGCCGTCAAATTATTAAATTACAACCTTAAAACAGATAACAGTGTGGATTACCCGATGAAGAATTTCTAATAATTGTAAATTAATAGTACCAAACAAAATAATAATAATAATTAAACGTTTGTTAGCAGAGATAATAGTTTACAATTTATTTTAAAACTAAAATAAACTCTATAACAACACAAGGAATTTTTACTCTAGTTCAATAATATAATTAACTCAAAAATATTTATTTTAATACAAAAGAATTTACGTAAAATTCATCAATAAAACCACACTGTAACCAAAAGTCATTGTTAGATTACAAAATGTTTGTTTCTGTAAACAAAGGGTAACTATTGTTTGTTGTACTTTTAAATAAATACCTTTTTATAGTTCCAATCAATACTTAATTAATTTTTTTTAAAAAAGTTTTTAAATCTAGCCTTAGAACTATCTAAAACAATTTAAATAAATCTGAATTAAGTACCAAAAGTTGAAAGAAAAAACTGGATCCAAATCACAACCACTTTTTTCTAACAAGCAAAAATAAAACTAATGAAATTAAAAATAATAATACAAATAAATAAGTAAAATAAAAAGTCATTGCACTAAACATTAAAATTACAAAATTACCTATTATTATCTTAAGAATTAAAGCAATTAAGAATGTTTATAAAATAATTGTAAGTATTTGACAGGCGAGGAATAACTTAATACTTAATAACTAAACACATTAAGTTAATATGGTTCGCTAATTTTGTTTAAAGCTTCTTTTTCAATATAATATAAAAAAAAAATAAAACTAAGCCTTCCTCACAAGTAGGATGGATATGCCAATGAGAAACAAGAATCATTTAAATAAATTTGTATAATATGCTAAATCAACCACGTTTGAGCTGATTTTCAGTGGAATTAAATGCAACTGTAGTTATCAGAATAGAATAATTTTTTAATATACTCCATTATTATTTGTCTGGGTGAGCACTATTTTTTTATTTTTTTTTTTAAATATACATCTGTAAATCAATAAAAAGGTAAAAGCAATCATTTGTAAGTATAATGAATTACAATAAAACTAAGAAGTTAGAATAAAGTTTAAAGAATGAAACAATAATTAACAAGTCACATATTATAATAAAGGTAAACCTCAAAACATTTAAAATTTCTCTAAAGCAAAAATGTCTTACTTTATTATTGTTCCTATGAATTGTGACCTCATTTTTCATATAAATGATTTATGTTCTCACCAGGCATGCCAAACAAAAAGTAATACTAAAAATTAAAGGAAGACAAATCTTAAATATTTTATACACCAATTCAACATAATAAGTAAAATTTAACACAAAAATTAAATATCAATAATTACTTAATAATAATTAAATAATAAATAATCTTATCTTAAAAAAAAAATAATAATAAAAGAATTTTTGAAAATACTTTTATTTTTAATGAGTAAAAGAAATGGAATTTTAGCCTTTCATTTGTACGGTTTTTACTTTACATATTTAGCAATGAAGAATATTGTTTATTTGTTCATAAAAATATTTAAGGAGCAGTTATTATTGATGGTTGTTTAATAGGGTAAATCTGCCGCTTCCGACCAACCTTTTTTGATTATTTTTTTATTGTTCTTTTTTACCTTTTTTAAAAAACTTTTGGACAAAGGAACATCACTCTTATATATAAGGAGTTACAATATCCCTTTGTCTAAGTCTTTGACTAAGGGATATTATCACTTCTATACATTGGAAAAATAATAAGCCTTTGTCTAAACAAATTTTGGACAAAGGAACACCACTCATCTAAAAAGGAACAATTTTAACAATATATAAAAAGGGAGAGTTAAATAAAAAAATAAAAACCTTGATCCAAATTGACAAAAAAAGTTGGTTCAGCTACAACAGATTTATCGACTAGTAAACCTAATAATTCAGATTTTAGGTTGGAAAAATAGCATTATATTAAGAGATGAAGATGAGCATCAGAGTGCTTGCTCAGGGAAATAGCAATATCAGGAATCATGATATTAGAGTTATGCAGAGTTGATTATCATCAAAAGTAATTGATGTTACAATAAAAAATCTATGATACTAAATCTTCATTCCATACAATTTATTTCTATCTAACCTCCAGAATAGATAAAATATCAATAGTTTAATATTTAATAGTGTATGGAAGCTAATTCTTAAATAAAGAACACTATAAAATGTTCACACAAATGCTTATTTAATGAGTGTAACTAACAACAATTTTATAATTGCACCTACACTAGGCAGCCAATTACAAAACAGGAAGCACCAATAACTTCAATACCTTATTAAGTATCGTATGCAGATCAAACTGCTCCAAAATAGTTTAACCTGATTCAATAATTTCAATATTGGGTACATTAATTAGAAGGCACTTCAATTAGATATATAAAAAAATATTTTAATTTAATTAATATTTATCAAGTTTTATAACCAAGTTCTAAAAAATACTTTATTTCCTTATATTATAATTGTACGCAAGCAATCTTATTAGTTAAAAATATAAATAAAAAAAAAAACTTAAATTAAATGCAATAAATAAATAATATCAAATTTTACTTAAAATTAAATCAGTTAAATAATGCATAAATTATATGCAAAACTGATATTATTAAGTACAGGGTAAGACAAGACAGGAATAAAAATTAATGCTTTAATAAATTGAGGGATACAAAATAAAGCGTTTTAAAATAAATTAAAGAAGTAACATAATCAATTAATAATAAATAATTAGAAGTTAGAAATATTTTACATTTATAACATTAAATTAAATAAATGCCTGTAGTAAGGTAGTAACTTTCAATACATAACTCTTCTGTATAGATTTTTCAAAAATAATCTAAACCTTCCAGCAAGCTAAACCCCTGTAACTTGTCCTACACTGTGTATTAAGGCACAATATCATTTATAAATAATAAAATACAAAATATCAATCAATTTATGAGGTTAAATAAAATGGTAAAAAGTCTAAATTTTATTTTTTTATATTTTATATGGGATTGGCACCTTCGTACATTTGTTCGCATTTTTCAAGTAGTTTAACAATAGGACTGATATTGTAAGGGAAAAGAGCATGTGACACAAGGCGGTCAATATTTATTCTCAACCTAATAAGTACGGACATGACATCGTCTAACCGAGGCCCAACTGCATTTACAAACTCATTCCAATTTTTGCGGACAAATTTCAAAATGCGAAGGAGGTAGAGAAGGAAGCAAGTTTCATTGGATACAAGCAGGTCTAAAAGAACCTGGGCATCATGGGACACAGAGGAAAGGAAACAGGAAAAAGTATGAGCAGGTGAGAGAATTCGACGGAGATCAGGAGATCTTCCATATAAACCTACAGTTACATCGAGGCAACAAACCATTGATTCTACAAGTGCATCATCCTGGTCTAGGAACAACTGAACTACCCATTCACCAACTGGTGTCTCTGGCTCTAGCTCCACCCGGCTCTTCACTGCAACATCTACTTGCCTTAATACCTAAGAAAAAAAAAAGCAACACAGTTAGTTATAGCTACTTACTTACAATACAATGAAGAATTAGCACCAATCATGATAATAATATCAAGTCATAATGCTTATAATCCTTGCTTTGTTTTTTAGAATTTGTTTTAAACAATTAAAACAGTAAAACCTGAGTAGAGGACAAACCAACTGATCTGTGAGCAATTATTGTTAATAACCCCTTATAATAATTGTATATAACCCCATTGTTATTGCCCTGTCACTAGTTGTTAAATTAAGGGTTGTAAATTTTAAGCATGGGTCAGCATCAGTGGTACAGGAGGAAATTCTAAACTGTGATACTAGACCTAAGAATTTAATTTATTTGTATCTAGTCATCTAGCCTTACACATTAATAGTCTATCTATTAAACCAGGTATATACATAAAATCTACAAGCCTACCTTAGTCACCAAAGTTTTGTATTATTAAATTACGGTGGATGGACATTAAGGTGTAAAAAAGAGGCGACTTATTCCATATTTTTTTAAAGAGACGTTTCAACCCTTCCTAAGTTCATCTTCAGTCTTTGTTTCTAAATTTAACAAATCATTTTATTAGTTTGAATAACATAACATAACAGAATCCTAATTTTGATAATCCAAGATTATTTTAATATTTAAAATTACTTACATCATATGGTGAAACAGTGTTGTGCATTTTCATGGTTAAAAATTAAATTTATAAAATGATTTAGTCAAAAGTCAAAAATTCTGTTTCCATAAAAGAGCGTCAACAATTAATTCAAAAAAAATTAAAATTTAAAACAACAATAAATTACACTACTAAGCTAAACATTTCACATACAATAGTATAAAAAATAAAATAATTTATAACAATAATAACTTTAACAACTCCAATCTTTTATAATAATAACAAATAACTTAGTATTAAAACATGCAAATTTAATTAAAGTACCACTCCCTTCATTATATTTTTGATTTTAAATAATTTTAAAGTAGTTATTGTATTATAATTTTTACTTAACAGAATTGAATGTTCTCGGTGTAGAATGTATTGTTATATATACCTCTTGGTATTGAGGGTTTAATCACAAGTTATTATTGTTATAAATTATTTTATTTTTTATACATTTATATTTTATATAATATATATTTATAATAATTTATATAATATAGTATGTGAAATGTTTAGCTCAATAGTGTAATTTATTGTTGTTTAAATTTTTTTTTAATTAATTGTTGACGCTCTCTTATGGAGACATAATTTTTGACTTTTGACTAATTTATTTTGTAAATTTAATTTTTAACCATGCAAATGCACAACACTGTTTCACCATATGATGTAAGTAATTTTAAATATTAAAATAATCTTGGATTATTAAAATTAGGATTCTGTTATGTTGTGTTATTCAAACTAATAAAATGATTTGTTAAATTTAGAAACAAAGACTGAAGATGACCTTAGGAAGGGTGGAAACGTCTCTTTAAAAAAATATGGAATAAGTCGCCTCATTTTTACACCTTAATGTCCATCCACCGTAATTTAATGTCAACTGAAAAGGTGTTTTCATCGTGTTTTTTCAAAGTTTTGTATTGTTGTCTTCAAGTGTGTTTGTATAAGGGTATATTATACAGTTGGATCTCCTTATTACAAACTTCTGTAAAACGAAAAAACTCTATATAATGAATATTTTGTAATGACCCCACAAATTCGAAATTCACAACGAAAATAATTTCTCTACACATATCAAATTCATAGAAATAAGGATAAATATCCGACCGATAATGTGAATTAATACTGGCGGTGTTTTTGCATTCCTATATTATTTTAGAATCATTTTTAGGAGTTTCTTGCTCTAGTACTCTAAAAATATTGCATATTCTACCTCTATTAGTTTAAGTGGAATCAAAATCATCTTTACACAGTATAGAGGAATCTCTCAGTCTCAGTTTAGATTAAAATTTGTTTAGGACGTTTATTAAGCTCTAGACTAATTACAGCATAATTTAATCACCATACAAATGTCTAAAAGAAAATCATCACTTTAAGAAAAAATGAATCTATTCAAAGACGTAGATAAAGGAATGAAGAACAAAGAATTGTTTGTTTCGTTCCTGAAAATATGAATTCGCTCTGAGTTCAGTGTCAACAATTTTGAAAAACTGTGATTTAATATTATTCATACGCTAATTTGTATTTAAACTATAGAGGAGATTCTAAAAAGAGATCTAGAGGTCAATAGTATAAAGCAGTTATGAAATGGCGGAAATTGGTACAGGATAAAAAATTTCCTTTCCCAGGAACACTCATTGTTCTATTTTTTTATAAAAAAATTCTACACAACAAAATTTCTATATAGGGATTTTTGTTTTCTGGAACAATCAATTTCGTTGTATGGAGGTCCAACTGAATATATATATTAGGCGCATATGCCACTCCACAATTTTTTTTTTTTTTTTTTTTTCTTTAGATTTAAATATCTATTCATTCCCATCAATACTGTTATCAATTTACAAAGAAATCAACAAAATTGTGGAGTGGCATAAGCACATTACAAAGGTCAAAAAAAATTAATTGAATTATTTAATGCAAGTAATAAAAAGAAGAGAGAAGAAAAGAAACGAAACAACAGCAATAAAAATAAAATGAATAATAACAATATCAGATAAGATATATTTAAAGAAAGAGAAGGCTCCAACGGCCTGAGCTGTCAAGGCACTCATACCTTTCAGCCATGGAGGGAAGGAGGAATAAAAAAAATAGTACCTCTCTAATTGATCTTTCAATGACTGCCATGTCTGCATCAGCATCATCTCCATCGCTGCTGGCATCACTGGAACTCTCACATCGAGTTTCTTTCACAGTAACTGCTACAGCTTTCAGTACCAGAAGAACAATTTTTTGTAGGAGGGGTCTATCCCCAGCACCAGGCCCTCCGAAGCCTCCTCCTGTAGCTCGGTAGGGTAAGGAATCTAACAGCCGTCTATCCTTGACTTGACGCACCACCAAGTGAGCCAATGAACAAGGTTCTTCTGCCAGAGTATCCTGCAGTGCTAGGGTACTACCATAACACAGAACTTCATTGTATAATGAGAGTACTTGGCTCCAGACTGGAGCAGGCATGTTGCTATTAAGCAAATTCATAAATCCCTCTAGCCTTCCATAAAATGGCTTTGTATCTACCACAGACAGGTTAGCCTTAACAGAAATAATAGACTCCCATAGAGCAAGGAAAGAAATAACAGTGGCCTGGTGAGCTGGCATGGAGGCAACCCTGTTGATGCAGTTTACTATAGCAGGCCACTTAGATTCAAGTGATTTAATACAAAGGCACTTAATTTGGAGAGAATCGTCTGGATCTGATACACTAAGAACTCGGCAAGTTGGGGGAGGATCAGGCCTACCGCCATCCAAAGGGTGCTCTTCAGTATCTCTCCATTCCACAATACGTCTTATAACTTCCAGGGAGTAACACATGCCAGCAGTATTAGTGGCACCTGTGGCTACATCTGTAAGTTTGTCTAACCATCTTGGGTCCACATGAGTACGGCTAACCAAAAGGAAAGCTGAGAGGGCTCTGCCACTGCAAAAACTAACAAATCTGTCCGTATGAGCTGCCAGTTTGACCAGGTCATCTACAAGACCATTATCACTCCTGGTGAGAGCATCACACACATCGCATATTTTGGAACAAACCAAACCACGCGAATTCTGTTTTAGAGCTATCTCACAAAGTAATTGAACACTACTTAAGTACAAAAGAGTTTTATCTCTACTCCAATTTTCTACTCTACTAGAGCTGTAAGTAGGAGATCCTTCATCAAGTGAAGCTTTTATACTTTGAAAGGTTTTCTTCAATAAACTTTCGGAGATGGGGCAAAGGCAACCAATAAGCAAACTGTTTTGCAGCACCTTAAGGTCGTCATTTGGAGTACACTCCATAGTTTTAATTTTCTTCTTAACAGGTTCCTCCATTGTGCACTCGGAGAGAAGCAGATTCACAATCCCAAAACTAAGCTATAATGCATCTGCTATCCAACTTCTTTATGCCACAGAAGTAGACTCCTTGCATCACTTGTGCACATATTATTTTGAACGCCTTTCGATTATGCAAGTTGCAATTGTTTCTCTTCAGTCCTAAATGGAAAAAGGAAGGGGAAAAAACAAATTAGTCAAATTTATAATAATAAATAAATAAAAAGGAAGATGCGCTATGCAGGTACATAGGAATGTAAGGCGTAATTCCAGTAGCAAGGGATTTTAAGAATAATATGAACTGAAAAAGGGATTTTTCTCCAAAAGAGTAATTAAAAACTTTGCATTGGTCTCATATTTAAAGTATAGAATAGTTTGAACAACCTCTAAAAGCTCAAATTAATAAATATGAAGGAATGTTTTATACCAAGGAAACGGTGGCAACTGAGAATCTCTCTTCCAGCTTCATACTCAGATTCGACGGAAAAACAGACGATACTATAATAATTTAGTAAACTAACACTTTAAAAGTTATAAGATAAGGCAAGAAATAGTCTAACAACTACTTGGTACGCACAATAATGTTTATAAAATACAATAATAAAACACCCAACAATCACACACGTCGGCCATCTTGTACTATATGACGCTCGGCCACAGGGGTCGTAACTGTAGTAGCAGTAATGAATGAAATTAAAAAAAAAATATAAAAAATGTTCTTTATTTCGATTTAAAATATTTAATAAAATTATGTAAATATAAAATAATTTTTCTATATATGTATAAATATTTTTTTTAACGTTATTTTCAGTTTCTTAAATGAATGAACTGGCCAAATATGAATGAAAATTGATTTGAGGTCAATTCCTCAACAAATAATCATCAGTTTCTACAGATATACACGCAGTTGATTTTATTCTAAATAGCAGTTCTATCATTTTTTTAATAAAACTCTTTGGGATGTACTTTAGGTTTACGAGGGTTTAAACTGTAAAAGAATTTAAAAAATGAGAAATATACTCAAATTTTTAAAGACTCATAATTCACAAGATTCATGGCGCGGTGAATTTTGTTCCCAGAATTCCTTTGCTCCTCAAGGTGTGGCAGCCATATTTTTGTTTCAGTGTAGGAGCAGTGGGGGTCAACGGGGTTGGATTTCTTCTCTAGTATAAATTTGACAATTTAAACCCTTTTCTTCTTCTGCATCGGGTATTACTGTGAAATGTTTTGTTTTTTGCGTATGCTTTGTTATTGTAATTCCTAGGTGAACGTCACTGTTCGAGTTTTTGACTTAATTGAAAACCTAATAATGAATTCCTCGATGTTTTTATCATTTAAATTCTATTTGTAGATAATCTGAACAGTTCTATTTTCGGCTGTAATATTATTCTGTAAAAATGAAGCATATCGTTGGCGTGATATGCTTCACATCTTTGCGTTTAACAAATCGTAAACCTGAGTCCATCGTGTAAATTGATTCGGGCTCTTTGGTGTACTACCTTCGTAAGTCTCCAATTTGTACGCTCGCCGCTCATCATGGAAGAATAGAATATATCCATTCTTTTTAGAATGTAAAATGTATCTGTGCAATTGTGGAAAGATTGCACAGAACATTGATACAAAATACTGGGAAAATGTCTGAAAGTGGCACGAAACCCGTCAAGGAATCTGAAAGTGTTCAAGCCTCTGGTGAGTGTTTGTTATTGGTTTTACCCTAAGTAATATGAACTTACATGTCTTATTGTGCGTTTTGATTTATTTTGCTAGATTTATCTATCTTAATTATGGTTGTTTAATTATCCGAGTTCTTAATGTGCTCTCAATTATATCGTAGCCCTGGTTGAACGCTTTTTGTTAGTAGCACTGATAGGAGGTTGTAGGCAACATAACCATTCTTGTTTATTTTTCAGAATAGTTTTAATTTTTATTTATGTGGCTGATAATATTAACTCAACAGTTTAGTTTTTAAACTTTCCGAAGAAGGGTTTCTGTTCACATATTAGATGTAGGATAATGGTCTTGGGTACCCACTATTAATCCTATTAACATATTTCCTGAATTAAAAAAAGTTAAATATGAGCTATATTTATATTGCTTGTGTAAAATCACACCCTTAATAGCTTATTTATTGCATCTTTTTTTAAAAAAAAAAAAAAATCATTCATTACATACTTGAACTGATTCATAATTTCTTCACTAAAGTTGTAAAACTTGCCAGTTACACTGTAAATTTAATTTAGATTATCTAGTGAGAAAGGCCAACAACTGTAAACTAATAGTAATCATACCAGAGGTGAAATTTCGTTATTTGAATAAATAAAAACCAATTAATTGGCTACACTGAAGGAGACAGTGCGGTCGAGAATTGCTTGGCGGCACAATTTTGCATCATTTATACACTTGAGAGATACTATCCCTTTGTCTGACTGTAGATTTGTATGATTTATACATTTGAAATTATATGTGTGTAATTTGTACATAGGAGAGTTAATATCCCTTAGTCTAAAAAATACGTTGGAGTGAGGCCCTGCCATCTTTTCTACTTACTATTATGCAGATTTACCAAATATTTTTATTTTAAGAAAGTCTATTACACACATCTTATAATGTCTTACTATGTTTTAACTTTAATATCCCTAAATTTTAAAATATCCTACACTTTTACTATAAAAAAACATACGGGTACAATGTTGGGTTAATACCATGCCTGTAGTAAGGTTTTACTCTCAATACATAATTCTTCCGTGTAGATTTTTCCAAAATAATCTACACCTTTAACTAACTAAATCCCTGTAGCTTACAATCCTCTTATACTAAATATACAAAATATTAATTAAGTTATATGGTTAAATAAAATAGTAAAAAGTCTAAATTTTATTTTTCAATTCTTACAAGGGATTGTCATTTTTGCATATTTGTTCAAGGGGTTAATTAATATGATTGATACTGTAAGGGAAAAGAGCATGTAATAAAAATGTATATAATACTCAACCTTAATAGTGCTTGAGTATAGTAGTCTAATAAGTGCATATTAAGCTTAGTCCACACTGAGACTCAATGTTGCGTGTCCTTTTTGCGGGACTGCGATTCAGACTTGTCCCTGCGATTCAGACTTGTCCCTGGAGTGTATTGCGGGTCTATTTTGAGTTTTATCGAAACAAGCAATGTTTCAAGGCTGGACACCTGTTTTTCGTTGTTTATTTTTAATGTCAAATTACTAAACAAATTCATTGCTGTGGGATGACACAATTATCCACTATAGAAACCATGACAAAACATGTGAAAATACAATAATGATGGCTTCATACAATGCCAGGATAAATTATATGTACTTGGTTTAGAAACCTTCAAAGTATATATGAGACTTGTAAAGGAATCTCCATTAGCACGGTACAGGAGAGTGGTTTGCTAGCCTCACGGAGGCAAAATCAAATTTATAAAATGTATAGTTTGTATACTGCTCTTGTCCTTAACCATTTGTTAAAGGTCTTCAAATCATTAGATGTCATCCTTTAAAAATTGTACAAATCCAATTTTAAATAACTGTTCTAAGAGAATTCTCATGTATGTGTATGTCTTAATTCAAAAATTATACAATAATAATTAAAGTAGACATCCAAAAAATTAAAATTTATAATAATATGTCCTTTGATTCTATCTGTGAAGATGTCATTTGTTCCCTTTTCTGCCCTAGTATACAGATGGCTATTACATAACTGGTCATTCAGGCATCCAAATCAGACACTTAAAATAAAAACCCTAGTGATAATAACTTACTGGTTTCAACTTATTACATTCTTAGACCTTTTAATAGTATTCTCATGTTATAATCTCATGTCTTTAATATTTTCTGCTTTATTATCTCACAACTGATTATTTTATTAATTAGTTGAATTTTTATTTTTTTCTAGTTTCACTCTTTTTTTTTTAACCTTATTCTTGATTTTAGATTTTCTCATTATGCACATGACCAAAAAACATAATAAAAAGGTTATAATTAAGTATATTCTATTTAACATTAAATATACACTATTTAAAATCTTTTGGCTAGATTTGATCAGGAGTGTTTTACTTCTTGGAAAGGAAGTTAATTATGTTTATAATGTTGGAGCCTGAACCGCTTATATTTTTTAAGTATCATCAATACACTAATTAATTATACTTAACTACACAATGTTAACCTAGACTGAAAAGAAAGAGATCGTTTCAATCACTTTGTAGGGAAAAACTCCATTCGCATCAGGTGTCTTGGCATCAGCCAATATAGAAAAATGGACCTCAAAGGAGTTATCCTCATCTATTAATCAATTTATTGCTGAATTATTATAAAAATTAATATTTTTATTTTATTATCTCCTTCTACAAACTCTCTTTAATTCTCTTAGTTATTGTTCTTCACTTAACATTTGTGCCATAAGAAGCTAAAACAATAAATTATAATTTTAATGAATATAATACATTAATTGTGCCAGGAATCAGTTGTGTGATATTTATAATATTGTGTGTGCAAAGGCACATAAAATGTTCTAATTTTGTAAAAACTTATTTGGCTTTATTCAATCAACTCTAATAAGGGAAAGGAATTCCTGACCTTTTTCACTTGATGTTCCTTTATTTAACGCATCCTCCTGATACTTGGCAACAAATCAATTGCTTTTTTATAAATGGATTTTATTTGTATCTCAACACTCTCCCTTCTATTAAGTGTAATTATATTTAGAGGCATGTGTACATCCTGTTAAAATTTAAATTAGAAAATATTTTTATCTAAAATAATTTTTGATTATGTCCTTTCTCTAATTTTACTAATTTTATTAGAATAATGTCTTAGTTTTTAAATTTTATATACATTTTATGCTTGAGATAATAGCTACATTACCCATAATTAATTGCATCTAGTATTGTGATTGTTGGCCTTTTTTACCAAATGATATCTTTAAGTAAAATTAATTTTTACCTTACAAATTAAATATCCCCTTAATTAGCATGAAGGAAGAAATCAGTCTAGGTAAAGTTGCAATATGTAAACCTAGCAAAGTATTCATTTAAAAATAATTCAAATCTAAATGAAATTGTATGTACTGCCAAAATCAGGACACCCACTCTAAATCTATAAACAACGCCTTTTATAGTTAATCATTACGTGGTGCTTGACTAGCAAAATTAAAAATATAACTGCAGATATAACCTGGTCCTAATGTAATTAACATTTAAAGGATCATTGCCAACTTTAAATATTTTAATAATTCTATGTGCGGTTTTTTTATTAAAGTTTTTATTTTGTTCTTCTTTTTTACATGTACAATGAACAATTAATTAATTAAAAAAATATCTTGAGTTTTATGATAGCCATATAAGAACATTTTCCTTAGAAATTATTTTAAGTTAAATGTACTTTGAAATACATAATTATTTGTCGACACTACATATAATATAGTTATTTCTATTTGGGATAATTTTAGTTATTTATACTGTTTATACCTTTTGTGGGTTGTTGAAGAGCAAAATGTGACAGGTTCATTTAAAAAAAAAGCACAATTGCTAAAATAAAAAAATCAACTAAATCTGTTATAGTTATTCTATAATATTTATTATCAATAAACTGTAACGGAAGTTTCCTTGCATTGGGAAACAAGCACTAGAAGAGCTTAATAAGCATTCTTGATACAAGTTTTTTTAACCTTGATTGTTTTTTTTATAGCTGGAGATGACAGACTTCGTGAGTTGGAGGCCCTATTCCTGGGTGGCCCAGTGCAGGGAAAGGGCCAGTGTTTCAGCATTGAAACCCTCCTTGATATTCTTGTTGTACTATACGAAGAATGCTGCAATTCATCTCTACGCAGAGAGAAAACCGTCTCAGATTTTATACAATTTGGTGAGAAAAATTATCCAAATAAATGTAATCGCTCTCTTTGTCATTTAATACTGATCCTTCTTTTTAAAATCATATTTATTTTTTGGTATTCTAGATAATATAGACATTATTAAAGTAATATTATAATTTTTATCTATCATTAGCATGGAAAGAGTATTGTCTATTTTTCTTTCTTTCTTTGATATTTCTTCAGTATGGTTTAACTTTTAGAACAAAAATGTATTATGAGATCTAGGAGTATCAGCTGGTCCTTTGACACGGCCCCTATTGCCAGAGTCCATAATTTTCACTTGGTCTCCTTTTTGTGGAGGTTATCCTGATCTGATCACAAAACTGTTGAAATATATATAATAAAATTAAATAAAATGCTAGGAAAAATTACAGTAGAACCCCTCATATCCAACCTCGGGATATCCAACTCCTCGGAATATCCGACCATGACACCCTTTGGTTTTTTTTTTAAAAAAAGTAGAAATTTTAATCTGACACAACCAAACTTCATCCATATCAGAATATTGAGTATAAAACAATAAAAGCAGCCAGTCGGTTTTTTCTATGGTTCTGATCGCTAGACTTGGTTTCTTATTATCGTGAGTCATTCTATATTTACAATCCAGTGTTACGTTAAATCTTTAGTGAATACGGTGGCTCAACTGAAACAAAAACGGGTTACACAAGTACTTACTGTAGAAGTCAGATGTTTCTTAACGGCTTGGCAAAGGGGAGACTGTTCTAAAACTAGCTTCAGAGTTAGGAGTTGGTGTAACAACAATTATTAAAGATCGGAAAAAGGGTCTGAAAGATTTGATGCGTATTCCTTGACAGGATAGTATGTATATTTTATTATACTTAAGTTGATTAGAGTATAGACATTTATTTATAACAATAAAAATTTAATTTTTATACGGAAATATTCGCTTTTCTTTGTTCCTCGGATTATCCAACTTTTTTGTGTAACGACCATGCTCCAGACCCATTGGTGAAGGATATGAAGGGTTCTACCGTACTGTATTTTGGATTATTCGGCTTAGTGTAACATATATACATATAAATTATCTGTTTGGTGAGAAGGACTCTTGAGGTGGAGAATAAGAATATGTATAGTTTTTAATACTTTCAATTAATATCAGAGTGAGATTAAATTCAATCTTCTCTAATAATAAAATAGAGGGATTTTTTCATACAATTAAAAGCCTCCAAACTGTGATTTCCAGGGTATTTTATTCTTAATTAATAGTTAAATAAATGATTTATAATGTGGTCCTGATTTGTTTCTTTGAAGGCTTTAGATGTAGAAACTGCTTAGATATCTCATTTAATTTCTAGCCTTCATAGATGTAGACACTGATTCCTAGATTGAGCTGCAGGGTGAAGGCTAATTTAAAATAAATCTCACTTTTCTGCCTATCTTACCTCAACATTTATACTATTGCTTACCTTCAAATAGGTTTTGGCTTTACCAAATTGTTTCTAAGATATAATGTGCCTAAATAACCACTTTTTGTATGTTACAGTGAAACCAATCGCAAATTGTGTGAAATCCCTGAGACTGACTCGTGATGATTTTGAGATAATCAAAGTTATTGGCCGTGGTGCTTTTGGCGAAGTGTGTGTGGTCAAAATGAAAGGCACTGATAAGGTTTACGCAATGAAAATATTAAACAAATGGGAAATGCTAAAACGAGCTGAGACTGCATGCTTTCAAGTTTGTTCTTTAACACTTTTTTCTTTAAAACTGTTTGCATTAAAAGTATAATTTATTTATTTCTGGAAGGAACATTATTTAATGTTTTTATTTCATTTTTCAGGAGGAAAGAGATGTTCTGGTTTATGGAGATAGAAGATGGATCACAAATTTACATTTTGCTTTTCAAGATGAAAACAACCTTGTAAGTGTTTTGCCTTCATTTCTTAATTACTTATTATTATGAAATGGTAAATTCTTTAATTACATATTCAACTATTTATTTTAATGTATATTTAAATAAATTATCATGGTAAAATGTTGGAAATTACAATTTCTTAATTTTTTTAAACCATTTTTTAAAAATTTTCAGTATTTAGTTATGGATTATTATTGTGGTGGTGACCTTTTAACTCTTTTGAGTAAATTTGAAGATCGCCTTCCTGAAGATATGGCAAAATTCTATATCGCCGAAATGATACTCGCCATATCTTCTATTCACAACCTCAGATATGTTCACAGGTAGAGTGCCCCCCAATAATTTTTAATTAATTTTTGAGTCATAATGGCTAAAAATATATTATTATTTTCAAAGCTGATTATTTTATAGCTTATACATTTTGAGATTAATCTTATGAAAATATATATATAAGACAAGGTGTCTAAAATAAATTGTTTTCTTATATAACAGACTTCAATACTAATTGAATAAACCTCAGTCTAAGATCTTGAGAATCAAAAGTATATTTTGTATTAAGCTTTCAATAGTGGAGGATTAGTGTGTCTGAAAGGTACTTCTTTAGATTGTTACTCCTTTATGTTTTTATGACTTTGACTAAATCTCTATTAAGACAAAAGGATGTTTAGTCCAATGTACTTTGGGGCAAAGGATCACACTTCTGTTTTTTTGAGGGTGGTAGCAGTCTAAAGAAGTGAAAAACAGTCTAAAGTCCGACAAGCCCTTGCTTTAAACCATCTAATCTGTTCATTAAATGAACTTTTTTAATAATTTAATGAAATTTAAATATGTTATTTTTATTACAGAGATATTAAGCCTGATAATGTTTTGCTAGATGCCAATGGTCACATACGTCTAGCTGATTTTGGTTCCTGTTTAAAACTTTTTGAGGATGGCACTGTTCAAAGTAATGTTGCAGTTGGCACCCCCGATTATATTAGCCCTGAAATTTTACGGGTAATTCTAAATTATTTAATTCTACTTTATTTAAGCTATTTTATTTTTCAATCGGTACTCTTTTAGTTTGGTATCTTTTATATCTTTGCCAATTTGAGATGACCTGGGTGAGTATAGAGGACTGACTTGCCTAGTTGTAGATTTAAATTTGAACACTCAGGTCTTATAAAATTACTTATAATATCGCACAGTATTGCTCTGCTTCTCAATTCACATGGTCTTGTATATTTCTCCAGTTTACAAAACCTCCCCAGCTATGGCCTGCATTGACTGTGTGGCAGCTTTCACTCCAAAAAGTCAGGATAGAAGATATGACCTTTCTCACTGTGGAGGCATGAGTCCGGGTTTGAAAACCTTTAGTTTTTCATAAAAAATACAGGGGTGCCCACAGAGGGGGGTTATGACGCAGACTGCGTTGTTAAAATTCTTGGGGGGTTAGTAAATAGCACTTTTTTCCACTTTGGGGGGGGGGGGGGGGTGGATGTGATAATAAATATTTTTCTTAGTTCATTTCCTGTAAGGACAATCTTGCCCTCAGAAATCCCTAAAACTCATCTTTTTGCACTTCAATTTTCAAAAATTCTCTGGGGGAGGACCCCCGGACCCCCCGCCGTTATTTGTCCAAAGAGGCCAAGATGCTAACTTTCCCAAGGGCCCGGAAATCCTCTCAATGGCCCTGCTAGCAGTTCAGCTGATTAAGCAATGAGCAGAGTTAAAATAATCAAAGACAGACTAAGGTCTACAATGGGAGACACATGGCTTTCTAACTTAAGGTTAATTTCTGCAGGAAAATATGTATTAGATTCAATTTCCACAAACGAAATCATATTGATGGTTTTGCTTTATCAACATTACAAAGAAAAATTACTTGTCCGGGCTTAGAATTTACTTGTCCTCTCACTTGTCTTATTTCTGTTACACTGAGACTTTCTTGTCTTTTTTGTCATTTATTCAAATCAAGATTTTTCATCACTTTAAGTTTACAATAAGATTTTTGAAACGTTCAGTATTATTTTCATGCACTAAGAACAGGATGTAGCATATTTTCAATTAATATTAGTATAGAGTCTGCCAATATTAGTTTCCTAAAAATTTGTTAGGATACAATTTTGTAGGCAGGTATAGTTTTAGTTAAATTTGTCCGTAATATGATATAAGTTTTTGTATTCATATTGAATTTAGTATTAGGTTTGTGTGTTTAAGTACTTGTGATTTGTTTTATATAAAATAGAACAATCCTCTCATAATATGTGGACCCATATAATGCAAAAATCGTAAACGAACTGTTATTTTTTAATAAAGTCTCAGGTTAACTATAAAAGGAGCTTTATTTCATTTTATTCTAAAATGTAACTATTTGTACATTATAAATACTGTACATTATAAATACTGATAAATATAAGTCAGGTAAAGTATTCATATTAACATACCTCAAAAAGTTGGGGGGGGGGGGGGGGGGGTGTGCGTCATAGAGCTTGGGGCACCCCTGAGAAATATAATGGATTAGTGAAGAGACATGTCATCCTCTTTTTCAAGGTGTAAAAGCTGTCTAAATCAGTAGATTTTTGTAAAGTATAACATCAACATTTATTTTTTGCTCCAATTTTGATCAGTTTTTTTTCTTTTAATTGTTCTGCTTTACATTCCAAGAACGTTAGTAACTTTGGTTTAATAGTCATTACTTTTTCTGTTTTCATACACATACTGGGAATGTTGGAAAATAGAGGGTTCCACAGGTGGGAAGTCGCTTGTTGCTAGCTAAAATCCTTTGAAATGGATGCACACTTAAAATCACATCTCAACATTGTTTTTTTTTTTTTCTTTCTTTTTTAAATTAAGTGTTTCATTGAATACTTAAAAAGACAACATCGCCATCTTGAATTACAAGAGATTAAGTTTAAGTAGGCTATATGAATATGGATAGCTGAGAGGAAACATTTTCAAGACATCGACACAGATGTTTTGGCGCTACAGTACGTAATGCTTCCATAAACTGGAGAGTTTATATTCATTTGTCTAAATATCTATTAATACAAAGGGACATTTAAGCCCATGTACTTTAGGAATATAAAAGCGATAATATCTCTTTGTCCCAAAGTACATTGGTAAATATATTGTCTTATAGTTAGAAGTATTAAGACAGGGATATTTAGTCTTATGTACTTTGGGACAAAGAAATATCACACTGTATATAAAATTGATAGAATCCCTTTGTCTTAATTAATAGTAAATTTGACTGTTATAGTATTTATTACTTTTACCTACTAAGGGTGTTGTATTGCTAGGGTACGTATTTTAGCGCTAAATCATTAATATTAGTTATAAATATGTCGTTTTTATTATCATTCTAAGCTTCTTTTCTTCATACGATGTTATCATTTTACGGTTCAACTTACCGTTAAGTTTTTTTGTTTCTTTTTTTAATAGAAACCTTATTAAATAATGTTAAGTGTGACATTTTTGAGGTTTTTAGCTACCCCAAGTGTTTTCAGACCTGTGAAACTTACTATGTTTCCAACATTATGTGTGTTCGTGGATATTTTATACATTTTTTTTCATAAAAAAATGACTTTATTGTAAAAACCAAGTTACCTACGTTCTTGGAATGTTTACTGGGACTATTTTTAAAAATTATCAAAATTAGAACAGAAGAAAAGTGGGTCACATACGACTTATTTACCACTTGCTGTAAGGTTTTATTTTTATTTACATCTTGAAAGTTATAGTTGTACTTTCTTTTTAGCTGCTTTCAGTTTTCGTAGACAGATGCCATATAAATGTCACTGCAAAAGAAATTGGAAAGAAAATTATAACCAAGTAAATTATACATCTCTCTATGATTAACTTCTCTTTTGATATATTCTTCTGAGATTTCTTTTTTCTTGCTATTTTCATTAAGTTCTTTGTTAGTAAGACTGTTTGGCATTTATCTATGACTTTTAGAGTCAATTTCTGACATCTTTTGGTTTTTCTGTCATTTTTTAATTCATTTGTTATTATTTAATTCTCATAAAAACTATAGAGTTAATTTAATTTGATCCCATACCCAGTGGAGAGTATTTCATAAATTATGGAATTTAGTTTATCGTATAACCTGATTAAAACCACTCCTTAAACTGTTTTTAAAGATTTAGTTATTACTAAATGTTAAGTGATTAAATAAATAGACAACTTATTTAGAAATAAGTAAAGCCTAAAAAGAAAATTAAAATAAATTTTGTTTCTTTTACAAAGACAAAGATATGTTCTCAAGGCCCAATTTTAAAATATAAAGAAATAGCATTTCTAACTTGAATGCTAAATATTAATTTAGTGTGGAATAAATTTAATTATTAGATGTTATATAATTTATCACTCTTTTACATTCTCTTTTATTTAATTTATATTCTCTTTTAGGCTATGGAAGATGGTCAAGGAAAATATGGGCCTGAGTGCGACTGGTGGTCCCTGGGAGTCTGTATGTATGAAATGCTGTACGGAGAAACGCCTTTTTATGCTGAATCTCTTGTAGAAACCTATGGAAAGATTATGAATCATAAGGTCTGTATAACTACAATATTTATTAATAATAATTTAAGATTTTTGTTAATTTACAAAAGTAGAATTACTATTATAATTTTTGTATTTAAAAGAAAAAAATTAAAGAATAGCTTTCTTTACTCTACAATACTAAGACAATCTGTCATCAAAAGGGGGGGGGGGGGTTCATTTGCAGAAGGTTCGGTAGTTCTGATTTTTTTTATATGTTGTAGGTTTAAGTACACCAATGAAAAGCTTAAGTTTGGGAAATGATCGGCCACTATCCCTGAAAAACCGTGACCTTTTAACTTGTTTTAGTTTTAACCAGTTTTCACTATAAAGGAGGAATGGTTTAATTAAAGAATTGATTTTATATTTAGACTACTTGTTTAAATTAAAATGTATATTTTCTACTATTATAAAATCTGATTTTCTCTCTAACACTAATAATTTCTAAGTTACAACCCTTTATCAATCGAATTGAAAAAAAAATTAAATTAAAAGTGTTTTTAAGTTGGTTTTGTCTATTTTTCAGCATAATTGATAAGGTATAACTTTATTGTCCAATAATTAAAACAGTTGATTTTAATTGTTAATAATTATTTATTAACAATAATAAAATAAAATTATTGCAATAAATAAAATTATTAATTTGTTATTAATATACGAAAGTAGTATTGCAGGAGGGAATTTTTAAAAATGTATAGACGAAACCAATATATTGGTGGATTTCCTTTACTCAATTGTGCACACGTTTGTGATGGTTTTTGTTATATTTTTTCATAATTTAAATTTATACTCTAAGCATTCAATTCTTGCATAAATTGTAAATATATTTAGGATTGATATATAAAAGTATATATCAAATAAATTATATCCATATTTTACCATTTTGGTAGTATTCATACTACAGAAAGATTAAATTTTAATTTAAATCCAATTATAATTATTATTCACTACGGGAAACAGACAGAGAAAAAAAATGATGTCTCAAACACGGCTATGCCTCGGAGGGAGGCGAAATATAGACACATTGCGTCTATGAAATAAAAGTTTTCAAGGTTATTACTAACCCTTAACCCCCACCAAAACATATGATGATATAAATAAAACAAAATAAAAAATAAAAGCCAATTAGTGTGGCACATATCTTCCTCGCATCATATCATGTACTAAACGGATTTCTGTCTTGGAATTTTTAAAATCAGAGACATCAAATTTTTTCGTTCTCAAAAGTGAACACAATGCTTCAGTTACCTTCGGTAAGCTTGGAAGCAAAATAAAATAAAATAAAAATAATGTAATAAACTTTTGGTAAAATTAAGTACATTGCAATTTATATTATTATTTTTATTTTCTAATGTGTCATCACATCATTCAGTAATAGAACAGTAGTAGCATGTGTGTATCACATCATTCAGTATTGTTGTCTGTGTCATTCACTTAGTCTTGTTTATAATTTTGTTTGAGTTTTACTCCCTCCTGTGGTACATTTTCTTAAGGGAAATTTTTATAACTTTTTTTTTTTTGTTTTGCAGAATTGTTTTGATTTTCCCTGTGACAGTGATTATGAGGTATCTGAAGAAGCCAAGGATCTGATGAAGCATCTTATCTGTAGTGCTGAAATAAGACTTGGTCAAAATGGTGTGGACGACTTCAAGGTTTGATTTAATCATTACCTTTAAGTAAAATTGTAGACAAATTAATTCGTTAATTTTAATATTAGAGAGAATGATTTTGCAAATTCATTTAAGCATGAACATAGAGAAAATTAAATAATTGTCAATATAATGGTTACATCTGCAAACCTTTGATCGTCAATACATGATTTTTGTGGTGTTAAAATTATTATGATTATTTTTTCTTTGATTGTATAGAAACATGTTTGGTTTGTGGGAGTTGACTGGAATGGTTTAAGAGAAGGTGCAGCACCATATATTCCTGAAGTCAGTAGTCCGACAGACACCTCTAATTTTGATGTGGATGACAATGACATGAGAACCAGTGATGCAGCACCTCCCACCGCTAACTCAGCCTTTTCTGGTCTTCATCTACCGTTTGTAGGATTCACTTTTACACAAGATAGGTATGCTTCAATATCATTTTGGCTGTATGAATTTTTGACTTTATATTATAATACTTCAAAATATATGGATTACACTTTGAATGTTCTGTATAATTATTCAATCAAATTATGAAATATATAAATTTCTTTTATAATAATTGCTTGTGTTATTTATCAGCAAATATTCTCTATTGTATATACAATATTTATTTCTGATATTCAGCTGTTCTGATTTCATGCTATCAAAAATAACAGAAAAATCAATAGGTGATAACAAAATTATATCATGTAAATATATATATTTTTTTATTTCAGTTCTTTGTCAGATTTGAACACAGGTCCACCCTCCACACTAGGCTCTACAACTATTCAGATTCAGCCTATTACTCTTCCAGTTCAGCCAGCTGCTATTCAAGCTCAACCAGATGAAATACTTGTCAAAAGAATCAAACTTCTTGAACAAGAAAATCAACAGCTTAAAAATCTTGCTGGTAAAGATCTAATCTGTACTGATATTAATTATATCCAATTTTATGTAATATGCATTTACATTTGGTTTTTTTCTAAATACTTATATTCTTCTGTTAAAAACTCTAATTTTTTAATTTTTTTAAATACTTCTACATTTCATGATGTGTATTCTATATATATCTAGAAAGAGAGATATATATTCACTTTTATGCAATAGAGAGATTATATTTCTTTGTCTATAGAACTTTTGGGCAAAGGAACATCCCTCTTTTATGTATAGAAATGTTCTCGACACGAAGAAGTACCCATAAATTTATGGATAAAGCACATTATTTCTGTTGAATCAATTTCCCAATGGGCCACATTCAAAATTAATAGTTTTCAGTAGTTGGCTCTTATGTAAAGAGTTGCCATGTTTAAAGAGCCATGGGAACAAGGTTAAGAAGGAAAAGTGTAATATAGTATTAAATATACACTTCACAAGTTGAATGAATTAATGATGAATCAATAGAAAATAATTGTTTATTTTATTTTCAGAGATGAGGAATCGAGATGATAATGGAGGAGATTCAGGAGTAGAAGATGTTAAAAGGTTTTCTCCAGTTAGCAGTGCTGCATCAGAACATGCTCGCAGGCTCCAGGATCAAATAAACATCCTTATGCAGAAAAACACTCGTAAGTAATCTTTATTTAACCCATTCATTCATATTTGACACATATTGGGTTTTTTGCCACTCATCTGGCTGCACGTATGCAGTGTAGTTATGTGTGAGGTTAATAGAATATTGTGGGTATTAGGCTGTAACTCTCCCCAGGCTCACAATTTAATTCTAAAAAAAAATAAATAATAATAATAATAATAATGACATTATTATTAATTAACATTAGTTACTTTTTAGCTTAGTGTATTGTATGTCTTAAAAATTATTTGATTAATCCTTTCTACGCCTGTGTGTGGAGATCTCCGCAAAAAAAAGCAGTGCCACCAAGCCCTGCATGCTAAGATCTCGACAAAAAAAATTGCCTGGAGCCTGTAAGCAGAGATTTTTGCAAGTTTTTTCTTTCTTTCCTTTTCCTTACTTGGAGGGCCAGGATTGTATACTAAATTATATTGACCACTTTCTAGTAGTTGTTTGAGGTACTATGAACCTTCGTAAAGAGCCCTTTTGATAGAGCTGTGGGTATCTACGGGAAATAAGAAAGATATCATCATGCTATATTTTAAGTCTAACATGGACATACTATGTGAATTTTTATGCCTCAATATTTATGCTGCATCTTCTACACTTTTTTATTTTGTTTTTTATAATTGTGACTTTATATTAGTAGTTAAACTATTATTAAATTTTACTAAATTTTTTTTTATCAATTTCATTTTTTTTTAAATTCTTAATTTCCTTTTTTTTATGTTGTTGTTATGTACAACAAGAAAGAATTGTAACAAAAAAGTAATACTGAAAGACATGGGCTTTGGGTAGACAATAAAAAGTACCGAAGTCACCAAAAAAGTGTAAAATATCCCCCGACGGCAAAATTTAGGCATTCTACTATGGGTATTGCCATTCTACCATTAGATATAAGGCAGATGCCATGCTGGCAAAGAAATAGCAAGGTTAGATTTTGAAAAGAGATCAGGGAAGTCTAATTGTTAATCATCTAATAGCTCTTCGGCCCAGTGCGGCCCAGTGGAGGCTTTCCTCAGTTTGACATGTATATAGTTTATATTGTTCTTTGTGCCAATTTTGTGCTTTACACTACTAATATTAAACTTTTTTTCGCCGCTCGATTGCCATGGTGTTCCACAAATAGAATCACCTTTCTTTTAGCACCGGCTTCATTTAAATATTTATAATAAACTTTTAGCGAATTTTCAAAGAAAATTACGCTATTGCAATGGCTTCAAAATTTTTGTAATGCGAATTTTTGAAAAATTTTTCCATGGAAATCTGTTTTAGACCATTCTGAATCGATTCCTGAAATTTAACACTTTTTTTTATGTATGTATGTATATATGTATATATGTGTCACTCCAGACGATATCTCCCCTTGGGATGCACTTAAAAATTTCAAATAAATTTTAAAATGTCAATAATATCAAAAGAAAGGATGAGTTCGTTGGCCAGAATTTTTGGAGTCCATTTAGGGGTCAAATTTTGACCATATAGGGTCAAAAAACGTGTTTTTTCCATTTTACCCCCCTTTTATGTGAAAATATGATAAAAGTGTAAATAACAACAATTACTGTACTCTTAAAGAGCTTTCCAACGACATGCATCTTGAAGGGTAAATACTATTTTGACTTTTGTACCCCGTACCCCTGTGTACCAATTTTTTTTTTTCACCCGAGCAAATTCTAAACCAAAATTTTCCTATATTATCATAAGCCAATAAAACGCAGATTTCTTTGAAAATTCGCTCATTAAGTCATGGTGCATGACTGGATTTTTTTTAATTAGATATTAGGGGATATAAATTCTGTATCCCTATACATATTTATACTATTTATATATTAGGAAGAAATGCATTAAGGATATACTTGAATGCCTTAAGAAACAATTTATATGTCCAAATGGTAGTATAAGTTAAAGGGTTAATGCTTTTTATATTAATGTTGTGTTAATCTGCTTTTCCAGAGCTTGAATCCAAATTGAAGGAAGCAGATGGAGGACAAGATAAAGAATCTCAAGCTTCTGGTGCATCTATTGTGAAAGAATATGAAAAAGCAATTAAAACTCTGAAACAGGAGAAGGAAGAAGTTCTTAGAGTATATAAAACTTTATATAACCTATTTTTGCCTTTAAACCTTTGTCATTATTAAATCTTGTCTAATAGGTTATTAAAATATTAACTTATAGTAGAGTAGAGCAAGCGCCTTGAGACACACTATGTCGTCCGAAAGCCTATGTTTCTATGCTAGGCTCTACTGAAGCCCACCGATTTTCCTCTAACAACTTTTATTATAATTATATTATATGCCTGAACACGACGTTATCACATAAATATATTTAATATAATATAATATGTATTATATTTTATATAATCATTTGCTAGTTTTATGACTCGTATTAGCCTGTAAACCAATACATTTCCAGATTTATATGGAGAAATTGTGGGTCCTAAATTCGAAAAAAATAATCAGTTTACAAGTTCAATAACGACAATCACTGTTGAATAGATTACAAGATTTAATGTGAAGAAGACTAAAAAGTAGAAAATAATATACAGCCCTTACATATAGAGCCCTTTAACTTGGCTTTGAAATACCGACACTAGAAAGACGAGACGATAATATTTATCAAAACAACCCCCCTATTGTGACACTAGTTTCTGTTTAGCTCTGTGAACTTATCTCCTAGAAACTGACTTATTTTTCTTATTTGAAATTATCGCTTGCATATTTTAAGGGTTATAAAGTTATGTTTTGTCAGATTTCGGTAAAGGGGTATAAATTGTTGAATTTCGTGTTTTTGGTATTTTAAATAAAAACTTTTTTTACATGTCCTACGGCAAAGAAATCGAGACATTTATAAACTGCAAAAAAATCAAAATGAATAAATTTTTCTTAATTTTTTCAGTTTTTAATTGTTGTATTATATGCATACATACTCAAAGTATGTACATACCATATAATTATGAATTTGAATAGAAATGTGATTAGTGTTAGTGTATTTAATATGAAGTGTTGGACAATAAGTGTTAATTAATGAAATTTGACATCAAAAATATCTGTGAGGTTTTTTGCATTCATCGTTTAACACAAAGAAATATTTCGGTCCCCACAGTTTCGTGCTAAACGGTTTTCAGTGTTTTAAAAAAATAAAAATTAATAAATAAAAGTTTTTAGAAATTGCTTTTATTATAATTTTTTAATCCCTGAAAACTGCTTTTGTTTTTATCATCTTGACTTTTTAAGTATTTAAAATTGAAATGAATTTATTAAAATTAGTTTCAAAATCCACTCTAATATGTATAGTAAAAGTAATGTCAACTTGGTAAAACTCAGTAGATATCAACCTTGTCCAAATCTATGCATGAAATTAAATAACAAAAGTTAAACTTATGTCCTACTAACAGAAATAAAGTTATAAAAGCAAGTTTATGTGTACACTTTTTTTATTTATGTAATATTATTGATTTTTTTTTTTTTTTTTTTTTTTAAGGAAAAAATTGATGCTCAAGATAAGTTAAAAATGCAAGACAAAGAGTTAAAAGATGCTCTTAGTCAAAGAAAATTAGCCATGGCTGAATACACTGAAGTATCTGAAAAGTGAGTTAATTATTTTGTACAGACTGTATTATTTATTTCGAATGGTCTACTTCAAATTATAAATAATTTTAATGTTACCACCAATCTTTATTTATTTTTCCTGTCAATTTTTTTATTATTTTATTTTTCCTCCAAAATTTTTTTTTTTATTATTTTATTTTTCCTACAATTTTTTATTATTATTTTATTTTCTAAAGGTCCTACAGGTTAAGGAAATCCTTAGGGAAAAAGCCTCCGGGGATTTTCCCTACTGAACCCTCACCTTTCCCAACACAAACTTCAAATATCCTTAAGGCCAACTGTCGTCATCTCAATACACGCCCCATCTGACTGAATAGTTCTGGCCTCAAGGCAAAAAAATTGGTTCGGGATTTGGAGACTTCGGTCCACAGGTAGCCCCAAGGCCACCTTTCACACACATATAGGAATTCCTTCTGGTCTGGACTGTTCAGTCCATACCTTTTTCCCTGTCGTGATATGGCTTTCCTCTTCGTGTATGGCACCTTAATAGATTAAGAATAATTCTGGTTACTCTTTTTTAATTTATATTTAATTACAGGTTGAGTGAATTAAGAGGACAGAAATCCAAGTTATCTCGACAGGTTCGAGATAAAGAAGAGGAATTGGAAGTTGCCATGGGTAAGGTAGACAGTTTAAGACAAGATTTAAGAAGAGCAGAAAAACTTCGAAGAGAACTTGAAGTAAGATTGGAAGATGCGGTAGCTGAGGCAACAAAGGAACGCAAACTACGTGAACACTCAGAGCAATATTCTAGGTAATATATCTAAGACATTATATCCGATATTTTATTTAACTGTCCATACGCTATTTTTAAAATCAAAATTTATATTTTAGGATTACCATCTTAATAGTTTATTTTAAAACGACAATATTTTAACTTAAACCAAAACTATTTTAAACTACAATTACCTTGTTACATAAAAGTCTCCTAAATAAAAGCCTGATATAATGAATATGAGCATAATTAGTGCCGAATCTAATTGTTAAAAATATTTTTTTATAAATTAAAATGAATTATTTAAGCATTATCGTAATGCTCCTAACAAGTTTCAAAGATTAACTAAAAAATATAATTAAAGATGCCCCAATTTCTCCCTTCCCTAAGATATGAAAGTGCAATCTTCCATATCCTTCACACACTCCTGTGTAATGGTAAGCCGTTTCCTCTTCCTCTCCACACACTTTGACGTATTGGGTCCTTCTCTACCTTTAGTAATGCCAGGTGTCTTCTGAGCCTGCAGTGTCCAGTTAGCACTCCAACCAGATTTCTCAGGTTGGTCCTGCTCAGTCCTAACAGCCATCTAGTTTTCCTTTTGATTATTTTGGGCAGTAACAACTTTGACTGCCTGCATCCCTATGTTTCTAACCATTCCTTTTCTGCTTCATTCCATACCCACTTCTTAATGGCTGAGTGGGCCTGACCTTTCGACCAGTCAACTGCAGGTTCCGGTCCACAGAAAGGCATAGAGGCTCCTATTTTTGCTACCTCATCTGCTTTCTTGTTCCTTGGGTTCCCTTGGTGTCCCAGGACTCAGAGCAGTGTTACCTCCTTACTTTCTGCCAGCAGCTCTAGTGTTTCCCTACACTCCTTCACCTGGGGCATCGAGAGCGTGTAGTGCCGCTTGGCTATCCAAGCACATAGCTATAGACTTAACTGTTGCTTCCACCACCTCTGGTTGTCTTGCCACCTCTAGGATGGCATAGATTTTTGCCTGAAAGACGGTGGTAAGTGTGCCTAGTGGGAAACTCTCATGGGTGGCGGACTTTTCTAGATACAGTCCCGCTCCCAAGAGACCAGAGCCTCCAAGACTGCTGTAGGTGTCTTCCTCATTGCTCCTGTTATGCTTCTACATGCCAACCTCTGAATCTTGTTTAGACCCTTAGCCTAACTAGCTACTCATAATATTTAATCATTAAAATAATATGTCAACATTTTTTTTTTTTTTTTTGAGAATTTGAAAAATGGTGAATATGAGGTGCAAATTAAGAAAGACATTAACAAAAACATATTTAGTTGAAATATGGATTATAATATTAATTATTAATCTAAAAATAATGTACTATTATAATAATAATAAACCCAAACCTGTGTAACAGGGCACCAATGCTGTTGCCAATTTGGAACATTAAAATAGCAAAAAAAAAAATTATGTGTTGCATGTTTCAATAAATGATTATTTATAATAGTATGTTTATGTTAACTCTTGCAGACAATTAGAGATGGAAACAGAGAGGTGGCAGGAGCAAAGGAAAGAAGGCGAAACTATTTCTTCTACTGCTTCCAGCGACTCCATAACACCCCAAGAAATTAATAGGTTAGCTTGCTATTACTTCTATTATTATTTATTGATGAAATTTATTTGTAAAGAAGATAATTTTTTTTTTGTACTTTTTCATATACATAGTGTATATTATGAGAGAGTATTATGATGTTGAAAAAGGTCCCCTGAGTCCAAAAAAGGGGTTTTAAAAAATGTGTGTTGCCTGTGCAAATGCAAGGAGGCTTATCTACTGGGCCTAGTCATGCCCTGAGGCGAAATGTAAAACATGAATTTTGGTTCTAAATTAGGGGGCGGCCACCCTTTAAAATCATTTAATGGCTCTTGTTTTTATTAGGTAGATATGGTTAATTTGCCATTGCCCATGCATTCATCAGTAACATTATTAGCCAGTTTCTTTGCTTAATAGTTGATTTTTTACCATTATACAAAATTTACAAAATTAATTGATATGTGTTAGCAAGGTTATTTTAATGATGTTTAGGTTATTTTCATGAAGTTTTTTTTTTTTTTTTTTTTTTTTTTTTTGTATTATAAAAGTTGATTACACCCTAAAGCGGCGGTCACACTACGCTGGTTTGCCAGCCACTGGTTGCTGTTGGCTAGCAGCGCTGGTAAAGTTAAACCTACTCAACTTTATTAGCAGCTACTAAAATGGATAGGCTGGTGCTGGTAGTAGTGAGCAAGAGAATTCACACTATGCTGCTAACAGCCAGCAGCAGCTAGCTCTGTTAAACTAGTAGTGTGACCGCTGATTAAGTTATTTAAATAAATTTATAATACTCTTAAAAATAAATATCCTGGTGCTTTTAAAATAAATATCCTGTTTGAGAAAAGATTAGAAGTTTTAAAGAAACGTTTGAGAAAGCTTTATATTTTTAAAATGCTAAACTTATTAGCATTATAGAAGCCAATCTCATTGCTATATGAATTCTCAACTTCCTGTTGCACTATCAAAGTAAAAAATACCAGAGATAAGATATCTCAAAAATTGAGTATTTCATCAATATTAAACTTTGTATTTTAAAATTTACATTATGTTATTTAGGGTTAAAAGTGAAATGGAGGTGGAATTTAAAGAGAGACTTGTGGAGAGGGAAGCAAGATACCAGATGGAAGTAAGTAGACTCAGGGATGAACTTCGTGAAGTTCAAGTTCAGAGAGATAACCTACTCATAGCTCAGCAACCTATCAATCAAGACCATGAAGTACAAATACTTCAGGAGGAGAACCAGAAACTTGAACTTCAGCTACAATCTGTTAGTACAATATGTTTAACTGCCTATTATTGCTTGAAATTAATACATGAAATTAAAACTTAAATTTGTTTGAAAAACTGGTTTTACTAAGTCACCATGGATTACTTTTGGACCAGGTTTGTATGTGAAATGCTCCTAGGAGCTATTGTTGCAGATTCTCTTGTTTAAAATATTAATCTTAATTTAAACGTGTTCCTTTTAATCAATCTCAGAATAACCTATGAATAAGTGCTTTATAATATTATTTTTTCAGATGAGTGAAAGCTTGAATAGATTAAGACAGCTAGAAGAAGAATATGAAGAGTTGAGGTCTAAGAAAGATGCTATTACACAGTGGGAATCACAGATCTCAGAAATTATACAATGGTTTGTAATTTTGTTGGTCAACTTATTAAATTTTTCATAGTTGCTGGTTATTTTTTTTATTATTTTATTTAAATATAATTTTTCTTTTTTAAATCAGATACATTTTTTGACACCCTGTGTATTATAAGTATTCCAAATAAAATGGTTATTTGTTACATTTTTTTTGTTTTTAAATTATTTTCCAGGGTAAATGATGAGAAAGATGCTCGAGGTTACCTTCAAGCCTTAGCAACTAAAATGACTGAAGAATTAGAGTTCCTAAAGCATTCGACTCAAGCCACTCCTAATAGTCAACATCAAAATTCTGTTAGTAGAAAATTACATAATTACGAGTATCACAACTTAATCTTAGCATTAGATATAACAAGTTTAAGTCTCGAATTAATTAAAACATTATCAAATAGTAGATTGGACTTTCTGAAATTGTAGTCTCATGATATCAACAAGTTACATTTTAGTCATAGCTGCTGAGGTAGAAATCTTTATAGAAATATAGACCAGGACAAGGACCCTTATAATCTCTGTTCAGTCTCTCAGTCAGTCCACCTTCATAATTTTTTAGCAGTGTTTGGATCTTATTAAGCGTGCAACAGTCCTTGGAAGGTTTAGGCTTTCCAAAAGGCGTAAACAATTATATATGTCAAGGATGACATTGGGTTGGCATGTTGCTCCATGAGCTGTATAAAATGTATGATTGGCATTCGCAACTTAATAGATGCCACTTCACTTAAGTAAGACACTATGCCATTGTGAAAAATAAATATTGAAAAATAAATTTATCAAATTTTTCGTGTACTATTCCTTATTTATGTTTATTGCTTTTACAGGATAAAAACTGGAGAAATAGGAGAAGCCAAAAGTTAGAGAAAATGGAGTTACTTAATCTCCAGAGTAGCTTACAGTCTGAAATTCAAGCCAAGCAGGCTATCAATGAAGAGCTGAGCAAAACAAGATCTGAACTTATTGCATCCCAAAAGTTAGTTAATATTTTGTTAATTTACACTTTAAGTTACTGTAAAATCTCACATATTTGCTAGCTGAATTTAAGGCTGAAATTTCAGGAAGAATTAAAAATTTGCATACAATAAGCACCCGAAGTTTGGGGATAATTTTAAGCTTTCAAAATATATTTTTTTTTTCAAAGCAAAAAAAAAAAAAATTAGATTTAGTAGGTATTTATTAACAGTGGCATAAATAATTTAACAACTAGCATCTGTAAAAATTTACATTTATGACAATTACATTAAATTTACATTTGCGACAATTACATTTACTGTCTCGCTTCACTCTACATTAAATGTAATTGTCGCAAAAGAAAAAACGGTCGCGGTAAAGAAAAAACTCACTTCACAGCCTAGTAACATAATATACTATTTTTTGTGGTTCTATAACTTTTTAAGGAACCGAGCTTAAACTTGTCAGACTTCAGGAAAAACTTCCTTTTACCAATTTTTCGATCAATATTAATATTATTACCCATTCATAAGGCGGAATTTTTAGTGAACTTCGATGAAAGTAAAAAAGAAACATGTTGTTGATATTGTTGACTTACAGGTGAGTAAATAAATTTGCCGTCAAAATGTGAATAATATAAACATCCCAAATGGTGGTGGGAGCAAGAGGAGTCATGTTTGCAGTCATTTTAAGTACCTGCGGGGTTGATAGGAGGGTAATAGAAATATTTTAGTGCTGCCACTACCCTTTGACATATGTTCCCTATGAGTCTTGGATTTTTCCAGCCTTTGCATGGATTTAAAAAAAAAAAAAAAAAATGTAACTTACACCTTTTTCCTATACATGCGGCCCAAAATATACTACACCAACCATGTAAAGAGCCTATTGAATATTACATGCTGTCATTTGGTAAATTTTATGTTATGTTTTTGAGCTGATTTACAAAAAGCTACTTTAATCTTGATGAAGTAATTAGATTGTTTCAAGTCAAGTTTCTTATTAAGAAAAATAATAATAATGTGAGATATCTTGATATGTTATTTTACACAAGTAAGGCCGCTCCCTGACTTGTCAGTACCGTATCGGTATGCGGTATTTTCTGCTTTACCCCGACAGCTTACTGATACCGCCTTCATCTCCCCCCATGTCGGTATACTTTCGGTAGAATCTTGCAGTCACGGGCGTGATTATGTCGTCGTCAGAAGAAGATACTATTATAGCGTGTTACATTTATTTGCGATTGCGTAGAAAAGGAAAGAAGTACTGGCGATATCCTTTAATATATAATTTAATATTTAAATATTATAATTTATAACTTTAAAATTAATAAATATAAACAGTAAATACCTAAAATTTTTGTTTTGTGTGAAATTTCCGACCAAGCTTTCTCCCTCAGGTCCTTTCTAGCATGCATATTCCGGTAATTTATAATTGTACAACAATGGATATTTCTCAATTTCTGAGACCAAAATAACATGAATATCTCTCTCCGTTGCCATTTTGAGATGACACCTCGACCACGCTCAAAGATAGAATGATGTTTTTAATCTCAAAGATAGAATGGAGTTTATTAATCTAGTACTTTTTACCACTTCTGTTTTTACTGCATGTTCTTACCGACTCTCGGTATACCGATTCCTTACCGTACCGCTCCCACGCATGACCCTAGTCAGGCCGCTCCCTCACTTGTTGGTACGGTATCGGTAAGCTCTCGCTCGGTACTGATTCGGTACAGATTCTTTACTGGGCGGTAAGGAATCGGTATACCGAGAGTCGGTAAGATTTTCTTACCAACTCTTGGTATACTGATTCCTTACCGCGCGGTAAAGAATCTGTACCGAATCGGTAAAAGATATAGGCGCTCGGTAAAGAATCTTACCACATCGGCATACTAGCTTACCGATACCGTACCGACAAGTCAGGGAGCGGTCTAAGTAGTACAATTTTTAGGAGGTAAAAATCAAATAAACTTGTTAATCCAATGCTTCTCTTGCCAGAGTGCACAATGCAGTATCTGAGATGTGACACTGTAAATCTTAACAGCGGCCTGAATTATGGAAGTTATACAATTATTATGAATGCTGAATCCTTACTGCACCTACTGTGGTTGTACTGTCTTTTCTTTGTTGAAGTTTTAAAAAAGTGCATTGTACATGTTCCCTTAACACATAACATATGATTAAGTGCACATGTGTAATACAAGTAGTATTAATTACTCAACTTGTCTGTAGATTAGATTAAGCCTCATTATTTTTAAATCATATTGTTTCAGGGAATTGAGAGAACTAAGAGTTCGATATGAAGGGCTTAGTCACGAGTTAAAAAGAAAAGAAATGCAATTGAAAGAAATCCAAGGACGTCTAGATGATGGATGTAAGTCTCTTTGTATATATAGTTACATGCAGGCGGAACATAGCAGAAAAACAAGCACCTCTCTACATATTAGTAGATCTAACTAATTACTCCAATCACGTATACCTATCTCTATCACTGTGTAATTAATAGCCACCAAAATGTTGCAATAGCCACCTTGAATTGTATTTTCACGAACCCCATTAGATTATAGTTTTGAAATAGAATTTTATTACTTTTTATGTTCTTCAATCCTTCGTATAATTAATTTTATGGATATAGCTCTATCCTCCTTCCTTTATGTACCTAGTCACCTTGTATTTTATGTACTTATAAACGTGTTCCTATATTTTCCCCTAATTTTTTTGTTATTATTTCTGTTTTCCTTCTAGAAAACTAAATTCTAGCTTTATAAGTCCCAAGAATTTCATTATTCTTACTAAAAAAATGATATGTGATTTAAAATTGTATGGAAACAAAGACTATAATTTTTTTTAATTGTTTAGACAGTGAAAATATTGGACTATTTATTTTCTTTTTTCTTTTTGTTTCTTTTCTTAATTGACTTGCATGAATTTGTCTTTTCTTGGAGATGTAGAATTTATTAATGTATAATTAGATCCAGTGTACTAAATTAGAATACCTTTACTATATTCGAGCAAAACACTATTCTGCATGTACATTACAACAAATTCAAAATATATATTTTAATTGAAAAAATTAAAACTATATTTTAGTCAATGATATTGTAGTTTTATTAATTTATTTTTCCTATTTACTGACATTGATTTATTTATTTTATTGCTTTTGCATGCTAACCTTTTAATTTCCTTCTCTTTGCCTTTAGAAATTGAATTAGTAAAAATTGCTGCATGTTACATCAACTATTGCAAGATTTAAATTAATTTCTTATTTTATTTTTTTATTTTATTATTATTATATTTTTTTTTTTTTTTTGTTCTGAGGAAGACTACACTGGAAGTTAGAATAATTATAATATTTGATAATAATTATCAGAACTCATAATTTTTTATTGAATTATATTTTTTAACTTTAGCTTCTTAGCAATTTATTTATTGGTTTTTGTACAAAAATTATTCTTAGTTTTTCTAGTCTTTAATAAATTGTTGTAGAGATTAATTTATTTTTTAATTGTTATTTTTATTTAATAAAGCTTTATTAAAAAAAAAGAAAGATCAAGTTATTTTATTTATTTACTGTTTGTGTTTGTCTATTCCAGTGTTGTTCTTGTGTAATTATTTATTTTTATTATTATTTTTTTTTTTTTTTTCCTATAATCTTTAATTTTCCTTCTTTTTTTTCATGTTCACCTTTATTATTATTTTAATTTATTTTTTTAATTGTTACACATATTTATACCTTTTATCCTTTTGTTTGTGTGAAAATAATTTGTAAAAATAACTGTACTTTAGGGAGACAAAGAATAGTGGTGAAACTAACTGCAAAGATGCTGAAACTTAAGATCTATTTAAATCTAAAATCTTAATATTATCTAATCAGCACAAGTAATTTTCCCTTAACATAATTTCTGGGCTTTCTAATTCCTATAAAATTCCTCTCTTGGAAGCTAGAGTATATTAAATTATCTATTACTTTTAAAGGATGTGTTCAATATTTTTGTTAACTTTTTTTATTTCAATTTATTTTTTATTTTCTTTAGGGGAACTATTGTAAAAAATAATTTGTCTTTTCTTAATATTTTTTCTACTTCGTTAAGTTTAACAACATTAAATTTAACAATTTATTCATTTTGTTTTTTAATGAGGGGGAAATGAAATATTGAAAAAAACACAAAAAAAACAATATATTTTATGACTTGGTTATTTGTCATAAGCAATGAGAAAATTTAAATAATTGTTAAATTTAAGTTCATAACAATAGTCTTAAGTCAAAGCATTTATTCCACTGTATTTAGACGAATGTGGCTCCAAAATATAAATAACTGTACATTTACACTAGGAATCATGTGGCTCTATCATTGAAGCAAGCAATTTAGTAAAAAAAATAGTTAATTGTGATGAGTAGCCTAGTTAAAGATGGTGAGTGGAATAGAGAGTAGTGTAGTAGGAGTGATAGGTGGCTTTATAATCTACACCCTTCAACTACCTCACTTGTTCTGCAGCTACTTTTTAACGATTATTATAAATGTTTCACTTCACTACACAAAAATGTTGCTTGTTAAAATTGGTACATGCCTGTTTCAATATTAATTTATACAATATAAATGAAGTTATATTAAAATTAATTCATAGGATATTGTAAAAATTTGTTTTACCTTTTTTGAACATTTAGTATTTAATGAATTTAGTGATCTTTATCTCTTCATACTTTCGCTGTTGGTTTTACTAAACAAATTTTTGTCCCGTTAAATAGATTAAAGTAAAACTTTTTCCCGTCTTTTTTTTTTTTTTTTTTTTTTTTAAATTTTTGCTCACGAACAGTAGGAAGGTTAACACAGTCTAACAAACTTTGCCTTAGCATTAACATGTATAACAAATTTCAACTGAATCGGTCATATAAGTTACTCACAGACGACAAACAAGCATGGTGTTTATTTTGTTGAATTTTGGAAGCTTGTTGCGCTCACTTCATTAACAATTTTAAAATATATTATTATAAATATAATTTTCTCTGATAGATTTTTTTTTTTTTTTTTTTTTTTTTTGTATATTTATTTCTCAAAAGGCCATAGTTTAATATTACCAAAATATTGGCTTATTCGTCATATTTAAGAATTATTATTACCTCATTTTTCCTATGGTGGAATATGCTTTGACTTTTTAAAGATGGTTTACCATCTAAGGTGAAACAAATCTTCCTCTACACTTAGTGTAATAATAGTAACTATTAAAATACATTTTTTAATTAAAGTTAGCGTTGTTGATAGAGATTTTCTATTGTAATAACTAGAGAATGATAATTAGAGAATTTTCTTCTTCCAGATGGAAAAAGCATTTTCAGCTCAGCAATAAGTAGCAAAATTAGAGTCAGAACTATACAAAAACATTCCACAGAACTATACAAAAACATTCCCCAGAACTATACAAAAACATTCCATGTAAAATAAAAAACTTTTTTTTTTTTGTGGAAGTAGAATGATCTATTTCTTGTATTTTAAGTGATGGTATTTTACTACCAGGTTACTGCATGTTGGTTGAATGATATTTTTATCTATGGTCTAATTATGATTTCATTCTTGTTATAACATAATTATTTTACAATATATGTATTTATTTTTTAAGTAATTAACCTAAATTTCTCCATTTATTTTTTTTTACCCTGTGATTTATATAACGTCCATTTTTTTATTAATATCCTCAGAATTAACTTAAAAAATTCTAAATATATATACAAGGATTTATAAAAAGATCATTTGAATCATCTTATTTAATAGCATTAAATTATATCTTGTCTTCTCAATTAGATGTAAGTTATCTCTTCAAAGAAGGAATAACAGGAAAACGTAATAGAGCAATTATTTTTAGAATATACACCAAGGATTTGAAGATTATAGCCCATGACGTTCCGAAAGCTGATTAATATAGCCCTCAATGAAATTAAGTTTGACAACCCTGGCCTGTACAGATTTAAAAGAGGAAACAATTATCGTCCTCAATATTTCTTAGCTAGAGTGCATGTACACTTGACATTCCTAGAAGTGATTATCTATTATCTGTATAATGATATTGTGATTATTTAGCCATTTAAACTAAGGTACTCTAAGGATATGGTACAACAAATACAGTATATACCCATAAATAATAAAAATATTATGTGTAATAATAGTAGAAAAAAAAAAAAATCTTTTAGAACTTTTAAAAGTTTTAAGGGTAGCTGTCAACATACGTAGAATTGATTATGTCCTTGGTTTCCTTTATTAAAAATGATGTAAAAAAGTTGTTATCAAGTCTTAGTTTCTGATCGTTATGCTCAGCACAAACGCACATTATTTCTCACTCCTTACTTCCTCTTCCCCCTTTTCAAAAGTCATTGATGTTAACCTCTAGTTACATAAATTTTGTTATATTTGTAAAAATAACCAGATAGTCCTGTCATAATTCCTTTTTTTAAATTTATTAACATATATGAATTAATAAACACATTCTTCGTTATTTATGTCACTAATAACTGTTAGTGCAATAACATTTATAGTAAGTGCTTGCTCTGGTTATTTATTTTATTTCTCTTTTTTTGTACTACATAATGAATCTTCTTAAAGAAGTAAGTAAATATTATTTGTAATATACTTCTTCAATCTGGTGCTTGATTAGTGCTGGAAAATAAGGTTATCCCACTGTATTAAACTAACAATTAAGAGCAATATAGACTATTGGAAGTGTTGTTGGTACTTAATAGAACAGAAGTTTAAATATTTGAAAGTACAAAAGGCTATTTGCCTAGACCACTTTATTTAATATTAATACTTACTGACAAAGTTTTTCAATAAGTTGTGATCAGATGATAATTGTGTAAAGTAATATGCCTTATAGAGTGATGTTTTCAATGGCATTAAATTATTTAGATTCTTAAAACTTAAATCTATTTAAACTCTAGAAGTAGATCAATTTTTAAAAAGTGTTATTACTATATTCTATATTTATTCGCTTCAATTCTTTTTGCCTCTTTACTAGAAAATCATTGGTATAAAATTATATTAATTTTGATTTGAGTCCTAGATTTTAAACTCATCCCCTTGATAACTTAATTGGTTAGTTTTTGATCACAACTCTTAAAATAAAGAAGAAAGACATGAAAGTACACGATCCAGGTTTGTTCTTTCTTTTTTTCTTGTTATTCTATCCACAGACGAAAGGTCCCCGTTCTATATCTGCGGAGTTACAAGCTGTCTCTGGGGTCTCATACTTCTCATTGTCAAATTATATTTCTGACATATATTCGGTGAGGCTGCGACCAGGCTGTCCACTGCCGTCATAATTTTTGGTAAAGTAGAGCACAAACCCCCATCTCGAGCCTGTTTTTAATTTCCGACAACCCTGGTTGCTTGTCGCATTCCTGTGCTCGTTTTGCTAAGAAAACTCTTAACATCTTGTATATATTCCTCCCTGCTACCCATGCCAATCCATCCAAGAGGCTTTGTTTATTTTATTTTTTTCAATTATTATTTATTTATATATCTAATTATTTATCACTTGTGAATATTCCAAACTTCTGACATTTTGAATTCTGTGTTACCCCTTTTCTTGTTTTTACTGTTATGAGATGTGTTATCCTTACATTTATTTTTTTTAATGTAACCATGTCATTTTATAATGGTAATTTCCAAAATGATAAACATTAAAAAAAAATCGATAAAAAAGGTTTATTAATTTCATATAATTTGTATTTAATTTTTTTTTTTTTGTAATTATTATTACTCTTGTGACAGTTTAGATTGAGGGATATTAATTTAAAGTTAATGACATCTGAAATATGAGGAAAGCCTGTTTCAATAAGTCCTTAACAGCCACATTTAACCCTATCAGTTATCATACAATATATTTTGGAAATTACCTTGTGAGCTGAAATGATTGAACATCCATATTAATTTATAATATTATTATTATTTATTTTCTATTACGTAAATTGTTATTTCATCATTATAATTTATATATATATTTTTTTTTGATGTTGAGAAATATTTGTGTGAGCCCAAATAAGAGCTGAAGATAATTCCTGCTTGTCTAAATGTGCTTTTCCATTGGCTACAACACTTATACAAACTGAGTGAATTTTAATATCCGAGGTTTAAGTGTTTCATTTTGGGTTTTAGTTTGATAGAACTTAATAGATTTAAGAATTTTTAGATCAAAACTAATATTAAATTTACTTATCGTCAAATTACAGAGTCGATACTGCCTATTTAAATAAATACAAAAAAAGGATAAATATTTGCATTACTGATGTAGCTGCTTAAATGTCTCTGATTACAATATCGTCTTAAACTTTTTAAGGAAAAAAATAAAAAAACCGGTATTGTTAAAACTTAATTTATTCCCTCCAATGATCAAAACGAATGTCTTTTGAAATACATCAACTAATGTTTACTGATCTTAAGGTAAAAAAGAGAAACTTAAATAAAATGCAGACTCTTTTTGCAATCTTAGTTTTACTGACTATTTTTTATTCTTAAGTAAAAGATCCAAACTTGATTGTTTAAATATTTTGAATTATCTGCAAAGTAAATAAGTTTTATCGTCTTAAAGACAATTATTTTCAGCGAAAATAAGTGAAAAAAAATAACACTATTTTACTGCTTTGTTAAATATGTTTACTATCTGTAACCTTTAAGAATAATTTAAAACAGTCTTCTGTTTAATATGTACAATGATTGGCCATTATATATTAGTTGTCTGTCAATCTCAGATCAACAAAGTATAAAAATGTTGCATGATATATTTTTGATGTGAATAAATTTTATATCCTCTGCATAAAATTTCAGAATGTTCAAGACGGAAACAAATAATTCTAATTTTTTAGCTTAATTTTTTTCATTGTTTTTAATGGTACAAGGTTGACATACCCTTACTAATTCTTGAAATTAGGTTTTCTAATCTTCTAAGGACCTATTAATGATGAAATAAATCACTTTTTCAATTGTTTTTGTTGTACTAGGCTGCAAAATAAATGAACAATAATTTGTGTTTTTTATCCTATTAAATCTAGATTTTTCAGATTTTTTTACCTGTAATTTTAATCATTAACAGTTTATTTTTTTTATACTAACCATTAAGGGTTTTTTTTTTTTAATTTTTTATTTAGTTTGTTGTAATGTTAAGTATAAATAGCAGAAAAAATAGACCAACTTAAGTAGAAAATTTACTTGTAATAAAAACTTAATTCTTTTAGATAATTTAAGAAATTATTGTTTTAAGTTAAAAATGAAAAGGTTTGATCTCTCCTTAAGGCCCCCATACACGATCAAACATAAACCTGATGTCGGGCAAATTTAGGCCATACATGTCAAACATCATGTTGGGGAAAACATCAAACAGCCCCCTACACGGTCAAAGTGTTTGTGCAAACATTTTGACTGTGTATGTGGGCCTTTAGATTGTAATTGGTTTTTATTTTGTGGATAAAATTAATACATCAAATCAATACTTTATTAATATAAAATTACTAAATTAATTAATTTAAAATATATATAATAACAAAAGATAACGCAACCACGAAATTTAACAGAGTTCGGTCACAAAAAAAGCACAACATTCTCCAAAAACTTGATGATTCGGCTTTATTTAAAACCTTCTTCAGGAGATCTATTACAGAAGAAATTTAGAAATGTTAACAATAGATGTAATAAAGCTCAAACAAATTCAAAACTTGAGAAAAAAAAACAAAAATATCTCATTTGTAAAAAAGAAACTCAGGATTTCTCCTTATGGTCTGTCGAATAGTTCAATAATTCACCTTCCAAACATGTTTCATCAATTGCTATATTTCAACCTCTTAGGGTAATCTTCAAGCTAAAACGCAATTTTCAAATTCATTTAATTATATAATCTTATTATAACATTTCTTAATTTCTTTTGTTATAGATCCCATAAACAAGGTTTTAAATAAAGCCAAAATGTCGGGTTTTTGGAGAATGTTGTGAGGGGTTGTTGTGTTTTTTGTGACCCTGTGTTGTTTTAATTTGTTATATATATATATATATATATATATATATATATATATATATAATGTTTAAAATAATTTAGGAGTACAATAATTTATGTCAGAAAGGAAATTAATACTTACCTTGATATTACTGCAAACAATGAACAACACTGAATCCTCTGAATAATCCTTAGTATGTTGTTAAGAGGAATACAAATTTCCAGAAATCAAAGTTTTTTAAGGCCCAAATGTACATCACATAGTTTTATCTGAGTTCATATTTATTGATTTCAAATCAATTTTAGACAAAAAAAAAAAAAGTGAAAATTACGGTTTAGACAATTATAAAGTTATACTGTTATATGAATCTCCATTCAATCTAAAATTTAATTTGTCTCCCACTTGTTTGTTGTATTATGTAAAATTAGTCTCCAAGGTAAATATAAGATAACAGTTTCAGTCTTATCACATTTTTTTTCTCTTTCTATCTCATTCTTACTTTAGGGCTTTTAAATTTATCTCTTTTATTATTGTTATGTTTATTTATACAACCCACATTTTTTGTTGATAAAATATAGGATACACTTGAAAGAGTTCTTTATATTGTTATAAAATTTTACTGATCAATAATTTTTTTATTATTATTATTATTTATTCAACTAAAAGAAAATGACATATTTTTGTGGTGCAGTTGGAGGTGGAAGTTCGTCGCAGACTTACCTGGGTGAGTTCCTGAAGGAAGGTGCTATTGAAAGTGATGATGGTGATATCGAAGATAATAGGGCTCCGTCTCTTACCTCTAGTAAATCTAATCTTTCTGACTCTTTAGTAAGTTTTTTCTTTTTTAATTATGTTGAACAATACCTAATTGCAACTTGCATTACCAGCTGAGGCGCTATGCTCACTGAAGAAACAAGTTTCATGAAACATGAACCTTTAGTATCATGAAAACACTTGATTTAAATCATACAGAAAGGAGCACACTGTATTTTCAAGGAGCACTGTATTTTCATTTGGTTTCATGAAACATGTTTCACGCAACCAATAAGTCATGTATCACTCAATCAAAAAGTCAGGTTTCGTAGAAACCAAGTTGCATGTGATTTCATGTTTATTGTTTTGCTTATCATTTCAGTTTTGATTATTGCGTTTAGTTTGGTGTTCAGTTGTTTATTTAAAATTAGTGCATTAAGAAGCATTTGATTAATTGAATATGATACATTGAATCAATACATCTTTGTTAGAGGACATGGTGAAACTGACAGAAAAAGAGTTTCCTCTTTGTGCACTGAAACGTGAAACTGGTTTTATGAAATTGGTTTTATGAAATCAGTTTCTTCGGTGTGCACAGCGCCTTACTTTTGGATAGTTTACCTTTTTTTTTATCTATTTCTTATTTTTGTATCATGTAAAAATTGGGGGAATTTACAAGGGTGGTCTATAAAGTTCTCTGTATAATTGTAAATTATAGGCATCAGGATATATTTTTTCTCAAAATTTATATCTCAATTTGTTCTGTGAATGCTTCAAGAGGGACTTTATTTGCAATAAGAGAGGGTATTATAGGAAAGAAAGTTTTTTTTATTAGTTCTTTGTTGTTATAAAACTAACAATAACTTTGGTCAGTGAATATTAAAACAAAATGTAATTTGTTAGTCTATAACCAGGTTATACAGATATACTTTCCACTGCAATTGAAATAAAACTAAATTGTTATGTTTTACTATGTTACTAGGATGGAGTAGGCGGAAAACTCAAAGTTCATCAATTTATTATTAGGAGTTTTAACTGTCCTACAAAGTGTTCTCATTGTACCTCCCTTATGGTTGGCCTAACGAGGCAAGGTGCTGTGTGTGATGCCTGTGGCTTTACCTGTCACTCATCTTGCTGCCCTAAAGTACCACCTCTTTGTCCTGTTCTACCACATCAAAGTAAGTAAAAATAAATACATTTATTTTTATAATTTGATTTATTGATTATTTTATTTCATCATGGGTTTTGTCCATTTTATGACTAGAATCCTTTTGTATTTTTGTAATCAATAAGGAAATAAACAATAATGAAGGGATTATGTTTGTTGCAGCTAAAAGACCGCTTGGCATTGATCCAACAAGAGGGATTGGAACAGCGTACGAAGGCTATGTTAAAGTTCCCAAAGCAGGAGGCGTTAAGAAGGGCTGGTCCCGTCAGTTTGTTGTTGTTTGTGATTTTAAACTCTTCCTCTATGATATATCACCTGATAGAAATGCACTTCCTTCAGTATATGTGTCACAGGTATGTTTATAACTTTATCTACGATTGATACGAAATATAACCATTATATCTTTGTTTAGATGCGTAGAAAGTGATTCTTTACGTACTTGTATTCATTGCGCATGCGCGTCTCATAGTTCTGAATAATTCCTCTTCTTTACCACACTAGTGCGGTAAAGAAGAGGAATTTTTCAGCTTTACGCACGATTAGCAAGTTTGTTTACATTTAACAAAACTAATTTGCTGTTCTTTTATTAAAGTAACTGTTTATATCGAGTTTTTAGTGAAAAACAATGAGTGAATCAAGTGACTTTGACGAAATTGTGGAGAATAATACTCCTCCAGAAATAATTAATTCGGCAAAAAATACAACTAATGAATTAATGCCATCTTTATCAAGAGAGAGATACGAACTTACATACAGCAAGTTTATTTTTTTCTGTATTTATTATTTAAATCTAACAATCGTAGATAAAGTACGGTACGCAACTCGAGAGAAAACGGCATTTTGCATTGCTCGTGTGGTTTTACCACCCTCGCTATCGCTCGGGTGCAAACTCCACACTCGCATGCAAAATGCTACTTTCCGCACTCGACGCGTAATGTACTATTATTTCAAAATTACTTTTCCTGTATTTTTATTATGGCGTTCTGAGAATGCCTTGAATATTCTCTTTATTTCTAAATATATTATTTATTAAAGATGTAAAAATAAATGTAGCTCAGTATCTCTGCAGGGGGTAGATACTCTTTATTATTACTATTTCCTTTATGAAAAATAAGTATTTTAATATCAATAATAAATATCATTCTATGAAAAAATTTAAATCCTACAATGCCTATTTTAATTTATTTTTAAACATATTTATAAAGTATTGAACAGGTGATTGTTTTTATCTCATAAACTAGATTTTTCCTGGGAAAACTACTTAATGGTTAAATTTCTCTTTGAATGGGCTATATTTTAGTATACTTTTAATCAATATTGTCAGAAACTTTTTTTGAGAATTAATGTTTTACCCCAAATTAATATGTAAAATTGATTTCTCAATTTTTTTTTCTCGGGGTAAAAACGGCGAATTTCTTCAGAACCTGATGCCAAATTTCATCAAAATTGATTCTATGATTGATTTATATTATGGTTTCACAAATATATATTTTAGATTAAACAACTTGTTCGTTTTTTCCTCTATTTAGACGTTTAGATCCTAAAGAAAGGACAACTTGAAAAATGTGTTTATGGCATTAGAATCTTTTCCCATCCTGAAATTCTAATTTTAAATTTGAAGATTACCTAGTAGCTTTGTCCAACGAACTTATTCTGGCCATTAGTAAATGGTACATGTATATCAAATTTCAAATAAATCAGTTAATATTTACTCAAGTTATTGTCAGACAGGTAAAATTTGCATACAGACAGATAAGATGCACATTTTGTTGAATGTAAGGAGCTTGCTTCAATAAATTGTTAAAAAATCAATCTATGTATGTTTAATTTACTACTTAATATGTATGTTTTTTGTTTTTTTTATTTTTAGATTCTTGATATGAGAGATCAACATTTTGCAGTATCAAGTGTTGGAGATTCTGATGTAATCCACGCTACAAAGAAAGACATCCCTTGCATATTTAGGGTAATTTATTTTAAAATATCACCTTTTTTCTTTTTTTTTTAAGGAAGCTGCTAAGAAGTTTGTCACTCCTTGAATTCCGATACTCACTTTAATCTAGCATTACCAATATGCACTATTAAGCAAAAGTCAAGGTGCAAAATTATAAAACTGCAAAAAGTTAAGTTGTTGACTTATTTTCAGACTGCACCCTGACTTTTGCTCACCCCCTGTCGTTTGATCTTATCTTGAAGACAACTTTTAAGTTTTTTGTTTAAATACTTTATTATATTGTAAAATGTATGCAATCATTATCAAAAATTTCCTCTAGCTGATAAGATAATAATAATAATAATAATACATTTTTCTACTTGTTAAAACTTTTTAAAATTAAGGTATCTTAAAAATAAAAGAGTCATGTTGTCTTTTATCAATTCCAATGTCTTCTCATTACATATTGCATTATATGTACTCTAATTACTATAATAACAGACAAACATTTAATGAATATATTATAATTATATCTTGTTGAGTTAAAAGTGTATTTGGAGCTAATTTAATTTTATATAATGCCTCTTTATTGTAGATAACTACATCTCTTATGGATCCCCCTAGTTTGAAAAATCAGACCCTTATGTTGGCTGATACAGAGAGTGAAAAGAACAAATGGGTCGTGGCTCTAACTGAACTTCACCGAATACTTAAAAGAAATAACCTTCCTAATACATCGGTAAGATAATAGATATTTTATGTTAAAAAAATATATTTAAATTCAAGTGTTTTATGGAGAGGAGACCAGCAGAATTATAAATAGTTACTATTTACTTCTATTCTGATATAATTTTCTGTTTGTAATAGGTGTTCCGAGTGAAGGAAGTTTTAGATAACAGTCAAATAGTCATTAAGAATATAATGTCTGCTGCTATTGTGGATCTAGATCGTCTAGTCATTGGAACTGAAGATGGCCTCTTCTGTTTAGATCTGGACCACAATGGTATTATCTACTTCTTTTTTTCATGTCAATTAGATGTCTATTCTATTAAAACAGCCATATTATAGGTTGGCCAACCTATGTGGGGAAAAATGTAAAGCCACTAGGCGGTTATCCTTAGGGCCACACATACTAAACTCTACCAGTGTCTTGCTTTGTTTGGCCTGACCTTCTAGACGTCAAAATCTTAAGCTCTCATTGGCTCTCCTGCCCATTTTTAGGGTCCATAGGCAAAACCGAGAACGTTTATATTTTCCTGCATCTGTCTGTCTGTCCGTCCATCAGTTTTCTGATGACTTGGAAATTTGGCGTGTATATGTCTTGTACCTACCCACACATGTTAAAAATATAGTGACTAAAAAAAAATATTTTTCAAAAAAATCAGGGTAAAAAACATAAGGGTTAATTTTTTTTTTTTTTTTTCGGCACCGTGAGGGGTATCATATGAAAGGGTACGTCGAGCTGATTACAAAAATATATAATTCTTTGGTTATAACTTTGATAGGGCGAGCGTAAGCAAGTTTGAAGTGGGTGTGAAACGTGTCCCCCCCCCCTCTATCTCACTTATGTGAAGTTAAAAAAAATCTGAAAAAATTCTGGAATATTCTTTAATCAAAAGTAAAGATACCACTTTTTTAAAATTTCGAATTTTTTTTTTTTTTATTTTTTATTGACAAAACACGGTTTTTTATAATTATGGTCTTTTCAATGTATTTAATGGTTGTAGTCCGGTTCAGTGGCAAAAAATACTTTATCAGAAGTTTGTTTATATGTTTTGAGAATATCAGACCCACAGGATAGTTCGAAGTAAGCTTTTTAGCATTTTAAAAAACACCATCAATAGGGTACTGCTTAAACTATACAGTGTGGCCTATGGATCTACTGTGTACACACATCTATGTGTGCTGACTAGCACACACTTGACCTGTTTATTAATTAGTTTCCTACTCTGTCAGAGTAACCTCTGATTGTTAAGTTTAGACCAAAACAGGACATTAAATTGGGGGGGGGGGGGGGGGGGTTATAGATATTGTAGGCCCCAGGGGAAAGTGGGGTCTCTCCCCCAGGAAATATGCATTTTTTTCTCTTTTGACATCGATTATCACAAAATGAAAAAAAAAAAAAATAATGAAAAATGTTAGTCATTACCATTACTGACTCAGTGAAATTGGGTAATGACTCATAAAAATTGGTTATCTAAGGTAATATGCTGAAAGTAAATTGGAAAGTTTTGATATTTGGCATAGTTGTTTATTGATGCTTAAAAATTAAAAAAAACTCCTTAAACATTTTTTGTTAGCTCTATTGCTTTTCGGAAACCGTAGGGATGCCTTCCAAAATTTAACTGTCTGTTCAAAACGGGACGTACGGCCACCCTACTAGACTGACTCACAGTGAAAAAAAAAAATCTTTTGAGGATTGCTTTATGTATTATCTAAATTATTGATTATTAATAATATTATTGCAGAGGTTAGTAGAGTAGGAGAGGGCAAGAGAGTGTACGAGGTGGAGATGGTGGCTGAAGAACAATTGTTAGTGGTTGTTTCTGGTAGACAGAGGCAAGTTAGGCTGGTACCCGTGAGGGCATTGGATGGACATGAAGTAGAATGGATTAAAGTACCTGAAACTAAGGGTTGCATAACCTTCTCTACAGGTGTTATATGTAGGACACCACATCCAGTCTATTCACTTTGTGTCGCTATCAAAAGACAGGTAATTTTTATCTTAATATAATTATCTTACCTCTAGTTATTTATGTATTTATATATATATATATATATATATATATTTTGTTAATAACCTTGAAAATTCTCAATTTGTCCTCAAGCTTGTTTTTTGTGATGAGTATATCAACAATTCAACTCAACAACTCTTCCTCCATGTTTGTATTTAGTGTGCAACAAATATCTTTCACTGTGGTTATTTCATTGCAGCAGAATACATCACAGATAATAATATATGAGATAACAAGGACTAAGAGCAGGCATAAAAGAATACGAGAAGTAATGTTACCAACTTTAGCCCAGAGCCTGTTTGTATTTTCTGAGGGAAGACTCTGTGTTGGTTACCAGGCTGGCTTCTCCCTGTATTCTATTCTGGGCGACCATCATCCCATCTGTAAGTTCTCTTTTTCATTAATTACAGTAGTCAACAGAATTAGACAAAATCAGGTGGAGTAAAAGAAAAGAATAGTCTGTTGTTAACTATATTTTAAGAAATTGACGAGGTCACCATCCCCATGTGGGGATGTAAACAGGACAAAATGGAAATATTGTCATTTCACAGTTAATGTCATAATTTCAGTACAATTTCTACTCTTTATCACTCAAATTTTAACAAGGGTAGGAAAGATGTGTCAATTAGCATGTTTGATATGCTGGAATGTATATAGAAATTGATGAAGCTTGAGCTTATAATGTCCAGGGCTGGATGTGGAATGTACATACATATGTACATGTAGTTGTTATTTATTAATTTCTTTACTAGAATATTAGCAAGTTTTCTTTTTTTTAATATATATATATATATATATATATATATATATATATATATATATATATATATATATATATATATATATATATATATAGATATATATATATATTTAACATTTTGGTTTGTTTTCAGCTTTAATCCATGCAGATAATCCATTGCTTGGGTTCTTGGCATATAGTGGAGTGGATGCTCTTCTTGCTGTGGAGCTCTATAATGGAGAATATCTCCTTGCTTTCCATACTTTAGCCATTTATGTAGATTCTCAAGGAAAGAAATCTAGACCTACAGAAATTATGTATCCAGCTGTACCGACTGCTATTAGTAAGTATTACTGTTGTGTTGAACCACAAAAGTTGATATAACTTATTACCAACAAATAGAAATTATTTATGAGTGACCTTGCTTAAATTTATATAACTCTGACTGTATGTGCTTTTGGTGCATGCCAAGTAAAAAAAAATGATGATATGGTTGTCCTGATATTTAGGCTAGAAGTTCATCTCCCTCTTTTTATGATTGGTGCTTAAATCCTAGGAGAACATTCCAAAAATGCTCTAGGAGTAAGGCATTGGACTTTTATTCTTATATATCTAACGTTTTACAAATTATGCACACTTAGGGCCACCCATTAAGAATAATGTGTGACAAAAACTGAAGAAATTTCAATCACTTATAGCTTGGTATTTTGGTTATCATTGGTATTTGGATTTCATATACATAGTTTGTGTTGTAGTAGACAAGTACCAGGACTTATTTTGTCTGCTAGGGAAGGGGTGGAGAATGGTCTCTATGGGCAGGATTGGTGGGGGGGGGGGGGGGGGGGTCATGTAATCTAGAACTGTGGTTCTTAACCGGGGGGCCTTGGAAGGTATTTAGGTACTATATATATTATATTTAGAGATTTTAAGGGGGCCGTGGTTACCAAAAGGTTAAGAACCACTGATCTAGAAGACCCATCTCAGGTGCCTCTGACTCTCTGAAGTGTAGAGATTGAGCCAAGATGCAGCGAACCATCCAGTACCGCTGTGACTTCAAATTTTGTGTCTTATAAGTACGAAGTCATGTCCAGAACGCATGTTTTGAGTGGCATAAAAAATTCAAAATGGCCAGGAAGACCCTCCTCGACCTAGAAAGCCCCGCATGAGCATATCAAGACTGAAATCAATGCGCATTGTCTTCTTCGACGCAAAAGGTGTGGTCCACAAGGAGTCTGTGCCTGCTGGACACACGTTGAACAGTAATTTTTACCAGAAATGCTCAAATGTTTGAAAAGTAGGGTCTGCCGCATCCGAAGAGAGATTGCAGATACCTTGAAGTCGCTCATTGTGAGGGAGGCACTGTCGAAACACAACTTGGCAATGCTGCCACAAACACGATTCCAGATTTGGCTCCTGCCGACTTCTTTTTGTTCCCCCGGATCAAAATGAACCTGAAAGGTCATAATTTTGAAACGATTGAGGGTGTTCAAGCAGCATCAACTCGGTGCCTGGAGAGTCGGAGTGTGGGGGGAGGGGCATGAATGATGGAAATAGTGCTGGCAGGGATGTATTAATATGCTGGAGGGTTATATTTTGAAGAATATTAACTCATTGTTAATACGAGAGTTGATCAATAAGTAAGGGTTCCAACACTCTAGCTTAAGCTGACAAAGTAGGACGAGAGATGTGGCAACACTTTTTCAAACGAACCCTCGCTGAATCCTCTGAACCTTTTAGTTTGCCAACTAAAGCATTTTGAAATGGACCTCCCTATTTCCATCCCCACCTTGTTGGGCCTCTGGGAAATCATACGGTTTCTTACAGCAAAAGACATTCCGCCAATTGAAATTCACAGACAGCTTGGAGAGGGATGTGTGGACATATAAAATGTGCGTAAATGGGTTCGTGAGTTTGGACAGGGTTAGAAAAATATTCATGGTGAAGAGCGAAGTGGGAAACCAACAACATCCATCACAGATGAGGTGGTGGTAAAAGTCGATGAATTGGTGAGGCAAGATCGATGTGTACCTACTTGTGAACTTAGTTTATTGCTTCCTAACATTTCTAAAGGGTCTGTACAGACCATTTTGAATGACAAATTGATGTTCCATAAGGTTTGTGCGAGGTGGGTTCCAAGGCGGTCATGTTAACAAAAGGTGTCTCACTACTGCATGACAACTCCCGTCCTCATGTGGCAAACTCCACAAAGAACCTTCTGATCAAGTTTGGTTAGGGCATAGTGACTCATCCTCCTTCCAGTCTAGACTTTGGCACCTAGTGATTACTATCTTTTCACCTCCCTTAAAGAACATTTGGTTGGCCAACGCTTTGATAATGATAAAGAAGTCAAGTAAGAGGTGCAAAGCTGGCTTAGTGATCAGGCGAGAGATTTCTTCGACACTGTTTATTGGCAACACGAGAAAAGTTTCCTGAAAGAGTCCAAAAGTGCTTGGATCGGGAGGGCGATTATGTTGAGAAATAGTTGATAGTTGTCCTACACAATTAAATTATTTTTATTTTTAATACATGTTTTTTTGATTTTATAAAAATGTGGATACCTTACCTATTGACCAACCCTTGTATATCTTTAATACATTTTTTAAAATAAAATCAGTCCTGACACTTATTAAACTATGTAGTATAGATGAGTTTTACCCAATTAACCTAATTTTCTTTTTTCTAGGCTATCTTGATGGACATTTATTAGTATACTCTGACACTCATGTGGATATATTTGAAGGTCCCACTGGTACCTGGGTTCAAACATTAAACATTAAGAAATCACGCCCTATTAACTGTTCTGGCTCTATTAGTTCCTGCCTAGTCAACGATATGCTTTACATCGTTCATATCAGTAATATTGATTCTGGAGATGCTGTCACTGTTCTTGGTGATTCTAGGTCTACTTCTAGAAGAAGGTAAAGTTGTAAAAGTTAAATGCATTAAGTTATGAAGATTGTTTTTACTTTGTGATTTAATTATTTTTGTGTTATATGTGTTTATATTAATGCATTAATCAGTGGAGTACATAGGGTGGGCCCTTTGGGGCATCGAGTTGTAACACGTCAACATCAATAAGACAAAGATACTAGATTCAAGATAACGAGTCAACTATTAAAAAGTCAACATCCCAAGATTAGAACCAAGTAATAAGATATCAAGAAAACAAGAGAATGAGTAAAATAATAAACAAGTCAGCAAGCCAACAGTAAAATTAATTGTTTATTTTAAGCTTGTCCATAGAAAATAGTTTTCTGTGATTTCTAATGATATAAAAATACATTTAACAATAATGGTCCATAAGTATTTTAGATTTTATTCTATGGTTTGATTTTACCTTTAGATTTAGTATCCGAGAAGGTTACAGGCCAGATAGGAGATCAAAGATGATATCAGCTCCTACTAATTTTAACCACATATCTCACATGGGTCCTGGAGATGGCATTCAGATACAGAGACTCTTAGATCTTCCAACCACTATTGAAACAGCTGATCATCAGCCACACCACAGGGTATGTATTATTTCTTATACATAAGTTAAGGGTCATATTATTATATAATATAGTACTAGGACAAAATAATGTTGACCCTTATTTAGTTGTTTAATTATAATAGTAATAATCTTGCTACAACAGCCAACAACCGTTTTATAGTAAAATAATCTAATTATAATAAAAATAAATAAATTAAATAAACCTAAAATTATAAAAACTTTTATTATTAAATGATAAAAATTAATTATTATTAACTTGCTGTAGACTCTATCAAGCAGTTCTGTTAGCAAGATAAGTACCTCTAGTGGAGGTAGGCCTCCTCCTCATCATTCCTCCAGAACATCTCACCACTCTCATAATGGTAAGTGTAGAAATTTTCTTTTTTTGACATGTTTGTGATCAGAGTTATTAACCTGATATGTGTGTGTGTGAATAATATATATATATATATATATATATATATATATATATATATATATATATATATATATATATATATATATATATTATTTTTTTAAATGTTACACTGTTTTTTATTTAGGTGTTCGTGGAAGTAGTAGTGGTAGTGGCAGAAGGCCAAGTACCACTCCACCAGCCTTGCCTAGAACACCAGATAGAGATCTGTCTCATCATGAGTCTTCCTTTAAATTAGTAAGTATTTAGTGGAGAAGTATTTTAAGTGTAATTATTGCCTGTTCTTTAAGTTATGTTCTCATTTTAAGCTGAATATTTTGTTTTAATGTATAATTTTAACCTTGTAGGATAGCAGTGGTATTGGTAGTTCAAGGCATTCAGTCGCATCTAACAACAGTAGCAACCCAAGTACTCCACCCAGCCCTGGGCGAGATCATGGTTCATCTAGCTATGATTCTTAAAAAAAACTTTTTTTCAACCAGTATTAAATTGGATCTTAGATTGGTTCAAACAAAATTTTATGTTACAAGCAAATAATGTTATATACTCCATAAAAAATAATAATTAGGGTTGCTTTCAATATTCATGTGCGATTGGTTCCTATGTAGCTCTCAATTAGTCGGTTGATACAAGAGTGAAAGTATATATATATATATATATATGTGTGTGTGTGTGTGTGTGCATATAGCTCATCAGTTTTATATTATTCCAAATTTGTTATAATGAGGATCTATCGAGAACTTATATTGAATATAAATGATGAACCACCCTCAAAAGCAGAGAAGACCACACGCCCTGTAAACCCGTTGCAAGCAAGTCAAATGTGTATATATTACCATAGTGTGACGTTAAAATTGCTGCTAATTAAGTCTTTCATGTCTAAGATATTAGTGTTACTTTATATAAATGAATTAAATTATTAAAGGGAAAAGTGGTGAGAGAAATCTTAAGGCCCATGACATTTGTCTTTCCTCTGGGAAAAAGTTGTTAATTTATTTATTTAAACAAATGAAGATAATAGTTTTTTATGCTGATAGTGTTTAAAATTTGGTATGTGGTTAAGGTCAATGTGGTAAAATAAATTGATGTTTTAAGATTTATATAAATCCATTAAGTGCACTTTTTTCCAAATAGTCAACTAATTGTTATTTAAGGTGATATTTTTGTCTTGATAATAACACTAGATGTTCAGGTTTTTTTTTAATTGATTGTTATTAAACTTTTCATTTGACCTTAATGATTGACCTCCATGCCAATGTTATTCACTTGTAAGGAGATCTATTTAATTCTATTTATATTGTTTTTAAAAGGCCTAAATTATTTATTTATTATTGTATTTTTTTTATTATTTTGTGTGTGATAGTTCCTTATTATAACTTGCCCTTTTTTAAGCTAGAAGCTGTTAGTCCAAACAGTTTGACCACGCTTTGACTGAATTTATAATCTTCTTTTAACCGTAATCATCTTAAAATTTACCTTCTTCTATTTGCATATTTAATCCAATATTCTTTGCCCTGTAGATCCATCATGTCTGTGATCCCATCTTAATTTAGAAAAATAAAATAATTGGTGCATAGCATTTGAAATAATTCATCTCTGAATTTATTTTTAATTGTTATACTACTTCATTTATTTATTTATTTTTTTTCAAATGTATGTAATTACATTATAGATTTGGATTTATCTTTCTCTCCTGTGTTAGTTTCGTTTTAAATGAATATTTATTTAATAGGATAATTTATGAGTTTATGTATATTTACACTATGAATATTCATTTTGGTTGCAAAATATTTTTAAAAAAACATGAATGGCCTCTTATTCGTAAAATTATTAATAGAGCACTTTGTAATAAAAAAAAAAATGAATTTGATTTTTAGATGAAATTATAAATTAATTAATTTTTGTACATATTATATTATATCAATTGATTATTATTGGAACGCCTTTTTTTTAAATTATTATTTTAATTAAATTAAGTCTTTATTGTATATTTATTCATATAATATAAACCCATAGTTAAAACACAGTATGAACTAAATAAATTTGTAAATATTAAATCAAATATTTATGGAATTATTGCTATTAGCTGATTACTGTAATGCATAATATTGTTTATTAGGTAAGTAATTATTTATTGTATTTATTTTATTACCTGAAATTAAACTGTTGTAAAAATGATATAATCGTCTTATTTAATTAAATATTGTCTTATTTCAATTTTAAAATTTTTTAATGTGTTGTCTTTTTTTGCCTTGACTTACATTAAAGTAGTTTTTCTGACCAAAAATGATTAATAAAATATCTGAAATAATATTTTATAAATATTAGTTTATTTGGTGTAATTTTTATTTTAATAAGAATTCTCAAGCTGTTATTATTCTATTGTTTAATTTAATTTTCATCTTCAGGCAAGCTTTCTTTAAAAAAAGAAAGAAATTTTATTACTTTTTTTTTTAATTTATTGTATCTTTCTAAATCAATTTCACCTTAAAATACATTGGGCATTATATGGTAAATACAGGTTTACCTTAATTAGGTATTACAATGATCTGTTTTATTGATTTTTATAAAAATATTATGAGTTAGTCAAAGTGGTATGAATCCTTATATCTAACTGTGTAATTTTGAATGAGTATCTGATTTTATTATTCTCTTAAGCTGCACTTTCAACTTTAATTATATATATTCACTCATTTATTTGTCTTCCAAACTAACAATTCAAAGTTGTAGCTGTTTTATTTATTGTCTTTTATTCTTCTTTCTATAATTGCTGTTTCTGAAATAACTTCAGGCCTTATTTATTCATTTTTTTTCTCAAAGACATTAAAGTGTAATCACTCCATTAGACATTTCAGTATGTAGAAATAACATGTAAGGCTAGGAAATTTTATTGTTAAGCAAAATTAATTAAAGTCTGTTGTATATTGAATCTAGTTCTTCTTCTATTATTTCTTGCTTAACATTGTTAATACTTGTTTTTATATTTTTCTATATAACGTTGTTTTTATATTGTAAACTAAAAGTGGGGAACTTGTTGGGAAACATTTTAGCAATTATAGTCACATTTATAAAAAGCTAAAGTTACTCTACATTCTAAGCCCCTCTTTTATCAAATAAATAACACATTTTAGGGATGCCAGTAGCACTTGGTAAGAAATGTCCTCTTATCTAAAAACAGTACTAAAAAGGTAAAGCACAAGCGGGCTTAGAAAGTTGAGTAACCTGCTCACATCCTAGGGATGTGAGTAAGCCTATTGGGAGTCCTAGTGCCTGTTAAATGTATGTTTTTCTGCCAAATCCAATATAATATAACTAACTGCTATCTTTCATCATATAGTGGTTTTAGAAGTTTCCAAACTTTTCCATGGAATCACTAGTGCTATAAGATGTCAAGTGGGTTTGTATATGTGTATGAATGATTGAGGTGGTTTGTGACAGTTCAGGTATAATGAGAGAGTATGTCAATCTCGCTGACATACTCTCTCATTATACTTGAATTGTCACAAACCACCTCAATCATTGCTGTCAAATAAAACAAAGTAAGAAAGTTTATACTAATATTTCGTGAAATGTATTAGGTTCATAAGAGCGAGAAACAAAGTATTAAATAAAAATAATACAAAAAGGTCGAGGTTGACTCTAAGACATGTTTTTAAGGAATGAATGGAGGAATGCAATAATGAAATATATGTACTTATATGAAAACATAGAAACAGCAAAACAATATAATGAAAATACCTAAAAAAATATACCAGAAATTATTGATTTAATTTGTATAACTGTTCCTAATTTTTTAAATAAGTTGGAGATTGTTGGTGTCAGTTCTGGAATGTTTGGTATTGGGAGTTTTGGAAATATAGTAAAAGGATAGTTAGTATAGTTTCAAGGATTTTTCGTTTAAAATTGTTGGATTCTTGGGCGCGAATCTTAGTACCTTCCAAGTCAAAATTATGTTGAGTATTGGAGTAATGATTAGTTAAAGCTATGGGATTGGGACAGTTAGGTTTCAGACTACAACAGCGTTGGTAAATTCTTTTATGGAGGTATTGGGAAGTCTGTCAGACATATGACAAATTACAAACATAACAGTAGTTTTGATAGATAATGTTGATGGGAATTATAGAGCCTTTAAATTTACTGAAAAGCTTTCTAACTGGATTCACAAGCAATTTTTGTCACTGGTGATTGAAGAGTTTTCTTGATTTTTTCGGAAAGATTTTTAATGTGAATTATTGAATAAAATCCATTCATTCCTTTATAACATATCATAAGGGTCAACCTCAACCTGTTAGTATTATTTTTATTTTATACTTTGTTTCTTGCTCTGATAATGCTAATAAATTTAGCGAAACTTCAGCATAAACTTTCCCACTGTATTTTATTCACTTATATATATATATATATATATATATATATATATATATATATATATATATATATATATATATATATATATATATATATATATATATATATATAATCTGTGTGTGTGTGGGTATAATAAATATAAAAATGATAGTAGTACAAGAATTATTTATATATTTATTGAAGCATAGATAGGTTCGGTAGGTAGTAGTGTAATACTACGTTTTCAGCAAGATTCTACTGAAAATATACTGACTAGAAGGCGTCATCAGTAAACCATCGGTAAAGCAGTAAATACCATGTACAGATCCTGTACCAAAAATTCAGGGAGCGGCTAAGGTAAAAATTATTGAGGCTAGGGCAGACTCTCACAAAACCACTCTGGCCTTCTGCAGCACTCCGCCTAAAGGGGTTTACATCACTCTGTGAACAATGATTTTTTTAAAAGCTTGATAGTTCAAAAAGTTTATTAACATTAGTATTCTTAACATAACATGCACTTATTCTTTGTACCATAATTCATTTTTCTCTACTGAAATCTCATCTAAAATGTGTACTTCTCATGTCTTAAAGATTCATATCTGTAACAAAAAAAAAAAAATAAATAAATAAGGCCTTTCATACACAATATATTTAATACTCAGATGTGTTTCATCACTTAATACTTCTTCTTAATAAGAATGGATCTAAATTAAATTAAGAATTTCTATGAAATGGACTATTAAAGCCTATGTTATGGTAATTTATTGAATTATTTATCACTATCGATTTTTTAGTAAAATTTTGTTCATGTATATGTTATTTTGATTTTGATTGTTTTTAAATGAGAGATATTTGACAAAATAAACCATCACCGTTTTTTTATTCTAGTATTATTAGCTTGTGTGCAGTATGTAAATATTTAATTAAAATATATAAGTAAGTAAACATGTAAAAGAAAAAAAATTAAATAAATTTGTAATTATTTATTATGGCAGTACTTATATCGGATAATGTAATTTTAATCAGTATGACTAAATTTTAAAAGTTAGTAAATTTATAAAGTTAGCTATTGTATTCATACAATTTATTATTGTAATACTTGTATTGATTTATTGTTACCGCCACTGCTTTTTTTAAAGCATCATGACTACTTTTTTTCACCATAATTAAATATACAGTGGCTGATTTTTATATAAAATATAAATGAATAATAATGTACAGAAAAATTATTAAAACAAATACAAATAAACCTAACATATCTATGTAGATAAAATTCTATGACCATGTTTTAATTTATTTATATACAAATGGATATATATATATATATATATATATATATATATATATATATATATATATATATATATATATATATATATATTAAAAAATTTATAAATTAGCTTGTTATTATTATATTAGTCTCTCCAGCCTAATATTTTTTAATGAATTGGAATGGGGTTATTTTATGTTATTATTTATTTTTCAATGTAGGTGTCTTATAGAAGGGTTAAGTTAAGTTGTTATGCCATTTTATGGTTTTTGTCGTGGAATTATCTCAAATCTCAAAGAAACAGTTTGAAAAAATCAAAAACTATTTAGTTGTTATTGCAGTTACCCTAAACCGTTTTTATTCTATAGTAAATTACAAATTAACTATTTCTGCTCTTTGTATTTCAAATGAGTAAATATATTTTTCTTTTGGTTGATTTGTAACTTAATCTTGATTCCTCTGAAATTTATATTATGCAGTGGAAGTAATCTTATTAGAACATTAATTAATTTTATTAAGTTCTATGTCTTCCAGTGTTGTACCACGTCATGTAGGGTTTAGGACCGATGTTTCGCATCCAATGTTAGGAGTGTCTTCAGGGTAGTTCATGTTCTCCTGGAGAAGTAACAACAGTAAATGGTTAACTCTGTTTTATTTCACCAGGACAGTATGTATTCCCCTATAGATGCTTCCAACACTGGGTGCAAAACATCAGGACTTAAACCTTACATGACCCGGTCAACACTGGACTACCTAGAACTTCGTATTGAGGTCAAGCGCAGAAGTGTTATCAAAAAAGTGTTTTCTTCTTGCAATAAAGATAAATTATTACTAAAACCAATAAACATATTTTGTATTATAATTTCATAATAATTACTAAATAACCCTCACAAAAGTTACAAAAAGCATTGATATTAACTTAACCTACTTCTAAATGAATATTTGTAAGTGACGTGAAAATAATCTTGTAAAAAATAAAAAAAAACTCAGGAAAAAAATAGTTAATTTTTGAGACATGTTATTTATTTATTTGTGTTATTGTTGCAAAGGCTTAATTCTACTTGTTTTGCCTCTTATTTTGACTACCATTTATTTTAATTTATTAATTTTATTTATGCTGGTTTTATTATTACTTTGATTTTAGATATTGTTCCTACATTTTTTTTTTTTTTTTTTTTTTTTTTTTTGAGATAAATTATTAATAAATTCTTTTCATAATATTAATTGAAATTTAAATAAATCTCGCTTTGTAATCATATGATTGCTTGGTAAAAAAAAAAAATTAATTAATTAATTAAATTTTAGGAAATTGTGATTATTAATGAGGAAAAAAATGTTGTTAAATATGAATTAAAAAAGTTTTTTTATATACTATAATAAAAAATTTAAGTAATAAGATAAATAAAATATTAAAAAATGTTACATAATAATAAGTCATGACTGCTCAATGCTTGTACTATTTTATTTGTTGTCTTTTTTTGGTTTTACAATTTCTCATTATTAAAAAATGCTATTTATTAACATATCTTAATATATAAAAAAATAAAACATTTTATAGCATCTGTACAACGATTTAGAATTTCTTTTTTTTATAAAGAGATAAAAAGTTGCCTTTAAGAAATTATTTTATTTCTTTTGAATTTAGAAGTTAATTTTTTATGTACGATGTGCATGAAAATGTTTAGTTATCATGCATTAACTTTTGACCTATAAAACTTATTAAGAAACATTTTACTGCAGCAATCAAAATTGGATTTTAACTGACCATTTTTGTTACATTAGTTGGCTATTTTATAAAATAGTTTCTAATGTTATATTTTATTTTTCTTTCCATTGTGTTAGCTCTTGTGAAAGCTAAAATACCTCAAAAAAGGAAGAATAGAAAACCCAATCTAAAATAATATACCTTGACATTTTTTTCTTTTTTTTAATAATGTATACATTTGGAAGCTTTAAAGGTTTTGAGAATATAACTTATACAAATCATAAACCTGCAGTGAAGGTGCTTATCTTAACTCACCTTATACAAATTTGTATTCATTTATTGAACCCCAATTACATTTTACTTCTATGAATATTTAAATTATTAATCCAATGGATTTTTATCTCTTGTATTAATTATATTTTCATAATAAAATTCCTTAATTTTTTAATCCTTATAAAATTGTATGCTTACATAACTTTAAAAGTGATGGGTTTTCAATGGATTCTCTCCTTCATTAATTTTTCTGTAAAATTTCTTAGTTGCAAAATTTGATTTTATTGTTAAGACAAAAGTTGCTTTTATACATATATTTTTTTTAAACAAGCAAAAAACATTTTACATTGCAGTGCACCTGTGTGGTATTTTTATTTTTATTTATAAATAACAAATATTTTCATATTTTTATCAACCCCCCCCCCCCCCCCCCCCCTTTATTAGTACCTTGTTCTTATTGCATTTGTTTATACTTCCCAATCTATAATGCTCATAGGCATAAATGTAATCTACCTTTGTTTATATTACATAAATTATGAAACAGCAGAATGCCTTCAATTAAATAATTTAAAATAACAACTCCTGTTTTGTTACTATTATATATTGATCAGGAGTTTATATATAGAACAATATTTATTATATTATTAGTCAAATGAATTTGTATAAATTAAAAAAGAAAAATTGTAGTAGTTATTGTATTGGAAAGGTGTATGTTATAGGATCTTTTATTGGTTTATAAACCTAATGTGCTATGAGAGAGACAATACAAGCTAATGACGCATTGCCTTATTGTTTCCTTTTTTTTACTTCATATTATTCCCTCCAAAATCCCCAAAATGCATTAGTTATCTTAACTAACTTTAGTCGCATACCAAGCTTTATTTTTCAATAAATAGTAGAACTAACATATTACTTGCTAGTGACATGATGATTTACGAGACATAAACTAAATTATGCGCCTGTTTTATCAACTTGAAAGAAAGAAAAACTGGTCTATAGTTGACCGTAAACATCGATGCTGAACTCTTAACTTAATGTATGAACTTAATGCTGAACTCTAATGTATCAGTGACAATCGAATGTTTCCATCGAAATTGGCGACTTTTTTTGCTTGATGAAAAGTTTTTGGAAAGCAGCAACCTTTATTTTGCTCTTCAGGGTTGGGAGATCAATGTTTTGACTAACATCGATGTTACTTGTATTCATAGTAATGATCCACCATATTGAATCAAGATAGAGGCCATTTATTTGTAGAATTCGACATCAGGATATCTCCTGAACCAATTGCACTAGAGTCTTGAAACTTGGAAGTCATCTTCCTTTTATAAAAGGATTGTCAATCGGTCATTTTGTTTGAAGATGGTGGCCTTATCATAAGACATCAGCAGTCCCTTGTTCAAAAATGTTTAACCTATTTAACTAAAAAAAAAAACATTATTCGTACACATCAATTTAATGACCTAAAGGAACATCCATCCCAAATTTCAAGAAAAAAAATGTAAAAAGAATTGTTATTGTAATTTTTTTTCTTTCTCATATGTATAGTGTATTCATTAAGTTAATTAACTTTGCTTAGGAAACATGAATAACGAATTAAAGAAAGAACATCTTTATATGGTGCCTGAATTTAAAGGGAACCTGTATTATTATTTCAATTTATTAAAGTTTTAAAAAAAAATAGTTTTTTTAATAATAAAGTTTAATAAATGAAATTAGTTTTAGTAATAAAGAAAATCCTGATGATTTTCTGATTCTAAAATAAAAGGGCCAGCAGCTGAAATATTCAATAGCTCTACAAAATCTAATTGGGAAGAACTAAAAAAAAACTGTACTGAACAGTTATTATCCAACAAAGAGACTTTTCTACATTACCTAGTACTGGAAATGGCGACTGATACAAAATCTAAAAGAGTCACCTTTTGACTATTAATAAGAAATTTTAAACTTGCCGATGCATTGCATTAAGCGTGTTTTTACTAGGTCTCAAGGAACCTTTAGGTACTTAAATGAGGACTAAAAATTCTGGTGACATAGCCCCAAATATACTTACAGTAGAACCTGGATTATCCAAACTAATTGGGACCAGAGGTGGGTCGGATAATCGAGATTCATTTAAAAAAAAAAAAAAAAAAAAAAAACCCTCCTACACGTTAGAGAGCTGTGAAAAGTAATAATTATAGATCAGTGATAGCTCAGAATTCTTAGGAAACTGGCCATCTCATCTGGTTTGAGGGCATTTGTGTACTCACATCTGTCAACAGGTATTACATCAGGGTGGTAAGTGGTAAGGGAGGCTGTTAAGAAGGATGGATTTACCCTTTCCCAGACCTGATCTCTGGTCAACACCTGTGCCAAGCAGAAAGCAAGAGGTGGATCCACAATCACTTCCTGATTTCAAACAACAACTGTTTAACGGTGGGACACTGATGAAGGCAGCACCTACTCAGTTGCATAATCCCGACTAAGGATTTCACTGGAAAACCAAAGTTATTCACCTTAAGGTTTTGTTAAACCGGACTTGCACATTAGACCTTCATCAATCATTTATAAAATTTCAGGTGAAACATTAATTTTGCCTGGTTTGTTTTCTTAAAACATGGTTTCTTATTAACAATAAATTCAAATTAACTCATAATTAGTCATATGTTACCAAATGTTATAGACTTAAATTTAGAACAAAATAATAATCTTAAAAGTAGGTCTTAAATTAGACAAGATATGTGCAAAGTAAGGTAACACTGTACCATAGTTCCTGCACCTACCATGCCTCCTTCATTCAAATACATTTCAAGTTTATAGCTGATCTGGTATGTAAAAAGTTATTTGATTTATTTTTTTGGTAATTTAAAGATAATATTTATAAATAAATGTCTATTTATAGTTCAGTCGGCAAGTCATTTTACCTTGCAAAAGGTCATAAAAACTTTCTTTTTGGGTATATTGTATGTACCTATATAAGCCCTAGTTAAAAACCCATTTTTTGACCTCCTAAACCCTGTGCTAACTCCGGGGGCCCAAAAAAACGCTATAAAATTTTACTTTTCTCTGTTTTTGCTCAGTATCATTTCATCCTTAAGTCCTGCAAAAAAAAGCATTCTTCATCAAAAAGTGCAATAAATTTATTAAAAATATTATATTATTAAGTTTCTTCTAAACCTCATTCTTTCCAAAATACAAAGCTTCAAAGTTATGATAATTTTTCAAAAAAAAGCCACAGGTATTGCACACTTTGTTGCTCTGACCCCCAAGAATCCATAATAACCTTTATTGTAGAGCATTCAATTTTATACAATTTTCTTACGAAACATTTATTTCCTAGCGTAATACTTTCCCAAATACAGAGCTTCAAGTAAAAGATAAATTTTCCAATTTTTATCATTTTTGAGAAACAGCAGGTTTTCGGAACGTAGTTCCTTAGCACGTTCTGGAGCCCAGGAGTGAATCCGAAAAAAAACTACCAAAATCACCGTCACGCAACCAAGCGTTACGAAATCTACCGATGACGATAACTTGAGTAAAAGATGACCGAGTTAGTTTAAATTTGGTACTCATGTTCATTTTACCAATACCTAGGCTGAGTTTGATGGACAACAATATCCAAGCGTTCACTCGCACAAACGTAAGCTTCAAATTTAAAATTGGAATTTTAGGATGGGAAAAAATTCTAACTTCATCTATTTAATGAGACAAACAACTTTTTTAAATAATTTTTTTTAGTAAAACAAACACTGACACTGCTATGAAGTGATACAGATCGCTAAATTTATTAAAGCCGACCTAAACGTTTAAAATAAAGAAAACAACGTTTTTTTCATAGTTTGTCAAATAATTACAACATTTAGAGTTTTATATCCCTAATGCTAAAAAGTTATTTGATGTATAGTTATTATAGTAGGTGTATAGTTTAGTAAATATATAGTAATATGTTCATTAATAAAGTAATAATAACATTAATTAGGTCTATAGTTGGTATTCAACCACTAACAATAGCAGACATGCTGAAACCGGTTTGGTGTGTATTAAATTATTTGCGAATTAGACAAATAAACAAAAAAGTTATTTTAATAGTGTTTTATTTATTTAATTAAATGTGTCTATTAGATAAATTAAATATTTTAAGTAAAAATTAAGTTTTAAACTTTTGAAATAACTTACTTATTATTTCATTTCTCCGTCATTAGACTCTACTATATTTTAGAAAATTATAATCTTTCATAAGTTTTATAAGTGTTAGAGTTTTTTTTTATTCATAAAGGTTGGCACCCCCTTGTTGCATTGAGCTTTTTCATAAGCAATTCTTCATCCAAAATACTAGTACTTCCTACTAATACTTCCCTGAGAGTAAGTGCAAGTGTGAAATCACTATCATCGCACTTCCACTGCAAGAATTGAATACTGAACTTAAGAATTCCTTCTGAACTTGTTTTTTAAATTGCCTACAGTGTAAGCAATTTCGCTCAATCCAAAACTATATTGTTTGCTTCTTTAACGAAATGGTTAAAGAAGCACTAACACTATTAATCTTAATAGTATTGTTAGTGCACTTTTGGGTGACCTTCACAAGGATAACAGTCCTTATAGTCCAGTTACCAGCCGTTTACACTCTTATTTTGGGAATCGACATTGATTTTCTTGAAAATTTGGATTTAGGTAGTATTTAAAACCTTCAAAATCTACCCTGTGTCGAAGTGGGCTTTTACCCTAGGGGTGAAAGCAACCCCCTTCTAGGGGTTGAAACATTTTTTAATTAAAATAAACTAGTAGATCGATAGATTGACCTATTCTAAGCAACTTTTGATCTGTTTTTTTTTTTTTTAAAGTTGATACTTTCCGAGTTATTAAGGATTGAAACTGTGCATTTTACATTGAAAAAGCGCATTTGCTTTTTTAACTGTTTTTCACGAATAACTTAGAGTTTTCATTTTATCGAAAAACTTATTCAGAACAAATATAAAGCTAGTAAAAAAACAAAGAGATTCATTTTTTATTGCTCGTTAAAGGACAGTTATCTTTCGAGAAACCCGAAATTGAAAACCTCCAACCTTAAATAACTTCAAAATGGTTACATTTTTGGGGAAAACGCAAGAGACCTTTTTTAAAGTACACAAAATTCACTTTAAAATAAGGTCTAATATAATAATTGACTGACTTATAACAAAAATAAAGTCACTTCTTTTGTTTTGTTTTGAAAAATTTAACAATTACACCCGCGCCATTACCACCCTAATTAAAATTGATCATAACCCCATTTGCAATTAACTTCATTTAGGTGTTATTGATATGATCCAAGTGCTTTGACCGGTTTGGAATGCTTATTTTAGAAATAATAATTGATTAAATTAAAAATTGCATTTTTGTAATTTTGAAAAAAAAAAATAAAAAAATTTCTTAAATAAACCAAGTTAATTGTTAATGTTAATTGTAGGGCTTTTCTTATTGAACATTTTGAGTTTTTTTCTATCTTTGTATAGTAAAAATTGATTGAGATAAGGTGGTTCAAAGTTCGCATTCGAGCACTATTTCTAGCTGACACAAGCCTTTGAACTCAATCCTTTTCAAAAAATAAGGGTTGAAAAAAGTTTTAACCGACATGACGTTAAAGCGCTTGAAATTCCCTACAAAAGTTATTAGCCTTACAAATAAGGGAATTATCGTTGAAAAACCAACTGTACTTTGAGTACGAATTTTGGAGCATATAGGGACATAGACAGAAAAATGTAGCATATAATGGAGCAACAGCTGGCACATGGTGAAAGCATTTTAACGGTATTTTCTAATCTATGTGTGTTTAGATATATAAAGGGTGATCCAAAATCCCCCCCCCTCTTAACTTTTTGAACGATTTGAGATAAATTAATGAAACTTGGGGGACTCGTACCATGTAAAAGGAAGTTTGTTTTCATGCAATCGCGTACTAGGGGCAACCCCCCATTTTGCCTTATATAAAAAAAAGTTTAAAGTAAAATTTTATTATTTTTCACATATGCTATTCAAATATGCTATCAAAAACATACACTCCAAATTGAAATTTTGAAGTTGGTTGGCCTAGGGGCGAAATAGGTGGTTGCCCCTACTGCACAATTCCATGAAAACAATACAACAACAACATTCGAGAATGTCAAGAGATCTAAAAATAATTCATATAAACTTTATTTTAACCAATTATACTTGCTAGAATCTACAATTTTTTAATTTCTTGCAATAAGGGATAGTTTCACCCCTAAAAAATTAAAAGCCCGGTTCGGCACAGGGTAGATTTTGAAGTAGGGGGTAAGTAGAACTCAAAATCCAAATGTTTACGAAAATCGGTGTTGATTACCAAAATTTCGAGGTTTTACGATTTTTTACCGCTGTTGACTGGACTATTAACTGTTTTCATAGAATTAAAAGTCCCACTAACTTTTATAGACTTTGAATTAATTTTAATTTTTGTTAAACCTTTTACATATGACATTCTATTTTGTCCATTTTAAAGAAGACAGCTCTTCTGCATCAAGCAGCTTTATAAACTATTGGATTACTAAACTTAGGATTGGATTACTTGGATACTTATGACTATGACAAATGTATCAACAGAGGATAAACATATAATGCTGGTACTAGATCTTTTCAGATTGGCCTTGTATTTATGATCTCACTGTTTAAATGAGGCATATTGAGTCTTCAGTTTGTAATAGGAGAGATGAGCATTCAAAAACTACAATATTTCAATTTCATAATCTCAGTGACTCCATGAATTAAACAGATACAATAAGTGTAAACTTGTTTAATTTTAGGTAGCTAGGTACTAAAACGATATATAGCCAGGATAAAACTTATAAGGTGTGCTGATCATGGAGTATCAAAAAGAACTATGTGTTATAGTTGTTCCATACAAAATTTTGTTCACAGTTTTGGTGTGAAAAAGTAAAATGCTCTACATTAGCCTTGCATAAATTTTCATACTGACTACTCTTGATCTAAGTCTAGAATTATAATTAAGGAAAAAACACACATTTAGAAAACTTTAAAATTTTGTATTTTATTAGTTATTATAATTATAATATTTTAATTTATTTAATTTTATTATTTGTTTTATTTGGAATAAATTAGTTAAATAACAAGATAATTAAAATATATTTGTAAAAAATGTCTGTAAATTGTTAGCATTTAATAAATTTATACACTTAAATTATAAAACTAATAACAATATTTAATTTTTCAAATCCATAACATATATGGTATTTTAACTTTTAAACCACTTCGTAAATGCTCACACTTTTAGATATAATTTAACAAATTAATTTAAATTCAACAGAAACATCTACAGCAATAGTAATAAATTAAACATTTATAAAAGGAAAAACTCATTTTTTTTTTAGTTATGAGTAGATCTAGAGTACAACTAAATTAAATAAAAAGACAATACTTAAAGATGTCCTAAAAAAAATACTTTACATACCCATCCATCATTGCTTGTTATTATTAAAAAAAATGTTGTATGTACATAACTTGCAAAAAATTCAAGCACAGTAGAAACCTCTTATCCAGCCTTCAGTTAAATGGGATACTCAGCTGGGAATGACTCCTCATATAACACCCATTTCACCAACCATACTGACTTGGTATAATATATATAAAAAAAATTCTGTTTACCACTAGTTCAATGGTGTATAGTAATAGTTTAAAAGTATTTCTCTGATTTTTTATTTGCTTGTTGCAAGACACCAAATAATAGTTATTTGGTTTAAGAGGCCATTTTGTCATCCAGTCATGGGTTTGGTCCCAAGGTGGACGGTTAAGAGGGCTTCACTGTAATTAGTTTTGGAAAACAAACAATGAAGTTGGGCAGGAGAAAATATACTAAGTAACATAGGATTTTCATAATAAAAATATAATTGATGTGATTGTTTTTACTATTGATTAAATAACACTGTACATACTATCAATTATTATGGCAAAATAAAGAACGATCGCAAATATGGCAGTTGATTTATAAGCCTTGCAAGGTGAAATTAGCAGATGACCAAAGTGAAAAGCCAAGGACCACGGATATTGGAGAAAAGAGATCCCTTAAGATAATTATCTGAGAGGTATAGCTTCCTCTTTCTAGGAAAGGTGCTTGTATTTTAATCCCCCCCCCCCCCATACTGTGTTAATTTACAAATCTTGTAAATAAACTTAAAACAAGGTAACTCTTTCCTAATTTGAGGCAGGATGTTTGCACAAGACTTACACTTGTTATTCATAACTAAATATATATTTACAGGTGGTATAAATAATACTAAAAAAAAAAAATATTTTATGGTACTCGTAAATTATTTTACCTTTATTATGAGAAATATTACTCAGATTGATCAAATGTTTATTTAATACCCACTATAGCGAAGATCATGTTTTAATTTCTCATCCTTTTCCATCTCCATTCTTAGGGAGGAAAAAAGAAACCACACTTTCTATAGAGCTTTTTGATTATCTTTTCACTAAAAAGTGTGTATTGTAGTCATAAGAAATGGGTGGAGAGAAAAATAGACCAGCTGGACTAAAATGGCCCTTAAAAATATATAAAGATAAAATGTCTGACTGCTAAAAACCTAGTTTTTAAGCTCTTTCTTTAAATTAATAATAAACAAATATTTGCAACTTAAGATAAAAAAAAAAAAACTATTATTAAATAGCACGAGCTGGCACCAAAACTTAAACTCTTAAATAATCAAGCAGTTAAAGTTAAAAGAAGCTATAAAGTTATATATGAACTGACAATTAACTTAAAGGTTTAGAGAAAAATAATTTTAATGAACAATTTAAAAAATGCATAGATGCACCTACTGAAAATAATCAATTTGATCCACATATTGGAAGAGAAAATGTTCAAACATTTTAATGCTAAAAGTAATTGATACAACAAAAATATAAAATAAAACAAAATTGTTGCTGTTGAAACACCTTAAAGAGATTAAATCATACAGCTTTGCAAATATATATAGAGGAAGCCCATAGAACCATCTTTGCATACCCTCCATCAAATTTGGGAAAAATTTCACAATTAAACCCACATTGTACTACAAGGGTCATACGGAAAGTAACTTCTGTTTGTGCTCTAAGTAGTAGCAGTAGTAATGCTATTCCTGTGCAGACTTTTGACCTACCTCAGAAGAGATCAAGCCGTGCTTGAAGGAAGATCATGCGATTGTTCGTTTGCCTGCTATAGCTTCCCAAGTGCGAGCTGTTAATAGGTTTCTGACAGGAAAACAAATTCCAGCAAAAGAGATTGATCGTGAACTTTGCCCTGCACATGGAACATATAATATGAGCAAAAGTGGAGTGCGCCACTGGGTTCGCTCATTTAAAAGTGGAAACAGTCATGACTAGGAAATAAGTGGCAATCCATCTGTGGTCAGTGACACTATGTCGAAGCTTTCCAATAAATTACAAAAAATGTCCAGCACTGTTTTGCACAAGATAGTGCCAGAACAATGAACCTACATTTAGTAGCTACAAACAGCAGCCAAACGAATGATCGCATGACCTTTCTACAAGCACAGCTGGATCCCTCCAGAGTTAGTGCACAAGTCTGAACAGGAATATTTCAGAAGTTTGGATTTTACTCGGATATCTTTTTAACTAAAATATGAGTCATCAACTTAATTCATTCAATTGTAGAGATGTATATGTGTATTCCAATAAACACCTTCGCCTTAGTTTGACATTAACTTAATGTTCATAAGTATTTAATATGAAGACTGATAATTTAAACAGATTTCATAAAAGAAGGAGTATACTTATTATACTTCATACAAGAGAAAGAGATTTACTTCTTATGCATATAAAAAAACAATCCTCATATAGGTGCATATGTTAAAATTCCTAACCTTTCAAAGCAAATCTTTCTCTTAAGAACACTAAGTGGTCTAAATAAAAAGAAAATTTAACATTACAAATTGAATATTGTACTAAAGTAAATACATAGAAATATTTTTTACCTTCAAAAAATCCATAATTTATAAATTAAATTTTTATAATTAAAAAATGGCTAAATTTGTGAGAAGTTGCAATGGGGAAAACATTCTGCAATGGCAGTGATTATAAAGACAAAAATTACATTGATGTATTTTTTCAGTTCTGCAATAAAACAATTGGTGTTCTCGTTATTTTTTTTTGTACTATATTAATTTTGGATATACATATGTCTATAAGACATAAAAAACACCAATCTCTCTAACCATAACAAATTGGAGTCACAGGGAAGGGGGAGACCTTTGGAAAAGACAGGGGTCAGCAACCCTGTTAATTCTGATAATGTCAAGTAGTAGGAAAGAGAAAAAAATATGTTCATAAATAAATACAATCACTAAATCAGATTAGTTAGGTATTAAACTTCAAAGAGCGTATGATCAATCTCTGCTGAGTCTAAAGTTTACTAATTAATGCTTTCTTGGGGTTGGCTCTTCTTCAAATTTCTTAAAGAATTTTCACATAATCTGTTTGTTTTAGAATTGTAGCATTCATTTTTAAATTCGTTAAGCATTAAATCAATAAAAATAAATGAATAATTAAAACAAAAAATTATTGTCTAAGAATAGAATACTTTATTCTCTAAGAAGGTTAAAATAATTTAACTCGGAAGGATATCAGAAAAAGCAGTATAAATAAAAGAATACTAATATATATAATACTACCTATAATATTTAAACAGGGTTATAAATTTTCCCAAGGTGGTTATTAGTTAATTCTAATCGAATGGTATATTCATAGAGAAATCAAAATAATAAGGAATATGTAGAGATTGATAAGTATGTATAAAAGAGTTACGAGGAAGGAGAAACAATAACATATTTTTATTAAAAAATAAGGCTCCAAATAGTGTCAGTCCGAAATATACAAGTGTTCTTTTCTATTGTTTACTTTCCTATTTTTGCAATTTTGGAAGAGAGAAATCAAGAAAAGAAATTATAAGAATATTTATAATATTTTACACCAATATTTCATAATTACTAAATGAGAAAATATTTAAATAAGACCTACACTGTCACAAAACTATTGGAATCATATAATAGGATTTTGCTTTTGTATGTTTTAAGTTATCTGAACTACCTTAAAGGCTTGTTTACACGAGCTTAGTGCTAATTATTAGTAACAGTCACTCGCACAAACTCTGTGCCGTGTAAACATGTGGCACAAGTGATTAGTATTAGTTCATTTGCAAGTGTGAGTGAATAGAAATAGTTTCTAATTCCTAATGACAAGTACCCCTACCACAAATCATTCCACTCTCCATTCTACTCATCCAATGATCAGGTGTTAGCGCTTAGTGACAAGTGAGTGATAAGATTTTATAAACAAACAGCCACAAATACCACACACTTAAAGGATGAGTCACACTACATTAAATCGAGGCCAAGCAAAAGCTTGATCAGGGCATTGTCACAGTGAGGTACAGTAGTCTCGCTAGTCCGGACATCTGTATAATCCGGACGGGCCAAAAACTATGTACAAATTGGAACCAGGGCCTGTTCAGATTTATGAATTGTTAAGATTATCATGGTTTCTGCTTTTATTGTCTATTAAAATTTATAAAATTTTTCGTAGTGTAGTTTACAGGTGCACATTCCAACGTTCCGACACGAGGAATACCTGGTATTTCTGTTAAAAATAAACATATTTAGAATAATTATGAATAAGTAAGGACATCGATAAACCTGTTTAAGTTCTATAGAAATGTAGGGCGGAAAATATAAAGGTAGAGTATTCCAGAAAATACAATTATATAAGACTGAGATGGGGAGAGGGTTTTAAGAAACACGTAGCTCAACGCAGTTCCATGAAATTTCGCCAGCCGCAAGTGTGCAATGTCAAAACATCAATTTTAATAGTTTTACCCAATTAAAACTTGTTTTACTGACATTTTAAAACTGATTCCGTTTAGTCCAGACTGGGTCCGGTCCCATCAAACCCGGATTAGCGAGACTCTACTGTATTGTCTAATAAGGGTTTGAACAGATCCATTTTAATTTCGTTTCACCCATTACATTTATATGTCAGGACCAAGTGGTTTCTGAGCGTTGGATGTGATCTAGCTCAGAGACGGTTTATGCCCGGCAAGCGCACTTTCCTTTTTCTGTTAATGAATATGAAATAAAAGCTTGGTGGGGGCTCAGCCTCAATATGGTCTTGACTCTGTGTAGAGTGAATTACCCTTAATGGTGAATTCCTACTTATTTTTCTTCAATCATTTTCTGTAATCATCCATAAGTATAACACAATGCAAACATGTTCTCTTTAGATCTATTTATTTATTAATTATAGCTTGTTTTTAGATGATTGCAACTTATAAAGGAATATAACTTATTAGTTTAATAATGCTTGTTTAAATACAAAAGAATGCATTTAAAAAGAAAATGAAAGCAATGATATCAAGGTAAAGGATTTTGTTTTAAATAATAAAAAAAGCTGCTTGGACTAGAAATAGAAAAATCAGAGAAGAGAAATTGATAGAGAAGCATTATTAAACATACAAATTATTGTTATAGAAAAATAAATTATCCATACAAAATTGTTTTTAAATTTGAGCAAAAGAAGATAAAATAGGAAAAAATATGTTATAAAAGAAAATAAATAAAACTAACAGCAGGTCAATTAGTTATCCAAATACTAATATCAAAAATTGTCCATAATGTTCTTCATAGGCCATTTCTTATAATTAGGTTGAACATAAAAAATAAAATAAATAATGTAATTCACAAATACAGCAAAGAAAGGTGGAATACATTTTTTTTTTTTTTTTTTTTTGAGCAATCACTATACTGTTTTTTATTAAGTATATAAATAAAATTATTTCTGAAGGAGAATAATTGGAGACAGGAGTGAGTATTTTGTAAGACCACATTGGTCGAGGTAAAGAGCTTGTAGCACAACATAGGTTGATTGAAACATGGCTAATCTGCAAAACACTCGCTGGATTTCTGGAGATACAAACAGCAAAAAAAACGAAGTATGACACAGTTCAAAATTATGTTAATGTCTCCTTCTAATATAGTTTTAATATGTAAAACAAATTGATACTGCTGTATTCGTTTAAAGTAATGAGTGAATTTAAAATACATCTTAATTAATTTATTTATCCTGTATTTGATTTCTTGGCAATAGTTCAACACCTTATTTAAAGTCTATAGAGGTAGTTTAATAGGTTTGTTATACATATATTTAAACAAACTATTATCATTACATTGTGTTTTATTTATTAAATAAATTTATTAATATATATCTTATATTTTTAAATCACATTAAATATGTTAAATGTATTTTTAAAAATAAATAAATTGTATTAGTCTTTAAAGGTACTTACAATCAATATTGTAAAATTTCCTAAACCTCTAAGACAAATGACTGAATAAACACCTTGAGTGACAATATTAATATGGTAGATCCCTGGAAATCTGAACAACTGTTAGTGCAAAAAAGATAAAAGAATGTGCAGGTTAGAACTGTTGTTTTAATAAAGACATTATACACAACAATAATTCATAAATTTTATTATTAAGAGTTTTAATTTCTAGGTATAATGTAACTATTAAAACAGTGCTTCTAGTTGCGGCACCAGACATTGAATTTAAGCCAGAATGTGATAATTGCACTAGGTATTTAAATGAATCTTTAATATATTTAATTTTTAAGAATATAGCAGTAGGGAAACATTATAATTGTGTTTGTTTGGCCAGGAATGCATGAGTATTTTGCGTGATATCCAGGTTTCAATCACCCTATGTTATGCCCAAGTGCTTCACCTCAACCTAAACATTTTGAAGTACTCGGGATTGGGATCAAAGGTTGAAGTAAATCATTAGCAAATGAACTCATTGTCTAACATTATAAGCAGTTGCCTGCCATGGAGTGGTATGGTCTGATGCTTTACAGCAATTGATGGCATCATAGAAAAAATTTAAATAAAAAAAAGTCTTTAGAAATTAAGAAAAAAAACCATTGTGCACTCAAATTTAATTTAATTTGAATATTTAATTTTAAAGATAAAGATATCACTGTTGAAATAATAATAAAATTCTAAATAATCATTTCAAAGAGTTCAATTCAGAATAATTTCATACCAAATACAACAAATTTAAATTGAAGGTAAATGTTATACTGAAAAATCTACAATAATCTAGTAGCAAAATAAAATCCAAAATATAAGAAATATTATCTTTATGAATTAGTATGATTCGCATTCCAGCACAATACGTACAAAAGGCAGAAACTGCCAATTGTTCTCTTTACAATTATTAACACTTTATTGGACAGTATTATTTTTTTTTTTTTAATTTGTAGTAAGTTACACATTTAAAAAAAGTGCAAATCAAGAGATCATTTAACTAATTGACCTGATACAACTAATACATATTACTAATAAACACAAACACATAAATTACCAATCAACAATAACTTGAGATATTTTGTTCGATATGAACATTAGTTATAAAAAAAAAACAAAAAAACATCTAAATAATACATATTATAAATAATAAAACATTTAATTTTCAAACTAAGCAGTTCCGTTTCAGAAGGAAAATTACAGTGGTTAAATACCAATAATATTAAAATTGTTCTCTTAAATACATGTAAAAATCAAACTTCTCAGATTGCTTTATAAAAGCTCCTGTGTATGTCTATAACTATACCAATTAAATTATTAATATATGAATAAGAAAAAAATTGTTTAATTAACGTTTAAGATCAGGAAGGCCAGAAAACGTGGATAATAACTGTTTTTTTTTTTAGACAAAATTTGATCGAAGACAAATAAATAAAATCCTTAAAAAAAAGGATTATTCATTGTGTACTCAGTTTTGGAAGACACTTAAATTTATAATTAACTACTAACTTGTGCTTTCATAAAGAAAATACATAAAGGTACAATGTTAAATGGGAAGTAATCTAAAATTGCCATGTAAATATCTTATTTACACAAATAATAAATCTTGCAATAATAACTTAGAAGATACAACTCAGGAAGTTTTACTATAAGATGGAATGTTAGTTTTAAACATTAAATCATTTTTGTGATATAGACAAAATAAGGGAATTGTATGGGGAAATATTAATTACATTTATTTTTTTAAATTTATGAAAGTATCTGTACTTTATGAAGTAAATATTAGTTACTTTATTGGTAATGGGCAATTGATACAAAATGTAAATAGTTGACCACAGGTAAACTTCACTTGCAACAATTATGGAATGCAAGAGGGAATCCAATTATATTTATTATTATTGTAATTGGATTTAAAATTACAGATTTTGATGTCACAGCCCATATTACAGCCATTTTCTTATTTGAAATTACCTAGGTTTCACTTTTATTAAATAATCAACATAATATTACAACTTCTGTGGATTCAAAAGTTATGTCTGAAATTACCATTATTAAGGTATTTTAACCTTTATATTAAGACACAGATTATAAATTACATTTATTTGGATTTTTTCCCCAATAAAACCCCCTTCTAAAAGTTGCAACATGCAGAAGTCAATCTTATTTTAAATACTGATAATAAAGCAACATAACCATTATAATATACATTCGTTTACTTCAAAACATATTTAATAACAACTAACAATCTATCTTTTAAACGATTAAACTACAGCTTATTTTACGAATTAAAGTCCTTCTCCATACATTAATATTTCATATCGTAACGTTCAATATTATTCGTTCAATTTTTTTAAGAAAAAAAAAAAATTAATAAATTTTACCTAAACAATGTTAATTTTCCTACTAAATGACAAAATATTAATAATATTTATAAAGTTTATTTAATACAGTATTAAGTATTTACACAGCAGGAGCAATAGTCATATATATTAACCGCATACAGGTTGATTTACCAATATATAAAATTAATAACTTACTTTGTAATTATATATTTATAAAACAAGACTTTATAATTTAAATTAAAGGGTGCAATAATTCCCCTTTGAATTTTTATAAATTTGTACGTTGTTTATTTATTTTATTATGTTTGGCGATCAAGATATGAACATAACATATGAAATGAATCATGACTCAGATAATGCTGTAAAAGGGTAAAAGTATCAATCTTGATAGCAGTGTTGTGTTAGAAAATCCAATTTTCATTTTATTTAATGACTACGTTAAAATTTCTGAATCTCTTAACTATAGGCTTCTATGAACTTAAAAACAGATCTTGTCATAAAAAATATTAATGTAGACAATACACAAATTGGTCAACTTCTGTACCTTAAAGGACAACTGAACTTGATAATAATTATTTCGAGAACAGTGGAATCTTAGTTTACGAACTTAGTCCGTTGAATAAAAACTATTCGAAAACCAAGTTGTTCGTTAACCTAAACAATTATTCCCATAAGAATCAATGTTTGTAAAATGTATTAATCTGTTTAAGATCCTAAGAAATTAGTCCTTTATTATCTACTTCTTGCTTGACATTGCTTATAGGATTTTAAGCAAGAAGTAGAAAATATAAACATGTGACTCCCTGCTGCATGTTTGTAAACCAAAATTCTGTTTGCAAACTAAAGCATTCTTAGTGAGGAATTTTATTAGTACACTATAACAGAGGTTTTACTTTAATATAATTATTTTAAAAATGGTGAACCAGGAATGATTTTGAAGTTCAGTCATAGAAACTAGTTATCTCCATAGTCTTAGCGAAAACCAGATTTAAAGAAACTGTGATGTTATTCCAAACTATGAAAGTATCAGATTGCTGAGATAATTTTACCCTCTTACATGCATTTAAATTTTAAAAATAATGTCAAATTAATTTAATTATAAAATAAAAATAATGATATCACCCTTATTAAGTTAAAAAAATAAATAAATAACTAGGCAGATTACAAAATATAAATAAGAAACAAGAAATGGTGGGTTAATTTACTTTTTTTCCCCTTTACTTATTCATTTTTGTATCAATTTATTTTGTTCTCTTTTGTTCTTTCTTTTCCATTTGTTTGTTTTTATCACAGGTGACAATTGTTTAAAGTTTATATTAACTGAACATTATTGGTTATGTTAGAAGGGGAATGAATCAGGAGAATTCTCCTTCTGCTGAGATATCGAATGCTGCAGAGCGTTGGGTGTCAACCACTCTTTGGGAAGGCATTTTTGAAGAAATGGCACACAAGTGCTAAAATACGCCAGCCGATTAACCCACGATGGAATTTCCTCTCCACACAGAATCTAGAAACAAGAGCAACAACAATAAGGTTAGATACTCATTTTAATTTAATTTATTTTCAGTTTTGCAAAAGGGGTGGCCTCTGTAAGAGTTCTTCAGTGAACAAATGGCTTTTTTAAGAACCCTTTTTGCCCGTGGGCCAGTAAAGCAAATGTATTTTGATCTAACATAGCTAATAATATATGTATAACCAACAGAGTTCCCATCATCAGAGTAAAGATAGCTCTGAGTTAAATCATTCATTATTATGGTTTAAAGTTATAATTAAACTATAAAAATTGTATTAATATTATTGCAGCACTCAATCCCAATTTACCTCATATTTAAAAAAATTAATTTAGATAATTTTTATTAGAGATATCCTAATCTGGGAGGAGTTACCTTTTGTGTATGGATTAAACAAGTGCGGAAATAATCATACATTTCAAGAATAACTTTCAGGAATAAGCTGAACCAGAATATCCTGTTAAATTATGAGTTAAAAATACTCACTATTTTTTTTTTCCTTGTAAGAATAATTTAAATGAAAAGAAAACTGTATGTTTGCTCTACAAAATAAATAATTTTACAATGTTAACCCTGGAAATCAAATCTAATTAGGATCAGGGCCTGTTCAGATTATCTGGGTTTCTGCTTATATTAAATGATTCGTTGTTTTGACTGAGATTTTGTGGTACCACTACATAATTGTGACTAGAGAGGTTAAAAAGTAAGTAACACAACAATATTGTCACCACAATTTTATAAAATTAAACTTACACACTTCGACATATAATATCATGTTTAGTTTGCGTGATAACTTAGTAAGACTGACTGAATTCTGTACTAAGCTAACTATTTTAACAATGTGAATTTTACAAATAATGAAAAATCTAATCTTAACAACTCTTCTCTTGTAAAATCAATAAAATTTTATTTTTTTAAATACAGTAGAGTCCTGCTAATCCGAACCCCGCTAATCTGAAAATCCGCCTAATCCTTTCTTGGATTAGAGGGCCAGTGATAGGGATTCCTTTCAGTCTTTCTTCAGAAAACCATAAGAAAAGCACTTCATCTAATTTATCATAAGATAAATTAGACTTCTAGAATTCGTTATTTTTAAATTAGGATATTATTGCCTCTTAAAATCAATATATGACATTAATTTACAAAAATCCGCCTAATCCGAATTTTCGCTAATCCAAACTGGGTTCGGTCCCAATTAGTTCGGATTAGCGGGACTCTACTGTAATGTCTGGTAGGTGTAAGGTATTTTAGTTATAGTAATAAAAGGATTTAATGTCTAGCTATAAGGCGCTGGAAAACAAAATAAGTTAGCTTAATATATAAAATTGTTGTGACAATATTGTTGGGTTACTTTTTTTTAACCTCTCTAGTCATAATTCTGCTTATATTGTCAGTTAAAATTTATAACACGCACTCCGACACTAGGAATACCTGGTACTTCTGTTAAAAAGAGATATCAAGAATAAAATTATTAATAAATTAGAACATTAAAAAATATTTTAGGTTCTATAGAGATGTATGTTGGAAGGTCTAGAGAAAGTGTTATGACTGCCGCTATAATTCTTGGCAGTCAGATACCTTGTTGCCCTTTTTTACTCAGAAAATAAACACTAAATACCATATTTCTTAATAGTCTATAATTCCCTTAAAGAAGCTATGCACAACTCAACTCAATAATACAAAATTTGACATCTAGAGCAAAATAAACAAAGAAAGAAAATAATAAAGTAAACATTATACGTCATTCAGCGATGACATTGCTTGCAATGTCATCGCTAATAAAGCTTCTCGGTGGGGATGAACCAGTCCTACTATGCTGCCACTTCTTGCTCTGCTGAGGCGATTGAAGAAATTTGTTCTTCCAGCAGCACCAAAATTCGTCAGTTAGGTGTTGCACATGACACCACCTTCTTTTTTGCCATTGCCATGATCTTGCTCGGCAAGCCACATCTTTTCTCACTTCTGGGTCTTCGCTTGGTATTTCGAAGCTTCCTTCAATATCGTTACCTATAAAGCCATTGAATTTCCACAAACATTCTGGACCTAGAATCCAGCGAGAGCTCTTTATCTGTTCGGCCGATCTAGAGGCTAAATTCGTGACCTTCTCTTTAGTGTGATGCCATTCGTTTGGCGCTGAGCAATTTTTGATGGTCTGATCGCTGTTTGACTTTTTAGGTTGGTACTCCCCGTGGTAGGGTAGAAACCAGATCCTTCCCGATTCAATATCCTGGTCAGTAGCCTTTCCTCTGCTGTCCTATTATTATTTGGCACCTTCGGGTCTTTCGATTTGAAAGGGTCTGGCATTTCGTAATGGTTATCCGGTCTGTGTATTGGACCCTTCTCTACTTTACTAATGAACTTACGATCATTTACCGACCACCCTAGCCCATAATTGAGACTTTCTAGATTCTCCTTTTTTTCAAATAGGTTTAAAACTTTCTTTACTGTTATTTTACCCGACGAAGCAGGCCGACCAATCTCTTTACTATTATAATATGTTCCTTTTGGTCCAATAACTCCCCAACCCAGCTCGGTCCTTACACCGAATGGCTCGTGTCCACACCCGCGTAATACTTTCAGAGGGTATAGAGTTTGAGGACAGTTATTTCCTATTAAAACTTGCACTTTTGACATCAGAACATTAGGATCTGCGCTTACAGGTTGATTTATTTTCAGATTAGGGTCGTCATGTGGGTTACTATCTATCTTAATTTGGGGATTACTTTCACAGGTCGACTCGACGGGCAGAAGTTCCTTGGTCATTGGCTTAGGCTCAGGCTCTGATGGTAGTGTAGGTACTGAAGGAGAGACCTGTTCTTCTTGCAGGGAAGGTATCAACCCTTCACCCTTCCTAGCTGTTACCTGTGCTGACATTTTTAAGGTAGATCCTAAAATTACCGCAAGGTCTCCCTCCGTCAGGGTTTTATTCTGTATAACTGATACTATAAATTGGTTTTCTTTAAGTTGCTCTTCGAGCTCGACTTGTTTTTTCCGTATGTCGCCGTTACGACGCAATATCTCTCTTTGAGCCATAATATGTGCACTCAATACCTTAGACATACTTGACATTTTGGGTTTCTGCGAGCTAACTATAGAATTTACTGCGCTGACTTTAGACTTTTCGGAACTGACTTTAGATCTATGGGAACTACTAGAAGTTCTCTTCAAAAGATAGCTACTAGGGAGAGTAATCGGTACTGTAGATAACAATTTTACATGAGCATCGAGGAGACTATCTAATTTATCAAATAAGATTTGACTCTTAAGGACAGACGCATTTTCCTTATTGGTAAGGGTGGTGAGGAGCTCTATTTTATCCCTTAACTCCATCTTTAAAATGGTCAACTCACTCAAAGATGAACTCGCTACAGCTCGGGTTGAGTCATACTTAATTAATCCAAACATATTTAAAACCTCCGCTTGCTTTCTATCTAACTTATTCTCTAGCGCACGGAGATTTTTCTCTATTAAATTAATTTGATACAGTTTACCCTTTTCTGTGGGAGTTCGTGACCTGGACTCTTTAGGGGCTTCTTCATGTCGCACCTCGGGTACTTCGCCGTCGCACTGCAAAGTCGTCTTTTCTTTCTGGTCTTGATTACTCATGATTTCTTCAATCGATGTCTGTTTCTTCTGTTGAAAGCGTTTTTTACTTTGATTCTTTCAACCGATGTCTGATTCTTCAGTTTTAGCTTTTTTACTTTCCAACTGAAGTCTTTTCTTCTGATATAGCTTTCTTACTGTTTCTTCAATTAGAGCTTTTTTACTATGACTGCCGCTATAATTCTTGGCAGTCAGATACCTTGTTGCCCTTTTTTACTGAGAAAATAAACACTAAATACCATATTTCTTAATAGTCTATAATTCCCTTAAAGAAGCTATGCACAACTCAACTCAATAATACAAAATTTGACATCTAGAGCAAAATTAACAAAGAAAGAAAATAATAAAGTAAACATTATACGTCATTCATCGAATGAATGCAGTCACAAGTGTATTGCTGGAAATACATTTCTAAAAACCGTATAGCGGCGGCCCAACGCAGTCCTTGGAAATGTCACCAAGCCATGAGCATTATGAGGAGATTAAAATACAAGATTTTATCTTATGCGTATAATGTCTCAAACTAAAAAAAAAAACAGTTGTATTGACATGCCACAGAAATACTCTCTTGTTTTATATACTACATATACTTATCCGTACATTCTTTCATCTTCTCCTTATATTACCTTTTTTGCCCAAAATTTGTTTGGATTATTGGGGTTCAGATTTCCGAGGTTCTAATGTACCTTATTATAAGTTAACAATTATTATACCTTGGTGAAAGCTTCTGAGAAATGATTGCAATTTCTATGCATGAGGTGGTACTGGTCCCCACGGAATTCTTTACCCATCTCTTGTATTATTCTTTTAACATCCTGTTCTGTGAAATCAGTACAGCCCAACTGGATTGATTGCCTGCAAATAACAGAATTGAAATAAATTACTCCAAGTGTTTGAGTACCATTCAACCCATTTTTTGTGCCCTTAGGCAAAACAAAAATACAAATGTTTACTTTTCCCCCCTAAAATTATCCCCTTTCACACTTAACTGCCTTTTTGAGTCCATGTTTTATGGAAAAAATAAAAGGTTCTCAAAGTAATAAAAATATAAAATGTTGCCCCAAATTGCTCTTATGCTATTTATTTATTTTAAGACAATTTAAAACTAACCATCTAGAATCTATATACAGTAGAACCCCCCATATCCGACCTCGGGATATCCGTCTCCTCAGGAATATCCAACCATGACACCCCTTGGTTTTTTTTAAAAAAAAGTTTATTCTGGCACGACCCAACTTCATCCTTATCAGAATATTGAGTATAAAACGATATAAGCAGCTAGTCGGGGTCATTGTTATCATACTGATACTGATCGCTAGACTTAGTTTCTTATTATCGTGCGTGTCATTCTATGTTTACAATCCAGTGTTACGCTATATTTTTAGAGAATATGGCGGCTCAACTGAACAAAAACAGGTTGTGTGTACATTACTGTAGGAGTTTGATATTCTTTAACGGCTTGACAAAGGTGAGTCCGTTCTAAAACTAGCTTCAGAGTTAGCAGTTGGTGTAACAACAATTAAAGATTTGAAAAAGGGTCTGAAAGACTTTGAAGCGTATTCCTTAACATGATTAGTATGAATATTCTAATATACATATTCAGAATAGAGAATGTAAATAGATTTTTAATAATAAATATTTAATTTTTACTCTGAAAAATTAGCTTTTCTTTGTTCCTCGGATTATCCGACCTTTTTTGTGTTCCGACTATGCTCCGGTCCCGTAGGTAACGGATATGGGGGGTTCTACTGTAACTTGTTAACTTTACAATGGCATTTAACTGTTTATCATCTAAAATGTGACATTGATTGGTTTCCGCCAAATAAAGTAGGTAAACAATATTTTAAGCATTATTATTTTTGCTGAAAGAAGCAAAAAATCAATTAACAACTTGTGACAACTTATAAAATTATTTGCAAAATTTATTTAAAGCATTTTGATAACCACCTGAATTGAAATTGTTCGCCAAGTTCAGACACATCTCTTGGTGATATGCAGAATATCCCAGAAAATGTAAAAGGATGTCCACCATATGCATACTCTGAAATTTATATGAAAATAAATGCATAAATAAAACAAGGAAAGGTGCAATGTATCTGTAATACAAACTGTGATATACTCATAAATATTAGAAAACATTATTTAAAGAAAGCATCACATAGTGGCACACAAATACCTCCAAACCACCCTCCCACCTGCAATTACCCCCACCCTATTCCATCTTGCTAAACAAATTTTAAATAGGTAATTTCTAAATTAAGACATTTTGTATGGAGAAGCGTGAAGGATAGTGTACTAATTTTTATGACTGTTAATTTGTTTGGAGAGGGTAGTGTGAATGTGTGTAGAGACGAGAAACTGGCGCAGCTAAAACTGAACCAAGCCATGAGGAGAGCTGCTATCTGGTTAAAACATTATGGTCTAAGCGTTGCTACCAGTGGCACCAGAAATGATGGTTGGCGATACCGCTATCATGGTAAAAAAAAGTCAGTGAAATACCTTGGAATGCTTGTTGACAAGAAACTTACTTTCTAGGACTATATGAAAAGCATGTCAGACGAGTGATGAGGCTTAAACTAACATCACAAAATCTAGGCAGTAGCCATAACTATACTCTAATGGGCTCAAAAAGGGGCCAACATGGTAATAGTCGTCACCTTTTTTCAATAAAAAGGGAATGATTTACACTCATTCGGTTTCTCAAAGGCCCACAGTTAATGCTGAGTACTACAAAACAATTTTGCAGACGTTAATAGTAGTAGGTTATAGTTTTAAAGGAGCACATCTCTTGAAAACGACTGAAACTGCACCATGGCCTCATGTTGCAACACAGTGTTCCAATTCTGGCAAGCCGAAACATTACAGTGTTCCCACACCCTCCGCACAGTCCAGATCTCACCCCCCCCCCCCCTCGCAACTGTTTTTTATATTTGCAGTAAAAAAGGAACTAAAGGGCATCATTTTGACACCAAAGTGGACGCAGCTAAGGTTTTGAAATGATAACAAGTGAATGAAGAACTTACCCTGACCATAAATTTCCACTCCAGAATGATATACTCCAAGACCAATAGGTGTTGTAAATCCGTTGGTCCAAAACTAATCAAGCAAAAATTATAAAATCAAGTTTAATATCATTTTTAATTAAATACATTTCCAAATGTTATACTATTTATTCTCATTACATTTATAAAAAAATTAAATTGTGAAATACAAAATAGTCATATAATGAGTCCAAAAGTAGTGCTACTTTAAACTAATTCCTCATATTATTCTAAATAAATTTGACATTTATATATCTCTCATCCAAGGACTTAAAAGTAAAATGCATAAAAAGTTAGTATTTTTATAAATTCACTCGATTTATCTTAATATTTCCAATTAAAAAATAAATTTACACTTACCAAGTAAAGGTAATACAGAAATGAACTACAGTGAAAAAACGTTTAACGTTGGACTAAGGAGAGTAAAATTGTTTTGTTTTTTTGTTAAACGATGAATGCAAAAAAACACTGATATTTTCTTGCTGTTAAATTTTATTTTTTTATTAATTCAACTTCCCTTACATACACATATATATACATTTTGTCCAACAAATTATATGCAACACACTATTTACACTTCAAACAACTATAAGTACATAAGTATGTATTTAATAATAAAATTAACAATGTTTTTAGAAAAAATCTAATATTTTTTTTGCAACATATTGTTCGATATTGTCTATCATTTTATTAATTTAACCCTTCGAGACACGGGCTGGAGCATGAGTAAAAAAGATTCTGCAACTCACAGATTAACGATGCGAGAATAATAACACCTCAATTTACCCTACCACTAGAGACCCCTAAAACAGATGAAACAGTCTACTTTGATTATTGCTTCGTTCTGCATTGTTTTGCCGTGTATATTTTGCTTGGTGTACTGTATTCACCACCCGTGCCACCATGTCAGGTATAGAAAAATTATGCCATCGGATCAATATTTTTCGGTTTTGCATGAGTTGTCGGATTAGGATGATGGTTGTGAGGAGTTATCTTAGTACTTTGACAACTAATAATAATTAATAGGGTTGATAATTAAGGTTGAAAGCCCAATACTAAGTCAGGACACTGAAGGAGTAATTACTGATTTTGTATAGTAATTTTTATTTTTATAACTAAAGATATCATTAAAAAATAAATATGTAATACATCAATTGACTTTTTAGTTCAACATTTCCAAAACGCAATCTAGATAATCAGGATTTAACAATTTATGGTTTGAAAAATGCATCGGCGCATAAAGTGCGCCACCCGTGCCTTTTTGTTTGTCCACTATAGCTGTGCCACGAAGGGTTAACTATGAATGTATATTTTGTTCATTCCGAGGAGCAAAATCAATTGGCCTTTTTCTAGAGATTTTTGTTTTGTGTTAAAAGAAGAAATGTATGAAATTAGTATAAAGCAACAATATTTCATGTTAACCGAATTTACATGTTAAAAGTTTTTTTTACAGTGTAACAAAAGGTAAATACTCATACTCAACCACACAATTAACTTACAACTATTTTTCCCCCGTTTCTTTCTACATTTATGTGTTATTTGGGCCTAAGTTTTTGCATGAGATGGGAACAAATCATTAATAGACCTGTTATTCTGATTATTACTACCTAGAAATTAAAATTCCTAATATTCAGAACAAGCTTTAACGTTAGTATAAATAATTTACCTACTCAAAACAGAAGATTTACTTAAACAAAACATACAGATTAATTCAGTGGAGGATATATATGTAGTGGAAAATTGATATAACGTTCTAATTGGGATCAGTAAAAAAAGTTGTTTCAGAAAAAAATTATATTAGAGGATAATTGTTCCCTTAACACAATGAATAAAAATATAGATATTTAGAAGATTTCTCACTTCAGGCATGTAAACTACTTATATTTGAATATAAATTAGGTTAAAAGATAATAAAAAGTTGTAGGAATGGAGATAGACATACGACAGTTCCTTAATCTGTTCAGATAACACGGCCTAGCTATTTAAAATGTTTAGCTTGCAGAGTGTTTCATTTAATTGATTTGCTTACTGTAACTGTAAGAAGGAGATTTAGCAACAAAAAGATTTAAGACAACAAAGAGAAGGTGAAATATACATGGAAGGGATAAGAAAAACCAGTAATTTTTATAAATTGATAGCAGCAGTATTTTTTAATCTAAAGAAACATAGGCTGAACTACAGTATATGCGGCCCCTTCTGATAACACATTAATTTACTATCAACATCTGTCAAGACTTTATTTATCAGTATATCTTGTCTGTTAAACTCTTTTATACTTCGATTTGGACCTCTACCTGGTCTATATGCAGGAGGGTTGTTTTTCTTCAGAAAATGAGCGCAGCACCACGAAGCGGTGCGGAGAGGCTTTTGAAAAATCTAGGGCAAAACAAATTAAGGTACTATTAAGAAAAAGGGATGTTTAGTCTAATTTACATTGGGACAAAGGAATATCACACTTTTGTACATAAAAGTGTGCCTTTGTCCCAATGGACATTAGACTAAATATCCCTTTATCGTAGTAGTTATTTAGTCAAAGTGGGTCAGATACGATATAATTACCAAAAAATTTAATTGAAACACAAAACAAACACTTTTTTTGTTAAAAAGTGTAAAATTGATCAATATATCGATATATGGTGTCATTATAACAATAGTTAATACCGATTTGCGATATCTAGTAGGGGCCGCATATACTGTAGTTCTACCGAAACATACATCGGTCTTTCTTATATTTTTTATTTGTTCCTTTGTAAATTAGCCACCCTTAACATTATATCAAGTATTAAAACTGTGTTAGGACCCAAATATTCTAGCACTATACTGAAGAAAGCCTTTGCATCAGAACAAATTAAACGATATATACAATCAAAACTTACAATTTACTTAAAACTTGGTCTTACTCTTGAGTTGTACCTCTTTATTATCTTTAGATATATATTGAGATTCCACTTCCACATCCCATAGACAAGTAAACAAAGAGTATAATATATATATATATATATATATATATATATATATATATATATATATATATATATATATATATATACGTATATATATGAGTGTGTGTGTGTGTTTGTGTAGAATCTCAATCTATATTAAAATATAATAGATACAACTCAAGAGTAAGACCAAGTTTTACTACAAAAAATTGTATTAAAATCTACTTTATTAAAACTTGGCATTTGGGTGCAAGATATCCTCCCTATACTCTTTCCGCAAATGGTTAATATTTACTCATAGATAAGATAATAAGTTTTAAAAAAGGGTGATACCATATCATAAACATTGAGGATTATGGGTTCTCGAGCCATATTATTCCCAGAAAAAAGGTGTTCCTCAGAATCACTTGGCACAGACAAACAGCTGGGTAACCGTAAATTACAAGCTGAAATCAAATGAAATAAACAAATGAGAAATAATTTTAAGCTACTTTACAAAGTCAAGTATGTAATAGATGAGGATGATAGACAGCCAAACTATTTACTCTACCTGAATAACAGATGAGTAATGAAGCTTTCAATCACAGATAAAACCAACTTACCTAAACTTTTCCAATTCCACGAACACATAACAATAAATTGATAAATATCTTACGAAAACACATGGCAATGAATAATATAAAATCACAGTAAATTCTTAAAACTTTGAGATAACTAAGAAAGTAAAAGTTCGTTTGTTGATATAAAAAAAATTAAAAATTTTCTCGAAGATACTTCTTCATTGAAAGTTAAGGGTCTAGATCAAATACTTTTTACATTTTAAACTATCATTTACTAACAAAAAAATTATTTTTAATAAAAAAGTTAATCTGTCTACCACAAACGAACAAAAGCTAGATATCCAAATTGACAACTACTGAACAGGACAGGGTTGACGGTTGACTTCAAGAATAAAAATTAACTGACGAAATAGTTTAAAGGAAGGGGGGGGGGGGTGATGAAATATAGCTTTTCAAACTACTTAAATTAGGAATTGAGACACACTTTTAGATTGGAACTCCACAATTTCATTGCAAATTTGACATAGTGGGTATAAAAATTATAAAAAGGTATAGAGATGATTAGTAATGACGTCACAAGATGGCGTAAGCTTTCGATAATTTATTCGATTCGGTTTGTTGTGTTCCTTTTCCTTATCATTTGTTATCAATCCCATGTAAAATGAATGGGAGAATTTTCTTAACTTTTTAAATAATTAATTATTAAATTATTATTAATTTATAAGACTTTTCAACCTTTGAACGTTATTATACTAAGTCTATTTTAACAATGTAAGATAAGAAAACATTAAAAATTGCCTTTCTAGCGGTTTAAAATAAGTATTATTGTGAGTGTGTTTTATGTATTGACACCGTTCGGGTCCGTTCTTATTTATTGTTTATTTTTTAAATGGTTTTTCTATTTTAGTTTGTATATTATGTCTTCCACATCCTCGCGCGTTATGAAAATTTCATCTATACTTAATTTTTTTCGGAGGACAAAGCTATTCTTTGTAAAAGTATGTCAGAGTAATTAAGTAATATTAAATTAGTTTTTAATCAAAATTTTAAACAAGTATACATGCGACGCACTCATATCTTAAATTATCATACTCGTTATTATAAATAAACAAATAAATAAATAAATAAAACAGTCTGGTCTTTGTCTCGTCATCAACGTCTTTTTCCTAGGCTGATCACTGATCTATTTTACAGTAGATATTATGTTCCAACATCAGAGAAATATAATGCACATTGTAAGTAACCAGGAACAAAATATTATTAGCAAATAATCTTTTATTACCTGGCAGATTAAGTATCACTATCTTTCTACAAGTCCTGTATCCTGAGTATACTTCATTGAGTTTCAAAACTTGAGGAAAATTTATTTTCGGACACACAATATGAACACGAACACACCCTGTGAATTTTTATGGCACCAGGAAATACAAAAAATCAAGTATAAAGATTAATAACTCAAATAGCTTTTTCCATGATATGACCCTTCACACAAATACTCATTTTAAATAACTGAAACGAAAGTTTTTAATGTTTTCTTTGTTACACTCGTTAAAAAAGACTTGGTACAATAATGTTCAAAGGGTGAAAACTCTTATAAATTAATAATAATTTAATAATTAATTATTTAAAAAGTTGAGAAAATTCTCCCATTCATTTTACATGGGTTTGATAAGAGGTGATAAGAAAAAGGAACATAACAAACACTGAGTTAAATTTTCGAAAGCTTTCGTGACGTCACACTAATCATCTCTATAGGTATAGTCGAAATTGTTTATTAGATTAGGGGACACTGTCATTTTTATTATCAAAAATGCAATATTTTTCTTGGTCCCAAAGTACTTTGAACTAAACATTCTTCCACATGGAAATACTTACGGGGGGTTCTCGAACGAAGTCTTGCCTCATGTCTCTAATTTCTTATTTTAAATTGAAATAGTACCGTTTCTGTTTAGGTCAGTGTACATCTTATTTTCACAAAGTACGGTGATGGAAAAAAGAAGATTTTAAAATTTCCATTGATTTAACATTTTAAGTTAATTTATTTTTCATTAAGCGACCAAATATTCAAACTATGTTAAGAAAAATAGCCTAAGGTGTCAAAAATAAATAAATGTCAGCTATTGAGTGGATGGCGACGCCCCTCAAAAATTCACGATGTAAGCAAACTCAAAATGGGGTTTTGACTAATTTGATAAAACAAAAATTTAAAAAAAAAGCCACATTTAAAAAAAAATGTGGCTACATTTTTCTTTTTTGTAATTCATATTTGTACATGCCAGAGCAATTTCTTAAAGGATGGTTAGAGGTGGCTCTAAATCTCAGCCTGGTACGTACAATATGAATTTACCCAAATTGATATAATAATCCACTAAATTATCTTGGGATGGATGGCCAATAATTTTGAAAATGTTTCTCATTTAAAATAAAAAAAGTTTAAGCGGTGATCACAAAATGTTTAGATAAAAAAAAGAAATATGTGTGTGGGGCTCTCACCCATTAGAAGTGAAACTTAAGTTCTAGAATGCATTGCTCTCTTTCATTTTTTGACGAATTTATTATTTCAGGATTAAGAAATGGTTATGGGAAATTTAATTGAAGAAAAATATTGCTACGCTAAGGCAACCACATTTATTCCAATAAAAATAAATGTTTGTTTTGATTTGCTGGTCTTTATAGATATAATACAATTAATCTGTAAAAATGTTACACTTGGACGAGTCTCGAATCGCAAACTTCGTTACACGATGTTACTATATGAAAAAATTCACTCTACTGCCGCCAAAGAAGTTTCACTTCAAAAAGGAGGACATATCTTTAAAAAGTTTTTTTATTCGAAAAATGGTTTTTAATAAGGGATTTTAGTTACTGTTAAACCATTGTATATACCCTGATACCTGGTATCCATTATCCATGTAAATGCAAGTGCCAACCTATTATATGCTTATTCTAGGTGCTGCATATTCATGGCCTATTGCTAACAACTCACGTCAACATAATTAAACTTTTATGAACTTTTATCAACACCAGTAAAGAAAAATGGCAATGCTCTCAATATACCCCCCTCCCCCTCTCCCTTTATTTTTGAAATATTAGTCAAAATATAATATCTTGTATGAATTACTCTCCAAATGCAGAAATACATAAGTGGTCCTGCAATATTATAAGATCCTAGTCAAATATTAGATAAATATTGATTTTAGTTTAAAAATAATAAAGTTGTCCTAAAATTTGTAATATGTATATAATAATTATTTAAACATAAAAAACGGATGAATAATAAGAATGGAAATAAGCACCAATGATTCAACCTACACAAGGGACTCCTATCTTTTGGTAAATAATGGTGGGATTGGAATATAAAAAGAACAAAAACAGTGCAATATGGAATTAGAACTTTATTTGTACAATTAAATGGGTATATTTTAGGAAAGGAAAATTCGATGACAGTGGCGTAGCGTGGTTTTCTTTGAAGCGCCCTGGACTGGAGCAGTAGTGACTCTAGTACCCCCCCCCCCCCCCCTCCCAAAAAAAATCAACAATATGACAACCATCCAATTAGACCGAACCCGCGGCTGGGCCAATTCACTGTTCTGCAAAATTTAACGAATTTTCGGGCCCCAAGAAAATGTTATCTGAACTATTAGTTTTCGAGGTGGCTGAATCCGAATCTGAAGTCAAAATTTCTCTTATATACGTACAGTTTTCCTTCCCGGAAAATTCGCCTAAAGTTCGGAAAAATGGTGTTTTTGGGGTTTTTCGACCCCAATTTTTCGCCCAAAATAATTTAAAAAAAAAAGTGGGTTTAATTATCTTCAAACCATGGAGAACACGAATCTAAAGTAAAAAAAACCGAAATTTTTCCGAATTTTAGGCGCATTCTCCAGGAAAACTGTACGTATAGGAGAAATTTTGACTTCAGATTCGGATTCAGCACACAAGAATACTTTAGAAAAGGACATTATCATTCTGAAGTTTTCTTTTTTTTTGCAGAACAGTGTATATTTTCTGATTTTAGGTATAGGCCTATAAGAATTTCAGTAATTCTTAGTGGCAGTGAAAACAATTTGCACATTCACGTATTAAGTGCAACCTTTTTGAATACGTGCAATTTTTCCCCCTCAAGGAGGATGCTTCCTCTCGGATCCTTGCGCCCTGGAGCGACTGCTCCATTCACTCCCCAAAAAAACTGCCTAACAAATTTACACATTATATATAAAATATTAAAATAGAGTGAATAAATTACTCCAATAACGCTTTCTCTGCCTTAGTAATGAAACAGGCAGGTAGGAACACTTTAATGCTCGTTTGCATGGAAGAATAATATTCATTATCTCAATCTCATCTTCAAACTTTTTAGACTTGGAAAAGGACTTTTTCTTCAAATATATATTATATATATATTTGCTCAGCATATATAGGCTCAGCAAATCCTATATCTTCTGTTGGTGATATCATTACCTCACTTAAATTACTTTTATTTCCTTATCCAATTTTTATTTTATTGTGTTGGTTATTTTATTTTAATTTGTTAGCTCAGTCCTTGCATGCATCATCTGAATTATAGATTAACCCTTCGGAGACAACATGAGGTCCAAACATTAAACATACCCTATACCCTTAATGCCAATACTTTTTAACTGCACATGCTTGTCCTTCACCTTTTAGTACCTGTTCTCCAAGTTGTCCTTTAATTTTTATTCTTTCCTAGATTTTTATTTTCATCAAAAATAATGTCTGGATCAGGGAAATGAGGAGAATAGTACCTAGTTTGTTTTAGTTCTAGAAAATTATGAGATATATTTAAAATAGGTAATTTTGAATTTTCAAATGATTTCTTGGTTTTAGAGTGAGGTAATGTTATATCAAATTAGAATTTGTAGTTTTGAGGAAAATAATTATTGCCTCAGGAAAGAGAGAAAAGACCTGTTCATAGTCATAATGGGATTTCGGCATATTTCAAGTTATGTTACTGTAAAATCGTGTTTTCTTTAGTATAGTATTTTGAAATAAATACAGTTTAGGTTATAAACATTATTATGAACAATTTTTTACTTCCTCATTTTGTACCCAAAACCAGGAAAAACACAAAGGTACCGGGGTCTGGGCACGTCATGTGAATGTATGTTGTTGTCTCTATCTCCAGAGGGTCCAATGAAATAAATCAAGAATTTGTAACCTATGAAGGAAGTAAGAATTCAGGTTCTCTTCATGATACAAATATATATATTTCTTTTATAAAAGGTTTATAACAAAAAATATGATTAATAATTTTACACTTTCAATTACAATCCTACAATAATGTGTTAGTACATTACATAAATGGTCGATTTTAAAGAGCAGCGCTAAATTATTAAGTTTACTTGATTTTCATACAAGTGCACACAAATTGTTTAAAAACATTAAAAAAATATTATCATTGTTAGTATATAGTCATATTGAATCCAATATAATTTATAATAAGGACTAGTATTTTAATTTAAAAAAAAATATATCAAAAAATAACACATACATGAGTATAGAGATTGTAAAAACAATTAGGTGAGTATCTGATTTTTACAATATCAACAGCCTTTATTTTGAGTACTTATAAATAGGAGCAATGGAACACATATTGCAAATATATTAATATACATCTTAGAAAAAATGGAAGAATTTATTAGTGTGTTATAATCCATTTGGTAGGCTCAGTACATGGATTTATAGATCCACACAACCTATTGAATGTAGTATCAATGGGAAAACCAAGAATTTCTCTTTCCTCTTGTATACGGAATGAAAAGGTGGACTCGTATGTTCCAATAAAATATCTAGCATGAGAGCAAATTATTTGGTCAATTATTGCCAATCCACCATCTTTAAATTTTTTCTTATTATTCAAATGCTTGGGGAACTCTATCACTTTGTAGTTTTTTAATTTATCTCGTAATTTATCCATGAATTTAGGAGGAGCATCTGTAGCTATGAAAACTTTAGTTAATCCGAGGATTTCTAAATGTTTAGATATTTGCTCAGCAGCTTGTTTTAATGTTGGAATCTCGTCTTTCCTACTCTGCTCAAAATCTTGCCTCCTCAAATGAATGCTTAAATAATGCCCTCCAACAGCATTTCTGTGAATAATTTCATCCTCCCATTTATCAGGTCTGACAGTATTATCAGATTCATCGGTGCTGTTGAGATACTGTTTCCTGAATTCAGCTGCTGCTTCAACAAGGTGAGGTGCAAAACGCATACTTCTCCTACAGCGCCAATATTCCGGGTCACCAAAAAAATCATGAAGAACAATCTCCGCATGATCAATCATAATTAATCTTCTGTCAACGGAATTAATTAGTTCTTTAAGTTTTGAAGCTTGTCCTTGAAAAGCAACACAGAATAAATCTCTGCTAGTAATGTTACCATAACCCCAAAAATAGCCGTCATAATTACCACCAACCTTTTTATAAAGAGAAGTACTATCTCGATTACATTTTGAAAATTCCCATTTATCTTCCCATGTCCAGGAATCTGTATAAGCGTCTTCATAATTCTGCAGCACCAAAGTTATATCAAGAGTAGGTTTTCTTATTTCATTCAGTACTTCGTACATCTCAACGACTTCCGTATATCTCTTCATACCAGGAACATCAAAAAATTCTCCCCAAGGTATTAGATTGTGGAAGCCAATTTGTTCGTATGACTTCCAGTGGAACAAGTGAGGCCATGGTGGAAGTACTAAATGCCAGTTAGACAGATCGGCTTTTAAACTCTTAATGAATATTGCCAATCTCATGAAGACATCTCGCCTCAAGTTAAATCCCTCTGGTGGATTAACATCGTAAAATAAATATTTCGAGAGAAACACAGAACTTTCTTCAGATATTTTAGAATTGCAGCAACAAAATAAGTAATTAATAACAAAGAATAAACTTAAATACATAAACATTAATATGAAATAGCGGCAACAATCAACAGTTGATCTTTAGATCACACACTCACAATAGATCCATTAGATTAACTATTACTATCATGAAAAGTGTTGTCCATTATAATTATAAAAATAGAAATATGTACTAAAAAATAAAATCGAAATATTAATTATTTATTGTTTGTGTTTACGATTTAGAATGAGAATTTTTATCAGCTGTTTCAGCGTTTTCACTTTTTAAGCCCCCGATCTTTGTCTACAAATTGATGATTAGTTAATGCTCGTTTATGAAAACAGATTTTTAGGGATGGTGGTGATTGGTGATGTTCCTTCGCGGGTCCAGTGTCCGGCATTTTTATTTTTATAAAAATTTGTTATCGTGATTGTGTTGAGAAGATTTTAAATTTTGAATTTCCTTTTCCTTTTCTTGAAGACCGTAAACTTTGATGTTGGATTTGTTTTTATTGTTATGTCTTCTTAAAGTAAAAAATGTACAGTAATCTTCGACATGTCGCAGAAACAATATTATTCTATTGTTTTCTTAATTATTGTGAGTAAGGTAAGTTGCTGTGATACTACAATAGTTAAATATTATCAATTCCGTATTTTTAAAGGGCGTTTGAAGTTTTTGTTAATATTTCCCCCCTTAATTGAAAGTAATTTACTTACATCGATCTGTTTAGTTAAAATGATTTACCTTCTGAATCTTTGTGGTCTTTTTATTATGTTGTAGAGAAAGAAAAGTCAAACAATTTAAATCCATTAGAATTTTCCTGTTCGTATTTATTAAAGAGAGTTTTACTCGATATGATACTAGAATCCCATGTTTTTATTGATATTGTTTTTGATGAGTTCAGAATAATAGTATAGTAGTCCTTTGTCTAAATAATTTTTTGACAAAGCAGCATCACTTGTAAGGTGATTTTAGAGGGACCTCATGTTCTATAGTGTCAAACTTAACAGATAAAAAATAGTTAAAAGAATTGGCTAATTCGGATTGTACGTGCCCTCGAAATTTCTTCGAGTTGGACCTCTACCTGGTTTGTACATAGGAGGGTTGTTTTTCTTCAGGAAATGAGCAGAGCACCGTGTGGTGCGGAGCGGCTATTGAAGTACAAAATTAAGGTTTTTAATTTAATATGCAGGATTTTATCACCTAACCTCAAAGTGGGGGCACGTTCAATCCGAATTTACCAAAGAAGTTATGATTAGAAACTTCGATGACATACTTCAACCAGGGGATTAGTGTGCTAAAGTGAATAATTGTAAGGTACCATCAAATATTGTACTTCGACTTGGACCTCTACCTGGTCAGCAGGGTTGTTTTTCTTCAGAAAATGAGCGGAGCACCGCGAAGCGTCCGTTGAAAATTCTAGGGCAAAAAACTTAATTTTGTACTTTGATTCTGTAAATAGCTTTGTACAAGTCACGTTTACCGATTGGTGTGAAGGCATTGATCACTCATGTGTCTTCAAATCAGTTTGGTGTCTCAAGTAGGGGTCACATTTTCGGTTTCTTCATTAAAAAAGAGAGTAAACATTAAACCATTATTATTTTATAAAATTATTATAAATAAAATAATATAAATAGAGAAATTAAAAAAAAATCCGAAACACAGCCAAGTTATTATGTATTTTCTAATAAAACAAAATAAATTGGATGTGTTTACGAATTGCTATTTTATTTTCTCCCCCTAATTAGTTTTTCATGCCAAAAATTGATCTATTACCAACAAATGTTACCTTCTATGATTTTCATTGAATTTTCTATTTACCCTTTGGATTAGAGTGCCAGGTATTTATAACCCTGTCAGATCAGTTGTTATAAGAAACCTTTCCAGTTATAAGATAAAATTAAAAACTAAAAACAATAATAGTTTCAAATGGTGCTTATTGATAATTACTGTTTTGATTTTATTGCAGGTCCAGGTCTTTTCTACTTAGTTCTACTACTCCTGACCGTTTCAATCAAAAGCTAGAATGGAATTGAGTGAAAGTGATTCCCTAGGGACCGGTAGCAGTAGCAAGAAGAGTATTGATTCCTACTTAAGGCCAAAAAGATCTCTGCTTGAAGTGTGGCGGTTTTTTCATAAAGCATTCTCAAGTGTTCACTCTTCTGCAAATGATCCTAACAGCATTTTAGACTTTTTCAATATTATCAAATCTGCTTTTGTTCACAAGAATTTTGGATGTCATCAGTTCACTTCATCACCATTTCAGAAGGAAAATGATGAACCAAGCATGACCGGTAATAACTGCTTAATTTTGTTAACATACCATTTTTTTAAGGCAAAAAAGAAACTCTTACTGACTTCAGCGTTAAAGAACCCTTTAATACTATGATATAGATTTTATTAATGGTTTAATGTAGTGGGGAAGTAAATATTCAACTTAGTAGAAAAAATATTAAATGTGTTATTATAGATGAAGGTGATCCCTTGAATTATTCAGTAATGATGTATAAATGGGTCCTTAGGGATTTAAAAAACACATACTCTTCTCCGTCATCTGGCTATATTTCGACTCCAACCTTGAGTCATTTTCAAGCATCCCATTGAGTTGTGAACTTTTGTCTTTTGCTATGCAAAATCGTCATTTTTTAAATAAATAATTGCAAATTTTTCGGTCATTTCACCTTTCCTAAGTAGGAAACCCCCAAACTTCACAATCATCTTAATTTAAAAAACTCTGCTTTAAAACATTAACTTCATCACCAAAACAGACAGCTACACTAATAACAATAACAATCTAAACAATTCTTGACTAATTTAATTAAAATTACTTGTATAATTTAAAATAAAAAGAGAACAAACATTATCACAGCTTAATAATTACATTGTACCTACATAAAATGTGTTAGTTGTTCATTAGTTTTTCATTTATTTTAGTGTTCATTTATTGAATTATAAGATGTGAGCGTACTAATTTCATTACACAAATATTTACAATTTTAGTTATTTGTTAAAGAGTATTAAATCAAGTTAGGTTCTTAAATTAGTGAAATTCTTTAACAACCAGTTATATAAAATGTCTGTGTCCTAGATGCTTGGTGGTACCTGTGCAGGACCACCTACCTATATAACCCAATCTCCTTGTTTTGTGTTGTGATGTTCTATTCATAGTTAAAGGAATCAATCTTCTTTCGGAATCAATATATAATCTCAAGTAGTAACAGAAATAATAAAATTAGAGATTGTGGTCCGTTGGAGGAACCACCATGATTCTATAACCTGCTAATTCTAGACGCACTAAGCGTCTAGAATTCTAGGCAGTACCTTCTTTTTTAATTCCTATTGCCCATTGTATTTCAATATTTTATATTCACATGATATTAGCAAATAACTATTAGTGTTAAGAAATTAAATTAATAATAATTTAATGTGTACATCTTATTCATTCTAAGTATAGGAACAATTTGATGGATGTTGAGTGTGTAAAAGATATTTTAATTAACTTTTTTTTTACACTTCAGCATCCATCAAATTGTTCAATTACTACGAACCATTAATTTATAAACGTTGCCACTTATACGTAATTTGATGTATGTTTTATTTATTTGTAATTTTACGTAATTTTATGTATGTGTAATTACATACGGTTGGCTTTAATTTTTCCTAATTAACTAATCCATTGGGCAAAAGCATTCAAGTTGTGAAAGTTAAAATATTTGCTCTGGGCATTCATGGGAAAATCGGGGTTGTCCCATAGAAGGTCCACTAAAACCAGAATAATTAAATAATTTTTAAAACTATGTATTAGAATTTTATAGATATGCAACAATGTTTTTATGTTTTACAGACTATGCTCTTTGGGTTACTGGTCAGTGTTTCCATATTGTAACTTCCCCTGTGTTGAGTGAATACAGTCACCTAGCATCTGATTGTTATAAAACATTTCTAAATTCATCTCTTAATAGAAACAGTTCTGTCTTCAGTTCAACAATTGATGAGCATTTTCGTCTAATTTTGGGTTAGTAATTGGAATATATACAATTTTTATTACCACTTTTAAAATAAATATTTTAGTAATTATACATACATATATGCAGAGTGGGGAAAAAGAAACCGCACTTTTTTGAACACTTATAGCTCAGCTTCTGTAATAGATAGAGATATGGGGTTTGCGGGGTCTGAAAACTACATTCTTCTACTTTAAATTTCATATCTATAATTTAACAAACTATTGGGTGAAAGCCATGCAATGACAGTTTGAATTAGGGTCTTAAAAAACACATACAATCCCCCTTACTTTTGTTTACATTGGTACACATACAATCCCCCTAAGTTTTGTCTGTACATTGGTCAGAATTAAGAAATTGTTGGAGACTTATTAATTTTATACAGTCCGAAAACCGAATCCGGCCTTAACTTTTTTTTGGGTATGTGGAAATGTCTGTTGCCACCAGTCCGACTTTATAGGCAAAAGTGGCTAAAGAAATCGATTTTTTTTTTTTTTTTTCCAGAGGTGAGCAAAAACATGTTACACATGTTGTAGGCTTGGTTTCATAAAGAAATATTGAGTAGAACCAAAGTTATTAAAAATTTTATAAAAAAAAAAAAAAAATAACCTACAATAGGTTAACCCACAGACTCGCTAATCAAAATGTTTAGGTACTTCTAAGACCACCTAGAGACTCACGGTTTTTTGCGTTTCGTCTCAAAATTGGCCCAAACCGACTGAGAAAATCCGAAAAGTTTAAAAAAAAAATGTTTACCCCCCTCCTTTAAAAATTAAATTGTTGACCGATTTAATTTCTGATTGGGGTGCTTAAACCTCACCCTAATGCTCTTTAAATTGAGTATTTATTATTTTATTAATTATTCCTAGAACTATAGTTATTAAATAATTACTGGTGCAATTGCCATATTGAGAGAAGAGAGTGGTAATTAAATTAATGTACCAAGGATTGAAGATTGTTCAATGACTTCCCAGTTTAATTGGATTGACTACGTTTATTTTTTCATATATTATATTCTTTTTTCAGCATTGTTATTTATTACTATATTACTTAGTTTCGATTTGTTATCTTTTTGTATAAATATAAATCTGTGCTAAATGGGTAAAAGGTGTTAAATCCAATTTTGGGGAAATTGGGTTAACTGCATTGTCAGAAACTAGATTTTTCCCCCTACATTTGTGAATATGAGGTTATGTAGTATCTCCTCACGATGAAGAGTTATGCAACTGTGTATTATGGGCTAGATTGACAAAACTCACTTTGCATTTGTGTGTAGGGAGTGATGTCTCAAACCCCTTTTCCACTAAAATTTGTTTGTGGGTAAAGAGTCAAGTGCTACACATAGCTCAATTTCCACTAATGTTCTCCTGAGATGACTCCTTTTTCACAGTTGTTATTAAAAACACGGGAGCAGTTCATGGAAACTGTGATCAAAATAAAATAATTTAAAACAAATAAACTAAAGCTATGTATCATAAAGTCTACGGTTGACACCTGTTCTGCAATTTATTAATACTTTTATTTTATTACTCGTTCTGTTACGCTCTGTTGTGCTTACCTTTTCTTGAAGCTTAAAAAAAAAAGTTCTTGCTTGCTTAAAAGTTTTTCAATTGATTGTTTTGTTTTTAAAGTTAATCTCTATAACATCCCACCTATATTTTTTTTAATTTTCATCATCATCATCATCTTTCCTTTAATCCCTTGGGGCAACAAAGCATTTCCACCTGACTCGATTTTGGGCCATGTTTTTCAGCTCTTCCCAGGTTTTGCCTTCATCTCTTTTTTCTTTTTCCGCAGTCCTCCTCCAGTTTTCTTTTACCTTGTGGGTTCCATTTCAGGGCCTGCCGAATGACGTTGTTTTCAGTCCTCCTTAGGGTGTGTCCAATCCAGCCGAACTTCCATGCTTATATTGTTTCCCCTACAGGGATTTGTCCACACTTACTCCAGAGTTCTACATTTTGTGATCTTATCTGGCCAGTGAACGTTTAGGTTTCTTCTTAGGCTGTTGTTGATAAAGATTTGTAGCCTATTTGTAACTGCTTTTGTTGATTTCCATGTTTGGCATCCTCACAGCAGAACTGATTATACATTGCTGTCAAAAATCCTTAACTTGGTCCTTCTGAGCGACTGGGATTTCCATATTGGCCTAAGTTGTGCAAAAACTACTTTTACTTTCTTGATTCTCTGCTGTACGTTTTCATCCGTTCCACCTGTCTTGGAGATCAATCTGCCGAGATAATGGAACTGTTCCACCTGTTCAATGGCTCTGCCTTCGACCACCAGGTCTACCATGCTCTGAAAGTTAATCCTCATTTCTTTGGTTTTCTCCACGTTTATCTTTAACCCTACCTGTCTTCCCTCCGAGCTAAGTTCTTCTAGTTTTCCTGCCATATCTGACAGTTTGTGTGACATGAGACAGTGGTCGTCTGCGAAGTCTATATCTTCGAATCTTTCGGCCAGCCTCCATTGTATTCCTCAAGGTCTCCTAGTGATTTTCCGCATAACTCCATCTAGCACCATTAGGAATATGATGGGCGATATCATACACCCTTTTTTCTCCCCTGTTTTGACTTCGCCCTCATGGATGACTTGGCATTTGTAGTCTTTTTAGGTTAGTTTAATGATATTGACTATTTTTGGTGGTAAGCCAAAGTTTGTTAGAGCTTTCCACATTGCTTCTCTGTTTAGGGAGTCAAATGCGTTTTCAAAATCTCAAAAGATAGGTAAAGGGGTCTGGAACTCTGAAGTCTGCTCGACAATCATCCTCAAAGTGTTGATCATGTCAACACATGATCGATCCTTTCTTAATCCAGCTGGTTCCATTCTTAGTTTATTGTCTACCACCTCCTATATCCTTTTAAGTATAATTCTAAAATGTATTTTGCTTGACACTGATAGAAGGTAATGCCTCTCCAACTAGTGCAAAGTGATAGGTCCCCTTTCTTAGGTAATTTTATCAACATCAACTTGATGATATCTTCAAAATCAATTTCACTGGAACCATGAAAATTGGAAGTTAGTTTCCTTTTATGATATAATCAACCTTTTTGAAGGATCGAATTGGCCATTTGATTTAAAATGGTGCCTTACAAGTCCCTCTCACTATATTTATTACTATTTCTTTAAAGCGCTAAAATAAAACAATCAATTTGGTATGATAATTTCTAAAACAATATTCATATCTATCAAGCAGGCAAAAAACAAGTCTCATGGCTACTTTATATTAACTTAATATGATTTTGAATTACTTACAATTTTGAAGTTTACTAAACTTTTTTAGTCTTGTTTAAAACTTTTTTTTTTTCAGAATTCATCACTCTATACAAAAATTTTCTTAAGAATAAAGAGAGTTTTGTAATAAAAGGATTTATACCTACACAATTTGGTGATGTAGAACTCAATAACACCAAAGTAATATTCATTACCGAGTTTAAAATTGATTCTCCTAAGATTGCTTTGAATGCTATGAAACATTTTATTCTGGTTAGTATATTATGTTTATATATATATATATATATATATATATATATATATATATATATATATATATATATATATATATATATATATATATATATATATTATATATATAAAAAATAAATATATAATTATATATATACAATTTTTTTATATATATATATTTATGCCAACATACCAAATTGTTTAATTACACTATTCATTTTATTATACAATAAAATTGGTACTTCTTTAGATTATTACTCCCCTATGAGTTTTTTTAGAATATAGATGATTTTAACTAAATAACTACTAAGACTAAGTGATGTTTAGTCCAATGTACTTTGGGACAAAGGAATATCACACTTCTGTTTTTATAAGGGGAGTAACAGTTTAAACAAGAACATTCCGTCCCCTCTGTTTTCTTTTTATGGAAGTAACTATCTAAAGAAGTGCGAAAAAATTGATCAATCTATAATATATAAAAATAGAATGGTTTTAGTATTGTCATAATGTATTTACAATGTTGTTAATATGTTATTCATTAAGTAAACCTTATTTAACTGTAGTAATTCAATATAATAATAATGGGATCTGAGGTTATTAACAGGACCAAATTATTGCTAACTGCGAATCAACCGGTTGTTACCATAAAAGCCCCCGTGTGGCAAGAGGTATGCCAAAATACTGAGGTTATTAGCAAAAAGAGCTGCAGCTTGATTATTCTGGAATGGAGGTTAGTTGTTCTGGGAGAACACTGGATGGTGGAGTTCTTCTTGAATTGGAGATCTGCATAGACCAAGATGTGTTGAAAGAAGCTTTTCAGGCAGTTGTAGGCTAGGGTAGTGAAGTTCACACTCGCAACCCACCACTAAGCCTAGGCCAAAAAATTGCTGAGTTAATTGCCGGGTGTGACAAATACTTGGCGTTCCCTATTGTTTCAGGTGCTTGGGTTATGAGCACACAACCCAAAAAACAACAAAGGCAGGGATTTGTGGATCACTCCTTTAGGGAAGTGAGTACTACAGGAGATTAGGCAAATTTTGGAGGCTCTTTCTGAAATAAATCAACAACAGAACTTCAAGGGTTGTGTGATCCTATTGCACTTTATCTGAACCTGCGATTCTGTTAGGGCCGGGTTTATCCAAATTAAACTGTTTGGTCAGGAAAAGAGTAATATCTTCCGGCAGAGCCAAGAAGTAAGCAGAGCGGAGTTACCTGCCCAGATGTGGGCTCAAAGAAGCTCTTCCTGGAGCCTTTTGAAGGTTTTTCTCACCTTCCAGAAAAAAAAACAAGATCCAACTATATTCTTGTCTATAATGTTTTCTTTCATACTTAGATCTTCTAGAAAACTAAGTACTTCTTATTTTTTACTAGTTACATCAAAAAATAATTTTTCTGTTTTTTAACTTTTACAATCTACACATTACTAAATTATAGTGGGACAGAGGGATACGCTTCTTTACACATCTAATTGATGCAATCATTAGAGCCAGATGTTGGTGTATGAACCTTGGTTTCAGATTAATTGCAATTACATCTACTATTATTTTGTCAATTGGAAATGACATTTATTATTATTATTTTTTTAGATATTAGACTCATGCAAGGAAGTATCATGTTATAACTCCCCAAAACTGTTATATGTTTTGGAACAATTAGTTGAATCTTGCAAAGAAATTAGAAGCGAAGCAATTCCACTTGATGTTTATTTATTTTCAAATCATCTTAAGTATACCTCTTCCGTAAGTAACTCTTATTTATTAATATTTTGTTTTATTTACTTTCTTATAACACAGGTAGTGTGCTGCCCTATCTCTACTACTCTAATATTGAGCTGTATAGAGCTATAATGGTGTAAACAAGTTATCCTTTTTACAGTGGATACGCTCTATTTTTTTTTTTAGTAGCGCTTGTGGAAAAAATGTTTAGGTACAAATCTGTTTTACAAAAAAACAACTCTACTTAAATTGTTGACTAGTAAAACTAAAGAAAATATCCCAATGCGGAATAAATACAAAATTGTCTGAAAAAATGTATAAATTTTTGCTAGAGTAGCAAGGAGGTATAAAATTAGATGTTTTGTGATGCCTATTCACATTGAATAAAACTCTAAAATTGATTAGTAACTTATTGTGTTTTACTGACTGCTTTAGACTATATTAATTCTAATGATTTTATAGGTTTATATTTTTAAATCTTCAGGTTTTTAATGATGAATAGCAGCAGATATTTAGTTGAAATATGGAGGAATTATGTATCTTGTAGAAAATTATAATTGGTGGGAATTTTACTTCAATCAGCAAAATAGCATCAAAATTATTTAGCATTAGTTTCAAAGTTCAATTGTCGATATTTTTGAAATGGTGGCAGATATTAAAAATAAATTCATGGACATGTTTTCCCTATTGGGGTATAGCTGGTGCAAATTCAGCCCAATAAGAACATTTTTGATGTGTGTAACTCAGACAGACAAACACAGAGACTGACATCTAGCTAACTCCAATTGTCTTATAAGCACCCAAAACAGATAATTAATTTAGGGTGAACAACATGTTTTTCCTTTAAAGGTAAGGAAAATTAAAAACTTAAATAAAATTAATCCTTCTAAGAATGAGGCTTATATCCTCATCTTACTTGGAACTTAAGGATTTTATTACCTGGCTACCTTTTTGCATATAGGGTGAGCAAAAAAATTAGTTTGACAGACTCCCTAATGAGAAATTGTGGGGTTGGCTCTACGACCCACTAAAAAGTCTGCACCTCTGCAGCTTGGGCTAGCTGCTTTTCCTATTCTGTGGAGGTACACCTGGAACAGCCTGTGTCCTGACAGCAACTGCAACAGGTAGAAGTTCGCCTCACCCTGGCTTCTGTCAATCCATGCCAAGTCCTGTTGCTTCGCCTTGCCATCATGTCTGCCACTTGTATTTTATTATGTCAGTAATCCTTTTGGTTCACCAGTATGCTTTTTTATCAATTTTGGCTGGGAGTGGACAGACAATGAGATACTTATCTCAAACTTAATAATAGCATTAGTCCCTAAAATCTTGTATAATTTATTCCTCTTCCTCATAACATATTTTAATACATAATAAATATGCTAAAATTAGCACTAATGGTTGAAATTGGTTTGCTCTTTGAGTTTTATTTACTGTGGGGAAGTAAATATGCAATTTACAGGTAAACAAATTTTAAAGTTTATATTTCAGATAAAATAAATATGAGGTTATGTCACTAGAGCAATGAAAGGCTACAGGTTTAAGATTTTGAATTTGCATTGTTTTATATCTATTTGTTTATGTTTTTTAGAGGGTCACTGTTAGTTATTGGATGAGTCACTTAATTCAGCATTCATTGTTTGATATGTCGTCAGTAGCACCTAGTTTTGCCCCCTTGATCTCATGGTTGGTGCAAAACAACCCTTCGGAAAAACTTGATGAAATATTCCATTCTGTTGCTGTTATTCTCTGTGAATACATTGAAACACATAACTCTGCTCATCCAGGTTTGTGAGTCCTTTATTATAAATTAATTCATTGGGTTATATTTATTTGTTATGAATAAGTGAAATAGTTTTGCATTACCTCTCCTTTACGCAATATATTATTTATGTCTTGTTATATTTAGTTAAAGTAATATTAAAAAAAGTTTATTACTTAGTTAGTCTTGTGTGTGTATGTGTGTTAAATTACATATTCATTCAGTACACATTTTTCACAAACAAATAAATTGGGGAAAAGTTGGGTTTGGTTTGCTTTAATTCCTATTTTTTAATCAAATAATTTCAACATTTTGTTTCCAAGCTTACTAGGTTACAGAATTATTGTTTTTGTCTCCAAATTCAATATTTATTTAACCAAAATGCGTGTCACAGACATCAGGGAACATTTTTAGTCTTGATTTTGTGTATTTTTGTCTTATCAAATGCCCACACTTAATCTACTTTAATGAAAATAGGATGGTATACAAAGTTAGTTCTCAGAAGTCCCCATATTAATAGCTTCCTCTTGCCCCTTCTCACAATCAATTTTAATACTTTTTTATTAATCACATTTGAATATTTTCAGGACTTGATGAGTTGTGTAAAGTATGCTGTTCACTTCTTAGAAATATCACTCTTGACTACTTCACTGAGAAGACAGTGTTGAATCTAGTTAAACATTCAATTGTTTGTCCAGTAAGTAAATAACCTGCTTCTTTTTATTAAATTTAATATTTAAACAAATATTTTGTGTAGGACGTAGGACCCAGCTTGTCTCCTCTGCTCCTCCATCAATGAATCTAGGGAAGCTCGAGGTCGTGGGTATGATCCTGCACCACGATTCTCTGATTATACCATACTCACTTCAGGGGTACATTGTATACTGGTATGATGTGTGGAGTGGCTGGAACTCTCTACTACAGGGATAGTAAAATAGGACCAATAAGGGCCTAATTGTTAGGTCCTCGCCGTCTAACTACTACCACTAAACAACATGTAATTTTTCCATCATAAATAAATAATTGTGGCCAGAATAAGCATATCTAGGATGGTTATGGACCTTTAAATTGAAAATGAATAGTATTTATTCTAGAATAAAATGTATCAAAACTTGTGCTCTAAAATCTGTTTAATAACATTAGAGACTATCTTCAGTTTGCACATTATGAGTTGTGACTTTTGATAGCGTGGGAAATCCATAAAATTGGGGTGGGGAGCCAATGAGAGGTCAGGATTTTGAAGTCTAGAAGGTCGGGCCAACTAGGAAAACAAAAATGTCATTGGCCCCACCCCTTCCACAGGCCTAGTGGCTTTATTTTTTTCCTCATTTAGGTTGGCCAATCTGAGTGTCAAAAGTCACAACTCGTAACGTGCATATTTTAGTGCTGGCTAGAAACTCACATGTGGAGACATTTTTTTAAAATGTTAATTTAATATTTAAGAATTTTATGATATTTAAATGGATAATAAATTAAGCGACAATGTATGTAATCACACAGTGGATAAACACAATCATTGATATTTAAAATTTGGATGTAAATCAAGGAATTAAGGCCTAAGGTAACATTTATTAGAAATACCCTAAAGACCATGAAATTATTTAATTTTATTGTTTGTTTTTTTTGTTTGTTTGTTTTTTTGTAGGAGATTTTCAGTGTTGCAAGAGATTATTTAACAATATCAATGAAGTCGGAGAAGAAACATTTGGAAAGTACCATAAATATATCTCGTGGCTTAAAAAGAAAAAGGTATGTAGTAGTTACTTGAGTAAACTGTCCTGTCTTGAACATTTATTTCTTTAGTACTTTTTATTTGTGCCATCAGGTGTTTAAATATTTTATTTACTATGTTTTTATTAGCTTGCTTCTTGTTTGTTTGTTTGTGGGGGTGTCCAGTACAAATCTTGCAATTGATTTTTAACTAACTTCCAGAGTAGTTAGACATTAGAAACTTTTAGAATAGCTCAGAACACGTTGACAATGCATTATTTTAATACTTTTAGCCGTATTACAGCATAACTTAATTCATTTTCTGCAAATTTTGCTGTTTGGAAAGTTAGTTCGGAAAAAAATCCGCAAGTTATTTTATTTCTTTTGACATGACCCATATTTACGATCTTCATTTTGACGGGTTTCAAATTTATGATTTATGACAGAAAATTTACAAACGTTCTTTATCTATATCATAGATCTTTATTTATATTATAGATTGATCAATTTAAAAAAGTTCTTTTTATCTTGTAATTATTACTAACCAGTATAACCAAAAAAAAAAAAAAAAAAATAAATAAATAAATAAATAAAATAAATTGTATTAACTTTTTTCAGGAGTGATGTAGAAGGGAAGTTCCAGAATGCTATTTGGGATGAGATGATTGTATGCTTATTAGAATCTTTTGAGAGACATTATGATGGAGGTGATGTCTCGCTTGATTGTATTTGTACACTCATATCATATCTTGTGGATACAGCTATGGAACTGTCTGAAGATCTACTATCTCGTCCTTCACAATCACATACCCTTTTAAGTGAAAAGATTGTTCAGACACTACTTCTGTTTTTTAAATTGATATTTAGACGTTGTAGCAGTGGCATCTTTCAAAAAAACATTCTATCAATTGAGACAGCAATAAAAGTTTTGAAAACTGGGGCTCGTTTTTTCCAAATTACTGTGACCACTAACATTAATACAGGAATCATTAGTTATTTTAATGATTTGTACTTAAGCATATTTTCAATTTTAGTTGATAAACACACAGCCAACCCTACTGGAGATTCAGGTATATTTTTTTTTCTAAAAAAAAAAAAAAATATATATATATATATTTATGGTATTTTTTTATTGGTGCTTTATAATTACTTATATATTATGTATATTTTTTAGGTAAAGACATGATAAAGCTTTACTCATGCATTTTAGAATTCTTTGTGTTCTATGTTCAGTTACCTAATTGTCAACAAGATGTCATTGATTTATTGTGGCCACTTTTAACATCTTCAATCAGGCAAGAAACATGCAAAACCATTTTTAAGGAATCTATTGGTTTGCTAATACTTGCTACAAGCAGGATTAATTTACAAGTATGTTTAATTGATTATCTGGCTATTCTCTTGAGTGATGAATGCATCATTGATTCAATAAGAGATATCAGTTTAGGCAGTCAATTGCTTTGCTTAACATCTAGCTCATGCTTCTTAAAAAGGTAATTAAGTTACTTAAAAATATATTTCTATGTAATAGTACATTACGCGTCGAGTGCGGAAAGTAGCATTTTGCATGTGAGTGTGGAGTTTGCACCCGAGCGATAGCGAGGGTGGTAAAACCACACGAGCAATGCAAAATGCCGTTTTCGCACGAGTAGCATACCGTACTTTATTTACGATTGTTAGATTTAAATAATAAATACAGAAAAAATAAACTTGCTGTATGTAAGTTCGTATCTCTCTCTTGATAAAGATGGCATTAATTCATTAGTTGTATTTTTTGTCGAATTAATTATTTTTGGAGGAGTATTATTCTCCACATTTTCGTCAAAGTCACTTGATACACTCATTGTTTTTCACATGTAAACAGTTACTTTAATAAAAGAACAGCAAATTAGTTTTGTTAAATGTAAATAAACTCGCTAATCGTGTGTAAAGCTGAAGAATTCCTCTTCTTTACCGTGCTAGCGTGGTAAAGAAGAGGAATTATTCAGAACCATGAGACGCGCTTGCGCAATGAATACAAGTACGTAAATAATCACTTTCTACGCATCTAAACAAAAATATAATGTTTATATTTCGTATCAATCGTAGATAAAAGTATGTGTTATTCAATGAATGGACTTTTTACCCATGCTTGTTTGTGGTCCATGGCACTGTGGCTTAACTGAAACTCACAAAGTTATCCCATTCTTGTATTATATTAATCATCTGAATTGGTATAGTATGTACCAGTATTGGAGTATTTTATTTGTAAAATAGGTTATTCATATTATCATATAATATTAAAAATATTATATGTGGCTCATGTTATCAAAAAACTTGCCCACACCTGTTATATGTAGCATCCAATTTAATGAAAAACAAAAAACTTATTATCTATCCACCTAAAAAATTTAATCAAATTGATAATTGCTAAAGCATTTTGGTAATGTTGGAAGCACTATATAGAAAAAGAATAAAAAAAAGAAAAGAATTTCTGAAATATTTCCTTAACAATCCCTATTTCTCAAATACATACATTTTAAAAAGATTACTATTATTCTGTTGTTTTTTACTGATGGTAACTGAAATTTGTTCTCATGGTAACTGAATTAAATTGTTTCAGGAAGAAATATTCATATGAGCTAGTGTGTAAAATTTGTAAACCTGAAGAAGGAGTGAACAAGCAGTGTCCAGACTTAAGTAATAAACTAGGAGGATTTAGAAGAATTATAGAAACAAAATATATGGAAATGATTTCTGCCCTAGATCCAAACATAGCATTACTTAAAAATTATTTGCGGTATGCTAAGCATTCAACAACGCCAAAATCCTCATTCTTTAAGTATCTGTATTCACCAAGTGCTTCTGTTAGATTCCAAGTTTATTTAACACTCAAAGAAACCATTGCTGATAAGTCTGATATGCCCTTGTTTAACTCAACTAGAGCAGTTTCAATTATATGTAATCTGATGAGCACCGATGAATTTTGGAGAGGAGGTCACTTGACTAAGCTTCTGTATCAGCTGATTAATTTGCTGGCTTTGTAAGTTTATTTTAAAATCTTTAATTATTTGAATGTATGCTTAAGGGGATGCTTGTTTTTCATAACAAGCATATTACAAATACTGTTGCTTATTTTTTCATAAATTTCTTACTTTAAGTAAATTTCATTTGCATCTAAATTTCTTAGTAGTTGTGTGGTTGTTTTGTGCATTTTAGGAATGAGAAATGCTTTATACTTGGCTGGAAAATAATTTTCTTCTTTTTTGCTACTGGCTTAAACTTTGACAGTATGCGAGTTATGGATTCTTTGAATAATTTAGTTACAAAGCACAACACAACTTTAATTGAAACATTACAGAAGTACAAGGAAGATTTTTCCATGGTATGCCCACAAATTTAATATTTATTCTGTTTGTAATTTTGTGTGTATTTAATTTTGTGTATAGTTTGACAATTTAAGTTTAAATAAATGTAGAGTTAATTTATTTTATTTTTAAAAAATTCTTGTTAACTTTAGTGAGTTTATTATTGTATTTTTTAATTGTTTGATTTTGTAAAAGGTTTTAGAGCTTTTGATAATTCATAACATAGAGGACTCATCAAGATGGAATTTAAGCCAGTTAATTGAAAGTGTTAAAGCCGTATTTGATTTTGATGATGGTAAAACGTTATTGAAATCTTTTTGTCTTCCAACACTTCTCCCTCATCTTTTTATATTTTGTCCTAAGAACAATTTAGTCAAAGTATTAACTGAATTGGCTGATTATCTGGGCATATCAGTTAAATCCATGGTGGACTCTTATTTTGATGTAAGTCTGAAGATTGTCTTATTATTTTATTTTAATATGACATATACATATCTGATTTGGAAAATATGAAAAATATTTCTTTCTTTTATCATAATCTTACATTGTTAATATCTAGGACATTTACACAGAATGCTGGTTTGGTTCCTTAATTGACGGACAGAAGCTGAACCTTGTAGATCTCTTCTATAAATTAGAAACCTGCTCAGGGCGTAACATTCAGTCTCTTGTTTCTACCTCCAATGAAGTTAGTTTTTTTTTTTTTTTTTTTTTTTTTTTTCAATAATTACTATATGTATTTATTAAAAAAATATATTCAATATAATATAGATATAATATGAATAATTTTTGTTTCAGATGTTAATATGTAAATTTATGTTGAATGCTGCTCATCCTAGTATTTTGGTTGCAACAAGGTTCCTATTCTTAAGAGAAAATGAAAATTTACGAGTAAGATTTATATTCAAGTGTGTTATTTCAATATAGATTAAACTAGGAGTTCTAAAACTCTTTATGACAATGTTCATCATTCACATCAATGAAGCTTTTGTTTTGAACTTGTCTGTCCAAGGCTCAAGTAATTTTTTTTATACAATAAGGGTTTATTCCTTGTCAAATATTTGAGTTATATCCATTCTAAAAAAGAATAATGCTCTTCCCCGTTTTCTTTTTTAAATATTATTTTTATAACATTACATATAAAAAATCCTTTCACTGTTTCAGAGTGTTCTTTGTTCTAATATGTTGGGTTGTTTAACATATATAGACATGTGCTTACAAAGTTCTGACAGTTCTCAGCTAGTACTTAACAAGTGTCTAAAGTGTTTACCAAAAGTCATAACTCTTTTGGGGCCAACAAATGTTAGCAACATGCGATTTAAACTTCTCTCAACACTTACCTCATGTCTTGCTCTCCATCCCAACATCAATCCTCAACTTTATTTTGCTGCATGGTTCACCTTCCTTTGTAGGTAAGATGACTATTAATATTTAGAGTTGGGACAACCAACTGGTTGTATTGGTTCCCAACTCTATTAATATTAATTTTATTAATGCATTTGATTATTCTAGTATATAAACCTATATACTGTATGCATTGGTTATAGCATTGAAGAGTATAGTGTAATAGATATAATAATAGATATAAAGTTATATAAAAAAAATTATAAACATAATAATACAGTAGAGTCTCGCTAATCCGGGTTTGACGGGACCGGACCCAGTCCGGATTACCGAAAGTCCGGATTAAACGGAATCAGTTAAAATGTCTGTAAAAGAAGTTTTAGTAGGGTAAAACTATTAAAATCTATGTTTTTATCGTAAAAATTACTTTTATTAGTCTCCAAAACATGCTTGTACAACATAGGTCCACTATTTAAGTTAAGAGCTGTTCTGTCACCAGTCCGAATATCAAATGAATTAAAATAAAACGACAATCTATTACGCAGGTTGCAGGTATAGAAGGGACTTCCTGTGTTCCGGTAAGAAATTCGAGGAACGATAATCATTTCACAAAAAGTTGAGACATTAGACATTGGCGGCTTGGCGATTTTCTTGGAACTGCGCTGAGCTGCCGCTATATGTTTCAAAACCCTCTCCCCATCTCAGTCACATAAAATTGTTTTTATTGGAATACACTACCTTTATATCTTCCGCCCCTTACATTTCTATGGAACCGAAACAGATTTATCGATGTTCTTACTTATCTTAATTATTCTAAATCTGTTTATTTTTAGCAAAAATACCGGGTGTTCCTCGTGTTAGAACGTTGGAATATACACCTGTAAACTATACTAGGAACAATTTATACATTTTTAATAGACAATAAAAGTAGAAACTCCAATTATCTTAATTATTCATAAATCTGAACAGGCCCTGGTTCCAATTTCTACATACTTTTTGGCCCGTCCGGATTAAAAAGATATCCGGACTTGCGGGGTCCGGATAAGCGAAACTCTACTGTATATAAAATATAATAATATATTTTATATATATATATACAGGGTGTCCCAACTTAAGTCTGCCAAAAAGAAGGGGCATATAGGGGACCCTAAAAGGAGTCAAAAATGTTATATTAACCTATGTCCTTTCGGGCTTCGTTTTCTGACTGGCGCCATTTTTAAAAATTTTGGGCTAAGCTTATTTTTTTACACTTAAACAAGTATATCTCGAGAACAAAGCGGGATAGCTCATCATTTTAGGTATCGTTGAAAACCTAAAAACATTTGCTAAAGGAAATGTTATTATCAATTTTCATTTATTTTTATTCCTTCTGGTTCAAATTTAGCTCAAGATGAATTTTTTTTAAAAAATCAAAAAATAAAGAAATTTTTGACGGCCCATAGTGCTTAAACTAGTTACATCTTGAATTGTCCAGGCAATGGAAAAACTTCTTTATTTAATAACCTCTTCATGGATACCCATATTATTGTATGTTAAATAGGGAAATTTTTACGTTATAGGCACATTTATTGAAAAAAACTAATGTAAATATGAGAAAAAATTACTTTTTATTTAATATCTCCTCTTTTGAACGGTATAATCATTTGACTCGACTTAATCATAATCACTTTCAAAGTAAATGTGTGATGAAATAACTATTGTTGACTATTTCTAATAGCCTGGAGTATGACCAATAACGGGGGGGGGGGGGGGGGGGGGGGGACCTCTCCCTCTTGTAAATAAGTATACAAAATTAAAAATTAAGGCTGAAAACTGCTTTTCTTTTACTTTAAATCAAATTATAATTATCATTAACTACGGGAGACATACAGAGAAAAATAGACCCCAGCATCGAGACCCCAGCTTGAACCACGGGCCTCCTTTTTTTTATTTTATAAAAGAAAAAACAAACATTTTAGCGGAAAATTAAAATACGGATTAACAAAAGGTAATAATAAGATACAACATTAACAATAACAACATCATTTAAATACCAACTACTTTGTGATTATGATTAAGTCGAGTCAAATTATTATACCGTTCAAAAGAGGAGAGATTAAAGAATAAGTAATTTTTTCTCTCATTTACATTCGTTTTTTTTTTCAACAAATGTGCTTATAGCGTAACAAATTTCCTATTTAACATACGGTATAATTATTTGACTCGACTAATCATGATCACTTTCAAAGTAAATTGGTATTTCAAAGTAGTTAGTATTTAAATGTTGTTGTTATTGTTAATGTTCTTTCTTATTATTACCTTTTGTTAATCCTTATTTAAATTTTCCGCTAAAATGCGTGCTTTTTCTTTTATAAAATAAAATTATTTGTTAAAAATGTAGTTATTATTTTTATTGTTATGAATTTAAAAAAAAATAAAATTCTGCTCCTCCAAATCTTTATATCTTTCTTAAAAAAAAAATAAAATAAAAGCAGTTTTCAGCTTTAATTTTAGGTTACATGCTTTTGTATACTTATTTACAAGAGGGAGAGGTCCCCCCCCCCCCCCCGTTATTGGTCATACTCCAGGCTATTAGAAATAGTCAACAATAGTTATTTCATCACACATTTACTTTGAAAGTGATTATGATTAAGTCGAGTCAAATGATTATACCGTTCAAAAGAGGAGATATTAAATAAAAAGTAATTTTTTCTCATATTTACATTAGTTTTTTTCAATAAATGTGCCTATAACGTAAAAATTTCCCTATTTAACATACAATAATATGGGTATCCATGAAGAGGTTATTAAATAAAGAAGTTTTTCCATTGCCTGGACAATTCAAGATGTAACTAGTTTAAGCACTATGGGCCGTCAAAAATTTCTTTATTTTTTGATTTTTTAAAAAAAATACATTTTGAGCTAAATTTGAACCAGAAGGAATAAAAATAAATGAAAATTGATAATATAACATTTCCTTTAGCAAATGTTTTTAGGTTTTCAACGATACCTAAAATGATGAGCTATCCCGCTTTGTTCTCGAGATATACTTGTTTAAGTGTAAAAAAATAAGCTTAGCCCAAAATTTTTAAAAATGGCGCCAGTCAGAAAACGAAGCCCGAAAGGACATAGGTTAATATAACATTTTTGACTCCTTTTAGGGTCCCCTATATGCCCCTTCTTTTTGGCAGACTTAAGTTGGGACACCCTGTATATATATATATATATATATATATATATATATATATATATATATATATATATATATATATATATATATATATATATATATATAAAATATATTATTATATTTTATATACAGTAGAGTTTCGCTTATCCGGACCCGCTTATAAATCTTAACATAACACATAATTGGCTGGCTCTTGCAATTAAAATACAGGATTGCTATGAGTCACTTCAAACCCCCATCCAAGTTTATTATTAGTTTATATCTATTATATATATATATAAAAAAAATAATAGATATAAACTAATAATAAACTTGGATGGGGGTTTGAAGGGACTCATAGCAATCCTGTATTTTAATTGCAAGAGCCAGCCAATTATGTGTTATGTTAAGATTTACTAAATGTATTATTTATTATATTGTATTCTCTCTGTCATCTTATTTATTTATGTTTACTATGACTTTTTAGTGTTGATCTGCGTTTGATTGGACCAAGTCTTGGAAGTATATTTTCTTCTCTGGTGCCTTTAGTTGATAAAGTACCTCAGATTGCTGCTTTGCTCAAATTCCTTGTAATTTCGCTTAGAGAGCTTTACACTGAATTTCTTCCTGATTTATACTTCCTTCAAGATTCAAAGTCAGAAAAAATGCATCATATTTACAGAGCTATTCAAAAGTCTTTAGTTAAAAGGTTTGCTTGAATATTATTCATCCATTTATTAGTTGTTGTTTTCTAAATTATTTAATTTGTTTCTCTTTTAATAAGCATTTCAACAAAATTATCTTAGAGATACTAATTTTTTTTTCCACTTTCCTCTTCCATGTAATTTTTTGTCTGCCTCTACTATGACTAGCCCTGGGGACTACAAAATGTCCGGTATATTACATTTTTATCAGTTCTGTGAAAGCTGCTGTATGGAGGTTTCTAGATTTAAAAGAATTGCTCTGAAACAAACTGGAACATGCTCTTTAATTTGCTATTTCATTATTTATTTTATAAGAATTTTTAAAATTATTTTCTGCATATTTAACAAAAGCATAATAAATATTAATTAATTTTTTCAGTCAAGGTGATTATAAGGAAGACATATCAAGGATACTCAGGCATATTGGTTCAAAAGATACTGATCTTAAACTTCATTCTATCAACAGATTACATCAGTTATTAAAAAAGCATTCTACTGATTTACATCTCCTGATAGTAAAGAGTGATCAGTTACATCCTCTTATTGTAAAAGTAAGATATTCTATCCTTCATCAATTTAATAAAGCAAATTAATTCAGTATTTCTTTTAGCATCTTTATTTTTTTTAGTATCTAAATATCTAAACTTTATTTAGATAGTTAGTTGTTATCTAAACAAAAATTTTTGTCTGTACATAGATCAGAATTTCAAAAATTGTTGAATACTTTTTCATTTCGTACATTACAAAATTCATAACCAACCTTAACTTTTTCCTGTCTGTCTGTATGCAGGTCCCGACTTTATAGGCCCAAAACTGGCTGAATAAAATACATTTTTTTATTTTTTTTTTATGTGGCGCATGTTTGTATCATACTTGTTAAGGAATCATATTTTTCTTTTATGTAAAATAATATGATTTATTAGTTGTTAAAAAAAGTATAAATTTGATTTTAATATTATTTTAATGAATTTTTTAAATGAAACCTAAAAAACGTAATTTTAAGCTTAACTCAAGTTTAACATCATTTAGTATAACATTATTATTTTAATAACATTATTTTAATGTGTAGTTTGTTGAATCAAGAGATGGCATGCTTATTGTGAGATCCTCTGTCCTATGTCCTAGCACTTTTGGAAGAAGCATCCTACTCTTGGCTTGACCACAGGGCACATGCTTATGACATAACATGAGAAATAAAAATCCTAAATGGACTTATCTTTCTGGTGCCAGTCGTTACTCTTTCTTCCCAAATAGAGTTTTTCACAAATATGTTTCATCTCTTCGTCTTTGATTAAACATTCAAGAGTGTTTAGTTTTTGTTCAATGTTACATTGTGGTTTGCCACTTATTTTGCACAAAATAATAACTTCCACACAGCAGTACGCCAACTGTTCCGCTAACTACAACAAACAGGTGTTGATAGAGATCTGTTATACCCCCCAGCTTAAGTGGCAGATTAAACCAAGACTGGATAAGTGGGATTATATATACATATACACAGTGCTTGATTTGTGACGGTACGCACCAGTACACTGTACCGGTACCTCTGACGGAAGATTGTAGGTGGTCATGGGAGTTTTATTTTTTACTCATTTTTTTTTTGTTTATTTTTTACCAAGTGTGAATTCAAATGTATTCACACTTTTAAAATGGTCAGAAAAGTGTTAAAATAATGTTTTAAAAATTCAAAATTTCAAAACTTTTGAATCACAGTCACCATACCGAAACCTCTTTTTTTACAAATCAAGCACTGCATATACATATAATATATATTTGTGTGTGCCTGGGGTAAATAAAACAGCTTTAACTGATGTTAGTGTTCATTAAGCTCAACTAAAATATTTTGTTTGTTTTAGATAATAGATTGTTTAATGATAGTATTAAGGGATTCCAATGCATCTATTAGAAATGCTTGTGCTGCTTGCATTGGTGAATTAGGCGCTATTGACCCTGGTCGGTTCAGCTATAATCTCAATCAACAAGGTTACTTATTTATGATTCTATTATTTATTAAATGTATTGCCTACTAATTTATCTTAACATTTTTTTTTTCTTTCAACTCTGAACTAAACTGTGTTGATAATAGAAAATAGTTTATTTTAAATATTTTAGTAATTCCTGATCAATATGGGACAGGGATTAGCCGCTTTACACATGTAATCATAAGTAGTTAATTTAAATATCAATATATCATGAGTAATATTCACAAAATCTAGTTTTAAATCAAAATAATGGTGCATAAAGTTTCTAGAGAATGGGGTCTTACCCACTGTCTATGAAAAAGTTTTATCCAATTAATACAGAATAATTTATTTTTTATATTTGCCTTACTAAATAAAGAAATATATCATACTTTTACTATCTTGTAAAATTGTATAAGATTTTTTTTATTGAATTGCAGCTCTGAATAAAAAACTGATATGTGTGATAAACAGTGTGGAATTCGCTCATGTTAGTGTTTCTGGTCTTATACAAGGTTTGCAAAATGCTAAAAATCTTCAAGTTTACAACAAGTTTGTTGGAGCAATACAGGTTTTTATGCTTAATATTATTCATTATTTTTTTATTAGAATACTTAATAATATCTAGTGGTAGTTAACTAAGTTTTTGTATCTCATTAAACTTTACATTTGTTTTCTCAAATATTCTAAATCCAAACTTATAAATATATTTAGGTCAATAATAAAATAATTGCATTATGTACATTTATAAATGTTTTATTTATGACTTAATTATATTTATAGGTCATAAAAATCAGAATGTATTTTATAGTGAATAAAAATGTTCCCAGCTTAAGCCTTTTTGAAGGGAGTAAATGTAAGGGAAACGCTAAAACCCTAAATACTAATGTACTTTGGTCACAGCTTGAGACCAGGTGATTCCTTTCTCCCTGAAGATGTTAGAGAGTATTTTTTCAGGTAACTCTTCTTCTTCCTCTGGGGTGTCGGCTGTCAATGCGTACCTCCAGAGCTTGTCAAGGGAAACGCTCCTCTCCCATTCTTTGCCCATGTCCAAACCATCTTAGTCTATTTATATTGATTACCTAAATTATTATAGGTGAGGTTCCAAGGTTATCTCTGATAACCTGATTCCTCACTCTGTCTCTTCTGGTTTTTCCAGCTACAGACCGCAGGTATCTCAATATCCTGAGCTTGCACTCTACTTTCTAGTTTGCTTGTGAGTGCCCAGGATTCAGAGCCATATTTGCAAATGAGTAAAATATTAAATGCAAAAAAATAAGAAAAAGTCAGCCTTTATCGTTTTATTTTAATTAATTTATTTTTTTTAAAGGAAACTTTAAAACTTTACTTTAAGAAAGACCAAAGTCAAGTTTGTAAGGAAGCACTTTTTGATAAATTTGTGCCAAGTATGAGAGAGATGTTGGAAACACTTCTTGCGGCTCGTTATTGCCATATGGTACCCGATATTTCAAAATTTAAGGTGCCTCATCCAATTTTCGGGTAAGCAATAAATTAAAATAAAAATTGGTAATAAGTGTTCTTAAAATAATTACTCCTTAACATGTTGTATTGGTAACTTATCTGATAGGCTTGATTTATGATTTAAGAATGATTTATTTTATATTTTCACATTATTAAATGTTCCCATTGATTGTTGCAGATCAAAACGTGGTTCGACAGTGGAAGATTGGGTTTACAGTTGGTCAGTGAAATTGATCTCATTTATTAATGATCCGTTTGATACTGATCTACTTATTGGTTGTGCACCATGTATGAAGATAGACATTCAATTTGCTATTACACTTCTTCCCTACATTTTATGTAATTTTGCTTATACTGTATGTTATATCCTTTTTTAATCATAATCTAAAGTCAAAGTTAGGTTTACTTCAAATTTTGTTCGATTTTTCTTTAAGAAAATTGACAGAATAACCATTATTTATGGCAAGTTATTCAACAAACCATATATAGAGAAAAAGTATTGTGATGGTGCAAGAATTCAATTTTTAGATATAGATGGATATTATTTTTAATTAAATTAAAGTTTAATAAATTGGATAATAATGGGTAAACAATCTATCTCTGATAATGGCCACTACATTTTTCATGACATTGTAACTTTTATGAAATGTAAAGAGTTTATACGAATTTCGCTTAATTAGCAATGTTTTTATGTTTTTTTAGTGCGAGCCTTAGTAAGGTGTAAAGAAGAAGAAAGGCAAATGATTGAGGAAGAAGTAAAAGCTGTTCTCCACTGGAAAGTTTACAGGTAAATATAGAACTGCTAATCCTGGGGAAAAAAGTAAATTTAGTATGAGTAGTTTCTGATATTATTTGCATCAAAATAAACTTTTGTCTGTACATTGATCAGCATGGCAACTTTTTTTTTTTTTTTCATTTTATACATTGCAAAAAAAAACAACATATTTATATTAGTTATTAAATTTATTTGATCTCAGCTCTCATCAACATGGTATAAGTCACATTTGGAAGCGAATTGGAGCTTGCAGTGATAGTGTCAGCCCAATGTTTGGAGATAGATCACTAGAGTCGTCTCGCTGCATTGGAATAATATTTGATCTTTTTGATTTCCTCTACAAGTATGCAACTGATCCCAAGATTACTCAAGATAATAACCCGGAAATTAGGACCATTCAATCCACAGTCAAAGGTAATTAATACATAATTTGTTTGTGCTATTCTATTCCACAGCAAAATGCTTTGTTATATTCTATCTGTATATATATCCTACATCCCAAAGAAGACAGTAACAACTCAAAATTAGTATATTTTATCTCGGTTTTCTTGGGAGAAATTTTAATTTGTGTTTTTTTACGTTATGAACCGTTTTCTTCGGGATGTGCTACACACACGTATATGTAGAAGAATATAGTATAAAGAGAAGTAAAAGTGTGATATTTAAAAGCCAAATACCTCTCACTCGCTCACTTATTGAAGGGCAATAGCTAGAGAACTGGTTCCTCTAGGTGCTTGCTAAGTGCTCGCCCTAGGTGGTTATTTATATCCATCACAGTATCTCTAGAATGACAATAGCTAGCCATACACAGGCAAATTTTTATGATGGTTCAAATCCGCTGATATTTTTGATGAACCTGGTCTCATTCGTTCCCTACTAACTTGCAGGTCCTGCCATTGGATCTAGTCTGTCAAATCTGCTTGACGTCTCGATCCTCTCATGGACAAACCAAGGCAACGGACGATAAATCTCAGTACTTATGAAGTGTGCCTCACTTTTTACAGTATGGTCTTTCTAATACTAGGCATATTATTATTCAAGATAACATATTTCAGTTTTTGATACTCAAAGTCAATATGGACAATACAATACTTAAGATGGAAGATCGTAGCAGCCGCCTGCACTAAACATTTCTCAAAAGATTTAAAAGAAATTTTAGCACCATCTCTTCATTTGAACTGTTTTTACTTTCTCATATACTTAGTATATATAGTGAGTCCTATACAGCTTTTACTCAATTACCTGGCATCTATGTACCTGGCAGTAAGAAGGGCAAGCACTTTGAAATTTGATTCATATGTTTTTTTCATTATTAATAAAAAATTATTAGAGATTTGATAAATTTATAGATAATTAACTTATTTTCAGATTTTTTGAGTAATTTTCTGCACAAGTCACTGTTTGTTCAGTCTTATGTGCAGAAAGATTATTGCAGGTCTCTTTGGCACATAGAAAAAACATTTACCGAGAAGAAATTAAATGAAGACTCTTTAGAACAATTGAGGGTAAGTCTGCATCTTTTTGTTTTGATCATTGTTGGTAAAAAATTAAAATAATCAATTAAGTTGAGAAATTTTCTAATAATTTATTTAAAGTCTGTTTCCCTTATGGCTTCTTTCACAGGATATTTGAGGATGCCAACAACTTTCCCAAGTTCTTTTGTTATCAAATCTATCCAGAGCTCTCTACACTTAATTGATATCCACTTCCACTTTAAATTAAAGTGTTTCACATCTTCCCTTTTGTTTTGTCTTAGAGCCTAGTTTATTTGTGTATTATTATATTTTTTTTTTATCTGTTTTATAGAATGTATATAGTAAACTAAATGATGCCGATGGTTTAGTTGGTGTGATGGGATCGTTTGAAAAAACTCTGACCACTGAGGAGACCGTACTCTGCCACGTTGTCCGTGGAAATCTCTTGGTATAACTTAATATATTGTTTAGTTGTTAAAAATTGAAGCTTCAAGTAGATATTAAATTAAAACTCTGAAGTATAGATTTCTGTGAAAGTTCCACTTGTAATTGCATGAGATTTTATAGACATTTGAGCTGAAGTTTTAAGTGTATTTTATCGATTTATTTATTTTTTTAAGCGTTACTAATATTTTTTTTTCTTTCTAGGATGCACTCAATGGCTACAGAATGCTGGCTGACAAGTATCCTAAATCAAATTTTTTCCAAAGAGTTCTAATACAGTGTTATTTATCTATTGATCAACCTTCTACTGCACTTCAAATCACCAGAGCCATTAAAGCATCTAGGTATCTAGATGAGAATTTGTTTATTTATGTCCCATTAATATAATTTCTGATCTGTAGCAAATATAAATTTATTTCATTATTATGATTATAAAATTTGATCTAACAAATCGAAAAAATGTCTCATATTCATATTGATTCTGAATTTTAGGCAGCTTTTACCACAAAAAGACAGAGAACCGAAGACACGAGATAACAAGACCTTTCCCACAGAGGAAGTATGAGTGTCGCTTTGTGTCTCTTCGATGTGAAAACAATATTCGTTTTTAATAATAATTTAATGGATAATTTCAGTTAAAGAGACAGGTATTCTGTCTCTTGTCGCCTGCTGCCTGTACTGTCTCTTCCCACAATGTCTAATATTATTTACTTATTTTTAAACTTATAAAAAGTCATGAACAAATGGGTTAAAAGTTTGAATGTTAATATAACATTCAATATGCGCAATGCACAAAAATGTGCTATTTTTTTTCTTCTTTTTAAATTTTCGTGAGAGATATTAAATGAAAGCTACTGATATGAGAAGATTACAAACGTATATAACATTTTATGAGTAAAGTGCTTTGGAAATTATTGTTTTTATTAATTCTAAGTTAATCTTTTGGTGCCATTTAAGAATATGCAATGATGATTTTTGTTAATTCCTTATTTCTTTAATCTATTGTTCTCTTGTCAATCATTTTTACACCTGTGGAGAAAATGATTGATTTTTATAGATTCCTAAATCCAAAATTTTACCCAAAAAAATTACCTAATTTCCGGAACAAATTTAATTTATCTTTTTGTTATGACTGATAAAGAACATTGTGACACCCTGGGGGATTGAACCGGGGACCACTCCTCTACTCCTTGGTTTATTTTTATCAATATCCCTAGGAACATATAGCTTTTTACTGGAAAAATTACTTCCATGGTTATAGTCTTGGAGTGTGTTAATTATTGTTTTGTGTTAATATTTTTGTTTGTCTAGTTGGCCCAACCTTCCAGACTTCAAAATCCTGACTTCTCATTAGCCCCCATTCCGTTTTTTGATTTTATCCCACTAAAAAAATTAACACTCATTTAGATTCGTTTTTAAATGGACTTCATTACAGATTTTTTTAAATCAAAATTGTCGGAACCATTTTTGAGAAATAACTATTTTATGAGTTCTAAGCTCACAATAATTTCTCAATTTCGCCTCGGTGTATAATTTTTCTGACTGCTATGCCAAGAAATGGCCCAGTAGTTTAGGCTCCTTGTGTCAGACAAATGAGAACGTATTTCGTCTCTATTGAGTATAATTTTGCTCCTTTATCTTTTTAGCTAAATAAATTTATTACTTAAGCTAATTTTATTGTTTATATTCTTTATTTTGCAGTTGCCCTACGGCTGAACTCTTTAATGAATACGTAGAATCTTTGTGGACAACTCTGCGAATAGATGAAATGGAAAATCTCTTATCCAAGTTTGATCCCGGGATGAGAACAAACTGGTGCTGGGGTGTAAATGTTGGTCAGATACTCTCTGATATGGAACACAGTAGACCTATACATGGACGAATCTCATCCACTAGGCAAAAAATAGTAGACATATTGGCTACACTTAGTCAGGATAAACATGTAGCTTATCGACAAGGATACCAGTATATACTTAAGTAAGATCTATTGTAAAATTAAGAAAAAATTCTAAAATAATAATTATGATTTAGCAGTTTTCACAATGTTAGAACCATATACATCTGAAATATCATTAATAATCATCTTGAAAAATTCTGAATTTAATGGTGCTCACAGTAGAAAGAAATATAATTTTTAAAGAATTGTTATACTAGATAGCAAAGGCATTCAATGCAAGGGTTTTCATTTACAGTATGACTTTGTTTTATATTTTTAATATTACATAATATGTTGGATAATTTTCCCTTTAGGCTGCATATGTTAAATGAGCTGGAAAAATTTGCTAGTGTGTTTGAAATAAAAGAAGTTATCACAGCGCCAGGTCCATCAACGTCCACTAATGCAATGGATCTAAGCTTGGCAACAGGACGTCCTATGCAATTAAGACTTGCTCTCCTTACTCCAAATTCACATGATTTACATCAGGTAAGTTTCAATTTTATTTTTATTTCTTCTTTTTACAATTTAATTTCAACAATGGTAATTTTAAATTAAATCCATTCTCATGGATATTATATAGTACTTTAAAGATCCCTTCTTTAGCTTCAGGATTGATTTTTTTTTTTTTTTGGATTAAAGGTAATAGTCCAGGAGATAGCGTGCAAAAAAGTGTCTGACTAACATCAAGCTAGAATTTGGTATACAAGTCAATCTTTTAGCGCCTTTTAAGAATATGTGGTCGGCTAAGTTCGTCTGCGGGACATAGCTTGGCAATAGGCGTTTGAAAAAAACAAACCGGTGGAGAGCGGCCATGTCTCACCAATTATGGTGGACAATGTGATTTTCATGATCCTGAATACAGAATTAGTTAGTAGACCGAAAATCAAGTTGATGTTAGTTTGTCCCTTGACAGGTGACCACGTTGATTTTTAGTAATATTTGAATAACTAACCTATCAAGTGTGAAAATAACATCGACTTGATTTTTTGTCTACTAACTAATTCTGTACTAAGGATCAAGAAAATCATACTGTCCACCATAATTGCCGAGACATGGCCACTCTCCACGATTTTGTTTTTTTCAAATGCCTATTGCCAAGCTATGTCCCGCAGACGAATCTAGCCGACTACATATTCTTAAAAGTCGCTAAAAGATTAACTTGTATACAAAATTCCAGCTTGATGTTAGTCAGACATTTTTTTGCACGCTATCTCCTGGACTATAATCCCAATATTTAAGTGCGCATCATAAAAATTATAATTATAATTTTTGAAAATATAAGTAACCTTGTTTGTGAGGTTGATATTAGATGTAAGTGTACCATCAACATTCATTTATGCAGTACCTGTGATGCTTTATTTACTCTCTTAATGCCATAACAAACTTTTCAGGCTACCATTGTTGATATTGCTTTTTAGTTAAGTATAATTTGTTTATTTTTGTTTTCAGGTTTTGCGAATAAGAAGAGTTGCTCTGTCTCTTGTAGAGAAGAAAGCCGCTTTGATATCACCTCAATGTATTCCAGTCATTCATAAAGAACTTTTAAATATTTGGGTCAAAAATCTCACTATAGCCAGAAAGTATGTTTGATTTGTAATAGTTTACTTTAAAAATATCCATGTTATTTCATGATTTTATTGTATAATTATAGTATATCTTGCATTCAAATGAATGAAAATTAAATTGAATGAATATTGCTTTCTTGTGAAGGAAAAGTCCCCTAATGGAGGGAACATTTTGTGACAAGATAATTTTAAACATTATTACATTATTAATCAATTACTCTTCTAATTTTACATGTTTTGGATCCCTTTATTCCAGCATTTCCTATCATGTGCTGTTCTCTGTCATAAAATTCCTAGTTTCTCCACTATTTCATCCCTCCGCTCCTCCTAGGTCTTCCTCTCCTCCTTGAGTAGTTTAAAAGTGTCCAGTCTGTTAGGGGTTTGGTTCATCTGCATGTTGGTAGTCTGGACACATATAGTGTTTTAATATAGTGTTAGCTTCAAATTGTTTTCTGTTTTGTTTTCTTATTTCTCCATGCTCTATTTTCGGTTGTGTTTGTTAACTATTCTGTTCTTCTCTTTTTTCTATTAAGTTTCTTGTTTTATTAGATAATTTTTTGGTGTGCTAGTCTTGCCACATGTCCGGCCCAATTCCGTTTGAGTTGGTGTGCTTGTAGTTTGGTGTGAGTCTGCAGTTTTTTTGTTGGGTACTTTTTCATAATATCTTATATTATGAATCTATATTATGATCATATATCTTATTTTGCTTTTTTAATATTATATATGCTCCTAAGCACGCTTTTTGTATCTCCACACTTAATTGTGGTTTTATTTCTCATATTTACCTTAAATTTCTTACCTTTTTTCCAAGGAAACATATGCTTTAGAGTTTGCATATATTTGTTGAAGAACTTGAGCATATGGTACTACTTGCATATATATTGTATATTGTAAAATGTCCTCGGTTAAGTGAGTGGTTCTCATAAATGGGATTTATTATACTTTTTTACAGTATTCTTTTTTTTTGTGAATACTTTGTATTTAGCAGGTGTAAGGCTGTTTGGTCTGTAATTGTTTATGTCTTCCTTATTACATTTCTTGTAAAGTAAAATAATTTATCTTGTTTCCCATTCTTCTGGGATTTCACATGTAATTGGGATTTTATTTAACAGTTGACTTACAGGGTTTATGAACGCTCCCCGGCAATCTGAACTAGCTTATTCTGTAAGCTGTAGTCTCTTGGTGCTTACCCTTATTCAAGCACATTACAGCCTGTTGCACTCCATATATCTTTATACAGGTTTTATTAACATACCTGCATGTCTATTTTTTAATTTTTTGCTTCTCTGTCACTATTGTACACTTGTTTAAACTGCGATTGCCTGATTTATTATTTTTTCTCTGTTAATAGTTGTGGTGTTGTTCTTCTTTTAAAGTATTAATATCCAGTTTGTTTTTTCCCAGAAATTTCTTTCTTTGCATTTTGTGTTAAACCATTTTTTACTACGTTTTTATTAGCTTGCTTTCTTGTTTGTTTGTTTGTCCGGTACAAATCTGGCAATCGATTTCTAACTAACTTCCCGAATAGCTAGACATTTGAAACTTTTAGCATAGCTCAGAACACAATGACAATGCATTATTTTAATACTTTTAGCCATCTTTCAGCAGAATTTAATTGGTTTTTGCAAATTTGGCTGTATGGAAAGTTAGTTCGGAAAAAATCCGCAAGTTATTTTATTTGTTTTGCCATGTCCCATATTTACGCAATCTTCATTTTGACGGGTTTCAAATTTGTGATTTTTATAAATAGAGATAAACATTGAATGACAGCAAAAAAGGAAATATATCGATTATATTATGTATATTATTTCAAATATATTGATGTCACGGTTTAGATTTGGTGTTGGGGAGGTCCGTTGTACAAAATTTGTCCTTTTATAGGTTTAAGATCAGCTCTCTAGATGGTTGTCATTTATGTGAAGTAAATAAATTCGGACCCTTTTTTTTTCACTAACATTATAATATATTATATAACAATAACAATTATATTATCAACATTACATACGATTCAATAGTAAATTCAAAAACGTAGTATATAAAAAGTTCTTTTTATCTTGAAATTATTTCCAATTATTTCTGATATAGTGTTATCTTCAAATTATTTTTTGTATTTTTTTCTTATTTCTGCAATCTCTATCTCTATTCTTCTAACACTATTCTGTTCTTCTCTTTTTTCTGTTAAGTTTCTAGTTTCATCAGATAATAGTTTGCTGTGCTTGATTTTATTCTCATCTTCCTTCCTTGGACCTTCCACTACTGTTGTCCATATTTGTTGTTGAATTGTTGTGGAATAGTGTTGGTGCACTGATTGGTTTTCAATATTTAATTTCTTTGTGTTTTCTAATAGGTTTATTTTTATTTTTTTATTTATTTTTTTATTTATTTATTTTTTATTTTTTTATTTTTTTTTTAATACAACAGGATCTATTTTCGTAGTTGATAAAATGTTATATTTTTAATATTTTGGCAAAAGTATTTTCATTTTGAGTTCACCAATTACCATTCTATGGTCTGAATCAAAGTGCTTATCTATTACTAAATTATTTTTGTAAATATATAATCTAATTCACATTTCAAATTCTTTGGTGGTTTCTAAGTTCTAAATCCACTTATCTAGTTATCCTCCAGCTGCATAGGAATTCATTATTTTTAATTCTTTAGAACAAGCAAAGTTTATAAGTTTATTTGTTTCAAATCAATATTTATGTCATATAAATATGACTTTTTAAAAATATTACCTCTAACAGAACTTTAATTTGTTCAAAAGTATAATAAATTATGATTTTCTTATTAATTTTAATTTTATCTTCAGGAGTGGCAATACTGATGGAGCAGCTGTTTATATCAGTATGGCTGAGCAATATCCACCTGTTGGTTTGTTTGTTGAAAAAGCCAAACTTTTAAATGCAAGAAATCAGCCTGATGCTGCTGTGGTTTTACTTAGACAAGGAATCTCTCAGTATTTTTCTAATAATGATTATAATTCCCAACACAGGAGTATATGCGCTAAGGTTAGTTTTATTTACTATGTTTCGTGACCAAATAATACCATTATCACAGCTCCCATTGCTTTTATTGTTCTACTTCAATCTCCTTTAATCTCTCTCACTGTTAGGGGAAAAAGATACTCCAAAATAGGGAATATTAGAAAAAAATAAAATTTAAAATGGAATTTCGATAACTCAAACCTTTATATCTTGAAATTCTCAAATTAAAGTGATTTCTGTTTCTTTAATTCAAGCTTGCTAATAATCTAACCTTGATAACTTGAAAAAAACATAATGAAGTCAAAACATGTGGGAACATGTTTTGACCTTAATTGATTAAGGTTTGTATTCTAACTTCAAGCCAAAGTAAATTTCCTTTTCTGTAATTAAATAATGATCTGTGGGGCCAAAGCCTTATACAACTACTGTTATAAGGGCTTATACAACTATATTTAGTCGATTGCAGGGGACAGCCATCAGCTGTATGAACCGTAAAATTGGCATTCTGCAACCGGATAGATGCCACTTCACTTAAATAGATGCTAGGTGAACTTGGGTTCCCTTTACCAGGGAATTGACTGTAGATCTAGACCTGTAGAAGTGTCATGACAGCAATGAGCAACTAGGGACCCTACTCTTTAGCAAATAGCATTTGTAAATCATGTCTTCGTTTCAGGCAAAGCTGCTCATAGCTCAGTATAATGATGAAAATATCAAAGTAGATGTTAAAGATGGAGGTAAATACTACAAAGAAGCATTAGACGTTTGTCCATGGGAAAAAGCTTATGTTGCTCTTGCTCAGTACCTCTACAGTGCTGTTACTTCTGATCCTCCCATCTCATCTCTTTCTCCTGAAGATATTGTGTAGGTACAGTTTTATTCAAATACAAAATAATAAGCAATATTTTCTTTTAATTATTCGATTTTATTTTAATCTACAGCATAATATAATTATAGTTTTATCGTAATGTAAATTGAATTTTCAGAAGGATGGAGTATGAGACAGCTTACAATTTTGGAATGGCTATGATGTATGGGTCTCAATACATTTATCAATCTATGCCATGTATGCTTTCACTTTGGTTAGATTTTGTTACTCGAATGGTTCGTACGGCTGGAAATCAAAATCTTACTGGTCTTAATCGTATGGCTATTGACAATGTTCATAATTTCAACAAAATGATTGGTAATATAGCATTAATTACACTTTTTTATTACCTTTTATTGTTTGGAAATCTTTTTTAATTTCATTTTAATCATTGTTAGAACTACTTTATTGTTGGAGTTTCATAATGAAGTATATTCATTTTCAGATAAATTCTCAGATGTCTTACCTGCTTACATGTTTATGACAGCATTTTCTCAGCTCATATCAAGAATGGGTCATCCTTATGAGCCAAGCTTTCAACTCCTTAAAAAAATAATAGTTAAAATGATTATTTCATTTCCTCAGCAAGCATGTTGGACTTTTGTTTCAGCACTTAGGGTAATTATATTATTATTTTTATTAATTTATACATTGATGATAATATGCCTATTTAGTAGGAAGTTGGTATGATAAAAGAGTAATGTGTAGAATCCATGAACATTCTCAACTAACCACTCCTTCTACTGACTTAAATTTGCATTTTGTGTATAATTGTGTTGTTGTTTTAGTCTCCACACACTCTGCACAAGAAAAGAAGTATGGAGATTTTGAAAGATTCCAATATAATAAAAAATAGCTCTGTAAATAACTTCATTGAACACTTCAAGGATTTGGTGAATAAGTTGATCTGCCTAAGTTTGAAAGACTCCAAAACCAATGTAATTTTTTTTTCTTTGAATTTGTATTTGTGGGCTTTAAATCTTTTAGAACATATGTCTTGAAATACCATTGTACATGGAATTTCCTCAGAAATAAATTGGTAATGAGTGACTATTTCTTCAATCTCTTAAGTGCACCTTACACGATTAATCTTATTGAGAGGCCATAATTGACAATCTGATTGACCGTATAAGGACAATATTGATGGAATGATGAGTGAGATAGACATCTAGGTATATTGAAATCTGAAAATCTTAGACGTACAAAAAGCTGATTGAAATGTATATGGGAATAAAACCCAATTCCATAAAATAAAAAAGAAGCTAATGTGATAAAATAGAGTAAGCAAATTTAAATGAGTTTAATTTACAGTTTTTTGTACCATTATATTTCCTTATGTAAGTTTTACATAAGGTAACATTTAAGTTTTTTTCCTGGACAATGCCAAGAAAATAGCCAAAAAACCTTAAAGTAATTTCCTTAATATTATTCTCTATAATACCCAATTGGAATGTGTCTCCTCTCAAATTGAATATATTTTATATGAATTTTTTATTAGATAAACCCATTATAGAGAACAATATTATTGTATTTTGTATTTTGTTATTTTTATGTGTCCTTTACTATTATTTTTTTGATAATACATTCACTTTTAATATTGAAGACTTTTTTTTAATGTTTCATTTATCAACAAAAACTATGTTTTTTAACTATGTAGAAGAAATGTGTCCCCCTGGAGAGTTTAGTTAAAGGTTTAAAGGAACTCCTTAAAAGCCCTATTGAAATTATGGTACCTGCTCAAACTCTGAGAACTGTAGCCCTCCCTTATTCCAAGTATGACGAGGCTACACCTACTTCCAGTCCTCATTACAATCCTTTTCCAGAGTAAGACATTTATAATATTTTGTTATCTAACTTAATGAAAGTAAGTTTGGTTATACGTCATAATAATATATGTTTTTGTATTTCAGGAATCTTGTATATTTAACTGGAGTTAGAGATGAAGTTGAAATATTACAATCTTTACAAATGCCCAAAAAAGTAGTTTTTATTGGAAGCGATGGCACCCAATATCCTCTTATTTGTAAGCCTAAGGTAATTATTTAGTTATTATTCATGTTGTTCTTGTTCAAGTACTTCAGGTAATGAAAATATTCTAGTTAATAAATTCATTGATTAGTACACGCTTTGGATATTGCTAATTGCTTAAAATTGTCTTGTACATTCAACATTCTACTTTTTAATTAAACAATAAGACTTATTGTATGAAACTGCCTAATTATCTTAATTATTTTTTTAAGGATGATTTGAGACTTGATTCGAGAATAATGGAGTTCAACTCAATAGTAAACATGTATTTAAGAAGGGATCCTAAAACTAGAGAGAAAAATCTACACATCAGAACCTATGTATGTTGTTTTTTGCTTAAATATTGTAAGTGATGCCTTAAAAATAAAAATAAAAAGTTTTTTTTAATGTTTTTTTATTTCTGTTTTCAGAGTGTTGTGCCGCTGAGTAACCAGTGTGGCTTAATTGAATTTATTCCTAATCTCCTTTCTTTTAAACTCATCATTAATCAAATATACAAGAAAAAAGGACTTTATGAATTAATTCCTGAAATTCATAAAACCTTGTCAGGTAATTTTTTTTTTTTTTTTTTTAAAGAAAAATAAAATAAAATTACTCAGGAAAGAGAACAATAATAATTATCTTTAAATTTTTTAATTATTTAAAATAAGATTTATATCCTCTTATAAGAACCTACTAGGTTTGATGGGAGATTATGCTTTTTGGTTGATTATCATATTCGATAAATTTGTGGAGGCAATGATCTAAGATGCACAGAGGTTCTCTCCTTTAACTTTTTACTGGAAAAGGTTTTAACCAATCCAGTTAACATACATGTTGCTTTGTGTAGCAGTTTGGTAGAATCATGTCTGTTCCTCAAAGTGGGATGTGGTACGGAGTACGGACAATGGATGACCAAGGTAGTTAGTAATTCGAGTACCAAGGTGAATGTTAAATAAATTAATTCTCTGAAATCAGTATACTACCATACTGTGATTGCTGTAAAATCATGTTTTTTTAAAAAAAAATATAAAATAATATAACAAATTTTATATTTGCCTATTTTAATCTTCTTGACTGTTCCAATCGGCACCCAATGGGCTGGGTGCTAGACAATTAAAATTAATTTTGTCATTGTCAGGAAGCTGTAGAAAAATTTAAAACTAAAAAACAAAAGTTTAATGGTTTTGTTATAAGTTTGTTTTATTTTATAAATAAGATCTGAAATGATGATAAAAAAAAAATAATGTGGCATTTAATGACCCTGATAGACAGGTAAACCTGGTTAAAGATAGTGGAAATTAGTGAAATATCGAAAAATCCTATGGTGCCAAAACTTCCTCTTGCAAATACTCGTATTATTGGAGTTACTGGGATTAAGTCTAGCGTTAATTAAAAAAGGATAAAGTAAATTGTGAATATAGTGAATTGTTGTTAGCCATTCAAATAGGAAACTCAAAATAGAATTTCCATTTTTGCCGATATCTAGTCCTGCTCTAGTCACTTCGTTCAAACACACTTCTAACTGAGGTAACCTTTTGTACCAGGCATCAGACAGCAATTGGTAAAACTCTTAATAAAATCTAAATTATAATAAATTCCTGCCTAAATTGCATAATTGCTGTTTAGCTTAAGGACTCAAAAAAATCGGCACTTTGTTTGGAATCTTTATGCTCACAGGTACTATTTATTTTAACATGTTTTATATTTGCCCATTTGAACCTCCTTAACTGTTACAAATGATTATTTCTAATAATTTTTGTTCTAGATAAGAGAATGATAAGAGGATGCTTAGCTGAGAAAAGAGTATTTTTCTCTTTAAATCTTATGAAACATCCACCAGTTTTGCAAGAATGGTTCTTTGATCAATTCCAAAATCCTCAAACTTGGTAAGAATTTAGATTCATGTATTAAGTTGTATTCTATATAAAATGGAAAATTAGAATTAAATTTGGGAAAGCAGATTTTAGAATTAAAGTTACTGAACTATTACATCGTAATTTATTTGATTCAATTTTTAAGGTATCTGGCACGACGAGGTTTTATTAGAACTGCTGCAGTGATGTCAATAGTTGGTTACATGGAAGGTTTGGGAGACAGACATTGTGAAAACATTCTCGTAGATTCAACTTCAGGTGATCTGGTGCATGTTGACTTCAACTGCTTGTTTAACAGGGTTTGTTAAAAAGTTAAAAGTATAACTTCTTTTTAAGCCCCTACTTCCAAAAGTAAATTCCACTTATATTATAAAAACAGATTCTCAACCCGTCATAAAATGTATTTAAACAATTTAAAAGAAATAAATTAAGCAAAAGGAACATAATTTCTTAATTGTATGCAACTAAAAAAATATATTTTATTATTTTTGAAGCAAAATTAAAATTTTATTTTGCTTTATATAAAATATTCTATCCTTTTTGTTGAGTATAATAATAGTATTTCAACTAGTGTCTTTAAAAGAGAAATACCTAATTATATATATATATATATATATATATATATATATATATATATATATATATATATATATATATATATATATATATATATATATATATATATATACACACATATATATATATATATATATATATAAATATATATATATATATATATATATATATATATATATATATATATATATATATATTATATATATATATATATATATATATATATATATATATATATATATATATATATATATTATATATATATATAATAATAATAATAATAATAATAATATATAAAATAAAAGAGAAATAATAACATTTTTGTATTGTTCTGTTTCAGGCTGAAACATTTCTCTTTCCAGAAGTTGTCCCATTTAGACTGACTCAGAACATGCTGAGTGTTATGGGTCCTACAGGTTATGAAGGTACATTTGTTCGCTCATGTGAGGAAACTACTCGCGTCATGAGAAAGTTTACCGATCATCTTGTAGCTACCATGAAACCTTTTCTACATGATCCTAAAATATTTGACAGCAAGGATGTTGTGCCTTCCAAAGAGCAACAGCTTGAGTACACCAATGAAATTGTAAGTATCTCGTTCTTTAAATAATGTGATGTGTATTATGTGTGTAACAAACTTTTTCATCTTCAAATTCAAAAATTCTATGACAGAAATCCGTTTTAGACATCAGGAAACATTTTAGGTTCCATGTCTGTGGGTATGTCAGTCTGTCCAACAATTTTGCGAACCAACATTTCTTGAAAACTAGTCGTCCGATTTTGAGACCTAAATTTGAGATTTAACTGTGAAATTGATGTGGGTGCGATTGGAAGACAGGGATTTTTCTAGCTATATTTCTTGCTTTTATCAAGAGAATCAGTCACTGTTTGACATCGTATGTGATTATACTTCAATTCTGTGCCCATATTGTCCAATTTCACTTATATTTTAGTATTACGCTAATTTTATTGAAATTTATACCTATAATACAATATAAATTAATATGGTACCTGAATTTAAAAATATACAGGAAAAAATAAAAATTTGAAAATTATAATTGAGACGGACTAATTTTGTGCTTATAAACTATGAGACTAAAAAACTATATTTTATAAATTAAAAAAATAATAAAACCAATTTAAATATGTTTTATAATATTTTTGCTAAAATGATTTCAAGTTTATATTTATTTTACTTGTTGTGTGGGCATATTAAAAAGATTAAAGGCCTATCAAGGGTACCGCACCTCCTTGTGTCTGTATTAGACCTCGCGCACCCGAGGGTTAAACTTGTGAAATCCTGTTTTGCGAAAAATGTGTTGTTTATTTATTTATTTATTTCAGGCAAAATCTCATATAGACAATGTTCAAAAACGTCTAACTGGAGTTGTTATGACAAAAAACAGATTCACTCGTCCTCTCTCAGTTGAAGGACAAGTTAGGCTGCTCATAGCTGAAGCTATAAATGTTGACAATTTGGCCCAAATGTTTCCTGGATGGACTCCTCACATATAAATCGTAGTTTAATTTATTTTATTACTTAAGGAATTTCTTAAAAATAAGAATATGTGATTATAATGTAATTTTCAGATATATTTTTTTAGGGGTATTTAATAAACCCCAGAATGATTTTTTTGAATGTAAATACTGAGTAAATTTTCAAAATAGATTGCAACAAAAAATAAATTACTTTATATTTTTTCATAGTCCGTGTGTAAATATAACTGTATTATATTTATTTACTTTCCTAGAAAATGTTATTAAATTTTTATATTAAAAACTGTTTTTATTTTCACTTTAATGTTTATTATACTAAAAATACATTGGCTTTGATTTACAAATTAGAAAAATGAAATCAGATGAATTCTTAGAGGAAGGAAGGGGTAGAGGGAGCAATGCGTTTTAAAAAGTGGTTCATTATGCTCCCCCCCATTTACTAATGCTTTCTAGCAAGCTCAATCTGAACTAAAGTGATCACGTGGTCACTGGTCCTTGTCTTGTTGGTCTATTCCTTGTCTTTCTGTCCTCATAGTCGGTTGTCAATAAATCCTTATCAGTAACATTTATTTGATACCCCACTCAAAGAAGATTGCTATTGGTTATCTAGGATCTGTTACACGTTTATTAACAACGTTACTGCCTTTAGACAATTAATAATGTTAACAACAAACATTAAAGTACATATTTATGTAGAAAACTGTATTAAAAATAAAAATATTAAATGTCGTAAGAAAATATCACTTATTCTTATCAGCTGATATCAGATATATTTCGAGTTTTTATCGAGATATCGATACTGTTTCACCAAACTGCCGCCTGAAAGAGCTAGTATATGGGGGGAGCATAATGAACCACTTTTTGAGACCCAGTTTCTATTGTATTGTTCACTCTACCCCTTCCTTGCTCTGAGGATGAATTAAATGGAGGAATAGGTTCTTATCTGATACAATATCAGGATTATGAAGGGGCACACACCCAAAATAAAGCAGGGTAATATTGTTAATTATAAATGCATTTTTTTTTAATATGATCAAGCTATTGAGTCAGTACTTGCTCAAAGTATAAATTACTACAAATAAAAAAATAATTGGGTTTTATCCATATGATGTTTTTCATTCTTCTAGTTTAATTATGCATGTAGGTATTATTTTTGTAAGCTATAAATTCATATTGATGGACTGGTGAAGTTATTTTGAGCCTGTAAAGGTCAGTTGTAAAAATGAACTATTATTTGTAAATATTGTCTTGATTGTTATTCAATTGTTAATCACTTGATTTAAAGTTACCTAACTACCTGGTGATTAAAGTCTTTGATTATGCAGAAATAGCTAATATTCTGCTTTATTCAGTATTTAAAATTTGTGACTGCTTAAGAGGATACTATATTTTTAACCCTATAATTTTTACACAACAAACAATACAAAAAAAAGTATTTTTAAATAAAATAATTTAATATTATTGTGTATTATTTAGCAAAATTGATGCATTTTAGTCTGCAAGTATAATATACACAATCATGTAGAAAAGTTTGGGGAAGGATCCTTAGAGGTAGTTTAGAGCATTATTTTCCATTTTGCAGCTTTGGCCCAAGAAGCATTAACTCAAACGACTATAGCCAAGCAAAGAGACGTGTGACTCGAGCCGAATGACCCAAGCCGCTTGTTTAACCGAAGCTAAAAAGAAGTGAACTTCAACCGGTGTACTTGTCTGGGGATATAGAGGGATTTCAAAATTATTCTTTTGTAGGGAATTGATTTTATATTTTTACTTTTGTTTATTTTATTTTATTTTGTCGACACTGTAAATATTTCTTTTCGACAAGTTACCAAATAAACGTCAGTCGAGTTTTAGACATTAACCAAAATATCTTTGTGTTCTTTTCTTGCTTACTTATAGTTTAAATTCTGTGTCTGGACACCCCATCCAGCCCACACTTTTGAGACAATTTTTGAGGGATAATTCAGTGTTTAGAAAATTCTTCCATTTTAATACTGATCAGTTAACTAATGTTTTTCACTCACTGAAAGTGAACTAATAAGACAATCTTTTCGTAATTGTTTGACGGAACATCTGTCTGTCAGGTGGTTTATCTCCATGACCAAATGTTTGTTTATTAATAGGTTTGTTCCAACCAAGCAGTGTACTGTCTGCAGGAACGTCACGGGCATGTGCAATGGATAAAAGCCATTCCAACCCGACTTGTGACAGTGTTTCGTACCAAAAATCAATAACTATATTGCATCAAAAATATAATATTCAGTTTCATCTAAGCTGCAAATTAGATAACTTACCAATTTTAAACAAGTGTACAAAACATACAATGCATAATACATACATTTATTTATATGTGTATGTGTATTTTATGTAAGATATACCTAATAAGAAAAAGTTACTTTACCATTAAGGCTGCATGGGCATGGGCATCGACACTCACGCCTCTAATATTAAACCTAGACTTGAAAATGTGTTGTTTTTTTGTTTTTTTAATATCTGGGTTTCAGCCCTGCTTGAATGGAAACTAATTTGTCATAATTTTAGTTCCGAAAAATCAAGTAGGTCTTCGAAATTTACAAAAAAAATATTTTTCTCACTAGTAAAGTGCTTTTTCTCTAGGAGATATGACAAAATGTTTCTTCAATTGGCAGGATGGCTAAGCCAAAGATTCTCCACCTCAGGCGTGTTAATGCAGGACAGCTGCTAATAAGATGAGAAGGGGTTTCATCCTCTTCCTCGCACAGTCTGCACACTGGGCTTTCTGTTAGGCCAAGCAGATGTAGATGTCGATTTAGCCTACAGTGTCCAGTAAGAAATCCTGTCAAAAGATGACAGGATTGTTTTTTGAGTGAGAGCAGAAATCTAGTAAGATGCTGAGATGGTTCTCGGATCATCATTTAATTTACAAAAAAAGTTATTTTTTTCACTAGTAAAGTGCTTTTTCTCTAGGAGATATGACAAAATGTTTCTTCAATTGGCAGGATGACTAAGCCAAAGATTCTCCACCTCAGGCGTGTTAATGCAGGACAGCTGCTAATAAGATGAGAAGGGGTTTCATCCTCTTCCTCGCACAGTCTGCACACTGGGCTTTCTGTTAGGCCAAGCAGATGTAGATGTCGATTTAGCCTACAGTGTCCAGTAAGAAATCCTGTCAAAAGATGACAGGATTGTTTTTTGAGTGAGAGCAGCAATCTGGTAAGATGCTGAGATGGTTCCCGGATCATCATTTTAGATTGTCGCATACCTGAAGCTCTGTTTTATATTCTGTTCATACCTAACCTCATGAATGTCCTTATGGAATGTTTCACTCCACAATGTGGTACGCCAACAACTGGTTCTGGTGTATTTGGGATCGAGTTGGAACCCGTTTTAGCTAACTGGTCAGCAATCTCAATGCCACAATGTCCAGGAACCCATATCACTTGTACCTTGTTAAGTTGACCATAAGTGTTGAGATAGCTTTTGCACTCAGCAACCAGCTTAGATGTATACCTTGGTGTAACCAGTGCTTTGATCGCTGCCTGGCTGTCAGAGTAGATTCTGATTTGTCTGTTAAAGATTTTTTTTTATTCAGGATAATTTGAGAACAGGCCAAAATTACACATACCTCTGCCTGAAATACAGTGGCATATTTGCCTAAGCTCATATTGGGGTTCTGCACAGAAAACCCCAGCCCCTGATAATTCTTCAATTCGGGACCCGTCGGTGAACCACATGTCTGTTCCTGGTGGCATTTGAGGATCATCTCCAGGTTCCCAGTCTTGTCTTGAAGGAAGTAGATACTCCCAGCTAATGTCAAAATCCCACTGTGGTATCATAGAGTCCTGTAACTTAACTACTTCCGGGCAGATTTCTGTGATAGAATTCCATATTACACTGTGCCCTATACTGTCCTATCCCATCCATAAACCACCACAGTGCAGGCAATATGAAGCTAGCATAGCTTCGTACTTCAGGTATATCTCTAAAGGTAGTAAGCATAGCATAGCCTCAAGTGCCAGGGTTGGTGTAGTTTTCATTGTTCCTATTATACCAACACATGCCTTTCTTTGAAGGAGCTGAAGTGATTTCTTTGCAGTTCCTTTGGATATCCTTGGCCACCAGACAGCACACGCATAGGAAAGAATTGGTCTCACCATGGCAGTAAAGATCCAGTGCAATACTTTAGGTTGTAATCCCCTGGTGGGACTAATGGCCTTCCGGCATACCCAAAAGGCCGTCATTGCCTTATTCAGCTTCTCTTCAAGATGAAGTTTCCAGGTCAGTTTTTGGAACGAAGTTCCTTATGGCACGTTCTGGAGCCCGGGAGTGAATCCGAAAAAAACGACCAAAATCACTGTCACAAAATAACCGTCACGCTAAAAGCGTCACGAAATCTACGGATGACGATAACTTGTGTAAAAGTTGACCGACTTAGTTGAAATTTAGTACACATGTTCATTTTACCAATGCCCAGGACAGTTTCGTTGGACAACGTTATCCGCCCAAGCGTTCACGCGCAACACTCGCGTAAACGTAAGCTTCAAATTTAAAATTGGAATTTTAGGACGGGAAAAATTTCTAACTTTATATATTTAATGAGACCGATTCTGTTATGAAGTGATAAAGATCGCTAAATTTATTAAAGCGGACCTAAACGTTTTAAATAAAGAAAACAACGTTTTTACCGATATCTTACGTTCTAACGTAACGATTTTAATAAAACTTCATACACATCGTCAACCTGATACAAGCAGTAGTTTTTTTACAGTGACGTGATATATTTTACAGTTTTTAAAAGTTGATGGTTTAAGTGTGGGGTTTGTAGTTAGTCTAGGTGGAATATTAAGAATGTAGAGTGACTCCCCCTCTACTATACTTGGTTTGGTATCTTTTCGTGCCCAATCCCAACTCTTCTATCTTTCCATCTCTCTCTCACTATACTCTCTCTCTCTTACTCCTTCTTCCTGTCAAACTGGCTATTTATCCACAAAACAACGCTTTTTTTCAATTATTGTTTTATCATTGAGAAAAGTATTCGTATATTATTTAAAATGGAAAGTGCACCAAGAGAATCGTCAGAAATTGACAGTGTCGACTGTGTTAAATTATTAACCAGTAAAACTGTAAATATATAAGTATAAATTTATAAAATAAAATGATATTGCTCATAAGCGGATCAAGGGATTTTTGTAATAAGTTTTATGTAATAATTTTACTAATAATAATTTTCTAATTGAGTCAAAAATATTTATTGGAACGAGTAGTTAGCAACATATACGTACTTAGCAGTGTGATTTTATATTTAATGAAAAGTGTAAGGAACTTCGTTCCTACCGGGTGTCCCGTGACACCACACGTATTTTTTTTATCTAAAATTACACCTAGATATTTTACTGAATCTGTGTGGTTAAGCTTCTTACCACTTAACATCAGCTCTGTACTTCTATCCAATTTTCTTTTTCTTGTAAATAGTGTCACCACTGTTTTTTCGGGATTAACTCCAAGGCCGTGATTATAACACCATCTTTCAACAGTGTGAAGAGCTCTTTGTGCCAGCTCAAATACTGTGGTAGTGAACTTGCCCTGAACCAGAACTGCTACATCATCTGCATAAGCTTGAATGTAAATCCCATCTTTCAGAATAAGCTTTATGAGGCTATCCACCACAAGGCACCAAAGTAACAGTGAGAGAACTCCACCTTGTGGACAGCCTCTCCTTATAGCAACTTTTATACTGTGTCCATTTCTCTCAACTTTAGCTAGTCTAAGATGTAGCATTGATCTGATCCATGCCACTATAACTGGGTGAATCTTGGGGATTACTTTTCGTAATTTCATGAAACTTGATTAAAGAGAGGTTCCGTGTCGTAAAGTAGTTAAGAAGGGAGCTGTTACTGAGTTGCTAAAGTGTACCCTCTAAAATACCAATACCATCCAAATCCGCTCGGGCTAGCTTACAACTTCTCCGTCCAGTGCAGAAGCAAGACTTTTCTGTTTACTTTAATGTTTACACAGACGGATCTGCGGACGGGGCAGTAAGAAACGGAGGAGCTGGAGTTTACTCCGAATCTTTTCAGTTATCTGAGAGTGTTGGATGTCTCGCATCAAATTTTGGCGGCGAAGTTAAGGCTATCCTTCTCGCCCTGGAAATACTTCTCAGAATAAGTAAGAAACAAGTTGTTCTTCTTGTTGACTCCTAAGCTGCAATTGCTTATATTACAAACATAGCATGCGTTTCCTCGGATGATTGGATGATGTTAACAAACGTAGAGAGTTGATTGAAGCCCTGATTCTCCGAGGAAGTGAAATCATGCTGCAGTGGATACCTGCTCACTGTGGGCTTGATGGAAATGAAAGAGCAGGCCAACTGGCCAAAGAAGGTACAACCAAAGAGCAGCCAGACAGGTCTACCTCATTTAAAACGTCAACAAAAAATTTTAATAATGCAGTTATAAATAACTTAAAAGAGAAGTGGCGGTTGAAAACAGGAGGCAAGCAATGAGCTTCATTGCTAGAAGCGGAAGGAAGAGTGCCGCCAAATCTGCCTGGAAGAGAAGCAGTAGCTCATTTCCGAATGAAAACTGGACACGACTATCTACAGAGCCACCTACACCGTATCTGAGTCGCAGAATCTGCAACCTGTCCATTATGTCGACAAGGGGACATGACATCCCACACCTTAACACATGCCAAGCACTTGAAGATATAGGGCCAACCAAGAATAATTTAAGTGTGATATCTATTAGGCGTAGTCGCCTTAGACAACCAAGGCATAAGATTAAAAGAAAAATAAAAAGGTGTCGTAAAGTAAGATAGACATTGAATAAAAGCCGACATTATGCAGTATGAACTTCTTTTGCCGGTGTTTTCACCCATTTGAGTTACAATTTTGCGTGATTTACGAAATATATTAATTAAACTGTAAAAAATATAAAATCATCATAGTTGAGTGGACATCGGGAACTGTCCCCAATGGCCCTGCATATGCTCTCCTTTCAGTCCGTAGACCAGGGCGAGTTAAGTCCCTTTGCTCAGACTAACCACCTCTAACCACCTCTAACCACCTCAATGGTTCGTGAACACTTGTCATGGAAGTCTAAATAACACTTTGACGTAGGTCCAAGTTGGAAGAAATAGCATCTAGTTTTGAGCCATGTCGTGTTGTTGGCAGCATAGGAGATTTCTATGTAGTCGCCATGTTAAAATGGACAGACAGACAGAGCCATTATATAAGGTTTATTTTCGTACAGAAACCTCAAACAACAATTTTCACAGTGGCATTTTCGAAATTTGAAATCTATTTTATGGCACAGAAAACACTAAACACTACTAAAATTATTATTTTTAACAGCATTATAGGCAAAATATGGATTGGAAAAATACAAAATATCAAATTAGGTGGAGGGTTTTAAAATGTAAAAATAGCCCTGTATTCTTACAGGGCTATTCTTTCTGAACAACTTTTCTTTAATAACGTTTTGTCGTATCACCATCACCTAAAGAAAAAACACTTTCGGGGACACTCTGTATTTAAATTTAATCATATGGATCATTTGAATGCTGCAATAACTAGATATAAAATTGCAAAATCCCCCCCCCCCCCCGTTATTTTCATTGTCCATAATAAGGTATTTGCATGATTTTATTCAAAATTTTAGGACTAGACGTTATTGGGGGGGGGGGGGGGGGGGGGTTGTAATATATTAACTCATAAAATCAATAAGGAGTACAAAATTTAAAAAAGCATATATATATATATATTTGTAACCTACTCAGCAGCAGCTTTCATTTGATACCCAACTCGAAAAATAAAAAAAATTAAAATATTTTTGAGGTTTCCACATTTTTGCGAATTGCGCATGCGGATATCAATTTTTTTCCTTCTTTATAGTTTTCCTATATGTTAGTCAAAAAGTTAATGCAGAGTTTAAAATTTCAACTTTTTAGCTGAAACGGTTCGGGAGATATAAACTAAAGAGCGATGGACGGACAGACAACAGACATATCACTCTCGGCGGGTTTCAAAGTTTCAAGAAAGATTTTCAAAACACTAAAAAATATAACAAGGGGTTGAAAAAAACTTGTGAAAATCAACGCTATCTCTGGAGAGATGTTCACAACTCACTCCCGCGGGCTCTTAATTTAGATGTAATTTAACTCTTGAAAACACACTTCTTGTTATGACAGGTAGAAATAATGTAATATAATTATTGGAATAAGTAAGAAATTCAATAATCAATATTAGATAGTTTATATTGAGTTATGTCTCTTTCACAACTGAGATTACTGTTGTGGAAGAATTACACACTGAGGAAGAGAAATAAGGTAAGTTTTTTTTTTTTTTTTAGATATTTTCTGTGTTAATTAATTTCTTTGGCAATTAACCTTTTTCTTCTAACTCTCATTCATACTATTATTCTTATAAAAATGGGATAAATATATCTGTCTGTAAATTATCTTACCTGTAAATTAGGATTCAAAGATTGGTATGGCAGATTGAACAAATGAAATTGAGTAGAGCACCTCTCTGTTATGAATCATGGTATCAATAATTTGATGTTGCACAAAGCGTAAAAAATTAGGTATATAGTGTAATTAAAACGGACCCTAATTAAAATTTTCACAATTGACCTTCAAATCTAGAGGGAGGTCACTGTCTACGTCTACATTAGATTTCAAAAAATAAATTTTGGTGCCGAAGTCAAGTATATACCCTTTCTTGATGCATACTACCCTTACTTGATGCATATATATACAAGTGCAGTAATTGTTGTCATATACGTTTTTGTAATATTTTCATTTAAGATGGAGGTAAAATAGAAAAAAAGCAGGAATATTTGATGATATACGTAGCACGTGGTCTGGCTATTAAATAACGAGACTGCTTATGAAAAAGAGTTTTATTCGAAAAATTATTTATTCTATAATCAAATGCTCCCCTTTAATTACTCCCCTCCCCTCGCCACACACATCGTCTTTTCCATTGGTCAAAGCAATGCTGGAAGTCTTCTTTTGTAAGCGCATTTAGGAGCTCTGCCAATTTTCTCTTCACCTCTTCCATCGACTGGACCCGGTCTCCTTTGCAGACTTGATCTTCGGAAACAGGAAAAAGTCACAGGGTGCAAAATCACGTGAGTACGGCGCATGTGCGAGCACTGGAGTACCTCTAGCGGCTAAATAACTCTTCACAGACAGCACGTTATGGGCAGATGCGTTGTCCTGGTGCAAAATCCATGACTTGTATTTCCACAACTCCGGCCATTTCTTACCAACTCACACCCGCAGTGTTTCCAAAACTTTAAAAAGTAAGTTTGGTTTACCTGTGGAACCTATTCAGTCATCACGATGCCGTTAATTTAAAAAACTATTAGCATGGCTTTAAATTTTGATTTCAACATCCTTGCTTTTTTCATTCTTGGCAATGCAGTAGTTTTCCAGAGCATGGATTGCTGCTTAGTTAAGTGACAATGTTTTCCATAAATTAGGCTCAAGATTAGTTGGAGAGAAAGGAAGCCTAACAGATGGGTTTGAGCCCAAACTGGTCTGGAGGATGTTGCTTTGTGTGAAGGAGGTTCAAATTTCAAATAAACTTAATTTCTTTAAATAATACAAATAAACAAAAATTAAATATTACACAGAAATTACCTCCCCACAAAGGGGAAACCAGAGGGTGGAGAGGGAGCTCTATTATAAATTAATTTGATAATAATTTTATAAATTAAAAAATTAAATAAAATAAAGGTCCAGGTTCATTTTCCAACTTCAGCTTGGAACCCCTTGCTCAGTATTCACCTAGCACCATGGGTTAGCTACTTAAGTGAAATTGCATCTATTTGATTTAAATGCCAATTATTATATAACACTTTTTATAAGGTCTCTTATAACAGTCTTTAAAAAAATGTACAATAATATTGATTGCCTAAGGCCCTCTTATAAGACTAATAGTCTATACCTGCGACTTTTAATTTTACAGGTGAGATGCCTTATGGAAATAGCTTGGCCAGTTTGCCTGTTTCTCCTTCTGGCTTTGGTTCGACTTAAAGGATTTCAAACAACTATTCATCAATGTAATATTATATTTATGTATTTTTAATAAATAATACTGATTCTGAAGGCTAAATATTTTAACCGAAGAAGAAAAAAAACTGTTATAAATATAATTATACTGAATTCAAATCCTAAGACATCTTATCATTAAAATATTTGTAACAATTTTCTATAAAATTAATGAGGCATAGGGGATTAAAAGGTGTTTAATTTTCATGAAACCCAATCGGTTTAGTAGTTAAGGCTTCATGCACTCCACAGTAAACAAACTGACATTTTTATAAGAACCACTTTTTGTGGACTCAAAGAGACCTTAAATGTGTGACCATCAAAATCTCAAAATTGAATCCTTTGAAATTGCAATGCTTTCTCTATAACTGTTTATACCACAAAAATAAAATGTGTTTCAATATTGATTAATACTATTTTACAGGTCATTTTGAGGCGAAAGAATTACCATCGGCGGGGCCGCTATTATTCTATCGTTCCATGATTTGTACACTAAATAATACTTGTCATAAAGATCCTACTAATGGTTTAGATGTAGGGCATCCTTTGTAAGTATAATAATCGTTTTAAGTATAAAAAGCTTTTTCAAGTATATCTTTTTTTATAGTTTTTTAAAACTTGTTTGCATGGTTTGAATAAAAATAAGTTTAATTGTATTCAAATATTTATTTTAGATTGCTTAGTGCTCTTAGACATATCCATATGATGAATGATCTCAATTCTTCTCCTATTCATTCATTAGTCAAGTTTACCTCAGCTGTTTCTCTATTAGTTGATGAACTGCGTCTTACCTCTGGTATGAATACTACTGATTATGATTTAACACTTGCTAAACTCATTAATGATGTTGACAGACAAGTGGATGAAGTAGGTGACATAGTTACTGTCATGGAGTAAGTATTAATTTAATTTTATATATATATATATATATATTTGTGTGTGTGTGTTTTTTTTTTATACCTGCATGCTCCACTTCCGTACTACATGCAGTTAAGAACAGTTATTTAACGTTTAACGGATCATTGATATAAATTTATAAACTTATTTACCTACAAACATAACAAATAGTTCTAAGATACAATATATAAATCTGATAAGAAGCTAAAAACTGATTAATACAATACTTTAAATATACCTTATATAAAATATCTTTATAATAATTTAATTTAATTAATTATTCCCTAGTGTTGAAAACATATTTTATAAATCTAATCAAAAACCGGAGTTTCAAATATTTTGTAAAGAAATGTTAAAAACAAATTCCTAAATTCTTTTTCAATGAGTAAGTACTTTGGCAGAGGCCACGAATGACCCTGCGCCATTATAGATTGCATTAGTGAAATTCTATGAGGTAGTGAAGTGCTACAATCCCAGAGAAGATGATCGACTGTTTGTGGAGAAATGTTGTCACAGGAGCACGAAGAATCTTGAAGAATGTTAAATCTGTAGAGGTAGGAGTGAAGTTTACCGTGTCCAGTAAGAAACTGAGTAAGTTGAAAACTAATATTGAAATCTTGAAGACTTAGACGAAATTTTACAGATGGTATGAATTCCTTAGTAAGGCTGCCTGAAGTAGATTCTTGCCATAGAGCATGCCAACGTTGTTTACTACGTTCCTTAGCCCAATGCTTGACGAATGTCAAAGGAAAATTGACATATTCTATAGGACCCTCAGATCTTGAAGCTTGTTTAGCTAAAGTATCTGCTCGTTCGTTCCCTTGAATACCAACATGAGCTTTAACCCAAGAAAACGACACTTGAAATCTGCCTGTTAATAACAACAACTGCTTTCTTATCCCTTCTATGAGAGGTAATTTATTACGACTGTTCTGTAAACACTGGAGAGTAATCCTGCTATCTGTATTGATTCTAATAGCCTGGCCTAAATAAACTGACTCCTTTATCCAGATTAGTGCTTTAAGAATTGCTAACTGTTCAGCCTGATTATTGGAACAGGTACTTCCGAGACGAAAACAGCATTCTTTGACTACTTTATCCTGCTTATAAGCAACAAAAGCACAACCAACCAAATCATCATCTTTGCTTCCATCAGTATAAATATCTAAGTCGAAATCACTACTGAGATCTTCATTTATTGGGCAGAATTTACATGGGTGTTCCCAGAAAAGATAATTCACAGGCTTGTCCAATAAAAGACCATTAAGTTCCTCAACCTGGCCACCTGCTTTAACCATATCAATAGCAGCCATTTCTTCAGCTAAAATACAGATAGGAGTTACGCCAGCAATTATGCAAGCAGCATTATAAGAAATAGTCCTGTATCCTTTTATTAATCGTATTGCGAAAATTCTTTGAACTCTTTCTAGCTTTTTTTTCGGTTATACTTAAATTTAAGTGCGCTCTTCCAGATATATATATATATATATATATATTTATATATATAGAGTTGGAGTTGGGGGGGGGGGGGGATATAATTTTTACCACTCTCATAAAGATTAGTCCACATCTTCAACATGTTGTATGCTGATGTAGTCTTCAAAATTTGGCTATAACATTAAAGTAGTTAACATTTTTCTCCAATTTTATGTATAACGAGTAACACATACAGTAGAACTCCTCTTATACGTCACCTATGGGACCGGAACATGGTTGGAACACAAAAAAGTCGTATAATCCGAGGAACAAAGAAAAATGAATATTTCAATGTAAAAATTAAATATTTATTGTTAAAAATAAGTTTACGTGCTATAATCTACTTATGTATAATAAAATATACATACTAATCCTGTTAAGGAATTCGCTTCAAAGTCTTTCAGACCCTTTTTCTAATCTTTTAAAATTATTGTTATTACACCTACTGCTAACTCTGAAGCTAGTTTTAGAACGGATTCACCTTTGTCAAGCCTTTGAAGAATGTCTAACTCCTACAGTAATATACACTGAACCCGTTTTTGTTTCAGTTGAGCCACCATATACACTAAAGATATAGCACAACACTGGGTTTTAAATATAGAATGACACCCATGATAATAAGAAACTAAGTGTAGCGATCAGTATGATACTGGTTGTTTTTATTGTTTTATACTCAATATTGTGATAAGGATGAAGTTCGGTTGTGTCAGATTAAACTGTTTTTTTTTTTAACAAAGGGGTATCATGGTTGGATATTCCGAGGAGTCGGATATCCCGATGTCGGATATAAGGGGTTCTACTGTACTTACTTTTGTGGTGAATTTATAGTAAAACAAAATTCATAAGGTAACTGCTTACAAACTATTTGTAACAACGTTTTTATATTAAACATTTTTTTTTTTTTAATGAATTTTGAAACTCTAAATTTAGTACAATATTATTAAGTATGTCTTACTAGTTATGTAGATTGAGGTGGTTAATAAGTTTATTTCTTAGACAACTCTTTGTTAATACAAAAGTGCTTACAACTTTAATGTTATAACCTAATTTCGAAAACTACATTATCACATAAAAGGTCCGAAGATGTCCCTCATCGGACGAAATATAGATATATGAAAGAGAGAGAGGATAATGGAGTCATGGGAAAGAGAGACCAAAGGACTCTGGACGGTGTAATTAATTAATGATTTAAATGCTTGGGTAAACAGAGGACACACGGAGATCAGTAATTACATGAACCAGTTCTTAAGCTGACACGGATATTACTGATCATTCCTATGGAAAATTGAGAAACATCCATAGCCTGAATGCCTCTATTACCTGGGCATACTAACAGGGAACACACCATTTTTGGGGTACCAGAGCAAAGATCAGGTCTAGAAAAGGAGATTGGTCAGTTTGAGCCACATTATATCAAGGATGCCATGCTGAAAAAAGAGGACAACTTGAACCATGTAGCACTACGTGGAAGAAATCCTAAAGAGGAAGAAGATTGATCTCCAATGCCATGAAGATAAGAGGCCTTTAGAGGCATAAGTAACCTAAATAAGGAACTAGAACCTGGTCTAGAGTAATGTGTAGAACAGTTCCGGGCCAAAGCCCTAGGAGTTAAGGAGGGGGGGGGGGGGTGTTTTAGCCGTTAGTACAGCTTATAACTAGGATTCCAGCACACAATATGTAAATGCAGTTCACCTCCCCACTCCCCCCCCCCCCCCCCCCCCCCCAAAAAAAAGGAAGAAATAAGCTAGCCTTCTCATAAATTAGTCTTCTATACTTTTGTTAACCCCTTATTGACCCAACACATATCAGCATTTATTCTAACAGGTAACCACAACCTTATAATAATGAAGACCTTATTACGTTACTATAATTTTATGTTTTTTTATTTTAGGACTATTGATAGTATCAGTACTACTGATGCAAGTAACAAAATAAAAGATACGGTACAAAATTCACCATTGATCAATGAAATTATTAATCATATTCATAATTTTGTTTGTGGAAATAAAACTAAAATTACTTTGGCCATGTTCATGGATTCTAAAAAATCTGGGTAATTTATTTTATTTTATATTATATATTTGCTCAAGGTTTGATTTTACAGGGTGGCCCTTAAGTGGCAACGGGGTTAGTTAATATTTATTTGATTCATAACATTTTTTAATCATTTATGGCTTATAAAAATGAACATTAAGAATGAAAGGTAGCATCTTTTAAATGTCTTTTGTTTTTTTACTTCACACTGATGAGCTCTTATGATGGCATGATTCATAAACAGCTCTTATTTTCTGTGGCTCTAGTGCCCTAATTTCTGCACGAATGTTGAAATCGTACGACTTAGTTTAGCTGTCGCAGATAACCTAAAGGATTTAATTCCTTCACCATTTGAATCTTTATGGGAAAAAATGTAAACCTTGTAAAATCCACTTCAGGTGAGATACAAGAGATGTTAAGTTCTGAGTGGACTTCTCTGGTTCTTGGATACTCTCTCTCTCTCACATGGTCCACGTTCACTTCTGTCCTGGCTTCAGCTACTGAACTTGGTTGCTGGAAACGATGCATTAAATAATTGATTCCAAAGGTGTAACTCTAATGTTGAAATGTTGACGATAAGCTCGCTAAGTTCTAACAATTGAATGCTGATTATCTACCAATAAGAATGATTTTGGTGTGTTGTAAAGTACAGAATTTTTTCGTTGTAAATTTTTCAAATTACAGGGTATATTATCTAAAGGCCAAACCCCATTTTGGCTTAAGGGCCACCCAGGAGTACCTTTATCTGACCCTTTAATGATTCATTCGTAATGTAGGTGGATTTAACCAATTGCAGTTTTAATTTGACCATACTTAACCCTTCAATTTAGCACCTATCCTTTGACTGATAATAACTGTACTAGGTTTACAAATTTTAAGTTCACAACAGGTGTATTTATTTAAAAAAAAAAAAAAAAAAAAAAAAAAAAAAATGCAGTTCTGTCGACATCTGAACCTCTGTGAGGCTGTAGTAAAGAACAGAGAGAATTTTGTATCTTCCATACTAAATTTTATATCTTCAGGTATCAACCATACATAGATGCAATGACATCAAAGGAGGAAAAATGGGATGAAAATCAAGGTCAAAGCCCTGAATGTAACCGATTATTTCGAGAGCTGGAATCTTCACCTCATCTTGGAGCAACTTGGACTATAATTAAACCCTATGTTAGGTAACAAGGCTAAAATTTAACTTTGTGATTATATTAAACTAATTTTGCTAGTTAAAAATATTTCTCACATTTATAATATTATGTTAGCCTTTTCTGTACTCTGTGTGGGGCTAATGTTAGGAATTCCTTGACCATGTAAATACCCTGTGAGAAAAATACCCTCTACTAAAATATTTTTTTGGTAAATTGTGGCGGTAAATAGCACAGTAGTCATAAAAAGTCATATATATTTGTAATGTACTCTTCAGTAGCTTTTATTTGATACCCATCTCGAATATTACAAAAATATAACAATTTGAGCTTTGCGCATTACGCATGGGCATATTAAATGTTTAACTTCTCTATATTTTTCCTTTGTGTGGGTCAAAAAGTTAGGCCAATATTTTACATTTTACTTCTCTAGCGTGAACAGTTCTGGGGATATGAATCAATGTACGACGGAAAGACAGACAAATCAACCTCGGCTTAAGGGGTTCGAGGATAATCTGCGACACCCTAAAAAAGTGAATGCGATCAACAGTAAATGTTAACATTATACAAATAGCAATAATAACAGTAAAAATGTAAACAAAGCAAGAGTTAAAAAATAATAAACAATTTTAAGTGATTTAAATTTAAAAACAAAATGATGACACTCTTTTAAGCTGGCCATACATGAAGAGGAAATTCTTGAAGTCTGACTGAACAGTCCAGACTTCAACTGAACTTCCAGACCAGGAATTATACTCCAAAAAATTATACCCCAAGGCGAAATTGAGAACTTAATTTTAGCTCCAAATTGTGGGCTCTAACCCCCAAAAGCTCTGATTTTGCGTTAAAAAAAAAAAAAAAAAAAAAAAAAAAATTATATATCGAAAATGGTTGACAATTTTGATTAAAATATTCTAAAATTTAGTTCATTTAAAAACAAATCTAACGATAAAAGCTGTTTTCTCAAGAAAAATCTAGTTCCTGAGAAAATAGCTTTAAACGCAAATGGAGAGAGGAGCTTGGTTCACTTCCACGCTGAGGAGAAGTTATTTTTATAAAAAATTGTTTTTTGACAAAATGGCATGAAAAATTGGCATGAAAACAAGTGTTTTATATATTTTTGTAACCTACTTTTTAATACCATTCATTTGATATCCCACTCAAAATTTAAAAAAAAAATTCCCCCGTGAGAGGAATTATCCGCCATTTTTGAATTCCCAGTTAATCAGGTCTTGCTATTCTTATTTTTCCTATGGCCCAGAAGACCCGCACATTTTGCATATTTTTAGTAACAGTACAACAATATTTTTAGGGGGGGCACACACAAACTTTTGATGTTTTTTGACAAAAGGCATGAAAAGTTAACCACTTTCCACAAGTGCTATATGTTTTTGTAATCTTCTCTTCAATACCTTTCATTTGATACCCACTCAAAATTTAAAAAAATATTTTTTTCCCGTGACGTGAATTATCCGCCATTTTGGAATGGAGCAGCTGAGAATTTTGAGGTTGCTATATTTTCCTGTGTGCGCGTCGAAATGATCTTTAATACTTCAAAGTTTCATGTTTGTATCTCTTTTTATTCAAAAGTTATTGGAACCGTACAGAGTGACAGACAGACACTGGAACGAAACTATAAGGGTTTGTTTTTTATGGTTTTACCTACGAAACCCTGAAAAGGAGGAAAAAATCAATAACCTTCATTGGTATAAAAAAAAAACTATCTTTTATTTAATAACTTTGTTTGTACTCAATATTTTTTTTTATGAAACCAAGCCTATACCATGTGCCACATGTTTAGCGCATACTACTGCATAAAAATTAATGGACTTCATTCTGCCAGTTTTTTGCCTATTTAGTCGCAAACATGCAGGTACAAAAAAGTTAAGGCTAGTTTCGGTTTTGGTGAAGTATGAAATGAAGAAGTATCCAAAACTTTTACAGTTCTTATCAATTTTTCAGACAAAGTTTAATTTCATATATATTATATAATACGTTTAAAATCATTGAATTTCAGAGGTAAAATAGTCTATAGTCCAGATACCCCTGTTGTAAGACGTATTATTGAAAGAATCAAGATCAGCCTCTCACCTCCAAACTTACACATTATGGAATTTCAAAATCACCTTTTACAAATTTATCCAAATCTGACTAATATAATGCTGAATATGTTTAACGCTTTTCAGGTAAGCTTAATAAAATTTACCTAAGTAATAATTATATTTATCAAAGTACATCAACCTTGTACAACTATTTCTTAATAAATATTACTTGTTGTACACTGAATATTACTTAAAGTGGGTACAAATATTTTTAAATGATTTGAATCCTTTTTATTCTGATTATTATGCTCATTATTCTTTTATCCTCTTGTCAATCAAATAACAAATGTGAAGTTATAATAGGAAAAAAAAAAACTCTGGAAATTAGTGTATTGTTCAAATTTGTATCCTTGAAAATATCTTCTGTAATTAAATCCCCAATCCGGCGATGTCTTAAGTTTTTTATATTCGTATTATAAAGTTATAGCAAACAATTCTATAATTCATAATTAAGAACACAAATAAAGAAGATATTATTGCTATTAATGTATTTGAATTTTTTAGACTATGTCAGTAAATTTAAGTGATAGCCAGCCCTATGGACAGTTTAATTATACATCTCCTAAAATGTTAAATGGAACTTTGTTTAAAATACATTCGACTTATAAGAGGTGAGTGAAAATTTTATGATTCATAAAGTTGTCCTTACAATTATAAATAATGCCTCTTAACTTTTTGATCAGTGCTGTTGCCCATATTTTTCCTGGTGATTTTTAAAATGACGACTAGTGGGCATTAAAAATTGCATCAAAAATTATTTGAAAATACCAAATTTTTAAGCAATTATGCATTTTTAAAAAACTATAGTTATAATTGATTTTTTTTTTTTTTTTTTAATTTTTGGTAGTATTCATACTGCTAAAAGTTTAAATTTCAATTTAAATCAAATTATAATTATTAACACTGGGAGACAGACAGAGAAAAATAGACTCCAGCGCCGGGACTTGAACCACAGGCCTCTACATTTCCAGTGCAGCTCTCTTTCCAACTAAGCCACGCTGGAGAATGATTTTTCTCTGCCCTAACCGATAACTATATAATTATAATTTGATTTAAATTGAAATTTTTGTCTGAGGAAGATAAGTAGAAATTTAAAAGAGTTATGCAGGAGTTGAGATAGAGCCTGGTGACTAGCTGACAACTACTTCAAACAATGTCAGGAAAAATTTGGAAACCATCTGGTTTTGAAATTATCACTGGACTTTTGGTTCGAATTTCACTTTGAATAAAAAAGAGGCATTTGATGTATGCAGTAGTGTATTGCTATTCCAGATTTGATGGGACCAAACCCTGACCCCCGTATCATATTGAACCGAATCAGTTTTAAAACAAGTTTTAGTTAAGTGGAACAATTAAAATAAACGTTTTTGTTATAAAAACGACTTTAGTCTCAATGTAGGTCTAATTTTTAAACCTACATATTTATTTAAGATAAAAAACATAATCTTATTAATAAGTTTATTGATTGTACATTAATGAAAAATGATTGAGGTCCATCTGGATTAACCAAATGTCCGGACTAGCAGAGTCTGAATTAATGAGACTACTGTATTTTGAAATCCTTTAAAAATCAAAAAAAGCAATATTTAATTCTTTTGCACTTTGTCTGGTTTTTGGTAAATGTCTCATTTGATTTATTTTATAGTCACTTTTTACTTCTTGTATTTTTTAAGTAATATTAATTTATTCTGTTTTAGATTCAATGAAAGCATATATAAAATAAAGAAAAAAAGCTGGAACAATCTTAATATCTCTACATTATTTAAGGTTCATAATTTAAATAATTCATTAAATTTTTCTTTTTTATTGGCATTCCCTATAATTTTAAAGACTTTTTACTTTAAATTTCCTTGACACGATGTAATATGAAATTAGCTGTGATTTATTTAGTACAAGCAATGAAATCCCTACTAATAGGAGTAAAAAAAAAAAAACATGAAATCATCAGTTCTGGAAATTGGTATCTAATATATGGTGATGGTGAGTGACCTCGTAAAAAACCTAAAATCAACATGGTTTTTAGGTTATTTTTTTTTTTTTTTTATATAAATGTCTCAAAAACTAGCAACAGATGGCTCATATGTGAAATCAGATAAAATTATATATATAATGAAGCAAAATCATATAAAACTAAAAATGTTATAAAACATCTTAATCATGTGATTTGGAAGATTTTTATCCTAAAAATCAAGGCTTTAGATGTGTTTTTAATCTATATATTTGTCTAATAAGATGTCCCTCATTTTTACAATTAGGGTGGTCCAGTGTCGTAGGGATGGTTTTTTCTCTCTAAAATTTCTAAATATATGGATATGGACAAACATGTAAAGGACCTTTTTTATTGGGAATTTTATGTTCTTTAATTTAGTATAAAATAATACTTTTTAAAACTCTACTAGTTTTTGAGATATTTATAAAAAATAATAAAAACAAAAATGGTGCTTAGAAACCAATATGGCGGCGCAAGCTCAGCACTAAATAATTTCAACTTATTATACAACTTGAAATAATTCAATTTTTTTGATAAATAATTTCAGTATGTTTGACAAGAGCACCTCATAAACATGTATTCCAATTTTCAAAGCTATGTTTTTTTGTTTTAGTGCTATGCTGATATTGGTAGATTTGAAGGTTATTTAAGTGAGGAAGAAGCGACAGAAAGATCGATGAAACTTAGTGACAATAATGTTTTACTAGCACAGATTAATTTCATGACCACATCAAATGCGACTCTAGACTCCATCATTACCTATAAAATCAGGTAAATGATGATCTCTTTCACTTAGTTATTGTAATAATGTACTTTTATTTGTTGGCTTTACAGTCACGGGAGATGCAAGAACTCCTGGTATTGACTTAAGTTATTGTGATGTATTGCACCATTAGGTTGGGTTTCAGGAGAATAAATATTTTACTAGATGCCTATGCCTATAACCATACCTAACTCCTCATAGGAATCCTAGTAGCTCACTGGGATCTATCATTTGTGTTTTGGAATCTGGAGATTAGGGGATCGATTCCTGACTCTGGCAAAGGGCCCTTGAACATCTTTGCGATATAAAGGAGTAGTTACTTAAATGAAGTGGAGTTCAGCTGGTTACGAATGCCAATTATATAGTTTATACTGATGATGGAGCAACATAAAGCCCTTGTCATCCATTGCATGTATAGTTGTTTAAATCTTTAGTAGGTAGGCCTAGTAGTTAGGAATGAGGAGACCTAGCCTAGCAAACAGACCACATATGGATTCTTTTTGCTAACCCCAGGCACTCTCGCCCATCAAGCCACCACTGCCTCTATCCTCTTTGTTTGGATTATGAATAAGAGAATATCTTGCAGCTTTAGTGTTACAACCTCCTCTACCTAATTTCTCACAAGGTATGGAAGAGCAATCTTCCACATACTCCATGCTAGATATTCTAGCGGTGTATCACCTCTGTTGTTACAGCCCTAAGCACGGTGATGTGCATTTGCATCACACCCAATTATTAGTGACCTGGCACTACTATCGCCCTCTAGGATATTCACCTTCTGATGTGTCAGCCCTCTACACTAGGCTAAATATAAACACAGCAAGGGTGAGACCCTGACTATGAGGTGGGCTTGTGTTGGAGGAGGATCTTGTTATTGTACAAATGTCACTGTAATCTTGTTGGATAGGGCATATTGGTAATGCTGGTATCTAGCTACGTCGGATGGAAACTTCATCTGTGTCGATCTCTGTTACAAACCAAGAAGGTTTACTTAATAAGGGAGGGGCGGGCGACCACATAATGCTATGAGAAGACAATCAAGACTTGTGGAGGCTGAAGTGAGAGCCTTCATTTCATACTATCTAGCACCAGGTTACACTATCACCCCTGCTAACCCCCTTTGGCATACCTAAGCCCTCCAAAGACTGTATGGTCATAGATTATTATTATTATAGATAAGATGAAACCTGTAATCCAAATGTTTAATGTGTTGCTGCTTTTATCTAATTTTATTTTATTTTTTTCAGAATGAATACTAATAGGTTGCCAAGTTCTACTCAATTTCTAGTAAATGGAGGAGGCCCTAGATTCCGTCCATTCTCTGATCTGAAACTTATAACTCTTGGTTTTATATATCTGCAAGATGCTGTGGAAAGGGCCCTTATCATTGAACTGACAGGACGTCAAGATCTACCTTCATTATCTCTTAATCAATTACCTCACCCTTGTTATATTCATGATTGGTAAATATCATTACAGTTTTTTTATATTTGATTAATCATTAAACATTTTAAAGAAAATCTGTCGGATATAACTTGTACTGAAGTTTCTCATGAATATAATTTCTTTGTCAAGTTTTCTATTTGTTAGTTGTTTTGGGTTAATTATTTTTAAAAAGCTAATAATCCATTAATTAAATGTTATGTTTTATTTATCATAAGCTCTGAATAATATTGTTATCCTTGTTTGTTAAGGTTCATGACATCAGTGCTGAATATGTTTGCTATGTTTATGATTTTATCCTGGGTGTATACAAGCTCTATGATAGTTAAGAATATTGTATTTGAAAAGGAGCAAAGATTAAAAGAAACAATGAGGATTCTTGGTCTTTCTAACAGTCTGTTATGGTTGGGATGGTTTCTTGACAGTTTCTTCTTCTTGTCATTTGCTTGCTGCTTCCTTGCCATTGTCCTTGTGGTATGTTAAATTAATGTAGCTGCCTTATTATTCCCTAGGACTGTGACGTTACTAATGTAAAAAAAATATTCATTAGAATATCATATTGTGGATAACTATCAAAATGGCTGAATTGTTTAATGTGTAAAATCTGGGTTTTATACTCAGGGCGGTGAGAAATATTATTTAGAGACAACTGATTGACATTATAATTTAACAAAGGTATGAATAACTAATTTATTCTTCACCTATATCCTGATTTTGTTCAAAAATAAGAAAAATTAACTGTTCCTTTATTTTACTTTATAATTACTTTTATATATTTAGTAAAAATACAAGATGTTATAAATAAATAAATATGTTATAAATAAATAAATGAGACAACTTTTAAAAACTTCCTCACATACATTTGGGGGTATGAATATTATTTACACTAAAATATCAATTTCAGTTCAGTTTTTTAGGCTGAGTAGTTGGTGTAAAATTGATAGACAGATGTTATTTTAAAAACCACTGAGTTGGACTCAAGGGAAAATGTTTGTGCCCTTACAATATTTTTTTATTTCTATAACTCAGTAGGTGGATCATTTTTCTTCTCTCTGGGGATGAAGATGAAAACCATTACTAGACACTGAATAAATGCCTTATTTTAATTTTAACATAATTTATGAAATGATATTATTGGTTTTAATTTTTTTTTTAGTATGGTGGAATTCTGGCACATGCAGATGTGACTCTCATTTTTTTTTACCTAATGACATTCAGTGTTGCTACCATATCAACAAGTTTTCTTATATCTGTATTTTTTTCCAAAGCTAACATTGCTGCATCTTCTGGAGGCCTAATATTTTTCATGTTATATCTGCCTGTTGCATTTCTTGAATACTGGCCTAGTTTCTTTGACTATAAGACTAAACTGTTAATGGTATGTATGATTGTTATTCTCCTTTTAAATTAAAGTTTTAGGACTGATGTCCTCAGTATTAATCATATCTTATCATATTTCTCCCTTGTAGTAAATGAGAATTTGCCACTTTTGCACTACTCTTTTAGTTTTTTCCCTAAGATTGTTTGGGAAATTAATTAAGTGAAATAATGAATTATTTTTAATATTTTTATTTAAAAAGTAGTTAAAATACACAGATATTTTTCCTCTCACACAATATATATATGTATTAAATATGTTAGGTACAGATTGATATAGGGGCCCTGATTTTAGATACCAGGCCTCCTGGACAAAGCATTCTCATATCGACACATCATTTTTTTTGGGAGCGGTTATAAAAAAGTTGTCGGTTTCGAAAATTTACACCCCTAGGCAATGCCCAGTCTTCCCATTGCTAGTAGTAACATAAAATATGCTACTTTAACTATATAAAAAATTGATCTATTTATGCATTCTGTTTTCTTTTTTTTCATGTTTTAGTGCCTTGTGTCTAATGTTGCATTTGCTATGGGGTCAAAGCATTTAGCAATGCTAGAATTGGATGGAATTGGAGCCCGTTGGTCCAATATTGCCGAACCAGCAAACTCTATTAATAATTTAACTATCATTTTGTTTCTTCTATTAGATTCTTTAATTTACTGTGTTCTGGCCTGGTACATTGAACATATAGCCCCAGGTAATGCTGGTACACATCAATTTACTTATCCTACTTCTGAATACGTATCTGTTTCTATGTTCAAAAAACAGTGTCTAATATAATAAGTAACTCTGATTGTTGAAGGTGATTTTGGTGTTCCTAAAAAGTGGTACTTCTTGGGAACAAAGGAATATTGGTTTGGAGGAAAAGATGCTCCACAGAAAGGAGAAAAATATTCTGGTAAATTTATAAATATGGTTATAATTTTATGTATTCAATTTTATATGTATGCAAATTAATTATTTTTGGTTGCATATCTTAAGAAAAGCACTGTCATGACAAGGAATTCATTCTACATTTTTACAGATTCAAGTAGTGATAAAGTTGAAATAGAACCTCATCATTTGCCAAGGGGCGTGACTATTAAAAATTTAACTAAAGTATACAGCAATGGGAAGGTTGCAGTTGCTAATCTATCTCTTAATTTCTACGAGAGTCAAATTACTGCTTTTCTGGGTAAAAACGGAGCTGGCAAAACCACAACTTTGTAAGATTTTTTTGGCTTTATCCATTTTTATTGTGATTTTTTTTGTAAATATATGCTTTACGAATCTCGAAATAAGTAATTTATTCTTGAGTAGTTGGGTCTATTAGGGAATTAAAAGCCTCATTTTCCTGATATTTCGACTCCTCCTTGGGTAATTTTCGAGCTAACATAAAAATTGTACAGCAAATAAAATTATTGCTGAACAGGAATTAAAAAAGATATTTTATTTGTTTATTTTTGCAATTATTATTTTACATAAATGACTAAATTAACTAGTTGTGATGCTAGATGTACCCTGATCATAATTTTTATATGGAAAGTGGATCCTCAACGGGTAAGAAGAAAATAAAACACTAGAACATGTTTTAATGTGGCTCGCTTCGGCTTTTCCAGCCATTTTCGAGCTTAAAAATAAATATAATTTATTGTAAGCATGACTATAGTATAAAAATTCAGCTAATATCACAATTGTGAAATCATTGAGAATATATAATATTACCTATACTATCTACTTTAGCCCTCGAGCTAAAATGTTATACAAGGAACGAGATTATAAGGCAATTTTGGGGAACTGGTTGTTCACCACGTCAATCTCCTAAAACCATTAAACATACAATTTGTTAGCGAGTAGGTGTAACTTTCAGAGGTTTATCAATACAAACGATTTATCTCTCAGAGGCAATAAGTCGCTCAAAATTTCTTAAAACATGTTCTAGTGTTTTATTTTATTCTTACCTGTTGAGGATCCACTTTCCATATAAATATTAAATTAACATTACTACTAAGCTGACTGACTAGAAGACGTATAGGAAAATGTAAAAATTCTGAATTTTGAAAAAAAAAGAAAGAATTTTGAAGTAGATTAGAATAAATTATCTTTCATTTATTTTTCAGGTCAGTATTAACTGGTCTTCTACCACCCACAAGTGGAACTGCTTATATTTATAATCTTGATATTAGGACAGATATGTGTAGTGTAAGAAAGAACCTTGGTATTTGTCCTCAACACAACATACTATTTGTAAAGTAAATTATATATTATTATTTGGGTTTATATATAAATAAAATTAATAACTATGATATTTGCATATATCTAACGTTATTTTTTAAATAATTGTAATGGATACCTTAATCTACTTTTAGATTAACTGTTGAAGAGCAACTTTGGTTCTATGCACGTTTAAGAGGTAAATTATTTCTTATTATCTACCTTTAATTTAAGTGTTGCTGTTAGTGAGTAGGCAAGCTTTAAGATAGGCCTCTCAATACACTATATAAATTTAGTGACAGTCCTATTTAATATTATACAGTAGAACCTCGATAAGAAGTGTCTTAAGGGGATTAGGGAAACAGTCTTGTTATAGAGGTGCTCTTTTTGTTGAGGGTTGTGTTATCAAGGTTATTTTGGCTATCAGCCGTGTTATCGAGGTTAATGGGCAGGGTTTTCAGGTCTAGACTTGTTCAAGGTCGACCCATTCCTGTATAGAGACGCGTTATAGAGGTTGGCTTCTCAAAATAACTTGTTATAGAGGTCCTGAGTTACGTTGTGAATAGGAAAAAATCCGTGTTATAGAGGTTGTTTGGATAATAATAGTCGCGTTTGAGAGGTTAATTTAAATTTATGTGTTATGGCAATCTCAAGGGGATTTGAAAATTGCACTTTAATTGAGGTTGTCGTGTTATTGAGGGTCGTATAAGCGAGGTTCTACTGTAATTATAAATGTTTATTTTATGGGAGTTTTAAAAGAGTGATTATTAAAGTTGTTTACTTGTAGGACACACTCCTGGTGATGCCCAGTTAGAAGTGAGACAAGCCCTTTCTGACCTAGGATTAGAATCAAAACGCAATACTCCAACTAGTCAGTTATCAGGAGGCATGCAGAGGAAACTATGTATTGCAATTGCTTTCATTGGGAAATCGAAGTAATCTTTTTTATAATTAAAAGTTTCCAAGTTTATTATAATAAAATTTTCATTAAATGGTTACATTTGTATTTTTCTCACATGGTTTAGGACAATCATTTTGGATGAACCTACTGCTGGAGTTGATCCTTTTTCAAGATCGGCGATTTGGAACCTCTTGCTCAAGTATAAATTTGGTAATATTAATTATTAACAAAATAGTTATTTTTAATAGACTTTTTAGTAGAACTAGCAGTTGCTTTCCATTCACTCCTGCCTTAATTGTTAATAGCATTCAATTTTTATATTAACTTTATGTTTAACTTAGTATGCTCGATTTGTGATAAATCAATAATAAACCAAATGTGTGATAATTTAAAAAAAAAAAAAAAATCCATGAAGTAGACTAATTTAAAAAAAAAAATAGACTTCCTCATCCATGCTACACATCAAGCTCTTATCGTGACTACAGAAGAAAATTAAATATTTTTTAAAAAATGCAGTATTTTCTTACCAAATTCATGATACGACTAACCTGAAGTAAAAAAAAAACATTTTATCACTTATCTGAATGTTGTGTTATAATAATTTAATTTTTATTCAATTGGTTATTCTTTCTTTTTTTTTTAGGAAGGACAATTATAATGACTACACACTCTATGACTGAAGCTGAAGTACTTAGTGACAGAATTGCTATATTTTCAAGTGGTAGAGTTCTTTGTAATGGTTCCATATCATTCCTTAGGGAGAAGTTTGGTCGAGGCTATCATCTTACTATTGATCGAGGAATGCACTTTAAGGTATAGTTTATTTATTCATTTAATCATATTATTTGTTCTTAATTTCTTGCGTTATTTCAGATGTATTTTTTTTTTTACTTTTTAAATTTCAAAATTTAAATTTAAAATAATAAATCTGTGCTATATTTGGTTAAACTAATGATAAAATTTAAATAGTATTATAAACTTAAAGATTATTTTCTTTGCAGTCATAATATATATTATTGTAATTTGAAATAATTTCTTTGATTTAGGTACTTCAATAATAATAATAAAAAAAAAAAATAATAATAAAATAGAAATGTTTGTACTAAATTACTAGACAGAATACTCAGATTATTATTTTATTTTTTTAGGATATTACAAATGTTATCTTTGGGCAGGTTTAGTTGAATTTACCCAGTGTGTCTATTACTCAAACAGCAAAGTTAACCAATTTGAAACCACATTTACTTGATTGGTAAAATTTACCAGTCTGTATTAAACAGTTATTGTGTTTTTTGGGGCAATATACTGATTAGTCTTTCTCTTTGTGTTTTTTTTCACCAATGTTTATTGTACGTATAAATTATAATTATCTAATGCTATCTTTTTTTTCTAGGACAATGAAGCTCTTAGCACCTCAGGTAAACATTTTTACTGTAATTACACAACTTAATTAATAGTTTAATTAGTACAGGAAAAAAAGGGTATGGATAAGAAAACAGTTCTATTCGGCATAAAGTTTAAAGAATCTGAACAATCCCTAAAAAACCAATATGACTCAATTGGTTCTAACAAAATGTTTTTTTTTATGTTCCCCTCCCCCCTCCTACCCCCTTAAAAGCAATACAGCCACCCTAAGAATAGAGGATTAACAAGCCCAGATCTAATGAGGATGAATAAAATGTTAATTACATTTTTAATCATTTATTTCAGTACTAACCAAAGCCATTCAAGCAAAAATGAATGAAGTAGAAGTTATTGAAGAATATGGTACTGAAGTAAAATATAGTTTACCAAAACTTGCTGGTAATATTGAGAACTATAGTGGCTTATTTACTTATTTAACTGAGAATAAAGAAGTTCTCTGCATTCAGTCTTTTGGTCTCTGTGACACTTCACTTGAAGAGGTTTGAGTTTTCTTTTTTTTATTATTAGTTGTTTAAATTATAATTATATTAGAAATTGTATTTATTATATTTGCTTCTAGATTTAAAATAAACAATTAAAGCTTTACTAAGGGGATTATTTAGTTGTAAATAAGTTAAGAATCAGTTAAAAATATATGTATTTATTTTCAGATATTTGTGAGACTTGTAGACGAAGATGATCTAGGGACATATAATGTAGATCCTCCAGTAGAAAGAGGTTATTTCATATTTGTTAAGTAATATATATATATATATATATATTTATCTAATTGCCTGTAATTAACTGTATAATACACATTATTTATTTATTTTAATTTTCTTGTAGTTGAGTTTCCACCATGTGAAAAAAACTTTTGGAAATTGGGATTTAAGCGAATTCATGCACTCAATTTGAAAAGATACCACCATTTTAAGAGGAGCAAAATGCTTGTGTTTTGTGGAGTAAGTTAACTTGTGTTTTGTGGAGTAACTATAATTTTTATTAATTTTGCATAGTCAATTTTTCTATTAGGCTTGAGAGGGGGCAAAAACCAGTTTTTTGCAATTTTTCCTTTATTTGTACTTTAAGCTCTACCTGTAAACAAAATTTCAAGTTTCTAGGATTGCTAGAAGTGCCTTAGAATTATAATGAGTAAATAGGTCAGTGACATAATAACAAAACTTTAAGCTTATATATCTTTATGAATTAATATGGGTAGAGGTGTTAAATTTTTATTTCTGGTTCAGTTTGTAATGAACTTTAACTTCAAGTTAATTTTACATATCTAAGTATCTTTATTAAGATAATAGAGGGCGTTCCAAAACGCCTTGAGATGGTTCCAGTAAAGGATAGTACGGCTGTGCTCGACTTGGCCGGGGCTCTGCCGTGCCCCCCTATTTGTTGATTTATCAAAGCAGCTTTTGGTTTTTATAAGACCATCAGCACTGCCGATTATGTATAAGATAGTTTTAAAAAAGTGGTAATAATTGTAATGAGGAATGTGCTTTCAAATACTTATATGGCCGCAAACCCTTTCTCAAAAGTTGTTTTTCATTAAAGTTTTCACAAGGTTCTAGTGAAATTATTTCTGGAAATATCGTCATGTAAAATTCTGCATGCAAATGGCCGTCATCTTGAATCAACATTTAGGGTTTTAAAAAGATTTCTTAGTGAGTATATAGGAGGTTAGAGAAACCAACCTACAAAATTTCATGGTCATAGGTTTCTGAGATTTCATGATGAGTCCGTCAGCCTGTGGTATATGGATTTTATATATATAAATATTAAAAAATATTGTTTGTTTTACAGACACTGTTTCCTGCTATTTTCATTGCTTTAACCTTAAGCATTACAAATTCTGTACCGAAACTCTATCAGCCTTCACCTAAACTAATTGATGTATCTAACTGCGGTGGTTGCATCCTGTTTTTTCAAACAAATAAAACTTCTATGTGGACTGATAAATATGCTGCTGAAATTGTTAAACCTAATGGAATAAGTTCTGTGTGTGTTTCTAATACTACCCTCATTCCCAAGTAATTTGCAATTATTATCTTAAAAAATAACTTTACTATCATAAATATTATTATGCAAAAATAAAATTAAGGTATCTACTGGTTCGTGATAGAATTTTCACATTTTATTTTATTCTCACTTCATGATATTTTACTCCTTTCTTAGGAATCCCTGTAGGTGGAATCTTGAATTTGGCCAACCTTTCTATTTCCAAGTGTCCTATTAGGACCTCTGACTAAGGCGAGTCCCATTTAAAAGGTTTCCCAGTTAGTCCTCCTAGGGTGTCTGCATCCACTCAATTTTATTAGTGTTATGGCCTTCTCCTCTGAGAACCAGACAATGTTTGTCAGTTCTCTTGCGGGGTGAAGGTCCTGTCTATCATACGGCTTTTACCTAGGGTTTTCACCTTCTGATCAATTTGCCCCCTATACTAGGCTGCATGTAATCACAGCAAGGGTGGGACCCTATGAGGTGGTCAGTGTGTCTAATGCCACACTCGTCCTCTTCCGCTGAGGCCTGGTCTCCATAGGTAAATATGTGAATGTTTGTGATGTGCTAGGTAGTCCGGGAGTGGCAACTCACCTCAACTTGACCTTGCACCTTTTTAAGTGTCAGTATAGTGTTGTATGTGGTTGAATAAGGGGTGTATTGGTAATTATAGCATCTGCCTTTCATATGCAAGCTTTCGTCTGTGTCAATCTCTGTTGTAAACCCAGGGTTACTTAAAAGGGGTGCTTAATGCCTTGAGAAGGTGTTCATCGAGACTTAAGGTGGGTGAAGTGAGAGGCTTCATTACAATAGATCTCGCATCAGGTTTTCACTGCCAACCCCACTGACCCTCTTAACTGCAGTATGTGCTACTCTTACTTTAATATCATAGCAACTTAAGATGATGCTCACTGAAAAGCCTAAGACCCTATTATGAGCTCAAGATTTTGAGTTTAATAGAACCAAGGAATTAATTAGATCTGATACACCAATTTGAATACATTGTAAAACCAGTATATTTATCACTTTTAATATTTGTTACATTGAACTACTCTCCAAGATGAAAAAGCCATTAAAACTGTAAAGGTATTAATTTGAGAACCGTTTAATAGTATTAGTGCTGCAACTGTAGAAATTTAATCTTCAGTAGGTACTATTTAGCAGCAGGATGAGGAAATATGGCCTCATTGTTATTATGTGTATGTATTACATAATGTTTAAATATTTTTTTAATTTTATAAATTTGTGTTAAATTTATTTCAGAGGTTTTCCTTGTGTATATTCAAATAAAAATGGTACTTTAAATATAACTAGAGGAAATTACTTGAAGGATTGCTCTTGTTCCTCTGGCAGGTTGCACTGCAATGACCCTACTTCTTATCTTATGATGCCTTACTATAATGTGAGTTAAAGAAGAATTTTGTATTTATTTAATGGTTTTTTTTAGGCAAAGTCTTCATTAAAAAAAATTACTTTCCTACTTTTATCTTAAATTGTTTATTTCTTTGAATGATTAACAGATGTCTAGAGGTTGTAAAATGATTAATGCAACTGGCATAGATATCTCAGAATGGATGCTGGATACATGGCAACAATTTCATGATTTAAGGTTTTTTTTAAGATATTTTAACTAATTATTTAATGTGTAGTAAAATCTTTATCTTCTGGGATAAAGACATGGGCTCTGTTAGAGAAGAGAGTCCAAAATAACTATGGATGATGAAATTTACTTTTTAATTTCTTATTTGTTTAAAGGTCTAAATTTCTCCTTATTGAAAATAAAGCTTTTCTCTATTATCTTTATATCTATTACTTGTATAATTCATCCTTTTGCCCTAATTATAAGCATATTGTTTAGAACAGGTGGATACTCACTAAGTAATAAGTATGTAGTTGAGGAAACATTGCCGGAATTAGCTTATATAAAAAGTAACTCTGTACCAGTCTACAGCTCTGCTGATACTATCAAGGTAATTTATTTAATTTATTGAACCATTTTAATTTTTAAGTTCCTCAAGGCTCAAAACTAGGACCATTACTTTTTCTCATTAAATTAATTACTTACCTCTTGGGAGCTTTACCCTCTCAGAGTACTTTGAAAATATTTGGCTCAAGATCAGCTTGTTCAGCTTTATCTATAATAACATACTGTACTTAAGTTGAAGGGTTATTCTACTCATCTGAAACATGTACTCAGAATTCAGAAACTTTCCCTGAGAATCATCTCTAAAACTCATCCTCATAAAACCTGTAAACCTATCTTCCAGGCACTCAAAATTTAAACAGCTATTGCCCAATTTATCCTCACTACCATTATTGCTATTCATGCATCAGTTCAAACGAAAAACTCTGATATTTATTCATACAATACGAGGCATTCAAAAGATTTGTAGTAACTCCTTAAAGAACCTCCTTCTGAGTTGAGATTACTTGAAAAAGACCTAAACATATGATTTGTTCTTGATTCTTATTCTTTAGATGAATATTTCACCTGTTTTTTTTTAAATATTTTTTTTATTTTAATTTATTAATAATCATTTATTTTGACCAAATAAATTATATACAATATGAAACAAATTATCAATATGATAGCCTTGGTCAGTGGAAATAACAAAGTAAAATCCTTGGATGGGCATAACCAGGGGTCCCCATCCCCCCCCCCCCCCCCAAGGCCCATGGCGCAAACCCCCAAAAACTGCCTGAATCACTTGGATTATTATAATAATATACCCAACCTAATAATTTACCCAACCTCTGAAAAATACCCCAAAATTGGATTCCCCCCAAAAATTGTGATGGCGCAGCTTGTGCCATCAATGGGGGATTGATGGCACCCCTGACATAACTACAAATTAAGAGGTGGAAGGACAGGTACTGCACCCTTAGATCCTATCTTGTAGAGTCAAGTGAGGGCTTAGATGCTGAGTTTGGCCTGTCTGTCATAAGGTTCAATTAGAATTTTGAATTTTGTTTAAGGTTTCATTTTGATTATGATTTTAAATTTTGATTAAGGTTTAATTGTCAACTGTGACAATTGACAATCAAAGTTAGTGATAACGTTCAATTATAAATATTGTTTGTGTTAGTTATCATGGACTGTTATGATGATTTGTTTATTTTATACTTTTCAATTATTATTATGTTGGTATGCTAGCTATACGGAGGATGTCGCTTATTGACCCAACTTGTTAAATCAATGTTTTAATTTATTAAATAAAGCTGTCTAATGTGGGACTTGGTTGAGTTGATTTTGTATTAATAATAAAGCTAGTAAACTGCAGATTGCCCTCCACTTTTATGATTGGATTGGAAGGTGTGTAGGGGCCTTATTTTTTAAGAATTTAATTTGTTATTAAATTAAAAGCTATTGGTTTTAGAAAATATTGACTATACTTTTAATATTAACTTTTGACACTCAGATTGGCCAACCTATATGAGGAAAAAAAATATAGCCACTAGGCCTGTGGTAGGGGTGGGGAAAGTGACATTTTTATTTGCCTAGTTGGCCCGACCTTCTCAAATTCAAAATCCAGTGCTTTTATTGGCTCCCCTCCACATTTTATGATTTTCCCGCGCTGTCAAAAGTTAATCCTAATTGTAAAAAGAGTATTACATCACACAGACCTAAATTTTGTTAAGAATAGCATAACAATAATACTGATTAGTTCATCTATTAATAATGATAAAAAGTATTGTCAGATGTAATCTTATAAAAATTATTCTTATCTAATAAATCTTTGACTAGTAAAAAAAAAGGAAAAACTACGTTTTAAATTTTTTCTTATATTGATTTATTTTATTTTAACTTTATTGTTAACCCTTGGGTTTGTTCTAGATTTGGTTCAGTAATAAATGGTATTTATCACCTGCTGTATACTTAAATGCAATAAACAATGCTATCTTACGAGCAAGTATGGCCAACAATACAAATCAAACCTATGCTATTAGACTTATTTACCATCCAATGAATTATACTGAATCTCAATACCAATATGAAATAGTGTACGTATAAGATTTGTTTATAGCTAGTACATTTCATCTATTACTTATTTGATTATCTTTGCCAAGGCTATATAACATTTAATAGTTTAATTAATTTACCTTCTGCTGATTCACTCAGTTGACTAAATAGATAATTTTGTATAGCATATTAATATTTTTGTTAAGCATATTTGTTGTTTCTTTTCTGTTGTATTTTTGCATAATTTTGTTTCAAAATATTGTTGTAGGGTAAAAGTGTCTACAGCTCTTCTTCATTCAGTGGCAGTTATTTTTGTGCTGGGTTTTGTCCCAGCCTCATATCTTATTTATGTTATTGAAGAGAAGAACAACTCAAAACACCTTCAGTTCTTGTTTGGAATTAACACCACTGTTTACTGGACTCAGGCATTTCTTTGGGATTTGGTGAGGTTTTCTCATTATTATTTTGCTTGTCAGGAATGTTTCTTTTCATAATATGATAATTCAATTTTTTTTTTAATGACCTTTATTTATGAACTAAATCAGGGCTTTAGAGTTAGCGAGGAATTTCCTGGAACTGGCACTCCTTTATAGCAATCCTTGGTGATAGCAGTGTGCATAGTTTTGTGGATATGAAGTAACTATTGACCTGTCAATTTTAATATATGGTTAAAACCATGATATATGAAATAAAGTTATAAAACTATACACTCAGTGAATGTTGAGAATACAGAAGGGCTGAGCAGAAAAAAACCAGAAACACAAAATATTTATATAATTTTAAATTTGTCATTATATATATATATATATATATATATTTTTTTTTACATTTATTTTAGATGTTCTATATGCTTACGACATTTGTATGCATCCTGATTTATTTTGCATTTTATGAGGAAGCTTATGTGGCTAATGGAAATTTCTTTTATATGTTTCTCCTTTTCTTCTTCTATGGGTAAGTGTAAAATATACATTCCTAATAAAAAGTTGTTGCACTCCCTTAAAAAATTGATGATCAAAGAAGCGAGAGCCAATTAGTTCTGGCACAGTCTTTTGCTGTCATTTTCATGGGCCTTGTTGGTCGACTGGGTTCTGGCCCAGCATGTGCAATAAGTAATAATGATAATACTGTAGAAGCCCTCTTACCTAGGCCACCTTAGGACTGAACCAAATTTTTCTTGTGACAAGCAAATAAAAAGAGAGAAATTCTTTTAAAACATTGCAGTATACCTCACAGCAATATGAAACTTTTTAATTAACTACAACATACTGGTGTCAACAGATATCTTCACAAAACAGTGAACCAAATGGTAAACCAAGTGGTAAACTGGCCTTTTGTCTTTTATGTACCAGGTGAGAAAGGTTGGTGGTTGGTGTTGCAGTGTCGTACGAGGATTCACTCCCAGCTGTGTGGCTGGTTAGGCCAATAGCCGGTTGAACCGAGGCTGGATAAGAGGGTTTCTACTGTACTAGTATAAAAAAATGGAGTGTAGCAAAAGCAGGAAAGCAAAAGGTTAATAAAGAGGTGAACCTTGTATAACTATTATCTAATATCATAAACTCCAAAAAATGGAAAGAGTTGGGTTTTACTTTCAGGCACTCCTACTTTGAGCCATTCTGAATGTTTTTTTTTTTTATATATACAGTAGAATCTTGATTATCCGCCTCCCAATTATCCATCTTTCTCACTTAACTGTCAGGCACCAGGCACACCTGCTGATTGTACCCCCCCCCCCCCCCCCCCCCCCCTTCTTCGACTTCACATTCCCTACACTACCAGCACATTATTAAGCTCAAGAAAATGCCTGGATAAACCAAGATATTTTTAACTTTTCAAAGTTTTTATGGCTCTAGTCAAAAATAAAAATAAAGTGTGACTTTTTGCTTTTATTTAAAATCAATTATAAATGATTTTTTTTTATTTAAAATGGAATTTTTGTTTTTAATTAAAATACAAAAAACACGAAATTCACTGATTTTTACTCAAAATTTACTGAATTTACCACCCATCACCGAATTTGAAAACCAACTGACAAAATTTATCTTTATAATCCTTAAAATATGTGAGCGATAATTTCAAGTAAGAAAAATAAGGTGGGTTCTAGGAGATAGGTGTAATTCACAGAGTTATACAGAAAACTTTGACAAAGGAGGGGGTTGTTTCGATAAACATTATCGTCTTGTTTTACTGTTGTCAGTTTTTCGAAGCTGAGTTAAAGGGCTCTCTCTTGCCAAGGTGTCTCATTTTTATTTCAGACCCCTCTACATTCTCGCCGGTTTAAATGAGGTTTATCTATTTTGTTCATTCCGAGAAGCGACATCTTTTCTTGTTAGGCGATTTTTGTTTTGTATTAAAAGAAAAAAGAAAAATACCTAGTATTTTGTCGGGACCGCAGTATAACTGATTTTTTTATGTTTAGCATTTTCGTTTTCACTGTATTTTTTTTTTTTTTTTTTTTTTTACAGGTGGGCTTGCATCCCTCTGATGTATTTAGGCAGTTTTCTTTTCAATGTTCCTAGTTCAGCTTTTGTAACATTGTCAAGTTTTAATATATTTATTGGAATAACTACAAGTGCTTCTACCTATGTCTTAAGACTGTTTAACGATGAGGTATATATATATATATTTTTTTTTTTTTTTTAAAAAAAGAGCATAATTTTACTTAACTCAAATAATTGCATATTGAAAGATCCATAAGATAACATAACTTATTATATTAGTGACTAGTATTAACCATTTGATCATATCCTTAAAAAATTGAGTGTGAAAACATATAACAAACAAAAATGCCTTATATTGGAATACTACGCATGATGCTGTTAGAACTGACTATATTTGAGTGACCTAGTTTCTTAATGAGACTAGCAAAATCAGAGGGTTCCCAATACACCCCTGTGTATATTACCTTCAATACATCTAAGAATGGGAAAACTATATTGTAAATAAAAATATTGCTAATTAATAAAAAAAAAAGTTAAATTTTATAATATATGGATTCATCCAACTGTTTTCAGGACTTGACCAACATAGAATCAATTCTAAGAAATGTATTTCTTATTTTCCCTCAATTTTGTCTTGGCGAAGGAATGATTAAAATGGCTGAAATATATCTCATTTCTGCTGTTCTAAAGACATATGGTATGTGAATTGGTATTTTGTTTTTAAGGTAATATACTCTGCTAATAACCACCACTAGAGAATGCGTTATATCAATCACTAATAACTCGTCTCTTAAGAGTAGGCTCTCTATCCACCTTACTTGCAGCGGCTCTCGAGATATAATGTGATTATAAGTGGAGGTCTCTTAGCAGTTCACATGTTTTATAAATAAATGGGTGAATTAGAATTTGGCCGAAAAGAAATTATCTCTCTGCCGCTCTCTTGAAGATTAGTAATTATTAGGGGATGAAACCATACCAGTATAAAGACTAAGAGATAAAAAACATAATATTTATAATTTAAGATAAGAAGTTATAATTTAAGAGCCTCTAGGCCTCGGACTCTATTAAAATGGGCAGCTGATCAAGAGCACCTTGAAACCACAAACTATACCTCCAGGAAAACAGAGCTAAATGCTTGTAAATAACCCATCTCAACTAGTGAAATTTATTAGGGGCAAGAGACAAAAGTAATAAGAGTAAATAGCTACATAACCAGAGACATTAAATTTAATAAAGAGACCAAAGAGTGAGATAGACTAGAGAGTAGACAAAACCCTACATAAAAGCTAATTAGATCTTCCCGGAGTCGCTCTTCCCCCTTTCAGATCCAAAGTCACTGTTCTTACCGACTCTTTTCCCTCTCTCTCCCCGGACATCCAGTCCCCACTCTTGAATATCCAGGCTTTCTACAAATGCTGCACTACTGTGCCTAATTTGTCAAACTGACAAATACTGAGCAGCTAATCCCATGCTACTAGCCACTAAATCAAATGCCAAGTTTACACATGAGCACACCACTACGTTCACATTCCAGACAGTCTATATCCTGTTTTGATTCTTAGAATAACTAAGTTATTGACCCATGCCTTCAGGGCATATTAAATAATTAATTTCCATCACTTCCTAAAATCAAAGCTAAAGGCCGTCTTACAATATGAACCAAATTTGGTCCAGATACCCTATAGCATGGAGGAGCCTATATAGAGAATTAAAAAAAATTCAATTCTGAATTTTTGACTTATTTAAAAAGTTATAAATTCTATTATTAACTAAACTAATATTAACTAACTATTCTATTATTATTATTTCTATTATTATTAAATTCTATTTATTGTTAACTTTAAATTTATTTTTACTTTTAACCTTCTCTGAAGTTTTTTTGTATTTAGTTCATCTTGTGTTTCTTGTACTCGTAAAATATTTATATGTTCTCAATTATTTATTACGAGCCGTTAAGCCCGTCGCAATTGGCTTAATTTTATATTTAGAAAAAAGTAAAATTAAGTAAATTAATTTAGATAAGTAATTATAGCCATTTGAAGACCAACAAATCAAAATTTTTATTGGAATAAATGTGGTTGTCTTAGCTTAGGAATAACAAATCATTCTGAGGTGTGTCAACGTCGCCGTCACACACTCCACTACTCCAATATATAAATGATTTACTAGCCTTCACCCCGTGCTGAATTCTGTTTTTGTAATGTATTAAATGAAAAAGTATCCAAAAATATCCAACGCAAAAACAAAACTTTAATTTTTAGATTATATTAATAATATAATAAATATATTTTTGTTATAATAATTCAAAATAATTTAAATTTATATTGATCTATTTTATATGTCTAATTATTGGATTTAACCGGACCAAACTTTGGCAACCCTATTAATAGGGGATTAGGAGGAATTTGACCATAAAAGTACCACATTAATGGCTGCCATATTAAAAATGAGTGAGTATTATGGGGTAAAACTAAACCAGTATTTTTACTGATGAGATTACAAATGTGTGTGGCAAATTTTGTCCAGATACCTTAAAAAAAATTAATCAGCCTGTAAAGAACATACCAACCCATGTTAACTTTTATTTATATGTATAAATTAAGTCTAAATAGATGTTATCTAATTATTAATTCATTACTAAAAAAAAATTTACAGGTTCTAATATCCAGATAAATATGTTTTCATGGAATTATTTGGGTAGAAATTATTTTTCCATGTTTTTAATTGGAAGCCTTGCTTTTACTTTAGTTCTTCTAGTAGAGCATTTTCGGGGTAAAAAGATTTGCCATGAACATTTGGTAAGCTAATGTTAAACTACCTACACTTTTTTATATCTTATTTTATTTGACTGATCTATGTAAATTGTATCTTCTTTAATCTGACTCTGTTCTATAACGTATATAAGAAAAATGTATTTTAAAATTGTATTAAAGTATTGATGGCATACTACTTTATTGCCAAAAGATAAAGTTTTATAAAGATCAATTTCAGATGACTATGGGGGAGCTGCCAGAAGGAGAAGAGGATGTAGAAGCAGAGAAAAATAGGGTTCTCTCTGGTAGAGATAATGATATCCTCGTACTCAAATATCTTAGTAAGGTTTGTATTTTATTAATATAATTTGGCAAGACAAGAGGATCAACTACTTTAAGAGGTATGTATTTATTATTATAAACTTTGCTTATGATAATATAGGTAACATGTATTTAATGTCATAAAAATTTACTTTACATACTTTGTTGGGCAAACCAACAAATTATATGATCAAAATGATTCATTCTTTTATACTAATAATTTGTTTAGTGATAACAAATTCCAATATTGTTTTAAATTCTATCCTGGTTGAAAAGAAAAAAAGTCTGTTCTAGAGATGATGATTTTTGTTAATGAAAGCTTTTGCTCAGGTAGCCTGAACATCATCAGTGATGTAAAAACAAGCATAATGGGCTATAAAACAATTTTCCCTGAGCAAGAGCTCTGATAATAAACATACGTCTTCAACTTATGACTTTTTTCCAATTATACTTATAGAATATTAAATTGTCAAACCCACTAAACTACCCTCAACAAAATGAGTTTTCTGTTTTAATGGTCTGTGGCTCTTGAGAATAAAAATGGTCATTTCTTATTGCAGATGTACAAGAGGGAAAAGAACATTGCTGTTAACCAACTCTGTCTAGGAGTAAGAAAAGGTGAATGTTTTGGCCTTTTAGGTATCAACGGAGCTGGAAAATCTACTACTTTTAATGTAATTAAAACTACTATTATTTGTTGGCTGAGCTCTGTGGCCCTAAAAAATCCGTAAAGATTCTTGGAATTGAAGAATTTTGGTCCATGCTGTCCTATTTTGTTTATTTTTATCCTCCAAAATCTAGTATGAGGGTGTCTCATAAGCAGAGACGGGAAAAAGTCATAAACGTCATAGTCATATGATTTTGTCATAAAATTGCCATTTTACGCATAAACGTCATAAAATAGGGGTTTCTTAGAATAGACGTCATAAAATTGCCTTTTTTTGCCACATGTTTAGCAAAAATATTTTTTTTTTTTGTAAAAGAAAATGTTTAAATTGAACATTTGTGGTCCGGTTCCAGATAAAAGTGTAGTTCAAACAAAAAAACCCTTACACCAGCTTAGTAAAGGCCTGGGCTCTTAATTCCCTGACCAATTTCGGATTAACAAATGCGCTTATGCATACCTACAACCAGGGAGGCACTGACGGTCATCCCTAATTCCAAACTAGGGCTCCTGATGGCCTTCTTGGAACAACTCCTCCAATTAGAATCAAGGAACTTCAAGATAGATTCTCCAATCAGCCAATAATAAACCCATTGGATTGGACAGTCTCCTGATTAGCTGTTCCATAATTAAAATTTTTGTATATATTCATGGCAAGGGAGTAGAATGTTTAATTGCTCATTTGATGACAAGTAACACGAGTAAGAAACTCGTGTTACTTGTGGCTTGATTAATTTTACTCGTGTAACTAGTTTCTTGATTGATTCCACTCGTGTCAGAATGCCGAAAACTCCTGCAAACAAATTAGCGCTTAAGCGTAAGTGGGTGTCAGAGGTGAAACATTCTTCTGTAAGCCATGTGATAAACAGGTAAGTTCTACACCTACTTTTTATCTGAAGTCTTCAAGGTCTTAGCTTCATTGGATGCTGGAGAGGCGCGGTCAATTCGTAATGCAAAATAAGCCCTAAAAGCTCCAGGACTGGAAACCCACCTGAACTACATCAACGTCAACTTCGGGACATTTCCTGATATAATAGGTCTGCAAAAACAGGATATGCTATTTCCAAACGGCGTCAAAAATATCAAGACCCTTTGCAGTACCGATTGGGTTGGAAGAGTGGGGGAAAAGGTGAAAGGAAAGTTGACTGCTGTTCTCTCAAGGAATCCTGGGTGGGAACACGTCCAGGCCATAGTTGTCATAGCGGATGGCGGATTTTTTTGATCCGCCATCTTAAATCAAGATGACTGTCACTTCTATTGAAAATACTGCATGACGGAATGCCCGGTAAAGGAAAAGCAAATGACGTGTCATGCATAAAATTTGCTCCCACCTCATCTGCCGACGTCGAAAGGTCTTTTTCCAAGTTTAAAATTCTACTGACGGAGAAAAGAACCAATTTAACGCTGGAGAATATAGAACAACACATGTTTATTTTTTACAATGCTGAAGCATTCTGCTAATAATTATTATTTATTATATATTGTAAATATAATTTTGCATTTATGAAGTATTCAAATCTTTTTAGAACTGTTTCCCTCCAAAATAACGAAACACTTCATATAAAGGCTAAATTTTCACAGTGAAAATAAACTCATAAAGAAGTCATACTTTTGGCTAAAAGGCTAAAAAATAACAGTCATACTTTTGGCTAAAAGGTCATAAAACAACCGATTTTCAAAAATAAAGGTCATAAAACAGGATCATAAAAGTCATGGAATAAAGGTCATGAAATGGAAAAATAAAAGTCATAAACGTCCCGTCTCTGCTCATAAGTCTGTATCCTATTCAAAACATTTCCTCCACTCTTTTTTTTCGACTATTTGTACGTTCCTAACGATTGACCTAACTTTTAACCTTTTGGTGCAGCATCCTTAATTCCTGATTAGTCCTTGATTAGAACCTTGATTTAGTACAGGCCATTATTTGTTACATTTATTCTTACATCCAAATTTATTTTTTCTTTTTATTTCTACTATAATGTTTACAAGTTTTTCATTTCCTTACATAAGTATCTTATCAAAGGGAGGCTTCTTTATTTATATTAAATTGGTATTTGACATAATCTATATTATCATAAGAGGAGAATATAATGTGTGATCCATATTTACTTTTAGATGTTAACTGGTAAAACTAGCATTACATTTGGAGATGCATTAATAGATGGAAAATCAGTTCGATATTCAATGAAAAAAGTAAAATCAAAGATTGGTTACTGTCCTCAATTTGATGCTCTTGATCCACTTTTGACACCAAGAGAACACCTTAGATTTTACACATTACTGCGAGGTGTCCCAAACAGCCGTATACCTGAGGTAATGTAATCAAACATCTTCTTAAGTATGGAATCAATTTAATTGGCCAAACTATTAAATTTGGCATGCTATTTTGTAATAGTCTATTTCAGGAGTCAGCAACCCAACACCCACAGGCACCCCTAGTGGATTTTAATACGCCCTCACAGGACTAAAGGTTGGGGATTATAAAGTACCTAAGGCTTATCTGTAAAATATGTACCCTCGGTGATTTTCAAATCTATTATTTTTAACTTCAATTGTTTTATGAGTGCTTGCTTTTTGTCTCCAAATCTGGTAACCTAAATTTAACTCACTTCCCGACTACCTAGAAAACTGAAACTTGCACAGATTATAATGTATTCCCTATAACAATACAGTAATCAGTCCTTACAGTCTGCAAACAACTAGAATTAGTGCGTTGACAGCACGGGAAATTGAGTGACACACAGATTGGCCAACCTCTCTGGGGGGAAAAATAAAGCCACTATAGGTCTGTGGGTAGGGGTGGGGCAGCGTTTATCCAGAGGACCTCTCCCCTCCACTAGAGACATTTATCTTTGCCTAGTTGGCCCGACCTTTTGTCTGGGAAAATCTCAAGCTCTCATTGGCTCTTCACCCCATTTGCTAGTTTTTCCCGCGCTGTCAACTCACTAATTCTAGTTGTTTGCAGACTGTAGTTTTACAATGATTTTTTTAATTTTTATATTATTATTTTTTTTATATATATATTCTTGTTTAATATTACGATACTCAGAATTGCTAACATTATTTGTTATGACATGTTGTTATGGTTAAAATTGTCTGTTTGATAATGTAGATCAGAGGTCAAATAGTGATCAGGTAACAAGTAACCATCCGTGTGTTAATTTATTTTGTTCATCAATACTTATTTTTATTCTCCTAGGTGGTGGAGCAGGCGCTAACTTCCTTTGACTTGGTGAAAGGGAGTGACATTACATCAAAAAAACTTTCTGGGGGTTACAAAAGAAAACTGTCTACAGCTGTGGCTCTTCTAGGAAACCCGCAAATTGTTTTCATGGTTTGATCCTCAATAATCTATTTAATATAATAAATTTAATTATATTATGTAGTATATAATATGGTAATATAATAATAATCAGAAGGTTGCGTGTTCAAATCACGTCGGGGTCACCACTTTAACACTAGGTTAATTCACACTGAGTGTTAATAATTTATAATATAAAGTCTTTAAAGAAAACACAAACAACTCGGTTAAACTTCGATAATTTTTTAATTTTCATGAAGCTAGTAAACAAAAAAATCTACGATAATTCACCTCTTGTGCCAATGCAATGCTGAGCCGGCACAAGAGGGAAATAAATCTAAACTAAGACTTACTTTCTAATGGGGCCGCTACAATAATATTTCTTTACTAATACTGTAAAGGTTGTGCAGTACAATTAGAATACAATACTACCCTTATTTCTACATTATGTTCATGACACTAACTCGCCATTCTTTTAAATATTTTTCACAAATGCAAAAATTTTGGTGTACAATTTTACCACCTTATACATATATAACACTGTGAAGAAAATGATTGAGTGATGTAGATGTCGGGCTCTAGTTAACAGACTGGTGTATCAGAAGGGCCCGACTATATTTGCGTGTTCAGACTGGGTTAAAGGATTTGAAGTAAGGAGTACCGAAGACACGCGTGGGGTGTTCCCAGCCCACAGAGGCAAGGAGTGCCGAAGACACGCGTGGGGTGTTCCCAGCCCACGTGAGGGTTCAGCGGGAGGCAAGGAGTGCCGAAGACACGCGTGGGGTGTTCCCAGCCCACGTGAGGGTTCAGCGGGAGGCAAGGAGTGCCGAAGACACGCGTGGGGTGTTCCCAGCCCACGTGAGGGTTCAGCGGGAGGCAAGGAGTGCCGAAGACACGCGTGGGGTGTTCCCAGCCCACGTGAGGGTTCAGCGAGAGGTAAGGAGTGCCGAAGACACGCGTGGGGTGTTCCCAGCCCACGTGAGGGTTCAGCGGGAGGTAAGGAGGTAAGGTTAGGTAGGTGAGAGGTAGGTAAGAAAAGAGTAAGTCAAGTGTAAGAGGAGAAGGAATAGAAAAGAATGAATCTTCCCAGCCTGTGCACCGGTATTTATAGCCCAGGGGAAGGAGAAGGGGCTGCCACCCTAACCCCCTGGAGGGAGCACGGCGCGCAAGTCGGGAGCCTCCAAGGTGGGGGATCGAGGCAGACCGTCTCGATACCCTGGGCCCTCGATGTTCCAGGCGGGAGATCCAGACGCTCTCTACAACCTTGATTTATTAACATTAAATATACACTTAGAGTTAATACAAAAATAGACTCGCGGGTCAATTAAGAACAATGAGGTGGCGGTCGCCACATAGATATTAACTCATATTGTGTAAATCATAGGCATACTTTGTTTTCGTCAAAAAAATTTTTTAAATAACACTTAATATGAACGAATGAGACTATGTATAATAAAAAATCTAGCGAAGGGGATCTTATTGTAGGTTAGATGAATAATGCACTTAGTTATATTATTCAAACTTCCTTCTCTGTGAGATCTCTTGAAGTTTGGCCTAAGTTGAGATCATATGAGGGCTTGTGTAACTTCACCTGACCTTAAGAGCTCACTTTTATTTTATTTTCAATATATATAAAACTTTATGGTCAAAAGATTTTAAATATAGTGTTGAAAGGTCTTCGTAGGAATTTAACTTTTTTTTTGTTTTTATTTTACTAAGTTTCCTAAGATATGGGTGGTCCTGCTTCCATAGGGTTAATTTTCTAATTTTGTCCTTGTGGTGTAAATCATTAAATTATTAAGTATAAAATTAACCCATAACATGATTACATAGGATGAGCCAACCTGTGGTATGGATGTAAAAGGAAGAAGATTTCTTTGGGAAAGGCTAAAGGACAGAGTGAAAAATGGTGCTACTTTGGTTTTAACTTCTCATACCCTTCCTGAGTGTGAGGTTCTCTGCTCTCGACTTACTGTCATGGTCAGAGGACGATTTACCTGTCTTGGATCAGTACAACATCTTAAGAACAAGTAATAGTATGATTTGATTAAAAAAATAGAATGTATATGTAATTATCCCTGAAGTTTCCTCATGTGTAAGTTGCCTAATCTTGAATTTTTAATAAAAAAAGAAAACCAAGAATTGCACACCTACATTTTATTTCCTAAGTCAGTGGTTCCTAAAGTGGGGAAAGAAAGGAGAAGATTAAAGGTGACTAGTCAGCCTTGTTATGAAGTAACAGAATTAAATATATTACAATTTCTGAATTAAAAATATCTTATAGAATAGCTGTTTACCATTTTATAATCCATAAATAATGCTGCATGCCTATTATTTGCTTTTTAACCCATATGTTCCTTTTTAAATAGATACGGGAAAGGTTATACAATGGTTGTGAGGGCACCATTTGCTCAGTTAGATACGGCTAAAGAAGTAATCAGCAGCGAGCTACCTGAAGCTAGTGAAGTGTGCTGCTACTCTGAACAGATTAAGTACAGCTTAGATGTAGCTCTCCCTCAACTTATTAAAGTCTTCCGCACTCTTGAGAAACTTAAGAATGAAAATATCATCTACAATTACTCAGTTTCCCAGAACTCACTTGAACAGGTTCTTTTTTTATTTTATTATTAATGAGTACTACATATTTTCATAGGCATAATTTAAAATATTAGACTCAACCAAATTATTATTTGCAGTTTACATGCCTCCATTTTTGAAAATTAGAAATATTGTTCTATTGTTTTAACATTTACATAATCTATTGTTGCCATTGATTTACCATAATTAAGGCTAGTTCCAACCAAGCAGGGGGCCGTCTGCGTAATCTAAGCCGTTCCAACCCGACTTGAGGCTGTGTTTCGGAACACCCTACAAACTGATCCAACCTATCTGGAACGTACGATAACGATTCTCAAACAATCCTCAGCTAAACCAAGTACCGGTTTGTACAACATGTACAATAATATCAATCTTGTAACAAGTCATCTGTAAGGTTTCCTGTCTGTTAGGTTTTCTTGAATGATTTTATACTGTTTGAAAGCGTCTAAAACCCATTCCGATGATTATTTTATAACAGTACAAAGTAAGTGTGTGTGGTTAAATTAAAACCTGTCCTAATTATTCCTGAACGATCTGTTGGACAATGTAAAGGACGGTACAAAGAGGTTGGAACAAACCTAATACAAACTCCTATATCAATAAAATTAATAATACCCTTCTCTCAGAAGGTAGACAAGCTAGTAACATAATTAATAAAATTATTTCTGTATTATTAAAAATATTTGTAATCAATTGCGAGTCCATTGACAAAGCAAGAGAAGGGTAGACTAAACTATAGCAGTAGTTGAGTTAAAAAGATCCTTCCCTTTTTTGTCCGGAAGGAATATCTCCCGTTTTTATTTCAAAAGTTATTTGACTTTGAAATTTTTCAATTTATATTTTTTTTTAAGAGGTTGTAAAAAATTTGCTCAATTTTTTGGTTTTTTATTACACTTGTTTTATTGGTTGTTTTATTATAAGTCTAAAATCTACAAACTTGCAACTACTCAAGTTGATTTTTATTATTTTTGTATATTTTAATACCAAATATTGTTTTGAGAGATAATCTGGGCGCACATAGAGAGTTAACACATGTGCTGGCTATGCAGGGCAGGGCAGATTTTTTTAACCACATAAATATACAAGACTGCATAAATCAGACAGAGGAGGGCAAGGCAGTACACAAGTGGGCTGCTTGAGCCCGACATTTGAGGACCTAGTGTTTCAATTCCCTCAGTCTCGTATATTTCTGGTACCTGGTAGTAATATATTAATTTAGTATATATTAATATACTACTATTATATTAATAGTATATTATTAATACCCCCTAGTATATATTAATTTTAATTCCAGATTAGCTTCTTGTTATTTTATTATTAACTTAAGAATGTGACTTTATCTGAGAATGTACTAATGTTGTGTTTCAGGTTTTCTTGCACTTTGTTAATCAACAAGTATTTAATGAAGATCTTGTCCAGCAGTCCCATGGCTGTGCCAATTTTTGTAAGCTATTTTTATTTTTTTATTTATATTTTTTTCTGGGTAGGCTTTCTTTTAAATTATGTTATTTCTGGAAACAAAACATTATATTTGTTGTATGTTGGACAATTTAGTTTTAAAATGATAAAAAAAAGTCACTAAACAGGTAAATGACTTTAATATAACTTGGAATTTGGTTAAAAAAAACTAAATTGTTACCAAATTAACAGTATAATGAAAGGGAAAAATATGTTTCAATTACACTTTATGATTGTCAGCTTAAAATATGTATAACCTATACATTAAAAGAAAGTAATACAACCATATTGACATCACAATATGTTACCACCATAATATGTTAACACGTAACACTGACGACGATATATTATATAAATTGTCAAAATGAGTTTGTTAATTATGGTGTTACTTTTAATTAAGCTCTCTATAGTCATAATTATGAAGTGGCGCCACAAAATATCATTTAAAATAAAGTATCATTTAAAGAGGTATAATTTGTGTATATTAAATAGTGTCTTGAACTACAAACAAATATTCATTTGGAAGTGTAATGCTGTATATTTAATTGAATGTTGTGTTAAATAATATGTTATAATGTAATTTAATTCAAAATAAAATTTATTATAAAATAAGTATGTAAATATTTCCACTTTGGTGTGTGAGTCTATACCTAATTTTTCATATGAATTTGAAGTATCACACGGTAAAATCATCCTTACTCTAGTCAGTTATCCTCATTAACGTATACAAACAAAATTTCAATAATAAATACACCATTAACAATCTCAACCAAATGAGTCTGTGCCAAATAAGTTTTAGTGCCTTGACAGCTCGGGAAAGTCAAAAAAATGGTGTGGGGAGCCAATGATAACTCAGGATTCTAAAATCATGTGCTCTCATTGGCTCCCCACCCCCATTTTTTTTTCGACTTTCCGGCGCTATCATAGCACTAAAACTCATTTGGCACAGACTGTCCTCTTCTCCTGTGAATACTCCATTATCACTCTTTTAAGGCCCCTACACATAACAGAGCTAAATCCAAGTGAGCCATTTTTGCCTAGCCCCAAAACAGGGGGTCATTCACAACGGAGCCTGAGCCCGAGCCAGGTTAAGGTCGAACCAGGTCAGTAGTTCCTACTCTTTACTCAGTTCCGCTTTCCTATACCACCTCTTAGCATGGCAGTAGTTTCCTGTATTGCGCAGCATACAGAAAATTTTTCAAAATTAATTTACAGCTGAGAGTGAAGAGGAATTACTTATTTTAGCTGGCCTTTCAGTTTGTATTTATATGTAAAAAAACCAAGATCAAAATGGTAAAAAAATGGCTTTTAGATAGACAATTTTTAACTCATTTAAATTTGTTTAATTTTGACTCTCACTCGAACCTACTGGTTGGAGAAATTACTTGAGAGTGGATGAAACTACTAATAATAGCTTGCTTCAAATTGTCACCCTAATGATTAGAAGAAAGGATACTAACACGAGGCAAGCGATCACCATCACAAAATCTCCAACCAATTTGAATACTCGCCACAGACAAGGGTGAAGTCGTTACATCTCAATTCATCTGTGTAGAAATCTCTTCAACTCATATTGAATAAATATAAATAGCTACATGGCAATAAATAGATACTAGAGTATAGATATATGAAATAATATAAAAGGGTAATAACAAAGCTTTCGGTAAAACTGCAGTTATCTAGCCACTTAGGAAAAGAGGTCTTTTAAATAATAATTAAGGATTACAAAAGTAATAAAAATAATTAAAGTATAAAATAAGTAATGACCTAAAGTGTTCAACGGGACTAAAATCCAAAAAAAAATAAAAAATAATATAAAGGTAATGAAAAATGGAATAAATAATTTAAGATAATAACAGAGGGTAACAAACAAAAAACGGGGTAATAAAATATAAAGAGTAATAACAGAGGGAATAATTAAATAGAGTAAAGAAAACAACAAAGGGAAGGGAAAGGGGTAGGTAAATAAAAAAAGCTTACTAAACGAGAGTGATCCTACTATCCTACAATTTCAATGTCTGATTAGTGTAAATTTATGACAAGATTTTGGATCAGGGGTTCTACATACACGGCGAGAACTGCAGCTCTCCCCCCCCCCCTTATTTTAGCATGGGTATGCTCTCACCCCCCTTATTTGGGCTCGGGTACACCCTCCCCCCTGATATGCCACACACAGGATGGCCGAGCCATATTATTTATCTCTGGGCCGAGCCACCACTGGTGGATTTTGGACTTGCCGGAAATCTAGCCAGGCTCGCCGAGCCTCGCCAGTCCATCTGAAGTTTCCCCACAAACGGTGAGTTTTGTAGTGGCGTGGGGCCATTCAGCCTGATGAGATCGGTTGTGTGAGGGGAGCCTTTTACCTACATCAGACACATTTCGGAACAAATAAAAGAAAACAAAAACTTCTACCCTAACCCAATCTGAGAGTAGCTCGAATCACTTTAGCTCCCCAAAAATAAAATGAGCATAATTTACAGAAAAAATTCAACACATTCCTGGGCTACCCTAATTTGCATAATGGTTATTATGCAAAAATAATTTGCATAATCACTACTTCTGATAGTACAAAGTTGCTAAAAAATGATCAATTTCACTAAAAAGAAAGAAATGCAACTAGTTTTAGACCATTGTGACACAAAAATTATGCTCTAGACTAATTTTAGCAGTAAACTAATAATAGTTTACAAATAGTTGTTTCCGTGTATCGTTTACATATGTTGCTTTTTGGTCAATAAAAAAATAAAACGCTCCCTTTTGCGATATTTCGACCCCTCCTTGGGTCATTCTCAAGCTGCCTGACTTGAAGATTACACTACATTGCATTTTTTAAAGGTCAAATTGAACATATTGTGAACTTATTGAATCGTCTTATTCTCGTCAAACTTTCTGCATTTAGATAAAGTTTGTACACTTTAAGACAGTGGCGTAACTATGGGCAGGCCGCAATGCGGGGGGGGGGGGGGGGGGGGGGGCCCAAATCCAGAAATAATTGGAATAATTACTATCCTTACCAACGTCGAGGGGCCCCCAATCCTGAACGCAAGAGGTTTTTTTTTTTTTTGCTCATCAATTTTTTTTGGCGGGGGGCCCCCAATGGTCTAGCTACGCCACTGCTTTAAGATAGTGTGTACGATTTTATTTCTTATTTATTCTATCAATTTTCCTTACTTTTTCCTTATTCTTTCACTGTCCTTTCTATTTCACTATAAAGAAATAAATGCAACTAGTTTTTGACCATTTTAACACAAAAATTATGCTCTAGTCTAGACTAATTTTAGTATTTTTTATAGTAACTGCTACACAAAGTACTTTGCATAATTTGTACTTCTAATGCTGGTAGTGTGCTAAAAACTTTAATGAATTGTTTATTATAAGGTAAAAATTACATCCATCAAGATTCAGACCAATCAGGCTTAAAATATTGGCTTGGGCCCAGTTTAAGTATTTTGCATAACGGAGTTAATTTTGCATATTGAGTACTTCTAACTATTCTAGTGGGCTAAAACAATGTTAAATTGTTTAATAAACTAAAAAATTAACACCCTTAACTTAAAGTATTAGACCAATATAGCCAAAATTTGGGCTTAGGCTCAATTTTTGTATTTTGCATAATGGAGTTAATTTTGCATAATTATTACTTCTATCAATGATAATGAGCCGAAACCTATTTAAATAATTTGTTATACTAACAAAATGGCAGGCCAAAAGTTTTAGACCAATAGGGCATGAATTTCTGGATTAGGCTCAATTTTAGTATTTTGCATAATGTTGTTAATTTTGCATAATTAGTACTTCTATCGATGATAACGAGCTGAAACTTATTGAAATTGTTTGTAATACTATCAAAATGGCAGTCCAAAAGTTTTAGACCAATAGGGCATATAAAGTACCTTACCGGCTTAGGCTCAATTTTAGTATTTTGCATAAATAAAAATAAGTTTGCATAATTAGTACTTCTCTCGATGATAATGAGCTGAACTTATTTAAATTGTTTGCTATACTAACAAAATTGCTGCTAAATAGTTTCGGTAAAACTTAAATTTTTGGCTAATACCCATTCTTGGTATCTTGCATAATGGAGGTAATTTTGCATAATGATTATTTCTAACGATACTAGTGGTATAAAACTTCCTGGCTACTATTTTGTTAGCATAACAAGCAATTTTAATAAGTTTCAGCTCATTATTACCGATAGAAGTACTAATTATTCAAAATACTAAAATTCCTAAGCCTAAGCCGGTAATTCATGACCTATTGCTCTAAATGTTTGGGCTGCCATTTTTTGTTAGAATTACAAACAATTTAAATATGTTTCAGCTCATTATCATTGATAGAAGTACTAATTATGCAAAATTAACTCAATTGTGCAAAATTATAAAATTGAGCCAATGCCGCAAATGTTGGCTCTATTGGTCTAAAACTTTTAGGGTGTAATTTTTTAGTTTATTAAACAATTAACAAGTAACTAAAAATTAACAAGTTAACTAAGTTTTTCAACAATTAACTAAGTTTTAACCCACTAGAATTGTTAAAAGTACTCAGTATGCAAAATTAACTCAATTGTGCAAAATACTAAAATTGAGCCTATGCCGCAAATGTTGGCTCTATTGGTCTAAAACTTTTAGGGTGTAATTTTTTAGCTTATTAAACAATTAACAAGTAACTAAAAATTAACAAGTTAACTAAGTTTTTCAACAATTAACTAAGTTTTAACCCACTAGAATTGTTAGAAGTACTCAGTATGTAAAATTAACTCAATTATACAAAATACAAAAATTGAGCCTAAGCCCAAATTTTGGCTATATTGGTCTAATACTTTAAGGGTGTTAATTTTTTAGTTTATTAAACAATTTAACATAGTTTTAGCCCACTAGAATTGTTGGAAGTACTCCATATGCAAAATTAACTCCGCTATGCATATTACTTAAATTGGGCCCAAGCCAAAATTTTAAGGCCGATTGGTCTGAATCTTGTTGGATGTAATTTTTACCTTATAATAAACAATTCATTAAAGTTTTATCACACTACCAGCATTAGAAGTACAAATTATGCAAAGTACTTTGTGTAGCAGTTACTATAAAAAATGCTAAAATTGGCCTAGACTAGAGTATAATTTTTGTGTTAAAATGGTGAAAACAAGTTGCATTTATTTCTTTATAGGGAAATAGATAATTGTACCAAGTTTTAGCCATTTTGTACTGTCAGAAGTAGTGATTATACATTATATAGCCATTATGCAAATTAAGGTCGCCCCACATTCCCTGCCACCCATAGAAGAAAACTTCCAAATATATTTGACATGCAAAATCATGCTATGACCTGCAGAATAACTTTTGTAATAACAATAGGGTATACATTCTGACCTGAAAATACTTTGCAGGTACCAGACCTCCAATTTAGTATCTCAGTACCTCCCCAATATTACAAAGTAAACATCTTATTTACATAGCAATAAAAATAAATACAAAATCCTACAATCCTACACTCTGAAGAATAACGTATAAAATTGAAGAGGACTGGCGATATAGAATCAGACTCAAGCTATCAGACCAGCAACAAAATTTAGTTTGTCCCATAACTTACTTCTACTTTTTATTGGGAGTTCAGATAATTTATTTTCCCTCTGCGCAAATTATATGGTTTCATTTGCATTTTAATGGACTGCAAAAAACCATTTGACTGTTAATTAGATTTATTTTGATTTCAGTCAGTCATTAAAATTGTAATTCGTGGGCCGGGGGCACATCTCCCCCAAATACAGAGCTAAATTTTTCTTGATAATTACCTCACACGATTAGATCTTTGTTTAGATATTTCTTTCTTTCTTATACACTGGAGATAAAGAAAGAAGACAAGGAAGATACTTGACGTGTCTTTTAAAATTCTTTGTAGTGTTTTGCTTAATTTTTCGGAGTGTTTAGTTAAATAATATGTGTATTTGACAGTTTGTTCCGCAATATTTAGCGCGTACTCATTAATGTGCTAAAATAAAATCAGTATAATGACGACCTATGAAGAATTTATTCAACAGAATGAAGAGCGAGATGGCATTAGATTTACTTGGAACGTCTGGCCGTCGAGCCGTCTGGAAGCCTCTAGACTGGTAGTACCAGTAGCCTGCCTATATCAGCCTCAGAAAGAACGACCAGATCTTCCGCCTATACAGTATGATCCTGTCTTATGTACTAGAAATACCTGTAGAGCTATTCTGAATCCTATGTGTCAGGTAGACTACAGAGCTAAACTTTGGGTATGCAACTTCTGTTTTCAGAGGAATCCGTTTCCTCCCCAATACACACACATATCTGAACAGAATCAACCCGCCGAACTTATCCCATCTTTCAGTACTATTGAGTACACGATTGCGCGAGCTCATTTCCTTCCTCATATCTTCCTTTTTGTGGTAGACACATGTTTAGACGATGATGAGTTAGGGGCTTTGAAAGCCTCTCTACAGACTTCACTTTCACTTTTACCTACTAATTCTCTTATAGGCTTGATAACATATGGTAGAATGGTCCAAGTCCATGAGCTTTGCAGTGAAGGCTGCTCCAGAAGTTACGTGTTCAGGGGAACTAAGGATCTAACGGTTAACCAAGTTCAAGACATGTTAGGCATTGGTAAAGCCGGGTCCCTTGCTGGCCAACCTAAGCCAGGTCAGCCTCAACAGGCACCATCTCCTGCCAGAAAATTCATCCAGCCTTTATCTCAGTGTGACATGAATATGACAGATCTTCTTGGTGAACTTCAGAAGGATCCTTGGCCAGTCGGACAGGGCAAGAGAGCTTTGCGTTCCACAGGTGTGGCTCTATCTATTGCTGTTAGCCTCATTGAAGCAACCTATCCTAATACTGGGGCTCGCATCATGTTGTTTGTAGGTGGCCCTTGCTCACAGGGACCTGGGCAAGTTGTTAATGATGACCTTAGAGAACCAATCAGAGCTCATAATGATATTCATAAGGACAATGCACGGTATCTTAAGAAAGGCATTAAACATTATGAAGCACTTGCTGTGAGAGCAGCTACTAACGGTCATTCTGTGGATATCTACTCTTGTGCCTTGGACCAAACAGGCCTGCATGAGATGAAACAGCTGTGCAACTCTACTGGAGGACATATAGTTATGGGTGACTCATTTGAATCAACATTGTTCAAACAATCTCTGCAGAGAGTTATGGCTCGGGATCAAGAAGGACAACTCAAGATGGCTTTTAATGGTCAACTTGAGATCAAAACATCTCGTGAGTTAAAAATCATGGGTGCAATTGGTCCTTGTGTCTCACTGAACGTTAAAAGCCCATGTGTTGGTGATATGGATATAGGTTTGGGTGGTACTTGCCAATGGAAGTTGTGTACTTTTAACCCAGGAACCACTTGTGCCTTCTTTTTTGAAGTGGTAAACCAGCACAGTGCTCCGATACCTCAGGGTGGGCGAGGTTGTGTTCAATTTATAACACAATATCAGCATGCTAGTGGACAACGCAGAGTCCGTGTGACTACTATTGCTAGAAATTGGGCCGATGCTAGTAGCAATATGCATCATGTGAGTGCAGGTTTTGACCAGGAAGCAGGTGCTGTTATAATGGCTCGTATGGTCGTTCACAGAGCAGAAACAGATGATGGACCTGATGTAATGCGCTGGGCAGATAGAACTCTCATTAGGCTCTGCCAAAAATTTGGAGAGTACTCAAAAGATGATCCAAATACATTTAGACTGCCTGAAAATTTCTGCTTATACCCTCAGTTCATGTACCATCTTCGTAGGTCACAATTCCTACAGGTTTTCAACAACAGTCCTGATGAAACTTCTTATTACAGACACCGTCTAATGAGGGAGGATCTGACTCAGAGTTTGATTATGATTCAGCCTATATTGTACAGTTACTCATTCTATGGACCTCCAGAACCTGTACTCTTGGATACATCAAGTATTCAACCTGATCGCATCCTCCTTATGGATACTTTCTTCCAGATTCTAATTTACCATGGTGAAACTATAGCTCAGTGGCGTGCTGCTAAATACCAAGAACTGCCACAGTATGAAAATTTCAAGCAGTTGCTTCAGGCTCCTGTAGATGATGCTCAAGAGATTTTGCACACTAGGTTCCCCATGCCTAGATATATTGATACTGAACATGGTCGTTCTCAAGCCAGATTCCTTCTGTCTAAGGTCAATCCTTCTCAGACCCATAACAATATGTTTAACTATTCGCCTGAAGGAGGTGCTCCAGTACTCACTGATGATGTATCCCTCCAAGTATTTATGGAACATCTTAAAAAACTTGCTGTATCCTCTACTGCTTAATATGTAGGGTATGTTTTATAAAGTATTTTATAATTATTCTATTATCATAATTAATTTTATTGTTAAGCAATTTCTGTTTTAATTATAAATCCAAGTAAATATTTTGTGCAATTAATTTAATTATTTTAATAACTAAGCTTAAATGTAAAAAATCAAAAATAACGATGAATATTTGTATGATCTTAAATAAAAGATTGTATAAATATTGATCATCTTGATCACTTTAATGGACTGATGATGTAATATTCTTGGGAGGTTAGTTTAGAAATGAAAGTCTTTGTTTCACTAACCTCTTGGTTTGTGTACTTCATAATGTTTAAGGTGTTTTATTTGTTATGTTGTAGTATAATTTATTCATATTTTACGATTTTGGTAGTATTCATACTACGGAACGATTAAATTTTAATTTAAATCAAATTATAATTATTATTAACTACGGGAAACAGACAGAGAAAAATAGACTCCAGCGCGGGGATTTGAACCACCGGCCTCTATATTTCCAGTATAGCGCTCTAACCAACTTATAGATATATAATTTATATATCTATAATCTTAATTTTATATATCTTTTAATCTTTCTATTACTAAAGTTTCTTCTCTTAATATGAAGTTATGTAATGCTAGCATAACAAACTTTATCTCGATTGTTCATTTGTGAACTTTCTTCCCCTTTGTAATTTCTTGATCCAGTTGTAATTCTACTACTTTCCAGTTTTGATTTTATCAGTATAGAATTAATTAATTTTGGATGTAAATAAATAAATTTTGATTAACTAATAGTTTCTTCCTGCTTATGTGTATTATCTATAACACCGTTTCTCAACCTTTTCGATGCTGCAACCCTATTAATTCTTTACATTTCTCCGACTCTATCATTTATTGCACATCGCAGATCCTAAGGATTGAGGGCATACATGGCCATGGCCTAAGAGCCTGAATTCTACCAAAATCATTACTGGATTAGGGAGGAGGTACTACAGGGAACATTTTTGGTCTTGTATCTATTTGTTTTTTTTTTTTGCAAATCAACATATCTTAATATCTACTTGTTCGATTTCCATAAAATTTGGATGATAGGTCATAATTAGCCCATGTTTATTAGTTTCTCTTCCACATGCCCACAATCTTTTTCATTTACATCTTTAAAAGTACTCAACTGTTGATTAAGAAATTTGGATTTGTTCCAAAATAAATTCCAACCATATGCGCACAGTATGAAGTATTGCTTCATTGATGCTCTTATTTGTAGAAAGAATCAAAACAATGATTTAAAATATAAAGAGGGAAACAAATTAATTATACAATATTGGATCCTAAAAGAAAAACAAAAAGGAGGAAGCTATGTCCGCACTATTTTTATTGTGTCTGTTTTGAATTATATTACTGTAGAGCGTTGATTATCCATCCAAACGTCAGTTATCTGAATGTTCAATTATCCCAACTGACTTCTTGGCGAGGGAAGAAAAAATCAAAAGATACCGCTTAATGATTCTTAAAAATAGTGGTGTTAGTTGTGTAATTATATTTTTTGCAGATGCTTTTTGCTTAAACGTGATTGATTTATTTTAGATCTTTCCTATTTTTTCTTCTTTTTGTTGAATTTTGATTATCCAAATCACCCTACTCCACATTAGTTTGGATATTGATGCTCTACTGTATATAATAACAATTTTAATATTTAAAAGAATTTAATGGTCATGTACCTATTATATGTTTTAATTTTATTTGGCCATGTTTATATTTTATTATGAGTTACAAAAGAAATTATGAATAAATCTTAGAAGAAAATTAAACCTTACAATAATTCCTGAATTAATATTAGTGGGCTGATGACTCTGTGTCGGAAGTTAAAAGAAAAGAGATTAAAGTTTCTACGTAGTTGTATTACCCCTTGTTATTTTGTCACTTAATTATCAACCTATTAAGTATTCTTTTATATATTTTTCTAATAAACAAAATTTTATTCTTATGAATTATCAATATTATTTACTTGTTTTTACTTTATTACATTTTAATGCCCTTGAGCTTATTTATATAATATATATTTTTTTAAATTGATGTCTGTATAAGTTCAAAGATTTTTTTGTGACTCTAATAACTTTTGTCCTGACATAGGGTTGGGAAGCGGTGATCTATAAAGTTTATTATAATTCATATTCTATATTAGATTTACTATTTATGTTTTTTTTTTTTTTGTTTTTTTCTATAGGTGGTCTTTGCAAGCGGCGATCAAGGAGTGAGTCTGAATAACAGAAGAATTAGGATTTACTCATACTATTTATTTATTTTTGTTTCAATTCCTTGTTTAAAGTCTCTTATAACAGTATCTAAGATAGCAAATTATATTGTATTATACTGTGTATATATGAGGTATAACTGATAAACAAATTCTTCTTTGCTATATAATCATTTATAAAAAGTATATACATATTTATATTTTTTGCCATTATTACAATTTTTATTTCTTCTTATATTTGTTAAAATTTTAGTTGATTATTTTTGCATTTGTTTATGGACTGCGTTAAAATTAAAAATATATATTAAAAATATATATATTCGTATTGTTTATCTAATTTGTTTTGAGATCTATTTATTTTTTCTAATATTATTGATATTTATACACATTTAATAAGAAATGCTCTTTTTAAGAAAAAAAGTATACAATTTGTTTTTTGTCCATAACAAATTAAACCTAGCTTTTAAAAGCTGTAATATAAAATAAATAAATTCATATTAATATAAAATATAAAGTTAATAAGGAGGAACCTCTTCTCCTTTACAAGACAATAGGAATCTGTTAGAACTTAATCAATTTTAATTGCACACACAACAGGTAAAATAAATATAAACTTTTTTTTTTATTTTTTAAATGATAAAATATTGTTTTTTAGTCTCATAATTTGCAAGTATAAAATCAATATTGTTTTTTTTATTTCAATATGGGTACCAATTGAAATATAAGGACGGAAACATATTATTTAGAAAATAACGATGATTGTAAAAGTAAAGCACTTTTAAAGAGAGTAAATAAATTTTTGTTAGGCACATGTAAAGGGTGTCCCAAAATTAACGCAAGATTTGAATTTACCCCCATTTGTGCAGTAAATTGTTGGCTACCCTGAAAAAAAAAAACAATTCAACAGGTGAGAGTTTAGAGTTAGTAAAAATGGAACGTTAAACGATACTGCAACGTGTTTTTATAATTGATCGTGATTTAACAGAATACATTTTATTTTATTTAACTTATTTAATGTATTTATTTCATTTAACCCCCTATGATTTAGCAACGTTATATTTATTTTTATGGGGTTATTTGAAGTCAAAGGTCCCACAACAAATAATGTCAATTAGCCCCCAACCACCTGTGCATCACAGCAGGAAATTAAACGCTGAAATTAACGGCTGAAATTCAGCCACATTTATGCAATATGGTCATGGAAAATGTTGACAAAAAAAAGTGCATATGTGCCAGCAAAGCCTTTTGGAGGTCATTTGCCCGATGTGTCATTCCATAAATAACCCTATCCTATGTACTTTTTATGATTCAATAAAGAAAAATATCTATATAAAAACTGTGTTTTCTATTTAATTCAAATTTTTACAAGGGCTAACAATGGGTGCAGAAGGTTGAACGTTATACTAAACAACAATGGGCTAATTATGAGCTACCATCCAATTTTCATTGAAATCTGGTCAGTGTTTATAAAATAAATTGGTTCGCAAAATTGTTGAACAACAGACAGACACTGTAAAATATGTAGTAATATTTGTTGAGATACTTTTTAGTTTTAGGAACAATTATCATATTAGTCATATTTTACTTTTTTTTTTTTTTTTTTTTTTTTTTTTTTTTTTTTTTTTTTTTTTTTTTACAAATATTAGTTTATTTTTAGAAAAAAGTATATAAACTGAAATAAAATTATATAATATAGAAAAACTTGTGTCATTTTCGCAGAAGCTGAGCCTAGAAGGCCTAACTTTTTAGCATAATGCATTCCAACTAATTTGTTGTGTTCTGGTAAATGTAGCTTCATACAAGGATTCCTATCATCAACAACTTTCCAGCTATTGTCCCATACCTGTAGGTACACACAAAGAAGTAATGAATATATACAATATTAATAGAATGAGTTTTAAGTATATAATAAGTTTTAAGTAGCCGAGGGGTTAGCACACTCGACTCTGAAACCAAGGTCTAAACCCCGGCTGTGAGTTCGAATCCCAGCGGGGTGAGACATGTTTCACACTGATGATCTCATCGATTAAATGAGTAAAGTGGCCGGATAACCCCCGTCCTGTAATGACCTAATGAGCTGTTGAACGGGACTAAAACTACAAAAAAAAAAAGTATATAATCCTGTAACTTAAGCCAGGTTTACACGGGTAGAGTAAACAGGAGAGTAGAGTAGCGTGTAGAGTAACTCTACCTGTAGAAACCCGAAAAAACGCTCTGTAGAGTAGAGTGGTGAGTAAAGTAGAGTACTATACCGCATGCAGTAAAGTGGACACTACTCTAATTCCCCCACCACAGCTCCTACTCTACTAGCTTCTCCACTCTACCCGTGTAAACGTTTTCAATAGCAAGTAGAGTTTAGTTTCAGTTTATACATTGTTATGCTATCATTTCTGCTTTTTTACTATACTTACTACTAGCTTATGTGTATGTGTAAACGCTCCAAAAGCAAAATTGGTAGGGTAGGAAGTAAAGTACACGCTACTCTACTCTCCTGTTTACTTTACCCGTGTAAACCTGGCTTTATAATCCTAGCTATGAAATTTATTCTTGTAAATAGAAGTTTATATGTTTTAAGTAAATGATGTGTAGTTTAATAACCAAACAACATCACACAGAAATGTATTTAAACAATTGACAATTGGTGGTTTTGGCTGTTCTAATGCAGCCTTCTTCAGATAATCTACAAAGAAACAAACTTTAAAAAACTATATTATAAAGAAATTAAATGTAAAATGGTTGAAAAAACTGCATTATTATTAGATAACAATATCTTAATACTAGGTGTTATACTTAATATTTGTTTATTGTTGTTAATAATTGTTTTTTGGTCATTGAACTACACCTTTTTTATGATGAGTTGTTATCACACATTGGAGAGGTTAAGTAAATCGCAATGAAAACAGAATTACCTCATACTACTTTTTTACACTATTCTGTTCAAGTTAAGATTATAGGTAGCTCTCAAAACTTTTGAGCATTTATTTTATTATTTTTTTAAAAATTTAATAATTTAATTTAGCTTTTGGAACATGACTTAAATAATACAGTAAATGACCACTCTTTACAACTATTCACTGAATTTATGAAGCTTAATTTTAATATATTATAAAAATAAACCTTTTCGCAAAAGTTGGTTGCATATCCAAATATATCTGTAAATGTTGCGCAGGGTATTTCTTTAAGACACTCGTTCCCTGTATCATTCCATATGAAATGTTTCACCCAGTTATCTGAACATGTATAATCATACTGACACGCCTCAAACCAAGCATTGCAATCACTTCTGCAAAGTGGTACTTTGTAGAACCTTTCTTGACGAATCTTCATTGGTGCCTGGTTCGAAAATTAGATTATTATTTAGAAAATGTAAATTATTTAAAGTATTTTTACAGCTTAAGACAATATTGTTTGCCTAGTTGGTCCTACCTTGTAGACTTCAAAATCTTGATTGCCCATTACATTTTTTCAGATTTTACCACACTGTCACAAAATTAACACTTATCTCGAACAGACTATACTTTATATTTTTGTAACTAGTAGAGTAATAATAATAACAAAGGTAAAGGCATTATAAAATTAATTTGGAGTCAAAAATAATATTTGACTTCTGTTTTTAATTAAGTAATATTAAATCTTAGTGTCTTTTATTAAACTACCAATGAAGTTGAGGGAATTGTTGAGCTTTAGTGATTGATAAAATAACAATTATTTCACTACTCAAAGCCAATTTTTTCACTTAAGTGTGACCAAGAGTGTGTTCATAGCTGTGTTCCTAGTGGGGGTGGGTCAAGTAAAGATATAGGGGGATAAACAGCTTGGGTTTCCGGTGAAATCCGCCTCACGAATGGGTTGAAATCCGATGTTTCGCTTCCACTACTGGAAGCATCTTCAGAGGTGTGGTGCATCGTGGTGTTGACTCGAAGCAAACACAGGATATACTGACGACTGGAGAGAAGAATGGCGTACTTATACTGGTTTCCTAGATTCACCGGAAACCCAAGCTGTTAATGATGAATCTACCCGCGGAAGCCTACGGACCAAGTTATATAGGGGGATGTTATAAATTGGTGGCCTACAACCCCTTGAATGGGCGGCACTTGGTGAGCTGTTAGAATTATTAATTGTTACATATTTATAAGGTTGCCAGATTACCGAAAGACATAACCGGGACACAATTCGAGGAGTGGGACTCCCCCCAAATCCCTATTCTCTCCCCTCCCTCTTAAAAGAAATTAATGTATAACTATTTAAAATAAAGAAATAAATTAAAATATACAAGGGTGCAAGTAACATCTGTGTTATAATATATTCGTTACGAAATGTTTAATGTCACAATTGTATTTTAGTCCAATTGATATTTCATCCTGGGAAGGGTCTGGTAGATTTGATTTTTTTAATATGTTGAACAAGGTTTAGATACCCTATACTAATTACAAGTTGGTCCTTATCAATCATACTACTAAACTTTGGCTTCAAGATTAAAAAAAAAAAACAAGCACACAAAAAAAAAAGTTTAACATTCACTCAATTTTTGAGTGGCTGTGTGTGATAAAAAGTTCTTTTACTCTTCTTTTTAAAATAAAGACTATTTATTTTTCGGTGATAATAGTCTAACACTGAAAAAGTCAAACATTTTGCGGTTCTTTGGCACCAGTGCCAGTGGCGGTACTCCATCGAGATACAAAACTTAGGCTTTTTGCAGCCCCCTTTTTGACGACAGATTGACTGTACTATGATTGTTTATTTTATGCAGTTATTAGAAATAATTATAAGAATCCTGTTATTTGTTATTCTCGTTATTGAAAATCCGCTGGAAACAGAATACTAAAATACGGTTTGTATTTTAAGATCCAGGAAACTGAATTATCGTAATATGACAAGAAAATTATCTATTTTTGACCTCTTCTTTAAAAACCGGGACATTTTGGCATCCCCAAAAAGTTTCTTTTGGGACACCGGGATTTAAGTTCAAAACCAGGATGCCTGGCAACCCTGCATATATATATTAAAGAAGTATTCTCTACTGTAGCTAGGCATCTTTTTCTTTTTTGCTACAGGTGAAATGGTTGAAAGTAAACTTGCTTCTTACTTTCAGGCATATCCTTGAGGATTCTCTGTATACATAAATTAACTTTAGTTCTAAATATTTTAGTTGTATTATTCAGTTAAAAGTTAAACTTACATTTATAATCCAAGGATGGTTATACGGTGAACACTGATAAAAGCAAAGGTCATCTATGAAGAACTTTCTGCACTGATCTGAAAGACTTCTTTCTGGACAATGATTATAATTAAAATTATACAGCCTGTTTTGACTTGCGTTAAGAAAATGTGCTCTTACACTCATGTCTTCACTGCAGCAGGACATGTTTTTCCACACAGCACACTGGAAAAATTTGACATTTTTATGAAAAAAATTAATACTTTATGCAATTAAACAAAGCAAAATAATGCTTCTGAATATCATAGATTTAGTAAACATTTTAAATTTGAAGTGGCTTCCTCTCTGCTAAACAACAAAATAATATTATCTTGTGAAGAAATTTACAATTAACACTATTTTTTACCTGATCAGACAAATTATTTTCATAGCTTGGATATATTTTGTGAGTAGTACTATTAAGACATCTATAGAATGGTCTTTTTTCATTACTTGGTGATTGATTGCTTAAGAGAATTAGTGTAAATAAAAAAAGGCTACTGTCATTCATTACTTAATATATTATTAATGTTAAAATAAATGTCTCGATATTTTTAAAATGTTACTAAACTAATTTACAGTAATAAAAAATGTATAGGTAAAATAAATTAAATACTACATAATTAAATTGGTTGGTTTGCATTAAATTGATTCTGTGTGTGTTGAATGGAAAACCAGAACAATGACAATTGGTTCCCAAAGATTACTGGTACAATAGACTCGGGAAAGTAGCCTGCATTAAATAAAAACATCAGCTTTTAGTAAGTGTCTACCTAGAACTACATTCACTTCATACATATAATATATGATTGAACGTAAATTGTAAAATTGAAGCCCCAGTTATTTATTGTTTTTAATTAAGTAACATATTGTCTCAGCATGCTTAAGAAGGTTCAATCATGTCTTTCAACCATTCCATGTCTAACCTGGTAGTGGTATGGTGTTAAGCTGTTCTTAGTCTTTAATTATCCCTAGCCTTTTTACTTTCTAATTTTCATAAAGAAAAAGTATTGTGACGATGGTGAGAAAATTAGATTTTTGATGGATTTTCAAGTTTTAAGGTCCCTAAAGTCCAAAAAAGTGGTTTAAAAAAATGTCGGTCTGCAGAAAGTCTTTGTGTTTAAAAAATGTGCAGACAGGTGGGCCGATTTGGATAAAATTTGACATATTGGTTCACCAAAATCATACCCCGAGGCGAAATCGATAAATGGATTTTAGCTCTAAATTTGGGAGTGCTACCTCCCCCCAAAAAACTATCTGTATGCTACCCCCCAAAAACGGGGAAGAATTACTTTTCCGACGATTTTTATTAGTTTTCCCAGGAAAACCCTGAGAAAATAACTTTAAACACGGACAGTGGAAGGTTGGGTTCCTCGCCAAGGAGAAATTATTTTTGTCGTACACTTTGATCAAATTGTTCAATAATAATTAAATGTAACGACAAAAACTCGACACAACAAATAAATGGAAAAGCCTGAATCAACTAATAATTCTTGTTATTAGAAAGAAGTCTCGGGCCGTTTTTTATTTGATGCTAAGTTGGATTCCTTGGTCTCTGAAGAGGGAACTTCAAAAAGGTAGCTTAGTTGATAAGCTTCAACCAATATACTTAATGATCTATTTAGGAATGCATCTTCTGTGCCGACTTAAATGTAGGTATATGAGCTTGGTTTTAAAATAACATTTTGCATCTTTTCTGGCCCTTGTCAAGTTCAGGTTGTAGTTATTTTTAACTATGCTAAACCTCCATTACACATTTGCTTTAAAAATTAAAAATCATATATTTATGTCCATAAAACTGATTTCCAAGTTTCATCTACATAGTTAATAGTTATATTATACTAATAAAAGGATATGAATTATACATTATCGATTAATTAGAGTAATGAGTAATATAATTATAATTCTAACCCATCTAAAAATTTATTTTATCTGTATTAGTAAGTAAAATTTATAATCTGACTCCTTGACTTACTAATTTTGCTTGAACAATTTTTTTGAAGTGAAACTTCTTTGGCGGCGGTAGTGGTATCGTGTAACGAAGTTTGCGATTCGAGACTCGTCCAAGTGTAACATTTTTTACCGATTAATTGTATTATATCTATTTAAAGACCAGCAAATCAAAACAAATATTTCTTTTTATTGGAATAAATGTGGTTGCCTCAGCGTAGCAATATATATATATTTTTTTTCATTTAAATTTCCCATAACCATTTATTAATCCTGAAATAATAAATTCGTCAAAAAATGAAAGAGAGCAATGCATTCTAGAACTTAAGTTTCACTTCTAATGCGTGAGAGCCTCACACATATATTTTTTATTCATAGATCTACATTAAGATTTTTATATTTCTTACCCCCATCTGCGGCATTTTAAAACAATATCGTAACCTTTAACCTACTACATCTCTGAAGCGGGAAAATCCGTTAACGTTAACGTGCTTGTGCCTTTACTGATATAATATATTATTGTAAGTTCCAATTATTTATTATTAATTTTAATTATATATATATATATATTAGTATTTAAGTATTACAACTATTATAATAATTAACATTGATATATTTGTTGTTATTCTACGAATTTTTTCAATGATTATTCTTGATACAATACTTTGTGTTGAAATCGTAGGTACCATTTGATATTTTTTCTTTTAGACTTAAACTTGACTTCATGACTTTTTTCAATTCTTTAGGTAAGCTAAATGTATGGTATGCATGTTCCCTTTAGTTCACTTCCGTAGTGATTGCATGTAATGCTTCATTCCAATTTTACAATCTTTGGCTTTAATAGCTTACCCAAGTAATCTTACTTATTTTTTTGAATGTAGATAAAGCATTAAGTTAATTTTACAATACTTAGCAGACGGGGTAGTTGTTTCACGTTCTAAGTGCTCGTTTTATGCTAGAATGTAAACGTCGTGGATAATTGGTAAACACAATAATATCGTTTCGGTATTACTTAAGAGTAAGACCAGCAATTACGAATCTAGTCCGAACTTTTTACATGAAATCCTCTTCTATTTCTTCCTTGCTATGAAATATCAACATTAAAATTAGGGTAAAAGTGAATTGTACGTTGCTGTTTACAGAATCGAAGTACAAAATTAATTTGTTTGCCCTAGAATTTTCAACGGCCGCTTAGGTCATTGTCTGAAGAAAAACAACCCTGCTGCATATAAACCAGGTAGAGGTTCAAATCTAAGTACTAAAATTCGATGGCACCGTACAATTAACTTTAGCCAAAATTGGTTTTATTCATGTTCTGACAATTTATTATAAATGTACTATTATTATTGTTTTATAACCCTTTTTTTGTTTAGAGTGTATTTATCTTTAGGAAAACTAAAGAACACGGTATCACTGCCTAATATATCTTAGTAGGTTAAGGGATATTATCACTTCTATGCACTGAAGAGATAATCTCTTCAGTTAATATTTGTTTGTCTTAATAAATTTGGACAAAGAGATATCATTTGAGGTGACATGTTCGCAGAAGGGGTACAGTATTCTGTAGTTCAATCTATGATTTTAATGGGAAAAAAGTAAAGTATTATAACTTAAAAATAAATTACTTTTACAAATTTTTTATAATATTTATTTAATGCAATTTTTTTTTTCTATTATAAGTACAATTTGAAGCTGAATGTAGTGTGCATATCATTGTATTTTTTAGAAGTACATGTGGTATACCAGAGAATTATGTACATAACTTTTTCAGGGAAACCACTAGTTTTTTAAACAATGGCGCTCAAAGATGAAGATTGGGGCTATTGCAGTAAAAATGTGCTATAGAACTAGGAACATTTTGAATAAAAAATATATATTTGAAAGTTTGTCTAAGTTGCCTTGAACCAACTGCTTTTTCAATTATAATATATTTAAAACATGCTGTGCCCTAATCAAAGTATGTATTTTTTTTAGCATAATGCCAAACAAATTGAAGAGGACTTCAACCATAACCAAAAGCTCAGAGCCAGCTAAGAAAAGAAGAACGAAATCAGGTTAGAAAATAAATGTATTTATACTTATTTTTTTAAATGGACCTTAAACATTTATGTATTTAAATGAATGAGATCATATTACAGTATGCACGTTACATGTTGTGTCTTTTGACAATCAGATTGGCCAACTATATGAGGAAAAAAATAAAGCAACTATACTCATACTTAACAAAAATTATCACTGGATAACCTTAAGATAACTGCCTAGTAATTTGTTTTTCCCTCATATAGGTTGGACAATCTGAGCTGTCAGATTCACAAAGTATATTGGCATGAGTATAGGCCTGTGGGAGGGGTGGGGCCAGTGACATTTTTGTTTGCTTAGTTGGCTCTGGTCTCTCATTAGCTCCCCATCCCAATTTTTCAGATTTTCCTCCTCTGTCAAAACTCACTACTCATAACGAGCATACTGTCATTTAATTATGTTATCTGACTTCATTTCGTTTACTGTGTGTCCACATGGGTCACAGTTAAAAAGTTAGTACTTAATAATAATACTTTATTTAATTTGTCAAAACTCAATCAACTGGCTGAAAGGGATCGTTTTATACCAAAGGGTGGAGGACATACATTAAATTAATTAATTAATTGATGTAGTATAAGTAATATCTTCTGGCACAAAGCTTGTGTAAAATATACTATTTTTTTTAAAAAAAAATATCTAGTCTTCACCTCGCACTTTGCATGGGGTTCATACTAGCAATCAGTAGGTGTATTCTAGTGCTAACCTATTGCATCTCGGAAGCTTAATATACAATATTGTAACACCATCATTAATACAATTCTTTATAGTTGATTATTTTGACCACAAACAATGGAAAAACTAGGCTTGAGACAGACAGATTAAACTTTTTTCTCAGACTTAATATGAATAATATTGCAGTTAGAATTTCGTTTAACACCAAACTCGATATTTAGAAGAAAAAATGCAGTATCCTTTAAAATCACCTATATCTATATTTTGGGTTTAAAATATTATTAACCATTTGTAATATAATCCATACAAAAAAATCCTGTATCCTTTAAAATAGCCATTTCCGTAAAATATATAAATTTCATTCTAACTGGTCCAGCTGTACACAACTGATCCTCTGCCAGAACAACAATTTTTTTTGTTTTTTAGCTTAATCTTCATAAAACGGGAAAATACAAAATATTAGGCAATTCCAAGAAATGTACAGACTAAAATTCAATTTTATATATAATATGTAGGGCAAGATTACTATTTGGGTGAATTTAAAATCCCATGATCAAATTTACCCTTGAGTTTAAGGTGTGTTTATTTGTAACAGTCAGAATAACTGAAAATGAAGAAACGGTTGAAGTATCAGAGTGTGGGAGCAAGATAGCTGGAGTGGTATTGGTCTGTGGAGATGGCATGTCAGGTCAGCTAGGTCTTGGTGAAGATGTCTCAGAGAAGCCTCGGCCAGCTGTGGTTGCAGATGTTAAGGATATTATCTACATTGTAGCTGGGGGCATGCACACAGTCTGCCTTGATAAATCTAGAACGGTTAGTAACAATGCTTCTATGTATGCATATGTAGTAATAATTTATTCTAATTCATCTATTTCAATGTCTTTTAAATTTATCGTATTTTACAGAAATTAGTGACTTTTGGTTGTAACGATGAGGGAGCATTAGGGCGAGATACATCTGAACCTGGAACAGAATTTATACCAGGTTTGTTATTCTTTATTTATTTTAATTCTATTGTTTTTATTTAATAAAACACTAGCTTTCCTCAGTTATTCCTAAAGGGCCCCATGCACACTTCAACTTTTCCACAAGTTGTCAATGCTAAACTCCAACTAGTTGGCGCAACATTATACTTTTCCCACAAATATTAAATGGTTTGATATCTTCAACTTGTGATTCAACTACTACACCCAAGTTGAAATGTGTTTAGGGCTCTTAAAGCTTCATAGCATGGGTTTTTGACATGCCTTTTGGCGATACAGATATAATTATATTTATGCAGCAGTGGAGATGTTACTTCCCCACTCTTCCCTCCTTGTGCATTTGTGCAGCATTCGTTCAGGTTATCACCAAAGCGGAATGTATGATTAAAATACAAAAGCTTTCTAAAAGGATGGTTTGAGGATGAAAATCAAGTGTAATATTTAGTATGTAAATGGATGACTTAAAAAATTAAATAAAAAAATATGAACAAGAGGTAAGAGGACTGGAAGGTTTCATTCTGGTTGACGTAAACGCGAGAAAGTTGAGATGGAGCTAACTTTTATCACGTTATGACAGCCGTCCTATACAGTTCCTATGAACTCTCCTTAACAAAGAAGTTAACACATACATTTTGTTTATTTTGTATTACAGTAGAGCATCGATTATCCGAACTAATGTTTTTTGGGATGGTTCGGATAATCAAAAATGCGGATAATCTAAATTCACTAAAAAATTAAAAGGAAAGATGTAAAAATAATCAACCACGTTTATACAAAAAGCATCTTTGTTTTATTTATCTAGTATATAGTGAAAAAAAAAATTAAGTTTTATCACCTTATACATTAATTTGGCATAAAGAAAGTTGTATAAAACCAAGTGAATGCAGCATCTTCCATCAATTTGGATTTCGGTTTTTTCATAGTTCTACGATATAAACTGCCCTCCTCACTGTCAAGAAGTGTATACCTAGTGATTGAATCAGAATTATTTTTTATTCCTGTAATCGTTAATTTACCCACACCGAACTTGATAGCTAATGCCTGACTTGTTTCATTTTTCTTCAGCCTCGTAATAATTTCAATTTTATCTTTTAATGAAAGCACTACTCGTTCCTTTTTGTCGACATGTTGTAAGTTTTACTTAAAATATCTAACCACTAACTAATTCAATGTATACAATGAATTATTTGAAACTGAGCATTGACATAACCGACCAACAGAATGGAAAGGTATTAAGTGGAAAAATGCTGCAAATGATTCCATAAATTACATAGACAAACAAAAGTTAGTTCTTAGTAAACAAATGTTAATGTCTGCCCCGTCTAACTGAATTCATCGAAATCTGGTATCCCTTTATACAGCTAACACCGCTCTTTCTAGGAATTAATTTAGCGGAGGCTTTTGATTTTTCTTTTCCTTTTTTTTTACCATGAAGCCAGTTTGGATAATTGATCGTTCAGATAACTGACGCTCGGATAATTGACATAAATGACAGATAGAATGGTCAGGTATTAAGTGGAAAAATGCAATAATTCAAAAAATTACATAGACAAACAAAAGTTAGCTCTTAAATGTTAATTTCTGCCCCGTCAAACACAATCCATGGAAATCTAATATCCCTTTATACAGCTAACACTGCCCATTCTAGGGATTACTTAGGCGTGGGCTTTTGATTTTTTTTTTTTTTTTTCCCATGAAGCCAGTTTGGATAATTGAACGTTCGGATAATCGACGCTCTACTGTATTTAATTTAGTTGAGAAGAGACTTCTATTTTATTTTATCACTTCTATGGTTTACTCTCTCTCTCTCCTTTGATGTCTTTGCTTTTGATTTATTTAAATTTACTTATTCAGGTACTTTAGAACTGCCTGGTCGAATTGCCCAGGTTACAGCTGGTGATTCACATACAGCTGTTCTTCTTTCTGATGGACAAGTATACATTTGGGGAGCTTTTAGGGTATTTATTATTGTTATCTATTTACATTTAGTAAAATGAATTATTGCTTTTTTTCTATTAACTATCTGTTAGTTATGTGGTAACTATCTGCAGTAATGGTAATTTTTGATTTTATGACAGGATGGCAAAGGGCCAATGGGATTGTTTGCAGCTGATAAGATTGAACCAATGCCTCAGCTGCTTAAAATGAACGTGAAGATTACAAAAATAGCATCAGGAGCTAACCACTTGGTGATGTTAGGATCTGACCACCAGGTCTATACTATGGGCTGTGGTGAGCAGGGTCAGCTTGGCCGGGTCACTCAGAGATCAGCTGACAGAGACTGTAGGCAGGGAATTGGTGAGCTCCTATTACCTTTTATATTTCTGAACTTCTTAATTTAATAACAATTGTCATGCACAGTAAACGCCCTTTAAATAAAAATATGAAGAGACAACATTTTTTTAGTGTTCATTTGGCCATAGTTAATTATATAAGCAGTGCGAAAAGCATGACACATGTGTTTGGTTCCAGATAAGTTACAAGTACTGTGACACATAAACTAGTTATTTTTATTTATTTATTTATTTTTTTTTTTTAGATCATTTGTTGATTCCGGGTATTGTTCAGATGAGGAAGAAAGTTTTATTCTCTGATATCTGGGCTGGAACTTACTGCACATTTGTAAAACAACAGACGACTGGAGAGATATTTACATTTGGACTGAATAATTACAAACAATTGGGTATTTTATTTTGTCTCTATTCTTTTGATATAGCTTTATAAATTAGAAATTAGCTTAGATAAAAATCAGCTTTCAACAACTAAATTCTTTCTGAAAGGGTTGATTTAATTTTATACGTAATCTTAACACAATTAAATGAAACAGTTTTGTTGTCAGCGGTAACAAATATATAGTCCTTATCTTATTATACCTTAACCTATACTTGTGTACTGTGTTTATTGTGATTTTTATTGTGATTTTTATAGAGATATTACATGTTATTTATATTTCAAATTTTATATTTTAGTGCAATCTAGTTATGTAGTTTTTGTTTTTGAGCCTGATGATGGAGTAACTTCTGAAATATATTGCTTTTTTAAAAAAACCTTGGTAGAACTAAAGTCCATTCTTTAAACCTTATAACAAATATATAACTTATACTGACCAGATTATTTTTCTTTGCACAGTGGATTTTAATTAAATACCTTAAAAAGGTGGTTTAATCAGAACTTGCACAGTAAAGCCAGAAAAAGGTTTGAGGATACTAAATCACTTCACAATTAATTCAGACATTTTTAAGTTAGGTGTTTCTTCTTTCATTTACTTCATGAATTTGAAAAAACCTTTATTAAATAGATTTTTGTGTTGTCAAAGTTCATTATAACAAGGCCCCAATGTGTATTTTACTTTGCTTTATTTTAACAGATGTTTCTGTAAGCTTTTTTAAGCTAGTTTATTGTTATCAGTAAGCCATTTATTAAATTTGTAAAAATTGTAAATTAATTTATTTAACTATTGTTAATACATTTATTTCTTGTAAACATCTCTTTTGCCCCATTTATTACTTGTAAACATCTCTTTTGCCCCGGCTTAAATTTATATTTCTTTACCTGGTTTTATAAAAGGTATAATATTTATATTTATATTTCTATTATTTTCCACAGGACTTGACCAGAATATCCCATATTTTAGACCTATCGTATCAAAGAAATTTAATGGACTAATATGTACCAAAATAACAGTAGGAGAACATCATGCTATAGCTCTAGATTCGAGTGGTAAGATTAATTTTTTATTTTGTTCTTATTTTCAGTTTAAAAATAAATGAGAAAATAAAATATTATTTAAAATTCAAATATCATCCAAGACTTAAATTTTACTTTTAGGTAAGGTATATGCCATGGGCAGAAAAGAATATGGTAGGTTGGGCCTGGGCAAGGATTGTGAAGACGCCATTAAACCTACATTAATTTCAACTTTGGAGAAAGAAAAATGTACAGATATAGCCTGTGGAAGCTGTTCTTCTTTTGCCCTCACCTCAGCAGGTAATTTCTTAAAATAAACTATAAAATTACATACATTTCCTTTATAATACAAAAGCATGCAAATCTAGAGGTTAATCTTTTTGTACAGTGATAGATTTGTTGTTTGTTTAGTGAAACAGTCTTATTCTCTCACTCTACTACAACCATCGTCTTTAAGTATCAACTCATCATGATTAACTATTTTCTCAATATTCAATACATATTTCTTGCAACACACTCGCTTCAATGATAAAATCAATTGTTTTTCTTTAAATTTTTCCTCAACTCCGCTAAGTACAATAAGTTAGTTATTTTCAATTTTGTCTATTTTCTAACTCCGCCATGTATAAGTAGTTAGCACAGTATACTTAGCAGTCTGATTTTATAATTTATATTTAATGTAAAGTGTAAGAAACTTCGCTCCTAACGGGCATCCCACGACACCACACTTTTTTTTTCTTTTCTTTTTTTTTTTTTTAGCATTTTTCGTCTTTACCCATTAATCTTTAGAATAAGTAGGTCCTAGTTCATTTTGATTGCTTACATTCATTGGTTTGGAAAATAATTTATTTTCTGCTTAGTTTGCTTCTTATTTCTTTAGTTAATAACTGATGTAGTAAATGCCCATAATATGACAACACATTTGTATTTGCTAACTGTTTTATTGAATAACAAATTGTATCTATCTGTTATAATAAGCAACATTTTATATCACACTCTGTATGAGGCTGAGTGAACTCTAGGAATGGGTAATAAGGCTAACAAGATGAGGTTAGAACTTGATTTTTGAGTCCAGTAGGACTCCGACAGAAGACACTACTGTCAGTGGCAGGTTACCAAAGGAATGTGGATAAGAAAGGATTGATTTTTAGGTCGACTTTAAGATTTTACTACTACAAATTGTATGAACTTATTGGGAACATTTTAAATTTGGTATTTTTTTTTTTTTAGGGAAACTTTACGCTTGGGGAATGGGTTCAGCCCTTCTAGGGCAAGGACAAGATGCTGAAGAAGACTTGTTAATACCTACCATTGTAACGTCAAAACTTCTGGAGAGACATAAACTCCTGAATATATCTGCCGGTGGTCAACACTTAGTTATGTTGGCTCAACCCAAAGAAACATCATAATACTTTGTTGTTAGGTGACCTTTATGGTATTATTTAGATCCTTTTTTTCTTTCTTTCTTTATTTTTTTCTTTAGTTGATCATTTTAATAACTTTTTAAATTATTATTATTATTATTTATGTAATTGAATTTTTATTTGTAATAAATTAACTTATTGAAATGTTGATAAGAAGAATATCAACGAGACAATAAATGTACAAATTAAATTTCAAAGGTTCACCATTATTTATACTTATCAAATTGTACATACTGTATATATGAAAATATATTGAATATATTGTTTTTACTTTCTCCTTTAATAGAACTTTTTGAACAAAATTTTAAACTGACAGTCCATCATACTACCAAGTGTAATGACAAAGTCTTTCATCAAAATCTTTGAAAAATAACCTGAGAAAATTTGTAATAAGTTTTTTCTTTTTCAATAAACCGATTAAGTTGGTAAATATTAATTTCTGAAATTTATTTGAGTTAACTGATCAAGTGAATTTTATTTTTTAACTTAAGCTGTTGTTATCTGTCTTTATTTCCTATAAAATGCTTGTAAAATTGAGTTGCTTGTTAATTATAATATGTATTTTGGAATTATAAAATGGTCATATTTTTCTGAAAATAAGTAAATAGCTGTTCTCGTATTGATTTTTACACAATTTAAAAGAAAATTTACTTAGATGGTGGTTACCATGGTTTCTTCGGTACATTGGTCATTTATAGGTATTTTTAAAAGTTTTTTTTTATTTTTATTTAGTTTTTATGTATTTGAAAATGCCTTAGGTATAATTTGTTTACATGACTGATTAATTTTTAACTGTTTGTGTACCTGTCTGGGGTTGTTATCATGTAACACATTATTAAATTTGTTAGTTTGCTCTATTTATATTTTTCTTTTTGTCAATTTGTGTGAAACTATATTTATATAAAAAGCACTTTAAAATAAATAAGTGTGTAATGTGTTATTATTATTATTCAATTTTTGGAACATATTCATTAGCAGAAATTCTAGCAAGAATAAACAGGTCAAGTGTGTGCTAGTCAGCACACAGCGAGGGTCTGTAGGCAACACAGCATTGTTTAAGTAGTGCTTATTGATGTAGCTTTTTAAAATGCTGAAAAGCCTACTTTGAACTATCCTATGGGTCTGATATTCTCAAAACACATAAACAAACTTCTGATAAAGTATTTTTTGCCACTGAACCGGACTATAAACATCCAAAAGAGCATAATTATAAAAAAAAGAAAGTATTTTGTCAATAAAAACTATTTTTTTTTTTTTTTTTTTTCAAATTTCCAAAAAGTGGTATATTTACTTTTAGTCGAAGAATGTTCGAGAATTTTTTCAAAATGTTTGCATTTTACATAAGCAAGATAGAAGGGAGGGGGGACACTTTACATTCTAACTCCAAATTCGCCTACGCTCGCCCTATTAAAGTTATAACCAAAAAATTATGTATTTGTGTAATCAGCTCGACGTACCTTTTCATATACCCCATACAGGCTCTAGAAAAAAAACATTATTTTTTAACCCTTAAGTTTTTTTACCCTTATGGTTCTGAAAAATATTTTTAAGTCACTATATTTTTTAAATGTGTAGGTAGGTACTATACACATATACGGAAAATTTCAAAGAAAGTTGTCACAGTGAGAGCAAGCGACAGACGGACAGACAGACACACGCAGGAAGATATAAGGGTCCTTGGTTTTGCCTACGGACCCTAAAAACGACTGGCTAGTTAGAAATTCTTGATATCTCTTCATGGGCCTAAGGTAAAGAATTTACCTTATATTTTTATGATTAACTAGTTAGATAAAGAACTTAACGCTGCTCTGCATAAAGAAATACAATAGAATAAAGTAATATAATAAGTATTGTATAATGAAGTTGGATCCTGACGTGGGTAAAAAGTATAAAAACTCAGTTCAGTGTTGGCGACGTTTCGACCTCACCGGTCCTTATCAAGCCTAAAATATAAATTCTTTATTTTTATATATATAAAACCAACATACACTGTGTCCGTTCTACTGGATCACATAATCATAATACATAATTATAAGAAAAATTGAATAAAATAAAAACCCTTGTCATAAATAGATAACAATAAGAATAGATACCGATAATAATAAATAACAATAATAATCATAAGTAATTACCTAGTTGACATCTAGTAGACATTATCTGTCTCTAAATATGTCTGGTAACTGTCAATTCAACAATTTAGTATTGTTTCGTCTCATGACATCTATAAATAATAAACTGATTAAAACTATGTCACAGCTAAATAATCTCATTAGATAGAATGGAAAAAATACAAAAAAACCAACGAATGTAACAATACACATACCCTATCATTAGATACTTTCGTCGTAGTTATAATCTTATGTACACAATTTATTTCTTATGTAAACAAATTTAATTCAACTTTTAAGATGTGAAGAAGGAGAATTTATTGTGTACATAAGATTATAACTACGACGAAAGTATCTAATGATAGGGTATGTGTATTGTTACATTCGTTGGTTTTTTTGTATTTTTTCCATTCTATCTAATGAGATTATTTAGCTGTGACATAGTTTTAATCAGTTTATTATTTATAGATGTCATGAGACGAAACAATACTAAATTGTTGAATTGACAGTTACCAGACATATTTAGAGACAGATAATGTCTACTAGATGTCAACTAGGTAATTACTTATGATTATTATTGTTATTTATTATTATCAGTATCTATTCTTATTGTTATCTATTTATGACAAGGGTTTTTATTTTATTCAATTTTTCTTATAATTATGTATTATGATTATGTGATCCAGTAGAACGGACACAGTGTATGTTGGTTTTATATATATAAAAATAAAGAATTTATATTTTAGGCTTGATAAGGACCGGTGAGGTCGAAACGTCGCCAACACTGAACTGAGTTTTTATACTTTTTACCCACGTCAGGATCCAACTTCATTATACATAATCACTACTGGGTACACATAGATAGTTTATGATAATAAGTATTGATAATAATGTAGTGCATAAAATGGAATATGCTTTAAAATATCTAATATAAGAAAAATCTAATTACATATTATTTAATTTCGTAAAAGATGAATTATTTATTTAAGATAAGTCTTTATTATTCTGACTATAGTGATCCCTTTTTTATTAATGTGAAAAATGTAGTTTTTTTAAGAAATAGGTCAACAGGGAAAAATTAAAAATGGAAATAAGAACCTTGTTCAGCCGTATAAGAGATTAGTAAATACCTTGTATTCAATTATGTTATAGGCTTGAAGATGACCTAAGGAGAAGGTCGAAATATAGCCAGGATGTATTGAAGCAGTTATAATCATTTATTATCCCTGGTGACCTATTTCTTTAAAAAACTACATTTGTTCACATAAGTCTTTATGTTGTTTCATAATAATTAAAGAGGGCTACATAATAAAAACACTGAAATTTACAAATTATTGTTTCACGCAATGAGCACTCTTTTAATCTATTATCTTGTTTAATGTAATAAGTATAGGGTAGAGGTAGATTAGTGCGTGATTGGAGTGCAGAGTAAGTGTAAGTAGTAGAGGTAGACTGTAAAGGGGAACACAATTCCCGAGTAAGATTTGACTCTCTTTGGTTAGACAAATATTCTATCCCTAACGTCTAGTTTATTGACTCAGGCGTTGCCACAGCGCCGTTCCCATCTCCCCAATGCTAGTGCTAGCTGGGAGTGGGGGGTGAGCGAGGGAGCCCCTGTCCTAACCCCTCGCTGGCCCACTGCTTCTAGGGGCAACCTTGGGTATTGCCCTCAGCCCAGCCCGGCCGGTGGAACAATAATTTGTGAATTTCAGTGTTTTTATTATCTAGCCCTCTTTAATTATTATGAAACAACATAAAGACTTATCTTAAATAACTAATTTATCTTTCACGAAATTAATTAATATGCTTTTAAACGATCTGGATCTACATACAATTATACTTTACGAACACTAACTATATATTTATTTGTGTTGACAACTAAATAGTTTTTCTTTTCTTTAAATAAGTTGCTAGGGCTTAGCCCCACCTGCCTTTAATGATGCGCTGCCACTTGCCACTGCCTATAAGTTAGCATAGTATTATCAGAAAGAACTAAAATTAAAATAAAATGAGAACCCTAAATAAATACGTCATTATATAAAATAATAAAAGTGAATGAAACCAATAATAACCGAAATCGCGTGTATACTAAAATCATACCCAACCAATTGTATTTTTAAAACTACTTCCTATAGATATTGGTAAGTCTGTCAAGATAAACTACCAAGGGCTCTTGCACGGCTACTGCCACATGTCAGTCTGTCCTGTTTATTTATTTTTTTCGGAGGGCGTGCCGGAAAGGTACTGTCAGCCGTGTGAACTGCGTTTTCACAACTTTTACCTGCCGAGAAAGCACCTGGGGTATCCCTCTGAAAAAAAAAAAAATTAGTATAACAAAATTCCCCGTTCATGGTTTTCCCACAGCAATTTTTTTAAGCAGGGGAAAAAAATTGCGAAATTCGTTTTTCCCTGCGCAAGTGAACAGAGTAAAGGATAAATAGAGGTAATACTTAGCTTCCACTGACCCAGCTTTAAGTTTTGTTCCCAACTTTTGCTGCCTTTAAAAGTTCCTCTCATCAAATTTCACCTATTCTCCTACCACCCGGTGAACAAATTTTTCTTGCTGAATTAATATAGTACGTATAAGTATTTATTCCCTCTAATTATCCTTTACTTTGTTCACCATATAAAAAATCTTAAGTAAAATGTTGGGATTTCCATACATATGGACGTTAAGTTACCAGTGCAAACACCTTTATTAGTGATATTTACAATTTTGCAGTGCCTTCATTTTTATTAGTTTATAAATATGATTATTCTGACATCTATGATTATTATTGAATGAAAACTAGATTTTATAGTAGTTTTTTACATGAGTGCTTAACATCTCTGCTCATAGATTCCTAACCATTTGTAATTGGTATAACATTAATGGTTTTAATAATAAGTTATTCAATCAAATAAAAAAATTGTTGATCTTTTGTTGTTTAATATTTGAATTATATAATTGAACTTACCTTACTGTTGGCTCATGAATTCGTTAAGCTGCAGAATGAATATTGTATCAATTGTGAACTTACAGTCACTACTAGAAGAAACTAGGGATCCCATGCCTCTATTATTGAAGTTAGCACAGTGCAATAAATCATGATAAATATCATAGTTGAAAAGGATGTAATTGAGTGTAGTGGAGAGGAGGTGTCAGGTGCCTTCCTACATAACCCTGTAAAACTATTAATAAAAATGTTTCACATCCACAAAAGCTTCTGCTTATTATATTAAATGATGGCTGTCTTTGCGAGGCCGCAGACCGACCAAGTGTTTAATGTTGATCACATAAATTATGTTAGATCCTTCAGGGCTTGCACAGAGTAATTTTGTATCCCAACTTATGCAAAAAAAAAATAATAATAAAATAAAATGAGATGCATGGAACAGATATGAGTTAACACACCTCAAAATGTTTTGGTTCTTCGTAAATAATATAAAATTATTATCGATGTTAGATTAAAAAGTATTTTGTTTTAAGTGTTGGTTATTAATTAAACTCACGAGTTTTCCAATTTTGTTAAATTTCAGATCCCGATAATGGAAAAATTCAGGCTGGGGGTTGGTAGTTTTATATCCCACCCTGCATAACTCGTTAGAAAAAGTGCAAACACTGAAGGGTTAACATGGGGAAGGGTGGGTAGTGAATTTTTTTTCAATTTAAAGGGGCCAAATGAGAAAAAAGTATAAATAATAAATACCTTCACATATGATTTTTGGAAAAGTTTGGGGTGGCAGAGTTCACATCCGGTTAAGTGACTAAAATCACAAGAGCATGGATAAAGGGTTTCACCATATGCCGAAAAAGGGTGGCTTTGGTATTTTTTTTTATTACGGGTTGGGTTTTATGTGGGGACTGTTAAATGGCATTAACAATCTTCCAATATAGTCTAAATAAAGTCAAGGTGGAAAACAAAATTTTTCACAAAAAAAACTTGACTGATACAACCAATTTCCAACTTACTTATATGCTGTAGTTTTTTTAACCTCCAATTTATAGGGGATGAAAAACATTATCTCCCACCCTATTTAAACACCTTGGACTTGAATAAATAAATTAAAACAACAAAATAAAAATGGAAGAAATGAGTTTTTATATATAGATATATATAAAATATTTCATCGTTACAATAATGACTGAAGATAGTTATAAAAGAATTAGAACATAAATCTCAATTTGACAAAAGAAAAAAAAAAAAAAATAGATATAAACATATTATCAACCTAAAAATTATTTATTTTAAAAATTAGACTTTCTTTATACAAGAATATTATACAAAAACTACAATACATAGTATACGACAAGTGATTTGTTTTGTAATTATGTACAAATATGTATGTACATTTGAAATAATTCAAGTAAGAACTGAATATATACAATTTTTTAAGTCTAGGTAATAGTAAAGTTGGACATTTTATGAGGGCTATAATTTTTCCATTTTGAATTTTAGAATCACACCATTAATTTATTTTTCTAAACTATACAATTTTAATTTGATTTAAAAGGGAAGTAATCACATTAGTATTTTTTGTGTTTCTCATTTAATCAGTTATATAGTTGATGTTATTAAGTTCATTAAATTAATTTGTTAAGATAACCAGACTTAAAATAAATTATTTTTATCTTGGGCTAGTATAAAAACCCTGTTTGTACAAATTCAATAATAAGGTATATAAAAGTATTTAAATAATAAATGCTTCTTACAATATATTTTTAATGAGTCAAAAAGAATCATAAAAATTGCCTTTCTTGGTCAATATACAAAAATTATAGGGGAAATTGACTTGTAGTTATTTTATGTATATAATACAAATTTACTTTTCAATTTTTTAAAAAGAAAATTCTTAAAATTAGCAGATTCTTGCAATGATATTACAGTTAAAATATAAATAATGCCAAGTATATTTTAGTAATTTTATTCATTGAAACACTGATTTAGTAATAATGAGATATCAAATTTAGAAAAATAATAAATAAAAGAAAAATATAAAAAACTAAGACAAACAATAAATAGACATAAATCAAATTATTATTAAATAATTGATCACGTTGAAGTTGAGAAACAGATACCTAATTAAATGATTATGGCTTTCTATTAAAGAATGAACAATTCGTTAAACACACGCATTATTTTAAACCTACTTCAGAACCAAATTCTTTTGAAATAGTCATCTTAAGTTTTTGTTGCGTGTGTGATTGAAGAAAAAAAATTACGAGAAAGAGTTGATTATTTTGTCTTAATATAAAATATTTTTAATGACAGAGGTTGAGTTTTTTTTAGACATTTTTTAAAAAAAAACTTTTGAAAATTTTATTTATATATAAAAAAATAAAATATAATTTGGGGAAAAACATCATTTTAATTCACAATGCCACTGAAGTAGAAAAATTACTTGGGAATGAATAAGAATTTAGAATTTTATGGCAAACTGTTTCTTTCTTAGAAAATCTTTAGATTTTTTCATTAAAATTTTTTTTTTCCATGCTAGGCTGTGAAATAGTAACTTTAGAGCTTAAAAACATAGCTAAAATCCATTTTTTCATTACATATGGACTTAAAAACTCTTTTCATTACTCCTAGCTGTAAACAATTTTTTTTTTACAGCTGATAGTAATCAAAACTGCCTTTTTTAGCGCTGCAATCTTTGTGGAAATGCTTCTTAGTACGATTAAAATCCACTAGATGTCAATGCCTTTTATTTATCTTTTCTTGTACCGTAACCTCTTTTTAAGGTTTCTTTTTTTTAAAATCATAAGTATGTACTAATATTAGTTATTATTATATTGATTATTGATTAATATTTAATGTTTTTTCATTGTCTGCTACTTCGGAAGAAATAGCATATGCTACACGACTGTGAAATGTTTTTTCTTTACCTTGGCAATATTTACTGTCTCGCTTTGCTCGACAGTAAATATAATTGCCGCGGTAAAGAAAAAACTCACTTCACAGCCTAGTAACATAATATACTATTTATATAATAGTCCAGGAGATAGCGTGCAAAAAAAAAATTTTGTCGGACTTACATCAAGCTAGAATTTTGTGTATAAGTTATTCTTTTGGTGCTTTTTAAGAATATGTGGTCAGCTAAGTTCGTCAGCTATAGCTTGGCAATAGGCATTTGAAAAAAAAAAAAAAAAAAAACTGCCGGAGAGCGGCAATGTCCCGCCTATTTTGATTGACCATGTGATTTTCATAATCTTAAGTACAAAATTAGTAAATAAAAAAAATTAGGTGCTGTCAGTTTGTCACTTTATGGATTAATATTCAAATATTACTTCAAATCAAAGTGGTCACCTATCAAGTGACAAACTAACACTTACTTGATTTGTGGTATACCAACTAATTCTGTACTGGGGATCATGAAAATCAATAGTCCACCAAAATGGCTGCTCTGCTCTCTACCGGTTTGTTTTTTGCCTAATGCCAAGCTATGTCCCGCAGATAAACTTAGCCGACCACATATACTTAAAAAAAGGTTCCAAAATATTAACTTATATACAACATTCTAGCTTAGCCAGACATATCATTTTTTTTTTTTTTTTTTTTTTTTTTTTTTTTTTTTTTTCACGCTACCTCCTGGACTATTAAAATTATTATGATTTCATCCTTCAATTAAATTTGAAACATTAAATTCAACCATTTAAAATGTCAGGAGTATTTTCAGTTTGACTTCTGTGTACTAGCTTCTATTATTTATCATCAAGATAGTACTTTCTTAATTTTATAAACATTATATTTATTAGACATTTTTATTTTAGAAGACCTTGCCCAATCAATGTGTTGTAATTTTTGTAATTGATGTATTAATTTTTTTTTCAATATTTATTTATTTTAATTTATCAGTGAAGTTGTAAATAAAACTAAATAATTCAGATAAGCAAGGACGCCAGTTAAAACCTTTTTTTTTTTTTTTTTTTATTAATCAGAATTCTTTATATCTTGAATGAGGAAATAATCTAAGTGAGATTTGATTTTTTACAGGGAACAAAAGCTACAAATATTGTAAAAATGAATTTCAACTGTTCTATTGAGAGTAATCAATACCTATATAAGTAGTAATATTTCTTTTTAAACTTTCATTATTTATTGTTTTATACAAATAAAATGTAAAAATGTACATTGAACACATTAAAATAGCATTAGAATAGCTAAAATCTACATTCCAAAAATATTGTATTACATGAAAAAAATGCTTAGAGCTTGTGTAGATTATCTTAGTAGTTGTTCACAAATAAGTAGGATGTTAATAAGTCCTTTGTAGCTCAGATCCATACCTACATGATCAGTTCCCAAGTAATTTGTGAAAGTGAATTATAAATAACTATAATTCAGTATATATGAGACCATGCTTAAATCTACACAGTATATTCATTCATTCAAATCAGTTCACATGAAATAATGCATAATTTGAACCAAAGATAAAATAAATCATAGCATTATTTTTTTCATAACTTCTGAAATTCCAAAAGATAGATGGAAAACATGATATTTACATATTGCAAATGCAGAAGAAAGGTTCCACAAACTTTAATCATGTTAAAGGAATGAAGTAGGAAAGATAACGCTGCTATTTCAAACCTTCTGATAATAATCTAACTAGATTTAAAGGCATCTACACTAACTCTAGGGTATGCAGTTTGTATATCATGAAAAATATTATAAAAAACCATTAGTATATGTGTTAGCTGAAATTAGGGGATATATAGCAGTTGTGAAGTTGTTAACATTTAAATCAATACAAAATGAGAATAAACAGTTTTGAAAAATCAATAAATACTGCACTTAGAATTTATACTAAAACGTTATTGCTCTTTAAGCAATGGTTTCACAAGGGCACCACCATGAATATCCCCTAATTTTCACTGAAACAAGGCTAAAAAAAAATGTAGTTATCTTGCCATGAAAGTAAATGAGATGTAAGAAAACATAGTCCAACCAACACTGCATAATGAACTATGGGTTAAGCAGCTACTCGAAGGAGCACCATAGAAATATCCTAATGCTACATAAAGCGGCTAGAGAGCTGGACGTATTGGAGACTACTGATTTATTGTAAGGTGCTAACCAAAATAAAATTTGCACTATTTTTATTACCAAATAATATCAGTATAATTATTAATTCATGACATGAAAAAAAGTGTCAAATTTAATTGGTAAGATTTCAGGTTGTTATTTTTTTAAGTCATACAAATTATTTAGTTTTGAGGTAACTAAAAAAATATTGAAACATTTTCTTCACAAAAGGAGAAATATATAATACATACTTGAAAAGGCAATCAATCTAAAAATATATTAAAACTTTTTCTGAACAAAGGAGAAACATATAATAAATGAAAAGGCAATGAATTCAAATGTGGGAGCAACCCATTTCTGGGTAAAACAGTTTGCAAAAATGTCCAATTCAGTAAGTACATGGACTTATAATTACGCCCTATAGTTTCTATTTTCTTTAAGACCATGTGCTGAACACATATTCGTATAATCATCAATATTATAATATAAATATATCTATATTTTTTTTTTTTTATAAAATAACTACAAGCCATAGTGTCTTTAATTTTCAAAATTTTATGAACCCTTTGTTTTTACATTGTTATTATTATTATGTTTATTTTTTTTTTTAGCAATATTTACAATGATCTAAATTGTCTACCTTAATTCATTATTTAGGTTTAGAATCCAAACAGCTTAGTAGTCCTACTATCATTCAGTTTTTATCAATAGTTTAATAAATTAATCAAATATACTGTCTTTAAACAATCTTTCATTTAATTTCAATTATATCAATAATTAAAAAAAAAAAAAAAATGTTAATTGACAATCACTAACTCCATTTCCATTATATTTTAATTATACTATAATTATTAATTTTAAGCTAAAGTAAAAATTCTCAAATTTAATCGGGATTAAATATTTTAGGGTATCCTGCAAATAGAGGACATTGAATCTGAGTTGCCTAAGAAGAAAAAGGCTAATTTGTTTTAACATTTATGAATTTAATTTCACTAAGAATGTATTATCTCTTAAGTCCAGATCCAATATCTCAAAAGGTGATCATTACTTTTAAATGAAGAGACCATATACAATTTAAACACAAAAAATTATAGCTTATCACATAGTGACATTAAATAAGTGGGTAAAAATGGAATTAAAACACATTAACAAGCCCAGGTTCTGATGTTTAAAGTTTGATGTGCAAACAATTTTAGCTCTCAAAGTAAAACCTATGATATTTAGAGAAAGCATTAAATTCAGGGTTTATAATTGTTATTAGTGTCATTTATTATGAAACAATACGTTTTTTGTAAAACAAGTCTCAATGTTTTATTCTTATAGTTTAAAATGTTTAATGATATTAGTAACAGAATAACAAATATCAGAATTAGTTATTACATGTGAAGTCAAGATATGCTTTCTTCAGAGAAAATGTAAAGCTCAGACTTCCGGCTGTGGATTAAATTTATATTTTCCAGAGCATGAATCCTGGCATATCAAATCAATCGAGGGAGTGACCTCTTTGACATTTTAAGCCAGCAGCGGAAACCTAACACACACCAGACCAATTAATCAAGGCTTATGTTAGTTTGCTTTAGTCTATCACCCTAAATTGTAATGGAAAGATACCACACAAAAGCTACATTTATAAATATGTCTCAAGAAAATTAAAAGAGACAAACAAACGGAATTGTCAGGAGTCAAAAACTAAGATTTTTTTTTATTAATATTTAGGATATTTACTCTACAGCTATAACTTATGTAACAAAAAATACAAAACATTGCACTATGAAAGAGGAAAACGAGTATTTATCCAAATCCTTTTGTGAATAGTTTGAGTAATGATCACAAGATCTGCAATATTAAAAAACATATTTTTACTATTTGGTGTTGGAAAAGGGGTATTTATTTTACTGGTGTATAAAAAAAAACCTGACTGAAGATATTGAGCAATATATTAAGTTTTATATTATTATAAAACTTGTGACTTAAACTTAAAAAGAACTTGTACCTGCAATACCTCGTAACCCTCAACATCGAGATTTTTTTGTTTATTGCATTTTTTTAAAGATATTATTAATATCTACCTGTATGCAAAACCTGATAAACCTTCAGCAATTATTTTAAATTATTGTAATACCTCGTATCCATCATTTAACTGAAGTGTGCAAAAATCCTCATATACTACCATGTTTCAAAACCTCGTAAAGCCCCAAGCATTGTAAGTCTTTAACTAGTTGTGGGATACGTTTAAGTGTTTTAGTGAAATTAATTAAAATCGAAATAAATATTTAAAAAAATATAAAAATAAACTTCTCAATTTTTTCAAAGTTTAGTTTTTGGGGTTACGAGGTATTGCAGGTACACAGTTGTTATGTCAGTGAAGGAAAGGTACATAAAATAGATTGTTAGCTTAATTTTCAGGCTAATATTTATTCTTGGATATGTTACTATAGAAGAGTTTTTCCCACGGTATTTCTGAGTAAATTGGGGAGGGAAGTAAACAAATGGAAACTGTCCAGTGTTGTCACTCAGATTTATTTTAACAATTAAAATATGCGCTGTACAAAAGTAAACAATAAAACAATTGGCAACGTAGCAACCCCACTCCGTTTTCCTCAGAGACATCGTGGGAAAAACGCCTATAGTCTAAGATATATTTAAGGACACAATAACTGATTTAATTTGCATAACATTTTTTCCCCCTCTAATGCACCTAAACATGTAGAGCTTGGATGAGTTACACAATTATTTAATTCCTAAGAATATTATTAAATAAGGAACTGGTATAATTTTACTTGATGATTTTATTAAATGATAATTTTCATGTGCATACAAAAAAGATTTACTCATATTTTAGGCGATTTTTTGAAGTCATAAAAAATAAAAAGTCAGCTATTCAAATTTATGACAAAAGCAAATTAATAGTAGTGGGTAAGACAACTTTGACATAAGGTGGCTAGCACATCCTTGAGCAGACAGGGGATAATAGATTAAAACAATAAGGTGGAAAAAATTAAGAGGTAAATAGAGTTTGAGGAAGTCTGAAGGGGAAATATTCCATTAAAAATATATATTTATTTGATTTCAAATAGACTTATATCATAGAATTATAGGTATCACTATTCATAACACAATAATAATAATTTAGTACAAAAATAATTTATTAGTCAACTCTAATGTTGTAAAAAATTATCCAATTAACTATTTTATTTAAATTAATAACACTAATAATATATATATATTTTTTAAATCAAATGTTGAGGCCAGATTTGATCCAATTTATGCAACAACATTTAGCAAAATAATAAAAAAAAGTAGAATATAAGCGCAGGGAGAATATTAAAATAACAACTTAAGAAATATCATTCAACATTATCTTACTTAAACTAATAAATAGTGGTAGGTAGTAAATTAAAACTGATTTTAAGACTAGACGAATTTAGTAGGGTGGGATGTTATAGCCATTTTTATTTTACTAAATTTTAGAAGGGCTTGGGAAGTTATACAAATATTTCAGGGAGCTACCACCACTGCCTTTAATATTAAATCATTATCTTGAAGACAGAGTTAACTAGATTTTTAAAATACATATAATTTATTTAGTAGTTTTTGGTTCAAAAGAAAATACTAATATTTGGTTTTATATATAATAATATATCATGAGAAGAAATAAATTTTGTGGCATTTCTTTTTTTATTTATGTATTTTAAAAAAAGATTACCATATTCAAGCTGCACTTAATTTTTAACACTTTAAAATTGAAAAAAAAAACAAAAAAAAACAATTGTTTGGTTTGTTAAACAACAACGCAAAATTAGGGTCCACCCTAATTTTGTGCATTAACATTTTTTTAAAAAAGTAAGCCTTAAAGTCAAAGTAATATGGGAAGTAAAAATTTGTGTACACAAAAAAAACATAATGTTAACTTAAGTAAACTATGGCTAAAAGAACATCACAAAATTTTCCCTAGTAAATAATAAGATTAACTTTCTTACTTTTGTGTACATATTTGTATTAGTCCCAATCCCTTATTTTATAGTTGCACCAAAACTTTCTTTATAAATCCCTGTCCTAAAAAAGCAAGTTTAAATTTTGATTTTTTTTTTTTTTTTTTTTTTACTTTCCTCTTATACTCACATACTTTTAATTTTTATAATCAATTATTTTTTTTAATTGAGACTAAATTTATTTATTTTTAATTAGACTTTAAATAACTATTTCTTTCCACAAATTTTACATTCATTAATCCTAAAAATTGTTATATCCTCAGTCCAAATTCCTACTCAATTTATAGGTATAATAATTTATATTATTGATTTAAATTTTTTATAATTTTGAATAAGTAATAAATGATCAAGACATAGGAACAGATAACACATGCAGTATTACAACAATAGATTTCAGGTTTCATTCTCTTTATTTACACTTCAATCTGTCATAGTATGAATTTCAGTACTACTAAATAATATTTTATTGTGAATAATCTTACTAGTCTTTCAATACATTTGCTTTAAACTTCACAGTAAAAATATGTAATAAAATGCAGATATACTAATAAGCTGTTCTGACATAATAATAATTAAATGTAAATAAATTAATTTAAAAAAAAACTAAATTTTCAATAATAATGATAAATAATATTTAACAACAATTATTATACACAAGTTCCTCTTATTGTGTCATTTACTATTATATTTAGACGTGAGTAAAACATAATTAAAAAAAAAAAAAAAATCTAAATGCAATATTTAGGCGGGAAATATACTTAAAAATAGTACAGGAAATGATAAATAAGAGGAATGTGATTTTAAAAAATTAAGTAAATAAATACCTGATAACGTTAATACCAGTTGTGTACTGGAGCTGTCAGTTGTGAAGGTTATGATACAATTAGTAGATGTTATAGTGTAGCAGAATTGGTATGTTAATAATTTACAATGTGGTTATGAAAGTATGGCAACACTACGTCTCTGAGTTGCTGGTACTTGAGCCATATTGTCTAATGAATTCCACCGTTTAATACTTTGCGCTTCGGCAGTGATTCGATCTTCATAAATTCGAGACATAGCCTCAAGTTTCTGTGCTCTTTCTTTAGAAAGAGGTTCTCCGGGGAAAGCAAGCTCATTGGCTTCAGCTAGAGATCTTAGGTCAAAATAATACTTAGCATAAACACTGGACGGTACATTTATATTGAACTGAAGCATCTCGAGAAATTGCCTCTCCAGCTCATTCCTAAAACAAAGTAACACATATTTACAAATGGAAATTTACAATATTAAATTAAGGGACAATAAAATATGGGGCTGACTTCATTGACAAAGTCGCAACCTTGTCAATGAAAAAAGCTTAAGAATAAAAGGGTTAATTTTCAGGTATTGCAGTAGAACCTCGCTTACACGACCCTCAATTATACGAAAACCTCAATTACAAGTGCAATTTTCTAATCCCTTTGAGATTGCCATAACACAATGTTAAATTAACCTCTATAAAGCGACTATTACTATCCAAACAACCTCAATAACACGGATTTTTTCCAATTCACAACGTAATTTAGAACCTCTATAACAAGTCGTTTTGAGAAGTCAACCTCTATAACGCGACTCTATACAGGAATAGAGGGATCGACCTTAAACAAGTCTAGACTTGAAAACCCCGCCCCAACTCGCTCCCAACATTCCATTAACCTCTATAACACAACTGATATCCAAAATAACCTTGATAACACGACCCTCAACAAAAAGAGCACCTCGAAAACAAGACTGTTTCCCTAATCCCCTTGAGACACTTCTTATCGAGGTTCTACTGTATGTTAAAAAACACACTATCTGAAACACTACAACTAAGAGTTAATCAAAATATGTAGTATAAAATACTGACATGTCTTCTACAGAGATATCCTTGAGTATTTGACAGTAATCTACATTCCATACTGCCTGATCATCCCAAACCTTAGAAGATAGCATTATGGCACCTAAAACTATTCTCTTCCAATTTGCTGGAGTTATGTCTATGTCTGCGTATGTCAACAGTCTGCCCAAATAAAAATAAGAAACAAAAACAAATTAGTGCTAAAAACTCATATTGTATCATAGATATAAAATATTATTACTAATAAGTAAGCAAGAAATTGTCAATAATTACAAACAAAAAATAAAATTTAATTTTAAAAAAATACATTTTATCATTTCATTCAATTCAGTTTTTAATTTATAAATTGTTTTAAAATCGTTTATAAATATACTTAATAATAAATGGTTTCACCTTTCCAAATACACTAGTGTAATAATAGCACATTCAGCTGTGAGCTGGGCAGCATTAAATAGAGTTCTAACAAATTTATAAATATGCTTATGCTCTGGATCATGCTTATCGTAATCATCAATCACACCATCCCTCTGAAATAAGCAAACAATAAAACATTGAACGTGAATCCATAAAGATTATCTGATAAATAATAAGATTTTACAAAAATATTTGCAACCATTTTTTAGGGATGAAATGTATCTTCATCAGTCCTTTTGGGGCAATAATATTCCTTTGTGTTGTTTTTTAATAATAAAACAAAATATTTATTATAGAAGAAGAAAGAAAAAAACTTGAGCCATCACTCTAGATCTGTTCTACTATTGTTATTTTTAAGTTTTCCTTCTATTTTTTTTCCTTCTATTTTAGAGAGGATCAAAACCCTTGTACTAAAAAAAATATAAAAATAGAAGTAGTTTCAGTCACTTTGAAGAGAAATGTTTTTTTTCGTCTTATTCTCCGATGAGCATAATATATTATAGATTCTACTAGATGAATAAGTTCACATAAATTTATGATTATTAAGCTCTTACTGTGAGAGGGTGTTTCTTCTCGTCAAAAATGTCTATGCATCGGTTTGACGTCCTGTTTTTTATATGGTAATATATGGCTAAAGAGACACACTTGACAGTGTTCTTCAGGTTGGGTTGAGAAACGGTGCTATCATCTAAGTAAATAGTGGAGCAAGAACTACTCTTTTTCAAACCTCTATCGCTTATCTAAACACAAACAAGTTAGAACAAATAAAACTTCTTCGCACCATGGAAACAGTGATAATATTATGGTTAGTAATAGCTTCAATACAGGTGTGTGTTAAAAATTAACAAGATCAATTTTAAACCGATATGTATGTATATATTTAGGTCATTTGTATGTTCTACAGGTATTTGAGAAAGAAACCGATGAAATTGCATAAACAATAAAAGAAATAGAACATGCAAAAATTCATGGAATACAACATAGTACAACCTAAGATTTTACAAAGTGCATCATCTTAAATAATTAAGCTAGTTATTTCTTCTAATACTCAACTAACAAATGTCCAAGTTATTAACTCTTTTCTTTTCCTTTTCACCTCACTTTTGTAGATATTATATATTTTATTTTCTAAATTATCAGATCACTAATGAAGGTGGTTTTATGTCAATAAATTATCAATTTTGTTCTTAGTTTAATCAACTATATTTCATGCCAGTTATATAAATATATATATATATATATATATATATATATATATATATATATATATATATATATATATATATATATATATATATATATATATATACCATTATTCAAAATGTTAAGGACACAATCAAGAAGTCTATGAGCATGATCACATTCAAATTATTTATTAGAGTACAATATATACTGCAAGATATATAGGAGTACAAAATTGATAATGATCAAAGATTCAGAAAAAAATACGGAAATCATTTACATTTAACCTCAACGAGGCAGGCGCAATGCTAGCCACATTTATGGGCACAATGAGCCCAATACACACTTTTTAAACATAAGCTTTTTACTTTTTCCTATAAAGATAATAGATTTTTAATGGTTTTAAAAAATAAAATAATTATTGCTAATACAAAACACAATTTTGAAACAAGATAAGAAATACTTACATGGTTTTGACTCTTCTTCCTAGTAAGCCCATCTAAATGAAACATACAAAGAATTTGAATTAATAATAAATAAATATTAAATTTACTGAATAGTATTCTTAATATATTGTGGCAGTCCACATATATGTAGCCTATTAAATTAAAATTTATATTTCAATTTTAGGAAGAGAAATTTGTTTTTTATGTAAATGAATCTAAGTTAATTATTTGAGAACTAGTTTTTAAATCTTCATTTAGCCTTTCAAAATATTAGGAGGGGAGACTGGGACATGCGCAGTTCCCGGCATGATCTAATTAAGCACTATTGCACAGGGCTAAAGCTATGTCTTGATGAGATAGGCTCCAGGAGTCTGCACAGACGACAGACAGACATTTTTTAAAAACCACTTTTTTAGACTCAGGGGAGCTCAAAATGTGTAAACCATCAAAATCGAATTTTCGCGCCATCACAGTACTTTCTCTTTATATGAGAAAGTAAAAATCTTTTAAGACTTTTCCCTTATTCTCTTAAAGTTCAGTCTTTACTTCAGCCCCTGTCATAGTGGTTTATTCCACTCTATTCATTGATATCTTGACAGAGACTAAATTATATTTGTTATGAATGACAATACAAGTACAGTAGAATCTTGTTTATCTGAAAGCAACCGAGGTATGCAAACAATAAATGTACTTAATCAATAACGCAGAAGAAAATTAGTTTATTTTTTCTAAACTTCTATTAGTTCCTGAACTGTTAATAAATATTTCTAAACATAATAACAATGTTTTACACTGTAATGGACTATGCAGCACACACATTTCAGCCATTAATACAATTTAACAGCATCATATTTGATAATCTGAAAAATTTGATAATTTGAACCACCTCCTCCCCAATTAGTTTCTACTGTAAATATGAGGAAGACTCAAGGAAGAAACAAGGTTCTACTGTAATGTTAATATTATTGATCAACATCAGGTTAATAGAGAAACTAGGTTGACATATTAAGATCAAAATATTTTAATTCTGAAAATAGATGAGGGAAAACCATTTTAAATGCCTACATACTTACCATTCTTATAAAAGTGGTCAACCAAAATATAGTTTTTTTTTAAGATTTCCCTGAACAAATAGTGGGGGTGTTCCAACCCCTATTTGTACCGATCTTTACATCGTCCAGAGGATAACATTATACTATAATGAAACATCATCAGGTTAGAAGGGGTTTGAATTATCACTGTATTACAACATTCAAGGAAACCTAACAGATAAGGAACTGCGCATGTTATACAAATACATAACTGAAGAAGATATAGATGCTCATGGTATACAAACCAGAACTTGGTATTGTCAGAGGATCGTTTGAACCATACAGTAAATGGTTCATGAATGGTCCCTGTGTGGGTTGCAACAGTGTGAAGGACTGTACAAAATACTATAACAAATCAGGTTGGAAAGGCTTTTAAATATTGTGCACGTCTATTACGATCCCAGGGACATTACCCTGCTTGGTTAGAACAAACCTACTATGAATAAAATCTTCTACCTGCAAGGTTAGAGTGTTTATCTTAACCTTACTTATCAAAAACCTTTCATCATAAAATTTAAATAAGGATGCCTCATTCAACACATTAACTTAAACATAGAGAATGGATTCTGGTAAAACAATATACAGCTGTAATAAAATCTAAATCAAAAATGATCACAAATTACTGCAATAAATAGAAAAACAGACTAGATTAAAAAAATATTTGGAGCTAAAACTATCTAATCCATTTTGGAAGCATTTAAATTATGGATAGAATAATAAGGTTGGACTAATTTAATCGTAGAATTAGGAAAATGAGTATGTAGGATGTTTTAACTCACTTTCAATGGAAATTTTAGATTTTTCAAGGAAGAGGGTCCCAGCAGTTGGATGCAGTGATGGGTCCTTCTCCCAATCCTCTTCTTCTCTTTCACTGATATGCTGCAAATTACCCATACTTTCCTCTCCCTCAGGGAGGTACTCTTCAAAATGAGATGTACCATCTTTTCCACCGCTCTGAGGCGTCGAAAACTTGCAGCAACTACTTTTATTGCCCATTTATATGCAAATGTAGCTATACAAGGCATTCGCGAATGGTACAAACCTTTCTTAGACCGTTAAAACCACTCATCGTTTTACTGGAACGTAAATAAGTGTTGGCCGTTTCAGTAAAAATAAGTACCGACTGAATAAAACACGAACAATACACTTATAAAACAAAGGTACATTCACACATCGGAACTGTGAACGCCTCTACAAAGTTCACACGGTGATAAAAAGTAGTTTTAAGTTCAGCCGATAGTATTCCTTAACAAAAAAATAACAAAAAAACATTCTACAATTAGTCAGACGAATGATACAATATTAACAATGGTACTTTTAAAAAATAATTAAAATTACAAAGTAAAATAACCGAACCAGCCCAAGAAACACCTATGCCTATGTACTATGAACATGAACTTTTTTTGTTTTTCAAAGCCTCGCAGTGTTGACAAAAAAGTCGAACTTGCCTAAGACATATTTCGTAAAAATTAAATTAAATAAACTTATAAATGAAGAAGAAAATGAATTACTATAATTCTAGATATAAAAACATACAAATTTAGAATAATAAAAAATTCAACATTTATAGTTTTATTTACTGATAAAAGTTATAGATGACTGTGTTTATTTTGGTTATAGATTAGTTTGAAGGGCATAACTTCTAGGTTGTTTTTTTAATCCAAAAATCAAATTTAGACATTTGTATAAATTCTAAGAAATTATAACTTTGTGCCGTTTGTTTGGTGTTTAAGCTAAAGCTGTAAAAAGATATTTAATTTAAATGAAGCAAAAAACCATTGCATAATCTATATTTTAACTCTATGCCTCAAGGCCACCAACCACCAATCAAATCTCTGGCTGCTTCTAGTTTTCTTCCCAACTCGTTAGGAGCACGACCTTTCTTTCCTGTACTGCTTTTTGAAGCAGTTTATTCGTGAGTATTTTTCCTTGATTTTTTTGCATAATTTTATTTTTTCGATGTTATTAATTCGTTCTATACTTAACTGTCAACTAATTGTTTTAGGGGGTATCAAGCAATTTGAAAGAGCTACCTCAAAATGTCAAACGTTGATATCGAATCGATTGCTTTGGACATGGACATGGACGACATTACAGAAGTCAGCGAAGCTGATACTAAGAAGTAAGACACCCCTATAGTTTACTATTTATTATCTATACAGTTTATTTTCATAGTCTCAAAATCAGAATACTCGTCTTCTTCTAGTTAGTAGAATAATAGAACCTATTTTTATTTATTTTTTCATTGCAGTCTACTAATTATATTATATATCCTTATTCAGGGTAACTAAAACTTTGTTTTGATTACATTTACATTGAGAAATCGAAGGGACAATCTTATCACACTTATCCTTACTTATATTGGAAGTTTTTGGTTTTTAAACAAGTGTATTTAAAGTAATATAATCTCAAAGAGCAATGAAATCGTTATACACCATGATTTGACTTCTAATTTTGTATAATTATTTGAAAACCCACTAAATTTTTTATCCCAATTGCCTCCTACCACTGAAGTTTTATCTAATTTGCGATTTACAAACTTAGCTCTGAAATTGAAGCTGTTATTTTATATGAACAAACTATATTACTATGTTTCCATGATGTTTAAATACGGATTGAATATGGGTTGAATACAGTTTTTGGATCCAAAGTGTCCATGGAAACCTAGTTTCTTTACGGATTAAATATGATACCTATCCCGATATGATATACTACGTTACCATGATGTTTATATATGGGTTGGATACAGTTTTTTGATCCAAATTGTCCATGGAAACCTAGATTTCTGGGATTGTATCTGGATCGAGTTGCATGGAAACACCTAAACTCGATCCTGACATGCGTAGAGCGTGGGTGTGAGTGCAACTAGTGTATTTCTGTAGAAACTATAGTCAAATCTATCAAAATACATTACAAAATTATTAATAACCTTTACCAAAAGTAACTAAGAAAAAGGTTTTTTTTATATGGTATTGAATACGGATTCAATACTACTCTTGGAAACACCTAGCTTGTTAAATCCCAAATGAGGATTCAGTTCGTATTTAAACACGTGGAAACGTATTATATATAAGTCTGCGGCTGTGAAGGACTAGTCCTGCCAAAGGGCTTATACGACAATTATATTTTATATTAGTTAGACTAATTTATTTTCAACAATGTGATAATGGGTATAGTGAATTTGACAAAAATCTCCCGCGCCGGGATTGGGGTCCTGTATACAGGAGACCCGTGGTTCAAATCCCGGCACGGGAGTGTATTTTTCACTGTCTGTTTCCCGTAGTTAATAATAATTATAATTTGATTTAAATTAAAATTTAAACTTTCCGTAGTATAAAACTACCAAAAACTTAAAAATTGAACAAAAATTAACGTATCTTTTGTTTATACCTAGTGGCCTATCTTTATTGAAAATCTGGTAAATCTGCACTATTTGGCCCACTAACTTCTAATTGTCCGATTTACTTGCAATTTTTTTTAAACTGTTCCTTTTTACATATTAAAAACGATTCCGGTTGTACCATCTCGTTAAATTCAATCGTTTTTTCGTAAAAAAATACGTAAAAGTGAAGTGTTCAGTGCTGTTTAGAGAAACGAATTATTTTTGACGGCCAAAAACAACCCTGCTGCATATAGACCAGGTAGATGTCCAAATCGAAGTATAAAATTCGCTAAATTATCACTTTAACTTTAGCCAAAAAAATACGTAAAAAGTCACTTCCTAAGAAAAATGCGGGAAGGTTATAGTTAGTTTAGGTTAAGATTAGTACTTTTCGCCATAACCTTCCTCATTTTCCTAAGAAAGTGACGCTTTTACGTATTTTTTTATGAAAAAACGATTGAATTTAACGAGATGGTACAACCGGAATCGTTTTTAATATGTAAAAAGGAACAGTTTAAAAAAAATTGCAAGTAAATCGGACAATTAGAAGTTAGTGGGCCAAATAGTGCAGATTTACCGAAAATCTTATTGTCAGCAAATTTTAAAGGGAACCACTAAAAGATAGTGTTTTTCCGGACTGCTTAGATTCTTAGACATTATCTCTTCTATGCAGGGCTCAATTTGAGGCGGAACGGCGTTCCGGGACCTCTCTCTCTCTGATAAATAAAAAAAAATTATTGGCACTAAAATTTGCACTTAGAGTGTGGGTGTATGTCTAAAACTGCTTAAAATGCTGTTTTAGAACGTTTATTTTTCAAATTTTTCCCGGACCCCCCTTCTATGGGGGGTAGGGGGAGAGGGTAGGTTGTAGTTCCGGCACCTCAATTTCTAGAAATCAAGCACTGCTTCTATGTAGAAAAGTTATAATATTAATTAATCTGAACACCCAACACCCCTTTGACTTATCAATAGTATCAGTGATAAGGCTGCAGCATCGGGATTGAGATCAACCCTTTTATTCTAACTAAAACAGTTATGACTTTTCTATTGTTAAGTTGTGATCTGTTTTCTCTCAATATCGGTGAAGCAGTATTGCTTAATTAAGAATAATAATGACAATTTTTGCGTTTTCATTAATATGACATGTAGGCAATGATAAAAATTAAAATGATAGTGTTTTAAAGTTATGACTGTACATAGGGCGATATGAAAGTGATACAATATTATCACCGATATCGGTGATCTAAAAGCAGGGCATCTGCATACGGTGCTATATTTTATTCAGTCAACTCGTGCATAAGTAATTCTGTTAATTTTATTAATTTTTAATCTGTTATATAGTTGTAAGTGTAAATAGTTTATAAAACATACAACATTTTGTAGAAACCATTTATTTGGTAAATTAAATAAATATATACATATATATAAATATATATATATATATATATATATATATATATATATATATATATATATATATATATATATATATATATATATATATATCATATTAATGATAAACATAAATTTATTTATTTTTTTATATTAGTTTTATATAATTACAAGCTAAACACATATTTCTTTAACTTTATTTTCCATTTTTTTTTAAAATTAAATAGTAATTAGCGTAAGTAAGATTAATTTGTTTTAAATTTAGTGGTAAAATTAAATATAATCATGCTTCCTTTCATTTGTGTATTTGTTGTATAATAAAATAATAGAAAAAAAAAAAAAATCACATCATTTCTGAAATACTCTGTGAGGGTAAAATCATATAACAAATGGTGTTATATTCAGCACCCCTGAATTAGACGTTAAAAGCTTCCATAACAGCAGGCGATATCGCTCAGAAAGCACATCCTTGCATATTCCCCATGTTCCAATGTATCAAGCTCGCCCTGTTTATCATAGATTACTTCCATATCGCCCCCTCCTTTACCTAAAAAAGCAACAGGGAGGCTATATCGTATTGTTGTTGTATTGCTTCGCCCTGTGTGCAGACGGCCTTACTTATTACAACCTAAACTTAGTTTCAAATTTCGCTTACCCTGTGCCAACTTGACACTTCTACTGTTAGCATGGGAACCCTATCAGGCAATTTTCTCCTACTTATATAAATGTTAGTATTAAAGAAATTAATCAAAATATTTAATTATAGCTTTTGAACACTTGACTAATTTTTCCAGTGGAGGATACAAAAAAAAAAAGATTGATACTTGTACTAGATTTGCAAACCAAAATATATTATGCAATTGTATTCTTTTGACCTTAATTTTATTAATAAATGACCACCTGAGAGAGACATTAATAAATAAAAAGTTTTGCTTAATGTGTTTTTAAAATAATATCAGAGTGAGTGTTGATAAAATTGTATTTTTTAATTGACACTTGTAAATGTTAATTTCCTTTTTACTGTAAATTTTCCTCATTTAATTACATAAGTAGTTTTTATGATATGTTTTAATAAGCTTATTATTTTCTAATCTGTGGAGTGAGTTCTTGATTAAGCTGTGATGATTATGAACCTTTTTCACAGGTTTTCATAAATTGATGGCCCCCAAACAAATTTGTCTTATAGAAATTTTGTTGTATAGAATTTTTTTACCAGGAGGTCCAACTGTATAAAAAAAAGTATAGATTTTTTTCCTCTTTAATCGACAGGCATATGATGTAAAAAATAGGGAAATTTAAAAATAATATTATATATACATATCAATACTACAAATATATTAATATAAGGGATTATATTTTTTTTTTAATATATTTTATTTTTTAGTAGGTTTGAAATTCGGTGTCTAAAGTATTTAACACACTGTTCTGAGTAGGCTGCTCCACTATTACAGAATAAAGATGTTTAATATATTTTATAAATATTATGTGTTATACATTAAACTATCTACTATTATCACCTCCAATATTGAATGAGGTAGAATAGCTTTAAACTGATCTAGTTTTGTGGTTTGGGAAACCTTAAGCGGCCTACACACATGGGGAACCAAGTTCGTGGGGTCCGCTCTCTACACAGAGTAGAGAGGGTACACGAACAACGGTTCGTCCAAAACGTCAGTTTCCCTCTGACAGGGGAACTCCGTGAGCTCTGCCGGCAAACCAAACAAATGTTTTCCAACCCGATGGAAAACCAAGTTCGTCACGAATTTGGTTCGTTAACCTCTACACACAGGGGAACTTGGTTCTTGCAAACCAAGTTCCCATGTGTGTTGGCCGCTTTATTTTAAATCTCTCCCTTATCACCTTGCATTTGATTATATTTTAGTATAATTAATTTTGCATTTTTGGTATTATTGATTACTGTAATAAACATATATATTAGGAACAATGTTTTGCATCAATATTTACATGATATGCTCCCTTTTTCAACTGTCAATCTAATTAAAAATTATGTTAAGAGGCCTTTTATAAAATATTGTCGTATAGAATTAGTAATAGTTGGACTCTGACAAAATGTAGACCAGCTATTCTCTATTTCATCCAAATTAAGTTCTGATATTGGGCCTTTAGAAGCTGAAAATAATTATTCAAACTCAAGTTAATACATATATATCTTTTACTTTATGATAGTTTATTATTTACTTCTACAGTTTTCATTTTGAATGTATTCTAATAAACTAACTTAAATTTCTCTGACTACATCAATTTTTTATTCTACTTAAAAAAATTATTTTTTAAATTAATTTAATTATGGCATAAATATATGTATAAAATATCATTTAATTAAGAATTATTATTTTATTCATAAATGCATTTATTTTACAGATTAGCTGAAACAAAAAAAGAATTAGGAAATCAGCAGTTTAAATTGAAAAATTACAGCAAAGCCATACCTTTTTACACAGAAGCTATTGGTAAGTATTTTTAGAATATTGATTGATACTAAAACATTGATATAAGAGTATTTGTTTAAAGGCGATATTATATCAATATTGTTTTTGTGTAATTTTTCAGAACTTTGCCCTGACAATGCTGCATATTATGGCAACAGGTCTGCTTGCTACATGATGCAAGGATACTATTCGCAAGCTCTTGATGATGCTCGGAAATCTGTAAGAGTTGACCCTAAATTTATCAAGGTATATTTTATATAATTTCTTATTATTTTAAACACTTTGAATGCACATAATCTGTAACCATTAAAAAGTAACATCAATTATTTACTAATGAGATAAGAAATCAATAATATGGGTTCTCTAGCCAAGAACATAGTAAGCCCCTCAGCCACACTAGCTCCCTTTCATGATAGCAAAAATAAATGTACTTTTACCCAATTTTTAATTTTTTGAGTCTGATGAGCCTAATTATTATTGTTATTTTTATTGTTTTATTTATTATTTTTTTAAATTACTTTCTTTTAGTAATAATATGTTTGTTTTTAAAATGACATAATAAAAGCTTTTTTATAATTAGCAAGGGGTGATCAATATTTATTTAAAATCATGATTCTCTTCTATTTTTTATTAATTAGTTAAAAACATCCTCTTAGTCCAAGAGATAGCGTGCAAAAATGTGACTAAATTACATCAACCTAGAATTCTTGATAAGTTAGCTATTCAAATATTTCTCCAAAGTCAAAGTGGTCACAGGAAGTGACAAACTAACATCAACTTGATTCTTCGTCCACTAACTAGAGTGGGAAGGAACAATCATGAAAATCACATTGTCCACCTAAATGGATTGGACATGGCCGCTCCCCACCAGTGTGTTTTTTAACAGCCTATGGCTAAGCTATGTCCCGCAGATAAGACCACATATTCTTAAAAGGCACCAAAAGATTAACTTATACACAAAATGCCAGCTTCATATTAGTCAGTTACTTTTATTCGCACTATCTCCAGGACTATCAGCTTAATAATAATTTTAAAATGTGAATTAATTTATATACATTTCTATATTTTGCTTAGGGATGGATCAGAGTGGCCAAATGTATGATGGCTATTGGTGATATAAATGCTGCTGAGAATGCCCTTGGTAGAGTGGCAGAATTGGACCCCAAAAACTCTGCTTATGTTCAAGAAATGAAAAATTTTGAAGTGATTCAACGCTTCAACAACGAAGCTAATAAATCTTATGAACGAGAGGATTTCAGAAAGGTAACTATTTGAAACAACTTCACTGATAGTGAATTCAACTAATATAAATTGATGAAATATTATTCTAGTCTAATCACTAACTTCCATTTTATTTCTGGAGTTCTATTTTCTTCTACCACTTATGAAACCATTATGCATTTTTATGTTGTTTTGGTATCCCCTGTCAAGTTATTAATCTGTGGAACAACCGTTTTGCCATTGTAAGCTTGAATCTAACCAAATAGGGGTAAACAAATCTTATGTTTATTTCTGTTGACGTTTAAACTATAATTTGTTACCAGATTTATCAATCTAAGGCGCCATTTACCCTTAGATATATTTTAAAAACCTTTGTTCATTATTATTTTATAGAAAACAGAAACTAGTACAACATAATTCTATTTAAATTCTTTCTCAAAACCCTCATAAGTGAATAAATTATTTACACTGACTTTCCTACATTATAATTATTTTTGTATTGAAATTCAATTTTTGTGTTATTTCTGAATGTTTTTTAGGTTGTTTTTTGCTTAGACCGGGCATTAGAAGTTGGTGGTTCCTGTACTAGGTTCAAGGTACTTAAAGCCGAATGTCTGGCAAGGCTCAGTCGATATCAAGAAGCTCAAGAGCTTGCCAATGAGGTTTTAGCCACTGACAAGAAAAACACTGATGCTATTTTCGTCCGGGGACTGTGCTTGTATTATCAAGATAATGTGGATCAAGCTTTTTCACATTTCCAACATGTTCTGAAACTGGCACCTGATCATTCCAAGGCTTCAGGTATTTATAAGGTAATGTAAGAATTATTACTTCTTTCTTTCTTTATTTTATTATTTTTTTTTAACTTGACATTTTTGTAAAAAAAAGTAATAGGTCCAGAGTCTAGATAATCTTCCTTAGCTTAAGAATTCTAATATTGATTGGGGACAGTTGACCAGCATGTCAACTGCACTCGATACTTGATAGGTTTTTTAAGGTTTCTCAACAGCTCAATCTATTAATATAAACTTAAATGTCTTATCATTGTGAATTATAATATGTACAAACAATTCTTGTTTAATTCAATGTTATTTTTTAACAATTATTAATTAATTAGGCAGGCTTTGGACTTATATTTTTAGAGTGAGTGGTAAATTATTATGTGTAGGCTTTCGAACTTGATGTACGTTAACTATACTATTGTTTATTTATATATTTTTTATCTGTGTAAATATATTCCTTAATTTCTTATTTTAGAAAGCTAAAATTTTAAAACAAAAGAAGGAAGAAGGTAACGCAGCATTCAAATCAGGAAACCTTGTTGAAGCTCATAAACTCTATACGGAAGCTCTTTCTATCGATTCCTGCAATGTAATTACCAATGCTAAACTTCACTTTAACAGAGCTACTGTTTCTTCAAAGGTGTGAGATATTTATTTTGTTTTTATTTTTCTATGAATAGATCAGTTAAATCAAAAATTTAAATAATACATTATTATACAGTGTTTTAACCAATTGATTGTTCATCAAATGTTTTTTAGCTGGGTAAACTGACTGACTCATTAGATGATTGTACTTCAGCTCTTGCCCTAGATCCAAACTATTTAAAAGCCTTGTTAAGGCGAGCAAAGTGTTACATGGATCTTTCTAAATTTGAAGAAGCTGTTAGAGACTACGAAGAAGCTTTCAGAAAGGACAAATCTCCTGGTAAAAGCCCTTTTAGTTCATTCTTATTTTGTGCTTACCCATTCAACATGTCTTCCAATTCAGGAACTTACCTCTGTGGTGGGTGTGCTTTGATCCATTAGGGTTCTAACTGCCAGCAGCCTTAGCATGGCATGAAACCCCAGTGGATCCATAAGCATTTAATGGGTTAATGGTTTTGCGTAATGAAGAAAGATATTGTGACTAGCTACATTCTGTTCAAAGTAAATTTCCCTTTTATAGAGTGTACAAGAGAGACTTGATGTTTTAGTAAGTTAACACGGGAAGTTTAAAATAAGTAGTTTTAAAAATTAAATTAAATTTTGACTTATTAATGTCGATGCATTGATATATTTATAACTTGATATAATACAATAATAATATATTGATATAATACAATTGATATAATATATTGAATTTTCTATCAACTCTTTCTTGCAATGGGGTATGCGGGCTAATCTTGTCAAGAATAAGTAAAAAGATTACTGTTTACAAATTTCACAACCCTGGAAACCTTAAAAAAACAATGTTTGTGAAGAGATTCTATGCTGGAGAAGAAAAGTTAAATCGAACTTAAGAAATAAGTTAAATCGATGCATTGACATAAATGGTTGTATTTTATAAGATATTTTTAAAACTACTTTAGTTCAAACTTCTCAAGGTAATATACTCCTAGAAAAAACAACTATCACTTTATCTTAAATGGTTTTTTTTATTTACCTTTGAAAAAATTAATGTTTTTCTGTCGCACCCTGTAAAAAACTTGTTTGCATATATTAATAAAATGGGTAAGAAACATTTAAATAGCCATTTTCTGCAAAAAGTTATTTAAATTATTTTAATTTGTGTTCTATTTTTATTTAAATAATTACTAAGAAAATAGTTTCTGCATTTGTGTTAAGTATTTATTAATTAATTATTATTATTATTATTTTTTTTTTTTTTTAGAAATAAGGAAAATGTTACATAATGCTAAGTTGGAATTAAAGAAATCACTTAGGAAAGACTATTACAAGATACTCGGAATAGATAAGACTGCTTCTTCAGACGATATCAAGAGAGCTTACAGGAAAAGAGCTCTTGTACACCACCCAGGTACTGACAGCTTTTTAATTTTTTCCAGCTGGGTCCACACCAATAAATTTTTTTGTGTGTTAAATTTGTGATGCGGTGAAAATATTTACTACGCAAAATCACCACTCACAGTCAATAAATATGTGTGTTGTGTGCGCTTTATACCTCTGCTTCGTCTATGTGTGGAAATGATATCTAGAAACGAAAACAATACATTTTAACTCAACACACGAAGTACATGTTCGCACTCAAAAATTTCTTTGACGCTTATGAGAAAACATACAGGGGTTCGTGTGTGGCCTTGCGTGTCAGAGCGTCTGCACTGCCATGCACGCACATCACATTCATTCAACTCAGACCTAGCTTTATACTCTTTGCTTTATCTGATATTACTTAAAATTAATTTACAAAAAGATGATTTGTTTATTTTAAATTTCAAATCATTAAGTGTAATGGAAGAGAAAAAAATATTTTAATGAGTCAAAAATAATGGGCTTACTGTATGTGTAATCCAATTTATTGGAAGTAGGGAATTTGTATTGTCTGAAGAAAATAATATATTACTATTCATTATTTAATGATGGAGGAAAAAGACAAATAAAAATGAGGTCCATACTTGGGCTGAAACCATCTACAGCTTTGCGTTATTTCCACATTGCCCTACTGGATGGAGTAACTTACTACTCTTTTTTTTTTTGGTTGTAGTTTTAGTCCCGTTCAACATCTCATTACTTAACTTACTACTCTTATTTATATGTTTAGATCGTCATGCAAATGCTCCTGAAAGTGAAAAGAAAGAACAGGAGAAAATGTTTAAAGAAGTAGGTGAAGCTTACACAGTTCTCTCTGATCCCAATAAACGAAGGCGCTATGACAATGGTCAAGATCTTGACGAGTTTGGTGATAATTCAGGTAATTTTTTTCTATTATTTCAAAGTTTAGACGCTTTCATATTGTTTCTTTATCAATTGAAGGTGTTATTGAAAAATGTTGTCACAATTAACAGTATAAATAAAGTATTTACCTCTTTTACCTTGGCTCTATGACTGGATATAGTCACAAGAATTCATTTTGATTTTAAGGACTGATCAAATTATAATGAAACTACAGTTGTGGATGTAACCCTTTATCAAAACTTCTTTCCTTTCTTGTTATTTATTTTTTTTTTTTTTCAGCATTTCTTAAATTAATTTGACTTAAATTAAATAATATGGGTGTGATAAAAGTTTTTTATTTAATTGTTTTATTGAATAATATATTGTATTTGTAAATGCTAATTTGATCTATTAAATTCTTTTTGTTTTAAAGTTAAAGTTACTTATAAAAGAAGCACTTTCAAAATTTAAAAAAAAAATGTATTAAAAAGTTATTTTTTTTTATTAAGAGCCTTGTTTTTCTTTTCTTTTTTAGATATTGATGCCAATGCCATGTTCCAGCAATTTTTCAGCACTCAAAGTGGTGCCCAATTTTTTACACAAGGGTTTTCAGGTGGCCCAGCATTCTCATTTTCATTTGGTTAAACAAATTTCTCTGCAATTATTTTATTTTTTAATACTTGTTATACTTTTTTTTCTATCTAATCCTGCCAAATATTTCCTTTCACATCAAGTTAATTATGTATTAGTCATGTAATATTTCATTAACAATTTATCAATTTCATAAATCTGAATAACTACTGATTTATTTTATTTTAATTATTATTTAATTGTTTTTCTTTTTAAGAATCTTATTTTTTTAAATTTTTTTTTCTGTCATTTTTTTATCTAACCTTTTTTTATTTACATCTGATTGTATAAACGAAAATGTATATTATTATTATTTATTTAATTTTTTTTGTCATATATTAATCAAATGTAAACCAAACAGGAGAGAGAACTTTTGTGCTGATTTTATTTTGTATTGTTGAAAAGTCATCTTAATTCTAGGTCGATGACCTTATTTGATACTTGTAATATTTCTTTAAAAATCAGGATAAGACAATGCTCTTAATCTTTAATATTATCGTTTCATATTTCGTAATCAATTATTACAATAGGAATATGTGAAATCACTTAAATTGTGACAGCTCCAAGTATTAATATACAATTTTACTTATAGTCCATTTGATTTGATGTTCTAGTAAAAACTTAGCTAAATCCCTTATTACTTATTTCTCTTTAAATAGAGTTATCTTTTTAAATCTTGAAAATATATATATATTCTTACAATTACTTATTTCTATCAGTTGAATGTAAAAAATAAATCAATTAATTAAAAAAAATAAATAGAATATTAAACTTGGTGAAAATATTGTTTATGTCTGTGTGTGTTAGAGGTATCAGTGTTAACTTTTTTCCTATATTATTTTATTTTTTATTAATTAAAAAAGGTTAAATTTTTGATTGGCTATTCTTGTGTAATGCCTCATTTGTTTACAAAACACTTAGCTTGCAATTAAATAAAGCTGGAACCATACATTGGCTCTTCACACATCACAAACATTGGCTGTTCTTTCACACATAACAAGAGTGCTGCCACATATTGGGCTACACTTTTGTCACAATGTTATTTCACTTCAGTTTAAGGTTACGTCAACATATTGCCTGTGACATATTTTACCCCACATTATAGATTTCTGTTAACACCCCTTGTTATTGAGAGATGATTTTTTGTGGCTTCCCTATAGTTTAATTATTGCCATGGCAATGAGTAATCAACTATTTTTAGGAGTTCAGGCGAATATACACATGCCGTCAAATTGTCTTGCATGCCAAAAGAGGGTATTTACCAGTAACTGGCATACCAAGGATTTTTATTAAGTTTTTTTCCGCTTGCTTGCCAGCTACAGGCTTGCTATTTAACAAATCCACGTGCAAGTAGCTGGCTTGTTTTTGTTCAAGCTAAAGGCATGTGTATCTCCGCCTTAAGGGTAAGACTGTTAGAAATTAGGATCAAAATAGAAAGACTGTAAGACGAGGGAGTGAGGGAACCAGTACTGGAGAAATTCGGGAAACACCGATAAAATGGTGAAAGTTGATAAATGGTTGAAAGTTGGGATGAGACATCGATAGCTAAACATCAATCAAATTAAATTAACATCGATTATAGTAAAAATATTGAAGCAAATAGGATAACCATTCACAATGGTAAGTACATAACATAATATATAGTAATAACTGAGATATAATAATTCATTAACAATGTATGATAAAACATAGAACCCTCAGTCGAAAGATCGAGTAAGAGTGAATGAATACTAGAAATAGACTAGTCAAAATAATGACTAATGATGGAATTGCAATTGTTCTTTCGAACTATTTTGAATTTTCGTTTTATCAAATGATTGGTTTAAATTAAGCAGGAACAATGGCACTCTTCTACTTATTTTAACCTGTTCTTTTGCCAATGACCCACCTCTAATTAGCACTAGGCCAAAAGAACGAGAAGTGAAAAAGTAAGTACGGGATAAAAATATTTATGAGTCATACAATATTATCAATCTTTCCCAAATAAATTTCAAAAGTTCTTATAATGTTTAGGATCATAATTTTCATACTAAATTACTTCCAATTTTAAATAGCATTCAACTTAATTATTATTTCCCTTAAGTAATTGCAGCCCTTAATTTTTAAGACTATAATTTCTGAAGAATAAAGAAGGAAAGATAATAAGCTAGTTCCCACATACTTATAGGGATTCAGTTATAATTATAATCAATTAAGTTATAAAAAAAAAATCACATTTGCCTTTTATTTAATTTTTGGAAATGTAAGATGTGGAAATACATTTGTGCCATAAAGCCTTACTCATGTCCTAAGACATGTTTGTATACCTAACCCTCCGTATGTAACAACTGTGTAATCTTGAGTCATCTAGTAGGCTAAGAGGAATTTGCTACAAATTCTGCGTAAACTATTATTAGGAGTAATTTTGGGTAGATTTTTTATTTTAAACAAGTAAGGCGCGCTTCACGTAAGTATGTGAGGCGATAGTCGCCGGTTTCTGTACGATTAAATTAAAATTATTAAGTGTAAAATTTTAATAATTGCATATTCTTTTTCTACACTTCAAGACCTTTAAATTGATGTATAACATGTCATGGTGACTAAAAACTGTTTTTTAGTGACCTGCCATATTGAAAATATTAAGTGTAAAATTTTAATACAGTAGAGCAGGGGTGCCCAACCTACGGCCTGCGGGCCGGGTCCGGCCCGCGAGCCGATTTTATGTGGCCCGCGTTGCCATAAAAAAGAAGAATTTACAAGCATTCAGAGAATCTGTAATATTTTAATTTCCTAATGTCGAACAGCCCAGCTGATTTTGTCCAGCAACATTGGAGAATGGGGAAAACAGAGCTCTGTTGCCATTTTACAGCGCCTTGCCCAATGAAGATTTCAAAAATTAAAAAATGTTTGCTCGTACCATGTTCTCAGTGTTTGGCTCGACCTATGTTTGCGAACAAACATTTTCAAAAATAAATTACATTAAATCAAAATTACGGTCTTCCCTCACAGATGAACACTTAAAATCGTTACATTGGTACAACCAAGTTTGAGCCTAAGTGGAAAGATATTTTAAGTACAAGTGCAAAGTAGTTTCAACCATCTTACTGAAGCTAAGTTACATACAAACTTGATATTTTGTTTGATAACTTTGTAAAATGAACGACTAACTTTTTTGTAATTCATACTGTTATTTTTTTTTTCTTTTGGGTTTTAGTCCCGATCAACTGCCAGGGTTATTACAGGACGGGGGTTATCCATTATCATACTGTTATTGTTGTATTTTTATACTTGTGTGGTTAATTACAATCATTTTAATATATATTTGAATGTTTTATTTTCAGCAAAGTAAAACTAGGCTAGTAACAGAAAAAAAACATTAACATGGTGTTTCAGCTAAAACCAAAACGGAAAATTGACCTAGGAAAGCATAAAAACGTGTTTTATGAGGGTAAAAATTTTCACAAAAAGTTAAGACTTTGTGTACACTGGCGGCTTGGCCTAATTTCACGGAACTCCGTTAAACTGCCGCTATGTGTTTCTTAAAATCCTCTCCTCATCTCATATGTAATTTTATTTCTGGAATACTCTACCTTTATATCTTCGCCCTGCATTTCTATGGAACCGAAACAGATTTATCGATGTTCTTACTTATTCATAATTATTCTAAATCTGTTTATTTTTAACAGAAATACCGTATTCCTCGTGTCGGAACGTAAGAATATACACCTGTAAACTATACTAGGAACAATTTTATAAATGGTAATAGACAATAAAAGCAGAAACCCCGATAATCTCAACAATTCATAAATCTGAATTACCCTAGTTCCAAATTGTACATAGTTTTTGGCTCGTCCGGATTATACAGATGTCCGGACTAGCGGGGTCCGGATTAGCGAGACTCTACTGTAGTTGCATATTCCTTTTCTACACCTTTAAATTGATGTATAACATGTCACGGTGACTAAAAACTGTACCTTGTATATGGATGGTTTTCTTAATTTCTTCCTATCATATCTAAGGATTGAAAGATAACAGACAAGGTACCACTTTTCTCAACATTTTTAAACCAATCATTTGTTTTGGGACTAAGAGCCTTGAAAGAAATACTGTTTCGGAATTGGCTTTCATCCAGACAAAAAGCGCAATTATGCATATTCAACTTGAATGATCCTATTTTCACAGAAAAAAATAAGCTATAAAATTAAGGGGATAAGGAGGACTATAAGGGTCTTTGTTTTGCCTATGGACACGAAAAATGTAACATTTAAGCTTTGCAAATAACCAGTGAAATTAAACGGTCAAGGAATAGAAAATTACATGCTTCTGTTGGGGAAGCTAAAGTTACCGCTGTCCTCATAACATTTCTACTCTAATGATGTGAACCCTAAGACAATAATTGTATTGATACTGCCTTGATTTTGTGCAGCTCGGAAGCATTGTTAAAAGTCATCAGGTCAACTCCAACTCTAGCCGAATGTTTGATGTGAGACGAAATTTTAGTTGGGTTAGCAATGATGCGTTCTGAAGTCATTCCCTCTATCTCAATCACTTTAGTAATCTCTCCCTATTTTATAGAAAAGAAAAATAAATAAATTGGAGTAGGCAATTAGATTATGTAAATTTAAATGTGTAATGAATTCTAAAAGATAATAATAATAATCTTGAATTGTAATTAAATAAAAATAAAGTTCAAACCTTTTTTCATTAAAGCACAGTTGAAATGTACATGGTTAATTTTGTTGGGCTAAAGCTTTAGAATAGCTGCGAATGAAGTTTCTTTTTTTGGTTCTTGGCCTAGATCACCTTTTATGAGGCAAACTAGGAACACTCCTTTTTTATAGAAAGCTCTTAAAATAAAGGTGTTACGGGATGAGCAAACTATCATCACCTCTTCAAGCCTGATAAAATGAGACATGCAATGACATTTCAAAATCAATATAAAAATGGGCTTATTTTGTTGGGCTTGAAAAGCTGATAGCAAATTAAGTTTCTTTAATTTGGCTCTCAGCCCAGAGACTATAAGGGTCTTCGTTTTGCCTACGGACACTAAAAATGTAAGATTTAAGCTTTGCAAATAACCAGTGAAATGCCAATATCTGAAAAATTAAACAAGAAAAGTACATACTTCTGCTGGGGGAAGGTTAAGTTACTGCTGTCCTCATTACATTTCTACACTAATGATGGGTACCCAATACAATAATTGTAATGGTGCTAAAGAGGTATAGAAAAAAAAAAAAAAAAATGGTGATTTAGAATTGGCTATTTAAGCTAAAGAAAATGAGCCATATTTTATTTGTTGGCAATTTTCATGGGCTACATACTTATGAAATTTTAGGAAATCAGTATAGTGGCATTCACTCTGTGACATATCATGTTGAGATTTTGTGTAAAAATAGTTCTGGGTAAAAAGTTTCTAAATATACTATTTCATATTAAATGTACTAACACCATTAAAAATGTATGTTATTTACAATATAAATTGTTATCATATGGGCGCCCCTAAACTTTTTTCTTTCTTAGGCTTGTGACACACTTAGCCAATGCATCCTGCCACACGAGGTGGCACTTCCCAGTAGACCGTCCCACGGTCTAGCCACCACATACAGGTGGTGCCACCCGGTCAGCCCATTGATTTCAATTGAGCCTGTCAGACGGTGCCACCCAAGTCCCTGCCACTCAGCCCCCACTCCTTCAATCAAATATAGGGGAAATCAAATCAGGGGCTAACTGCATCCCTCATATAAGTGTCTTTACTGGTCAAACTGTTGTTCAATATTCTAAGCAATTCGTTGCAAGTTCCACGCGACATTCGGCAAAAAATTGTTACTGTCCTCTTTGATACGGGGGTACACTGTATGAAACAAACTAGTATTCTTTTTGTCTGAAATTATTGGATGAACCCAAAAACACCTTTTTCCCCTTCTTCTTTCATGAACATAATGCAAGCACAGTTATCTCCTCCCGGTCCATTCCTCGACTGGTCGAAAAAAGTAAAAACTCGGGTAGCGGAAGCAAGTGGCATCAACCAGGCGGCGCCACACCCTTAGGGCTTTCTAAAAAAGTGATCTCCCTATTTAACCTTATTAAAGGTGTTTTGGGGGGTGAGAACTAAATAAGGTAACATGATTTGCATTCAGTTATTCAAGCCTGACAAAATTACGCTTTCATTTAATTTTTATGGCTAGGTATTCTACTGGTTATTTGTGGCTTAATCTTTTTTTTTTTTTTCTTTTGGGTTTTAGTCCCGATCAACTGCCTTAACTTACTTAACTGCCTTAACGATAACTGGATTAATCTTACATTTTTAAACAGCCTACTTTTGTTTGGCCATTTGCTCTAGCTTTTTCTTCTTTCTGGCTAATGTTTCCTAATCCTCTTTTAATAATTGATAGATCAAAAATGTTAGATCACTCAGAATTGAACCTAGTTTCAAACCCCTCTAGAGCGTTGTCTGTTTCATGTAGTAGTTTATTCACTACCTTAAATAACAAAATGAGGCATGTCTCACCACTTTTTCTTTTATTGGCAATTTTCATGGGCTCTAACCATATCTACCCATAAAAATTGCCAACAATAGAGAAAAAAAAAAGTGGCGAATAGGACTTATTACCCACCACTCCGTCCTGGCAGGGTTAATAAGAAAAAATATTTTCCCTCTAGTTCAATATACCTGGAACACAATGAATTTTCTGCCAATGAACTTATAATATTATATTCAGAGAAATAAGGATAATAAAAACAGAGTTGTTTTTTTTTCTTCTATTCTATTTCATACACACACACATAGATTAAAATTGATGGTTGTGTTCTAGCTGCCTCTTTGCATGGACTTGCCATTTGGTCTCTTAAAACAACAATTATAAAAGATCCAAGCCTACATTGCCCTTTCCACAATAGCCCTAAAATTTTAACATTTAAGTCATTATGGATAAAAATATTACCATATAAGGATTATATAACAATAAAATTGATTACAATATTGATGTTTAAAAGGAAGGGGGTGATTTTCTAACACATAAAAAAGTTAATTAATGATACTTTGAATAAAGGAATGATTAAAATATTTTTTAGTTGGCGATCTCAGGGAGGAGATCAAAGATGTTAGGAATATTTTTAGACGGCTTGCATGTGAGAGAAGCATTTTCTTGATTGGTCTCAGATGACAGAATTCCTTTCAGCATTTTCCTGAAAAAAATACACATATATACATTAAAAAATTATACATACAATCATTATTGTATATAAAATCTAAATGCCACTCACTGACTCATCACCATTACGATATCTCTGAAACCATTAGACCCGTGACCATGAAATTTTGAAGTTAGGTCTGGCATCATAAATTCAGATGACAGATAATATAAGAGCATGCAGTTATGTATATACAAATTTGGACACGATGATATCTCCTCAACCAATTACACTAGAATCTTAAAATTTAGCTTCCTTTTATGGCAAAACGATTTTTCCAAACGACCATTTGTTTCAAGATGGTAGCCTTATACTTATTTAAAACATGGCCCCTTCCCTCACTATCTTAATTATCAGCATTTCTTTGAAACACTAAAATAATATCTAAATAGAATGATCATTTCTAAATTAATATTGATTTCTGCAAACAGGGATTTTCTAAGGTGGTAAAATAGAGGCTGAGTAAAAATACACAAGGTTAAAACCTCTGCTATTCTGGGAAAGTTGACATTTAAAAATGCTCCTCCATTAGTTGCTTTAAATTAGGGTTGGGACATCGAAAGAACTAACATCGATGTCAGCCAAAACATCGAAAGAAAACATCGATGTTTTCGATACATCGACATCGGTCCTCCAAGCTGAAGAGCAAAAAAAAAAAAAAAAAAGGTCACCACTTTCAAAAAATCTCCCTTTTCGTCCCTGATTTTCGTTGTCGTCCGTTTTTTAGACTGCGATGCATCGATAACATCGGTCTTTTCGATGTTTCAGGAAAACATCGATGTTCACCGATACATCGAAAGATCAACATCGATGTTAAACATCGATTTTTTAAAGTCCGATACATCGATGTTTTCGATACATCGACATCGATGTCCCAACCCTACTTTAAATAATAATCAGGAATAATTCAAATTGTAATAGCAATGAAGCCAAAAGGGAGAAAAATATTTTTGTTTTTAAATTTTTTAAAAAAAATATAATAATGTTCTTATTCTGAATTTGTTATTAAAACTTAAATAATTACCTGTACTTAGCAGGAATGAAATGGTGGACCTTGGGTAAAGGATAACCATTGAAAGTAGATGCCACAGGAATTGTATAAGCTCCCATATTAGGAAACAGAAGTATGTCTCCTACATCTAAAGGAGGAAGCATGAAGTCTTCCAAGATTAGATCGAGGGAATCACATGTAGGACCCCAGACAGAGCAGTTTGTCGGTTCACCACGCCCAGTATGCTTCAAGGGTATTGGAGCAGGGGAGGCATGATCATACAATATGCAGTTGAATGATCCATACACTCCATCATTGATGTAATACATTGCAGGTTTCCCTTCAACCTAGATAAAAAAAAACATGGTTAGTGAAATTACAAATTTGTTTATACATTATTTGTGTAGAAAATTAAACAAAAGCAATACCTCTCTCTTCGAATGAACAGATGTAGCGAGGGTATAAGCACTCGACACAAAGTATCTTCCAGGCTCTGCAATAACTTGCACATCTTTCAAATCACCGAACTCTTCAGCCAAACTTTCATTAATGGTGTCAGCCATCTAATAATTATAAAAGTTAATAATGATTAACAAACAATATTTTTTCAAGCCTAAAAAAAATTAAAATTTGTGTATAAATTTAGATAAAAGTGTAACATGTTGCTAGTATTATGTTCACAAGTGTGTGGAACATTTTTATGGACATACACAATTAAATGATTTGATGTTTATTATATAAAAAGCACGTACTATATTTCAACTAAAATATAGTACATAACAAGTAACTAAATCACTTTACCTCATCGATTTCATTAAGAGAGTCCCCTGGAAAGCCACCTCCGATGTCAAGAAGAGAAAAGTTAAAGCCACGAGCCTGAGCCAAATCAAAAACGCGGCGTGCCATGCGTATGGCACGTGTGAAAGCAAACACCTCACGACAACCAGACCCAACATGGAAACTGATTCCAACAACACACAGATTTAACTCTGCAGCAGTTTGAAGTAACTCTCCACATATTTCTTCCTCACAACCAAACTTAGCACCTGAAAAAGAGAAATAAACATGTTTGAGTTACAATTACATACAATATTAATATTTATATGAATCATAATTTTTAGAAGAAAAACACTCCTCTTCTTTAATTAAGAATTTCAATTTTAAGTTTTCGGTAGTTTTCATACTACGGAAAGTTTAAATTTTAATTTAAATCAAATTATAATTATTATTTACTACGGGAAACAGACAGTAAAAAATACAGTCCCGGCGCGGGACTGTATTTTTCACTGTCGTTTTCATTAATGCCATACACTTATTTGGTAAATATTAAGCACATTTTTCCATTTGCAAACTATAGCTTTCTTTGTAAGTTGCATGAAATAATGTAAATGAATACTTATTACAATATTTATTTTAGTTCTAAAAAATACCTAGAGGGCACTGAGCATCAGTTGCATCAGCTCGAAGTCTGAGAACGAGTTTGGCATCAGGATGGTAAGCCTTGATTTTGTGCAGCTCGGAAGCATTGTCAAAAGTCATCAGGTCAACTCCAACTCTAGCTGAATGTTTGATGTGAGACGAAATTTTAGTTGGGTTAGCAAAGATGATGCGTTCTGAAGTCATTCCCTCTATCTCAAGCACTTTAGTAATCTCTCCCTATTTTATAGAAAAGAAAAATAAATAAATAAGAGTAGGCAATTATTAGATTATGAACGTTTAAATGTGTAATGAATTCTAAAGGATAATAATAATCATTGGATTATAATTAAATAAAAATCAAGTCCAAACCTTTGAAGCACAGTCGAAGCCCATGCCAAGGGAAGCAAGGACTTTAAGCACAACCGGGGAATCATTGCACTTGACCGCTGAAATTAAAGAATTATAGTACTGTCAATAAACAACCAACATTTTATGCAAAAATTTAAATATACTCGTACATCTCTTTAATGAAACAGTAATTTCTCATTTCAGAAATTAATTATAAAAGGCTTTATTTTACCAAACTACAGAATACTTTATAATTATACCTTATAATGAGGATACCTTAATTTTAAATAAATATAATATTATTTTTAAACTGAAAATATGCCACTATGTCAATTTTTCACAAATTAAACAACTATGACCAGAAAGAAAGGTTATAGTTTCTAGTAACTTGGATTTTTAACACTAATGGCACTACTAGCCACTAGCTGAAATGATTTTTAATATCACCAAAAGTACTTTCAGTATATAATCTAAATAGCAAAATGCAAATGTTTAAAATTAAAATAATAATAATAAAATAAAAAAAATAAATATGTTAACTCAAATATCACAATGTTGCAGTGTAGAAGTCTTCACACATCTAATTATTATAAAATATCCATTAAATATCTTACTTTTTTCAGCTTAATAATTTAAACATATTAACAATGTCAAGGTAGACTTCAATGCAAATTGCATGTTAAAGAATTTAGATAAGGTAAAAGTGTCATCTTTTAACTAATCTGTAAACCAACTAGATTACTGGCTAATAAAATTCAACTTCAAAAAAAGTGTTTTTTTCTTTACCATAAAATGGTTTGACATTGGGTAATTTTGCAAGCCAATTTTCATATTTTCTGAACAAATCCCCAACATCCATAACATAGAACGGCTCATCTTGAATCTGAAACATATCAACCATTAATGAATTACATAAAATGTAGTATACAAATTCAAACTTGGTTCCGAAATATCAGCTAGATGTACGTCCCTATGACCAAATAAAGTCAATGCAATGATAGAATGTTAATCACAACTATTTTACAGAAGATGGAGCATAAAGAAATTAGTAAGTTAAAATACAGTAATACTCCGAATGTAATAGGTGGGACCGTGAAGTATACAATAAGTCAAAAAATATATAAGTCGAGGAATGTACTAAGATAAAATTTTAACCAGGTACTTAATACTAAGGAATAAATGGAGTATGTAAGTAAATATAGTAATTTTTTGAACAAGAAAACACAATAGGTTTGTTCCAACACACTTATTTGTATCGCCCTGCGGATCGTTCGGGAATCGTTTAGGACAGGTTTTATACGCATTACACTCACATTGTACTGTAATAAAATCATTTCAGGTTGGAACGGGTTTAGAATTATAATTCGCACCATATTAATAACATTCAAGGAAACCTAACAGTTAGGGAACCTTCCTGTTGACATATGTGATGATTAACATAACTGTGCATGTCATACAAACCAGTTCTTGGTATTGTCAAAGGATTGCTTGGACCATACAGTAAAGGGTTTGCAAACGATCCCTGAACAGTTTGGAGGATGGTATGAAACACTGTCACAATTCAGGTTAGAACGGCTTTTATCCATTGTGCATGCCTGTGACTATAGCGTGGGAGGTACACAGCTTGGTGAAACAAACCTATTAAAATAGTCCAAAAATAAAGTAACTTTAGTACAAAAATGAAAATGAAAACAACAATGGTGCCGATCTTATTTTTTATTTTGACTTCAATTTGATGTAAACATAACAATGCTAATAAAACACATAACCATTCACTAAATATCACCTTTTTTTGTTATTTTACAACGAATAAGGTTATAGATTCACATTGACAGGCTGTGGATGCTGCAACTTCTTAACTAATTTTGATGTACAATCACATGAAAAAGGAGTTTTCAAAATGACAATATCGATCCCCTTATCTCTTTTAGCAGCAGTGTCGGGTGTTATGTAACTCCGAATTTACGTAAATCAGGATGACAAAAGTCGAGGTACTACTGTTTACTACTTACTATGCTTTAGAAAAGACCCTTTACTGTTGTCTCTAGGGTCAGAAAAACAAGGTACACAAATATTTGGTATAGTAGCAGGGTTAGCAAAAGTATTTTTTGTGCAATTCTTTCACTATCTTTTTAAACTTAAATTTTAATTTTAACAACATTAAAACATTTTAATTAAATTAAAATAGAGCGTTTTATTAACATTTATTATCTTTAATAGAACCCTTATAAGGTAATTGAAAATAAATATAAATGAGAGAAACAAAAAAAAGGTTTAATTTAAATTATTTCTTTAAAAATGTTAAGTAGTCTGGCCTCGTTTTGTAGTGCTAAGACAAAATGTAACATAAGCACTATTTCTTTTTTTGCACTTGGCCTGAATAAAAAATTCCAACAGTCATTATTTGCCAATGATGTCATACTATCTTGATTGAACTGATTCCTTAATTATAAAAAAAAAAACTTCAAGGACCATCTTCACTATTTGATTTTCAATAGAATAATCCAACCAATTTTTCAACAATATGGTTTTTCACTTTTTGGGGGCACTTTATAATATAAATAATAAACCATTGTAAGACCAGATCCAACCAATTTTTTAACAATATGGTTTTTCGCTTTTTTGGGGCGCTTTATAATATAAATAATAAACCATTGTAAGACCAGATCAGATTTTTTTTTTGTTTTGTTAATTTATTAGTGGGGAAACTTGTTCAAACCAAAATTTAATACATACATTTTTACTATTTAATATTATTTCCATGAAACTATAATAATTTTACAATTAGAGTTTAATTTGACAGCATGAGGAAATCGAAAGGAAACCCAATAAAAGTTTGAGATTTTGGCATCTAAAAGGTCATACATCAAAATCTTGAGCTCTTATTTGATACTACCTCGCTCTCAGAGTAAACACTAATTGTAATATTAGTATAAGGCCTAATTAAAAATACAATCTTTTGAAATACAAACCACTAAGGCTCAAAATAAAAATAGTAATATTAACTCTTTCTTATGATTGTTTACATATATGCATATCAATTTTAAACTTTTAAGAGAAAACAATTTTGAGAATTTAATAACATAATAGTACATACACGTTTAGTGCGGAAAGTAGCATTTTGCATGCCAGCGTGGAGTTGCACCCGAGCGACAGCGAGGGTAGTAAAAACACATGAGCAAAGCAAAATGCAGTTTTTGCATGAGTTGCATACTGTACTTTATATACAATTGTTGGATTTTAATAATAAATAAAGAAAAAACTATTTAATAAACTCCCTGTATGAAAGTTTGTATTTCTCTTTTGATAAAGATGACATTAATTCATTAGTTGTAGTGCCGAATTAATTATTTCTGGAGCCATATTATTCTCCTCATTTTCATCATAATGACAAATCAATCTTTGTTTTTCACAAAAAACTCGATATAAACAGTAACTTTAATTAAACAAACAGCAAATTAGTTTTGTTAAATGTAAAAAAAAAACTTGCTAATTGTGCGTAAAGGTGAAGAATTCTTCTTTTTTACCGCACTAGGGCAGAAAAAAAGAGGAATTGAAGAGTGCAATGAATACAAGTACGTAAAGAATCACTTTCTATGCATTTAAACAGAGATACAATGTTTATATTTTGTATCAATTGTAGATATAATACTTTAGTTCATTTTCAGGTAAATGTAAAATTAAAGAAAAGATCCCACTAAAATATATTTTTATGTGTAAATATTCCCTATTCCCTTATCTTAATAATTAATAATTAAACTAAGATATATTATCACCATTATATGCACAAGTGTGATGTTCCTTAGTCCTTAAGTTCTTCGACTAAATATGTTTAGTATTAATAGTTATTTAGACAAAGGAATTCTTAATAAATTGGTAAATAAATCTAGGGTGGATAATCAATTAAATTTTTGCACATGGAACCTCGTTTACTTAAAGAAAATACAACGAATATATAACTTAAAATATAAATAATTACTATTTGTAAAATTTAAAATCTCTTCAGTAGCTATTAGTGATTTTTCATAACAAAAAAAGAATAAATCTACTCACATTATTATTAACAACGGCCTTAATGGCGTCAAAGGCAGAAAATGGTTTATCAATAATTGTAATATCCTGGTGGTCTTGTGGAAGTTTCATGCCTTGTTTAAAAAACTATATGCGGCAGGAACAATGAGGCGGCAAACCAGCAAACTATAAGAAAATAAATATTTAAAATTATATAAATAAATATTTTATAAATATTTAAATAAATATCAATACCAAAAAGTGCAAACGATATTTCTTTTAATAAAATATTTTTGAATATATGAATAATAATAATAATTTTAATAATGAAACTTACGAGGCAGCTGTAATTTCCTTTTGATAGCTATTTGTAAATGTGTTTAAGCTAAGTTTATTAGTTGACTAGTAGTTCACTATGTGTTTATATTAATGTATCCTTTGTAAATAAATCAAGAATGCTAGGCTTCGACCCAAGGGGGATCGACGTTCAACAGGCTTTCCCAAGCTTCAAACTCAGCCAAAACCTAAAATTTAAGGGTACAATTATTAATTATTGCGTAAGAATTATGTTTTTAAGGTAATGAGTTATTAAACAAAGATAAGCTTACTGTTGATTCTTGTTGCATCTTCAAGTTCCAGCAATTATTTATTATCCCTCTTTTTGAAAAATATTCTTAATAATAATTAGAACAATATTCTAGTTCACTTTCAATTAAGAAAAGAGAGGGTTGCAAGAGACAGTGCTTCTTGTCAAAGAGATGTTCTATACGCCTTCTAATTAAAAATATAAGTAACCAAGGTATTCATTACTGTTATGCAATTATATATATTATCATATTTAAGTTAAAAAAATTATTATTAAAGCTTTTCTCAACATGATAAGATAACTCAGAAGGAAAATTCCATATTTTATTTTATTTTTTATTAATTACTATTACATAAATACAGTGTGTCCCTTCATCAGGTTGCCAATAAGTGAAATGACAAAAAGGATATTAAAAAAAATCGGTCCGAGACAACTCAGACAAACTTTCTCATATATGAGTTCAAAATTACTTAGCCCAGTGTTTCCACTTATTCGTTTTCAAATGTACATTTAATTATTATTGAACATTTCATCAAAATTTATCATAAAAATAACTTCTCCTCGGCGGGGAATCGAACCCGGGCTCTCTCCATCCGCGTTTTAAGCTAATTTCTCAGGAACTAGATTTTTCCCGGGAAAACGGCTTATATCATTGGATTCGTATTCAAATGGACTACATTTTAGAATTTTTTAATCAAAATCGTCGGAACCGTTTTCGAGAAATTTTTTTTTTTCACGTTTTTTCCGAGTTTTTGGGGGGTAGCACCCCCAAATTTGGAGCTAAAATTCATTTCTCGATTTCGCCTCGGGGTATGATTTTTCTGAACACGTATGCCAAATTTCGTCAAAATCGGTCCAGTAGTTTAGGCTCCAGGCGTCTGCACAGACAGACGACAGACGACAGACGACAGACGACGGACAGACATTTTTTAAAAACCACTTTTTTGGACTCAGGGGACCTTAAAACGTGTAAATCCATCAAATCTCAAAATCGAATTTTCGCGCCATCACAATACTTTCTCTTTATATGAGAAAGTAAAAAGTTAATCTTCATAACATTTCCTGCTAGATCATAAATGAAGATTTATAGAATTACTAAAAAGTACAATTTTCTAAAATCATACAGGAGGGAAAGAGACCAAATTTTGAAAAAAGTATTCAGTATCATTTTTTTAAGTACTACCTGATATATCCCATAAAAATTGAACAAATGAAAGGATAAAGTAGAATTTAAAATATTTCCCACCCCTGCCATTTATAAAAAGTCAAATTTGTCTAATTATGATAAAAGTTAAATATTATTTATTTCTTTATAGAAGAATAATCATTTTTTTGGCATACATTTTATTAAATTGATTTTCCCTTTATTAGCTTTCATATTGTTTTTATTAAATAACACCATGATCAAATTAATAGCACTTGATTTTCAACATTTTTAAGCTCAAGAGCCAACATTTTTAAGCTTCAAGAGCCAAAAAATGATTTTAGAAAATTACACATTTACTGTAAATGACACAGGGTACATTTTGAACAAAACACAATGCTATAAATCTTCATTCAAGAACAAGCAGGAGATTTTATAAAGAGTGACTTCTTGGAATAATGTTTTTTTTTTTTTTTGTTATTACACGTATTGGCCACCCGATCCAGGGACAACCCTATAAGCAAAATTGCAAGTGTGTATGAAAAGGGCTATCTTAAAATCTACTGCATACATTTCAATATATTATATTCATTTTAATTTTGGTTATAGTTTTTTTATTGTCATAGGATTTATTCCCACTAAAAATTTAATTAAATCAAATAAATATACTGCAGAGCAAGAATACAGATACACTAATAAGAGAGTGCAAGTTGACATATTATAACATTAAGAATTATATTTCTTTCTTTATTGGGTGTGAAAATAATATTAAAGACATGAGCACAGTTTGTCATTATAATCATTTGAAAACCTACAACCTTAACAAAAATCTTACCTCAAATCACCCTTGGGGCTACCATACATAGGTAGCACTTTTCTCCTGAATAAATTTAACACAACTAAAAGGTTTTAAGATACTTCTAACATTCAATGAAAACTATAGTTTTTCAATCTGACAAAGGAAAAAATTATAATTAAATTTAAATATTAGCTGATTCTAAAAAAGAGGATATTCAATGAGGTTTATTTCCCATTTGAAATTATGCTTTATCAATTTTGTAATATTACAAGTGTAATTTTATTAAATTAGTATTATCAAACAATGACCCACTTAAAAACAATTAAACCTTCGCCAATATAAAAATTGGAGGGGGGAAACAAAATCTCAAGTGCAGTATTTATGTGTTTTAACCCCCTTTCACCCTTACCAAAATTATTATCAGACACACGTGTCCGAGAGCATTGTTACAAGCTTTTAAACTTCACATTTTTCCTAATCATTGTTTCCAAATTTATTTTGAATGCCCATTAAGGCCATGTCTGCCAAACAAATTAATTCAAATTTACAAATAACTATACCATCCCACTTAGACACAACAATTATTTCATTTTCATCCCACCACGAAAAAAATTAAAACAAATTATGTTAACATGAGTTTTGTCAAGCAAAGGCAAATTTATTATTTCATTGAAATCTGTTGATTTATTTTTTGAGTGGTTATCTAACCTAAACAAATTTATTAATTAACTAAAATGCATTATCTTTACAAATTAATTTAATGTAATGCAACCTCCAGCATTTCATAAAAATTCTATGAACAAGAGATATTTTTTAAAAAAATAATGTAACTTTTAGCAGTGATTAATAAAGGAAGAGGAGATGAAATCATATCAAAAAACCAATAGGTTCAAAAGCCAAAAAAAATATTTGTAAACAATAATCTAAAACATGATCTTTTCTGGATGAGAATAAAAAAATATAGGAAAACAAAATAAATCCTAGGAAGAATGAGTTCAAAATCTGTTTTAACACTTGATTAACGACGCACCACATGAAGTGTAAATACGAGATAAAAACCTGTTCTAAAGAATATGTACTCAACAGAGATAAGGCACAGACAGGCCAACTAACCCAGAGCAGCATCACATAATCAAGTGTAATCATGTTGCAGAAATACACAATAATTACAAATAAATTCCTCTAAATTTAATTGTAATTCATTTTAGAATTTCAGAGATTTTAAAATTTGTAAAAGAACAATTAAATCAAATTATTTTATACATTTATTATAAAAAGAACTCCTTATGGCAGAGCTATAAGATAAACACTGGACAAAGCAAGTAAAATACCAGCATTCAAATATAAAAATAAAACAGGATAATAACAAGATGTGAGCAAAATGTAAACATTACATTTATAAACACAATAACTTTCTTTTTGCCTTTACTGAGTACTCAGGAACTATAGAACTATTTACTATATAAGTACTCAGGAACCTCCACACAATGTGTTCTTGTGCTATAAGTTCTTCATACATTCAATGAACAGGAATAGAGAGATTAAGTTATTAAGCTGATTTATGGAATCAGTGAGTGCGAGACAACTAAGCAATTTGGTTTGCTTTCTAAAGAGGCTTATTACTTAATGAAACGATATTGTGTGGACCAGCATGTAAAAATTAGCAAGAGAGAAAAAAATATATTTCCATTTTGAACAGGGTTATTTATTACTTTTGTATCCAAATCAAAATCTTAACACCAGATATATAAAAAGGAGGTACTTATTACTTAATAGATTATACTTTGTCGGGGCAAAGCCATACCTAATAGATTATAATTCATCACTGCTAGCCAAATCAACGATCATGCAAAGATATAAGTTGAGCTTACTGTCTTCCACAGTTATAATATTCATAAAAATAATATTTTTTTTACATTTTATTCTTGCAATTCTTTATATGGAGAGGATTATAAATATAAAAATTAAGAATGAATTTTCCTCGTAGTTATCTTAGAAGCTGAAAACTGACTTTAAACCCTAACTAAATTAATATTAAATAAATTATAAAGGATGCACTTGGTTAATTGTAACTTTTTTTTTTTGTTAAATTATTTCACACAATAAAAATCTTGGACTAATAATAAATAAATAAGTCTGGACAGGCAACTACACAAGGGCTTGTATATAAAAGTAAAAAGGTTAAAATAAATAGATCCAATCAAGTTAATATACATAAAATGGGTAATTGTTAAACAAATATTTATAAAAATGTAAATCAATTACTTAAATAATAATAAAATGTTTCATCAGTAAAAAAAAAACAAAAAGGTATATATATATATATATATATATATATATATATATATTGTATATAGTAAAGAATGTGGTTAGTAAATATACAAATACGCAATAGCACCAAGCAGGGAAAGACTTATTTAAAATAAATAATGACCTTTTGAGAGAACATTTAATCCAAAAATAAAATAGTAAAAAAACAAAAAAAACCTTGATGGACTAATATTCCTATTATTCATTTTCTATAACTTATTTACAATATCTTAATTATAAACTCATAATAAATTAATCAACACCTTTGATAGATGTGCTTTCTCCTACACATCTAAATATTAGTATAACAAACCATATAAATTAATATATCTCCCCCAACAGCCATAATTACCTACTCAAGGCCAAAAAGATCAACCCTTATCAGTTTAAGGTAACAATCTGAATGAGTAGGTAATTTAAGACTGGTTTATAGCGCTCGAATTCAACGATCATAGAATTTAATCTACGACTGTTTTATCAAGACACGGGAAAAGTTGGTGCCATCCCAACTTCAAGGCTAACCTAAATGAATCTTCCATTTCTCAGTTTTAAATCATTTTTAGCTACATACCCTGATACACGTGTCAAATACTCATGCACTGAACTAGGCTTTACTTACTTGTAGAACATCTGGCATTTTATAAGTCAAATAAAATAGCTTTTACTTTTATTAAAAAATATATACTTTTTTTCTTTTTTCTGGGAAGGAACTTAATTTACTAAAATTAAGTAAAAAGTCAACTAATATAATAAAGTAGGTTATTTAAAAAAAAAAAATCCTTTAAACTCCCTACTTTGATTGAGACATTAACAAAACAAAATTTTATTTGGAAATTATTCTTCAATTGAATCATAATTTAATATAATAAGATGTGCTATTAAGTCCCTTTCACGTAAGCAGGATTTTTTTACCGTGAGGCCAATGTTGCACTCCTTTTACTCTTGCAATATTTCTCCGTAGTCTGTCCCAAAAATACGTATAAAAACATCATAATTTTTTATTTTACATTTAATCATTTAAAACAATTTTGTCTCCCTCGAAGTACTCCCCCCCCCCTGATAAAATGCAACTGGCCCAACGCCGTTTCCATTACTGGAAACATCTTTCAAAGTCCTCTACTATCAATATCGCCCCCCAAAATGTCGCCCCCAAAGCAAAATTTTGCACTTTGGAAATAAAAAGTCACTTGGTGCCAAATCGGGTGTGTATGGGGGGTGGTCAGTGACGATAATGGAGCTACGTGCCAAAACTCTCGCACAACCATCGCCGTGTGTTTTTCAATGTTATTTTTTTTTTTTTGTGTGTTTTTTGTTTTCCATGCCGACGTGACACTTAGAAAGGGATTGGATCAACAGTCTGTAGAGAATGAGTGACGACACTTGCGGTGCCCTCCACCTAGCTCAGGCTTGCTTTGGTTGTTGGGGGGGAGGGGAGCTCACTGTCTAGTCTCCTCACTTCCTACATAAGTCTCTATAATTATTTTATAAGTATTTATGGGACACAATAATAAGAAGTAGTTTAAGTGAAAGTAAAAAATATAGCAGAGAAACTGCGAATACTTTTTCCTTTTTACAGAGGTTTTGTGGCTACACAAACACTGCAACGGAATGTCACTTACTTGTAAGTAGCGTTAGACAATAAATTAATTAATTTTAATAAAGATTAGGTTCCTTAAAGAGCCAGTTTATAAAAATGCAACAAAAGCAGAATGTAAAATATAACAAATAAATGATTTTAAAATAAAAGTATCTTTGTACTCTATCATTAATTCTTGCATATATTTATAATATTTGTGGTTCTTTAATAATCAAAAGGTGAAGAGATTGAGGCCATTCCTTAGAATTTATTCTCTTTAATGCCTGGGTATAAAAAAGGCAACATTTTCTAAACGCTAGGTGATTTGCCAGGGGACCACCTCCATCATTAATTTAATTAATTCAATTTTAATTTTTTTTTTTTTTTTTAAATTACAGTGGGTGTTTATTTGGAATGGTGGTCTTTGATTTGTTCTCTTTTAACACCTCAGAGGTCCCCAACTCCCTCTGAGTCTACTATCACTCATTCTCGTTCGTTCAACAACTCTGTAATAACTCCGTTTCAAACTACCCTCCTAAGTCCCCTCCCCCCAAATATTTTGAAGTTGACTCCATGTAAACTTCAATTAGTTTATTTTAACAAGACTCGGTGGTTCTCTATCTTCTAAAATTGCAAATTTAAATATTTAAAATGTTATATGTGGTAAAGAAAACAGAATTATCTATATTCATTGGAAAAGCCATAGATGCTGATTAATTAATTTATAAAAAATTGTAAAGAGCAACCTATTTTCCAAATCCTATTTGTTTTTGTTATTTTAAAAAACAACAAATTATACAATTTCCAATACAAGTCAATAATATTTATAGAAGTTTTTCAGTATGTATTTTTCTTTCTAAAAATAAACCTAACATGCAACCCAGAGACAAAAAATATTTGTAAACCCTTCACATCTATATCTTCAATGAATAAGGAAAATGCAGAAACCAGGAGATAGATTATTGGAACTATATTTTCTTTAAAAAACTACAATTACTTGTACTCTTGTACCTCCCTTGCTTTTAAAGCCTTCAAATGAATTTAAATAAACATTAAATTTATTTATGTCTTGATGCAGCAGTGGTTCGGAAATAAATGTAAAAAGAAGAAGAAAAAAAACAAAACAACATAACAAGTAACGTAAGAAAATCGCGATTGAGTTGAGGATATTTTGGATAAATTCGGGATTTAATAAATACTTATTTTATTTAATATAAACATACTCTTAATAATTCTAACCTTTTCTACACCAATGACTACATAATTGTAGAACTTTTAAAGCTCAAAAACAAAATTAAAAGGTTAACCACCTCCCAATATGTACATCTAGAAAAAGGTATGGCGGTTACTATTTAACCTATGCAGTTTATATTAAGACACTTGATATGGCAATACTTACTAGACCAAATGGACGCATTGAAAAGCTTCAGCACTACCTGTAGGTAAACCAATGTCTTTGGAGACTGCAAACAAGCTCGCTTAGGCAGGTAATATTGCACGAAATATTGAAATATGCGTCGAAGTAAACTGCAAACGCGAATCGATTTTCTCAACTGGGGCGCACTTTAGACAAGTTTTGAACTATTCGTATGGATAGAGTAGCGTTATAAGAACCTCAAAAATTTCAATTATAGTAAATTTTTAACATTTTAAAATCGTAAAATATACAAAAACAGTTACCTGAATCGACGGAACGAGCCACCCTGAACAAGGTAGGCTCCTTTTTAATTGCGGAATGATGAAAGTTGGTAAATCACCCTGGATGAAAATAATATAGAGCAGATGTAAATACTTAAATCTACTAAGGGAATGTTAGATTTGAATTGAGAGACCATGCAAAGGTGGGCAGAATAATGATTCGAGGAAAAGAGAGGAAAAAAAGACTGAGGACAGGGCGAGCTGATAAGAGGCCTTCAAAAAGCTGTCAAGAGTCCAACCTCTCTGACGTCACTCAGTAGTGGGGAAATTCTAGCACAACTCCCCCTGTATCCCCACCACAAACTACTCCTTCCATTCCAATACAAATGAATAGGAAATTCAAGGAATTTTTCCCTGCCTTCTCAAGAAAATACATTACTGTTTTGATCAAAATAACAATAAATATTAAGGAATAAATAAAATTAAAAAAAAATCATTTATAAGTGTAATGTAATGCAAAATTTGGAAATTAAAACGAGGCTTCAATTTCTTAATGCCCTAGAGCCACTCAAACGTTTTGGCAAGAAACAAAAAAAAATAATAATAATTTCATTTTTTGTCCGCAATTCTATGGGGAAAAAATCAAAGAAAACGAATATTATTATTCATAATCGCTAAAAAAATATTTCTGTTGATGATGAGGAATTCTACTATCTATAACTTCTTTAGGTAACCCTGTAATCTATGGCTGTTTTAAAGCAACAGCGAGGAAGGTAACAATTTTCGCTTAGCATAGCAGTAGCAGTTAGCAGTTATATTATTTTTTACGTGTTTATTAGGGTTGATTGACTTCTTTGTGTAAATAATTACTATCATATAATTTATTTATTTATTTTATTATATATTCTAATGCGAATTATGAGTATAACTGATTATTATTAAGTATATCAATATGTCTGAACAAAACGATGTGCCAGCTGATAGCAAAGCTGGCGTTGAAAAGGACGTTGTCAACGATGATGCCACCTCTTCCATTGCTCAGGCTTGCGTTGATTCTGCTAAAGTAGATTTTAATATAAGTGAGTGTACTGACAGAGCTATTTCCGAAGTGCCAAGTGTATCTACTAAATATAATAATGCGGAATCCAAAGAAATGGATTCCCATCCGGTGGAAACTACTTCAAATACTGAAACTGCATCAGTGATCCAAGGTGATTTACGGACTGATAATGCCGAGGTAGTTCATTCTCAAGAATTGACTTCTGGGTCACCGTCGTCTCCTGATCCAGCTCTACGTTCTAATACAGGCAGTGAGGACGGCTCGGACTTCAAAGATGCAGAGGTGAGTAAAAGAGGTCAAGATGTAAGTGATTATGAATCTCAGGCCGGTTCTGAAAGCAGCAGTGAGGACATCAGAACAGGTAGGAGGAATAGACGCCCGTCTAATGAACTGTCTAAAGACAATTATAGTGACGATGACAGCATTGGAAAAGAAGACGGAGAATATGAACCGCAGGGGGCTAGAGAATCTGGGGATGGCGAAGAAAAGACTAAGGATAAGGCAGTCGACAGAGATGAGGACAAAAAAGACCCTCAGTATATACCCAAAAAAGGAGTATTTTATGAACACGATGATAGGACAGCTGACAGTGGCCCTGTTAATGTCGAAGAAGAACCAAAAGAAACGAAAAAGAAAAAAGTTGTAGCAGACAAAATAGACAGGTGGGGACATGATATGTTTGACACAGTGAAACAAAGCCCTAAAAGTACACAGGACCTTGTAGATTACTATGGATATGACATTAGAAATGAGGAAGAACCTCCTAAAGCCTGGAGAAGTCGAAGATATGGCCGTGGTCCTAACAAGTATACAAGACAATGGCAAGATGAAGCAGCCTATAGGAACAAGAGGCCACTGTCGAACAAACCTCCTCCTCCAACTGGTCCGTTCAAAAACAATATTGAGGATTTTCCAACTGTAGAACAGAGTAAATCAGGTTACCGCAGAACTAGAAACAAAAATCTAAACAATACAAGGGATTCAGGGAGCAGAGAAAGAGGGAGATCTCTGAATAAAACTCAATCTCCTAAAGAACATAGGTCTGAACCTAGAAAAAAAGTGCAACCCGAAACACCTACACTTATGCATTCTTCAAATGTACAACCTTTACTTACTGAAGATGACCCACTGCCAAATGATGGGCATTATAAGGAAAATAAGTACAAGGATATTCAAATTGAAAAAACAGTGTTCCTAAACAAGAAGAAACCATTTTCTGCTGCAAAAACTAAAAGTGAAGCAGAAGCTGAAGCCGATTTGGCTGCACTTTCTAAAGAATTTTCAAATGCTGTAATTAATTTAGGAAGAGATGGTAAAATATTACCCATAAGAGCCCATACTACTACTGCCAGTCCAAGTTCTAGTGCTCATAGGGCAGAGAAAGAAGATATGACTGAGATGCGTGCTGAGCCACATGCTACAATTCACCATATTCCTGGTGGTGGAGGTGAGACAAGGGTTAAGGAAAGAAGAGATACAAGTCAGAATGCAGTGAGTAGCAGCAAGTCTAAAAGGTATAGTAGTCAGAGACAGAGGTCATTACCTCAGAGTAATCACTTGCAACAACAACAACAACAAGCTCCCCCTCAGCAAACTCAGCAGCAGCAGCAACAATTTCTTCACCAACAGCAGTTCTATCCTCCGCCCCCTCAAAGTGCTCCAGAAACTGTACCAGACCCAGCTTTATTCAGTGGCTTCCAGGGTAACCCTCCTCCTGTGTTTACTGAGTCAATGCAAAGTGTGGTGTTCTTACCTGGATATCCTCCTACTCCTCCTCCACATCTTCTTAACTATTGTCCACCTCCTCAACAGTTTAGTATGCCTCCTCCATTGGGCCCCCCTCCTCCATTGGGCCCTCCTCCTCCTGAACTGTTTCCTCCCCAACCTCCTCCAGGTATAACTTACTACAGTCCTCAGAATCAGGTCCAGCCTAGGCCTCCTGCTTCTCGTAGAGTCAAGGTAGCCATACCTATAGTGGCTCCGCCAGATCAGTCTCATTCAGATCAGACTTGCTCATAACCCCATCTTTTTCCTTTCAGCTTCATTAAAAATTGCATTTCTGTTATTCTCCCCTCGCTGCACATGTTTATAGAAGCTGTATTGTGCTCACTGCATATTTAGTGTCACCGCAAAGTTCCATGTAAAGCAATAATACAATACTTGTTATATATTTGGTCTCACTGGCATCTAGTAAATTTCAAAAAGTTTTAATCCCCATAGCTCTTAATAGTGAATCTACGGGTGTACAAATTCATAATTTTATTTTTTATATTTGATATCTTAGGATGGTGAAAGGATTTTTTCACCTTGTAGAGCTCATCAGATTTGAAGAAATAATTATTGTATTCTGTTTGCTTCTATAACAATGGTTATGGTATTTTAATTTGCTCCTTAACATCGAATTGAATAGTTTTATTTGGTTCATTGTTTAGTATTTGGAGTTAATTAACTGGCACCCACTCTCTCTGGGTACTGTTCTGTGCAGAAACTTGAAATTGTAAGAAACATTTGTAATATATTTTGCTCACATAATTATTTCTTTTGCCTCAAATTCAAGAAAAGTTTGGCTCTATAGTATTCTGTTTTAAATTGATTAATTTTATGGTTTTAAATTTTTGTGATATAAAATTTGTTTATTTTTTAGCATACATTTTATGACTGCTACTTGAATAAATAATTAATTAGCTGGTCTGATTGATTTAAAAAAAATATATGCTTTGATATTTGTTTAATTAATTTGAAATATTTAATTTTAATTGTATTATAGGAAATTAATTTTTAATTTTTCCTTAATAGAGTATCTTTACATAGATTTTATTTTATTTGTGAAGAAATAATATATTTCTTCAAATTAACAGTTTTGGTTTAAGTTTTTATTTGATATATCAACAAGCAATTTATTAATTAACCCTTTAACTCACCCAAAATACCCGTAAATATTTAAAAAATGAATTAAATAAATAATTAAAATTAAATGTAATTAAATCAAATGAAATAACAAAATAATTCAAATTAAATTAATTAGGAGTGTGACATTTTTTATACCTGGGCGTGAAAGGGTTAATCATTAAATGTTTATTTATTCATATATATATATATATACCATTATATGAAAAAAATTAATTAGAGGGAAAAAAATTTGGATCTTGGTCTTTACACATTCATATTCTTTTAGTCAAGCTTTTTTTTGGCATAAAACACTCAAAGGGTCTCCTCCTCTTCATCTGGATTGCTACCAATCAACTAAATATTTGTTGTGTAATAATTTACAGACACTAGGGTGGCAGAAAACATGATTATGTGTTGGGTGGAGAGAACTTATATTGTTTGCTTTGTTAAATAGGAGCATTATCATGTTTAAGCACTTAATTTTCAACGAGGCCAGACAATTAGTGCTTAATATAATCCCGTAGGTGCCTTAAACTAAGCAGTAGAATTAGGTTTTGTATATCTGACTGAGAATAAATAATTGTAATACTCACTTTTTTAATGAGAGAATGCTGAGATTTGCCATTTTGGCTTAGTGGGGAATAAACAGCATGAAGTGTATTGGCTTGAGGATACCATACAAATTTTAATTAAAAACTAAAAGATAATTTGAATAAATAGTAACTTTTTTTTACAAAATGATTTTAAACATATAGTATATAAATACTTATATGTGTGTGTGTATGCTGGCTTATTAACCCTAATAAAGATTGGATGTAAGCTATTAATTTATACATGTATAAATATCGAATACTTGGTCATTGTTTAAATATGACTTAAATATAAACTTCACTGCCCCTTTTAGAAAGAAACCATAAGGGATCTTTCTTTTATTAATAATATATCAATTATGTTTCCACAATTTTCTAAATGGACAGTACATTTTTTAACTACATTAAAACCTACCACATTATGTTTACTGTATTGAAAATATGCTTTTTTTTTAATATTAAACACTTAAATTAAGTGTGCTGGCATGTTTTAATACACTGCAATTTTATTGAGACATATATTTTCTGATGACTGTTTATCACTCAGAGCTTAGATGATTATCATTGGTTGAACTACTAATGTGTCACTCATCAATTAAATTGATCTTCATAAGTTAGTGCTTATTAATTTATTTTATTACTTCATTATAGAAGAGGTTATTTAAGGGGGGAGGGGAGATCACTAATTTACTTGAAATTATACACATCATTGCATGTATGTATTTTATTTTTGTGCTCTTCTATTTCCCCCCCCCCCCCCCCCCCCACCCCAGAGAAATATGCATGTAGGGGAGTGTAAAATAAATATATTTTTTAACCATTAACTACACAAATTTCTATTTATATTGATTTTTGTTTATTCTTATTTTAATATTATACCCCAGCATTAATTAATTAATTATATTGCCATGTATTTTTCATTTGTATGCATTAGGTAATAATTGTTTTATTTTAGTTGTTTTTATTACTTCATGTTTTTTATAAATATTTATTGCTTTATTAAGAATTGATAAAGGGTGATTAATTATCAAAATTATTTTCTTTAGCATGCCAATTTTCTAAAATTAACATTTACAGTACAGTTTGGCTTTTGAAAACACTTGAATATGTTATTTATTTCAGTTGTGTTATTTATGATAATTATCATATTTTGTGGATAATCCATTTTGATAAGCAAAAACATTATTTAGGTTTTGTTAATTGTGGTCAGGGGCATTGCAAACAATTAAGTTGCCTAAGCTAGATCATTCAAATGAATGATCATTCCAATGAATTCCTCAAATTCTTTTGCACCTTATTAGTCTTGGGCCCTAAGGCAAGCGTTGTCTATCGCCTCAACCCTGATCGTGTTGTTTTATTTTAAAATTTAGTCAAACTATTTTTGGAATAAGAAGTTAATCTTTTTACTGAAAGTATAAATTGTTTTACGATTTTGGTAGTATTCATACTACGGAACGATTAAATTTTAATTTAAATCAAATTATAATTATTATTAACTACGGGAAACAGACAGAGAAAAAAAGAGAGCTCTATACTGGAAATATAGAGGCCGGTGGTTCAAATCCCCGTGCTGGAGTCTATTTTTCTCTGTCTGTTTCCCGTAGTTAATAATAATTATAATTTGATTAGTATAAATTGTTTTAAAAATTAAATTATGCTTTTTAAATCAAGATATTAGATATTAAATAAGTATATTAGAGAGGCTTAAGGCCCTCTTTGTGTATGCACATATAAACACCAACTATAATTCGGATATGGTTCCCAAAAAGGTAGAACATAAGTCACCTATAGTAGATGTGCTTAAACTTCCATTCTGTAATCAATGGGAACCCTTTGTTGGACAAATCTTAAAGAAATTAATGAAATAAACAAAGGGAAAGTACAGTACATCATTATTTTGATAGTATTTTCTTTAGAAAAAGGAACTAAGCTCTTACTCTGTAGTTGTTACAACTTAAATACCTACCCCTATCCTATTTTGTTTTTTTTATTTTGTAGTTTCATTGTTTAATTTAATAGTAAAAATTGTGATTAATCAAATAACCATTATAATTATGATATATTTTACGTTATATTTAATGTATAAAAACAGTAATAAAATAGTAATAATTCAATTTGAACCGATTAGCACTGGTTCATAATATTAAATGTCTATGTGATAGAGTAATAGACAATGAATACAAAATATTGGGTAGAATTTGGTATAAATAAATTCCAAAGGTAAAAACCAATAAATTCTTTAGTTAATCAAATTTAATAAAAAATAATGTGTCTATAATCAGGTAAAATAAACAGTAAAAATTAATTGATATGTGGTGGATATTGTCTTATAACTTGTAGGTCCCAGCAGTCAAGTAGGTACTACTGTTAAATTTATGATTTTTAAAAAATTGAATTAAAATATGTAAATGATAATTAATTTTTTTGTGAAAAATACTGCAGAGATTTGCACTGTTAATAATTCATTTGCTTTTCATAAAAGCAGCATTTTGTGTTTATTTTGTTTTTTAGATATTAACTACACACATTTATATTTTTATTGATTTTTGCTTATTCTTATTTTAATATAAAGAATCAATCATATAAACTTTAAATATGATTGATGATATCTGTATACTTAGGACTGCTATAACTGATTCTTTATGTTTAAGCACAAGCTACAAAGTCTTGTATTAATATAGTTAATTAAATCTTAACAACAAGAAGATTTTATACAATGCCTAAGGCTCTAGGGACCAGCACATATTCATCTCATGTCACATATTATATCTACATCAATAGAAATTATATCCACTGTATAGTAAATATGTAATATTGTACTATAAATATAACCTTTTTCAGTAAATTTGTGTAAAAAAAAATGACTTATTGAACTTAATAGGAATTCTTGGCATTAAAACTAATAAAACTTAAATAATTGTGATGTTTTTTTCTTGAATTTATGTGTTAATTCATCGTTATTATTATTTAAAACTAGCCTTCATAGAAAAGAATCAGAACCTTGAGGCTATTTATTACATGAAAAAATTCCTCTATTAGGGTCCGTAGGCAAAACCAAGGACCCTTATATTTTCTTGCGTGTGTCTGTCCATCCGTCCTCTCGCGTGCTCTCAAGGCTACACCTTTCGTCCGATCACTTTGAAATTTGGCATGTATGTGTCTTTTACCTACCCACATATTTTAAAAATATAGCGACTTACAAAAAAATATTTATTAAAAAAATTAGGGTAAGAAAACTTAAGGGTTAATTTTTTTTTTTTTTTTTTTTTTTTTTTTTTTTTTTTTTTTTTTTTTTTTGACACTGTGAGGGGTATCATATGAAAGGGTACGTCGAGCTGATTACAAAAATATATAATTCTTTGGATATAACTTTGATAGGGCGAGCGTAGGCAAGTTTGAAGTGGGTGTGAAACGTGTCCCCCCCCCCTCTATCTCCCTTATGTGAAGTGCAAAAAATCTGAAAAAATTCCTGAACATTCTTTGACCAAAAGTAAAGATACCACTTTTTGGAAATTTCGAAAAAAATAGTATTTTATTTTTTATTGACAAAATACGTTTTTTTATAATTATGGTCTTTTCAATGTATTTATATGGTTGTAGTCCGGTTCAGTGGCAAAAAAAACAACTTTATCAGAGTGTGCTTTGAGAATATCAGACCCTTAGAATGGTTCAAAGTAAGCTTTTTAGCATTTTAAAAAAACACTGTTTATACACTTTACAGTTAAACACTATATAGTGTGGCCTACGGACCCTCACTGTGTGCTGACTAGCACACACTTGACCTGTTTATTTTGTTATTATCCATGATAAATAACCATTTTTTAATCAATATGAAATTTAATCACATAATGGTCTTATAGATATTAAAAAACCCAAAAATGCATAATCTAAGCCTCCAGAGCTTTCATATAAATAATATAAGTAAAAAAACAATATTAAATAATGCAATCAAATTGGTTCGGAATTAATTTTTTTTTAAAGAATAACCCATCAAAAAATAAACACTAGACATATGACAATATCAACAGTGCAAATGTAAACCAAGCAAGTGATAGAGAATAGTAGTTTCTTTTTACTTTCTCATATATAGAGAAAGTTTAGTTTCTTTTTACTTTCTCATATATAGAGAAAGTTTAGTTTCTTTTTACTTTCTCATATATAGAGAAAGTTATGTGATGGCGTGAAAATTCGATTTTGGTGGATTTACACGTTTGAGGTCCCCTGAATCCAAAAAAGTGGTTTTTAAAAAATGTCCATCTGTTGTCTGTCTTTGCAGATGCCTGAAGCCTAAACTACTGGGCCTACTTGGCATACATGTTCAGAAAAATCATACCCTGAGGCAAAATACCTGGGGCACTACCCCCAAAAACTCTGAAAAAGAAAAAAAATTCTTGTTAATTGTTCCGACGATTTTGATTGAAAATTCTAAAATGTAGTCCAGTTAAATAAGAATCTAACGATATAAGCCGTTTTTCAGGGAAAAAAGCGAGTTCCTGAGAAAATAGCTTTAAACACGGACAGAGAGAGGCCGGGTTCGATTCCCCACCGAGGAGAAGTTATTTTTATGATAAATTTTGATAATGTCTTCTTTAATAATTAAATGTACCTAAAAAAACTAATAAATGGAAAACACTGGGATAAGTAATTATGAACTCGTATATGAGAAAGTTTGAGATGTCTCGTACCATTTTTTTTTTTTTTTAATTGTTTTGATGTCAAATATATATTATTGTTTTATTTATTTATTTTTATAAATTTCTAATAACTCTCGTTCTATTCAATAAGCCTACAATGTGTACATACCACTGCGTAAAAAATTAAATGCGTAAATTAATAAATTTTATTTAATTAGTTCTGCACCCATAAAGTTGGACTGGTGGCGACAGATAGAGACTGACAGCAAAAAAATTAAGGCCAGTTTTGAATGTCTCATAATGCATGAAATTAAAAAAAATAAAATACAATTTTGATCAATTTACAGACAAAACTTTAATTTTATATCATAGATAGCAGAATAGGTTTGGAAATAAAATAATAATAAAGCACCAGGACAAGATGGAATATCCTTGGAGTTATTGACAGTTGAAAATAACGTATTAAGGTTATACAATAAGGTAAAATTAATTACATTACATTCACTCACCATAAAAAATTATAATATTTCTACAACGGTTGTTATTATTAGGCATTTTCTGTGATCTAAGAAAATAAGTAAAAATAACATAATTAGGTAGTGAGACAAAAACAAAAACCTCTCCACATATAAGCATTTTAATTTACTAACTTATTGTTAATTTGAGATACTCTCATAAATTATTATTGTTTATTTTGTTTATTTTTAATGGTGGCAGAAAATGTGTTTAAAAAATTTAAGTTTCATTTGTGGAGAGGTAATAATTAATTAAAAATAAACAAAGACGTCTTTTCACTAAAGTACCTTTATTGTAAAAAAAAAAAAACCGGCTTTCAACCACTGTGGTCATCTTGAAATCTAAATTCAATTTTAAGTTTTTGGTAGTTTTTCATACTATTTAAATTTTAATTTAAATCAAATTATAATTATTACAATTTACAGACAACAATATTCACAAAAATTTTCACTGTCTGTTTCCCGTAGTAAATAATAATTATAATTTGATTTAAATTGAAATCTAACTTTGAGTCAGATTTATTTTATCAAGATCTTTTCTTTCATCAGAGATTTCTCTTATTTTACGAATTTTGACTCGTCTCACCGGCACTAGTAATGGTTAAAGTTACTTTAGTGGAGATAAGTCTTTCTTCATCCTTAATCAAGTTACTCTGCTGCTCATCTAGAAAAATTAATAATATGAGGTGCAACAGCTAGGGTTAATACAACTTTATATGGAATGGATGACCCAGGGTAGACGAGTCGCTTCCTCAGCAGTAAAAACTGTATTATTGGTATTGGCTTCTGTAACAGAATGGACTCCACTTCACTTAAGTAGGTACTTATTTATAGTAGCTTGCTAGAGATGGAAATTGAACCTCCAGAATCAAATGATAAGATTATAGTAATGAACTACCAGGGACCCGGTTTTTGTCGAAGTCGGTTTGTTATTTATTCTCTATTGATACCATCTATATTTTCCCCACATTCATCTAATTGACCACACATACACCTATACACATTTTAATATTATATTCATAGAAGTAAAACCATCTTATAAATGGATACTGCGCAATACTATACCTAAGTAATTTATTTTATTATTTTGGAAAAAAAATATCACCAAATCAACTAAAAAAATATATTGTTTAATAGATTTTATTTTCAAACTAATCTCATTTGTTATGTAACAAAAAAAGTACAGAATGTTCTTTCTTGTCCAAATAAAAAACTTATTATAAAAAAGGTTTGAACCTCTATTTGTTCTTGTTGTTATAAGAGTAATAAATGGTCCAAATTCCTGTCTCAACTGTTGCCTGATAATCCTGCATTTTGAAAGAAGGATATTTTGGAAAGTTGTTAAGTACTTTAAACCTGTAGCTGAGACTCTGCTCAAAGTTAACAATAATTATATTTACACAGCTAAAGAAAAGGCAAATAAGTCATGAGAAACATAAGTAACAGTTCAGGCGAAAAATTACACATTAGTATTATTAGCACTATATCCCAATGAAATTTAAAGATTATAAAAGCTAGTCCCCTGGAGATTATAAATGAGGAGCTTAGTATCAAAGACGAACAAGAGCACATTTCAAAATGTTATAGGAGAGCCGAAAAACTGTAGCTCAAATTCTACAGGTGCTAGAGCAATGATTCTTTTTCTGTAGATTCTTAATAGACTCAAAACTGGTTAGAAGTACTGAAAACGTGAATTTCTTTGATATTTTAGCTGCTAAATGGAGTTAAAAAGTGGAGTTGTCCGCTTTTGAAACAAAAACAAGGTTTTGTCCGTTTTTGAAGCAAAAGGACGTTGAAAATAATGGTTAGAATAATATTGGAGAAATAATTTTTTTATGTTTTTCAGAGTTCTTAGGGGGTAGTGCCCCCAAATTTAGAGCTAAAATTGATTTCTCGATTTCCCCTCCGGGTATTATTTTTCTAAACATGTATGACAAAATGGTAGGAGTAGGTATTCAGATGCTAAAGCCCGCAGTGCATCATAGGAACGAGTTAGTAAAATGCAGCCTCCTGATTGGCTGTTTCGGTTACATCCACTTTTGAAGCAAAACAAGTGTTCACTTGTCCGTATTTGAAACAAAACTACAAATAATATTGCATTTTTACCCCTTTTCTGGATGTTTTTTATGCAAATGGATAGCAGAATCTGATGCAGCAGGCAAAAATCTATAAGAAACAATCGATAACTGAAATTCCGAAAAAATGTCGAATGTCCGTCTTTGATAATAGGCTCCTCAAACATTATAAAAGCTTAAGTCCCCTAGGCCAGACAGTCACAGAAACACTACGCTAAAGCATCAAGCATCTACCTATAAAAAGCAATTGCACATCTGACCTGATACATCTTTAGTAAAATGGTCTGTCTGATTCCAAAACCCGATAAAGATCTGGAAAACCCCAGTAGTTATCGTCCGATTAGTCTTTTAGATTCCTTGAGTTGAAGATTGTTTAAATAAGGATTAACAGCTTTTTATCTAGCAAAGAAATATTACCGAAAGAACAGTTTGGTAGAGGTAATTATGTAGAGTGGTCAATCACATACAAAATAACTTATTATAAAACATACTGGTTAAATAACAAGAGCTTTTGACGCAATTTGAGAATAGACATTTTAAGATCCATTATATTAATACCACATTCCCAATAACAGTCAGGGTTCCATTTTAGGGCCAATATTACGTTATATATTGTACACAAGTGATTTACCTGTTCTTTGCAGGGCGTCTATAGCGACCTTTGCCTATGACATAGCATTATTGACCTCTTCGTGAAGAGTTAGGACAAATTTAAAGGTTTAAATACTGCGCTTGTTAGACTGCATACTTTATAAAATGGAGACTTTCTCCTAATTTTACTAAGTTTGGGGCAATACTTTTTACAAAAAGACACCCTTCAATTCCCTCTAACCTAAATATAAATAATGTTGTTCATTCCCTGGAGCAACTACGCAAAATATTTGGGAGTGCAGTTGGATTCCAAACTTTTACTAGTCATATTAATAACCTAGTCAACAACACAAATGTAAATAAAAAATCCTACTAATTTTACCTCTTTGTAGGGAGTCAATGTTAATCGTAATGAATAAATTCCACCAATACTAACATATGCCTGCGCTTTGTGGAGTTACACATGCCATTAAAACAAAGAAATGGCAAATCTCAAAATGAAGATGAATTCTCCTAGGTTTACCCTTATAACTAATGTGTGTTACGAGTTTTGACACTTAGATTGGCCAACCTAAATGAGGAAAAAAATAAAGCCACTAGGCTTGTGGGAGGGGTGGGGCCAATGAAATTTTTATTTGCCTAGTTGGCCCGACCTTCTAGAATTCAAAATCCTAACCTCTCATTGGCTCCACCCCCCCAATTTTTCAAGTTTTCCCGTGCAGTCAAAAGTCACAACTTAAAACACTCAAACTGTAATTTACATGCTCAAGCTGAAGTTAACTGTTTGGAAAAAACAATCATAGGGTTGGCTCAGACCTTTTTACTAGGTGCGCAGATAGTGTAAACTCATTGTAATAATCTTTCTAGGCATCAGGATCCAATTCTAGTCCAACGCCGACACAAAACTCTTGGCTCCCGATTTTTGAGATAATTCTTAGAATGATTTAATTTTGATGTGTTTAGTTGTAGGTTTTTAATATTTTGTTCTATTAAATAAAATTCTTTTATGTAACTTGTTAAAGTAGAATTAGACAGACATAAATTTATATGTGTAAAATAACTGCATTTGTGTAAATTTTGTAAATATATTGTATATTTATGATTTATAGAAAATAAACATTACTACTACACTATATTTTAACATAATTTATATGAAGCTGCCTCCAACTTCATTTCCAAAACATAAGCGATTCTTTTGTGATTAAGAACCCTGATAAATGTGACAAAAAAAACTAACAACAATATTTTTATTAAATGTTAAAAAAAAAAAGAATCAGTCAAATTATTTATTTAGGACAGTTTTTATAAATTAAAACTTAACTTGTACTTATTAAAATTATCAGTTCTTTTTATTTTTTCTTTAGATCTTAACAATATAAATCATACTTTATTTCAAAAATAATAATAATTAAAATAGATACATATCAGAATATGTTTAATAACAATCCAATTTTAATAATACCAGGAAATAAATGGTCTTCAAGAGGTGTAAAATAAAATATTCCTGGGGTGAATAACATTTAATTTGTTAATAATACATGCAAACATTCATTTGTCCATTTGCATCTTTTAATTTTTTAAATAATTAGGGAGACCTTAAAATATTAATTAAATTAATAAACAATAATTTTATAGAACATATTATATGATTGAAAATTTGTATACTTGTTTAAAAAAACACCAATTGTGTTCACTATGCTGGTTTTAAGGATATTTTGAATGAACTCATTAAAAAATAAAGTAGTTAGGTTCCCAGGTCGAAGTGGCATACCAGTGGCTCCATGTATAGAAACGAAAAAACTGGCAAATATATAATAATTTATTTTTTAGGCAGTCTCTTATCAATATTTGCAAAGAACTTATTTTCTTATCGAGAAAATGCCAAATTAAATAGTATTTAGTTGTTTTTGACATATATTAATAATAATTTCATGACAATGTGTATTGCACAGCTGGATGGAGACTTTGTTTTGTTAAAATATAGAAAATAAAAAATAAATATCATAAGGATAAACTATATAATAACTAAACAAGAAAGCAAATTTAAGGCCTGAAGATGCCTCAAGAGGAGGCGAAATATTGAATTTTTTTTTTTTCTGTATATTGATCAAAATTGCACCATTTATGGATACTTTTTCTCTCAATGCATTTTGCCTCTTCAGCCCTCAATAATGGGCTTATGTAAATATATATATCTTTTAGAGAAAGAATATCCATAAATTATGCAATTTGGATCAATAATCAGAAAACAAATTAATTTTTATTAATATACGTAGTCTTCAGTTTTTCCGTTTCTATAAATGGACACCCATATACATTACATTGGCCAGTACCAATAATTACTTTTTAAATTAATGATGATAAAGAATTATGCATTCTTGAAAATAAACCACCTTGATGTATTCATAATATGGATCTTCTTTGTATTTTACCTCTTACAACTTTTTTTTGTTATCAGTTTACTTGTTTTGCTGGTTTGAAATCGTCCAAATTTATACTGTGCTTTTGTAAAATTTCCAATACTGAATCATCTGATTTTACAGATAAATCATCAAACTTAGGCCCAACGCTCCAAAGTGTTTCCAAATCATATTTTTCTCTCATTGAGTCAGTCATAACATGTAGAGCAATGTTACCTTAAAATAAAAAATAAATAATAATAGTGTGAGTATGCAATAGTACAATATTAGAAATCTGAAATAGAGCATAAGCTGAAGAATTATGTAGACTTTTGAAAGACGTTGGAATTAATTAGACCCTATCTTTCTTTAAATGAGATGAATATGTTACTCCATCATTTGGGATATTGCCAAATAAACTTAGGGAGTTTTCACCTTTATAAAACCAAGTTTAAACATTTATATTTATTCATGAAGCGAGTACTATTTTAATTTGTTAATCAAAAAAAGAAATCAACAAAGTTAGATATCTTTAAATATCATTTAATGTGCTCAAGGGGGGGGGGGGGGGGGGGGGAATAGAAATAGACTAGATGGCTATTTTACTGTAAAAAATGGTCACAACATCATGCCTATAAGCTGTAGGGATGGGAGGAAAGGTTTCATGAGTGAAATGAGTTACAATGTTTCGTTCCAAACCAATAACTAGTTATTTTTGGAATGTTTCAGTTTACTCAAATTGTAGAGAGGTATGTTTCCGTTCCAAAGAAACAGTTCCTCTTTTACTTTTCTAATTTTACTGTGTCCAGGAATGTTTCTGTTTTTCTTTTTTTTTCTTTTTTTTTTTTTAAATAGTTTGACTATTCTCTAATGATAAAAAAAATACAAACATTAATAATAATATTTACATATTTTTATTATTTTTATTGCGTTGATATTTTTTTACAACCTAATAAAAAGTATAATAAAAATGCTTTAGTTCCAGCTTGTCTGGATCTGGAACTAGTTTAGCTTGGAATTTGGAAAACTTATTTCGCTTGGAAAAGATCGTTTTCGTTCCAAGCGAAACGAGTTTTCTAGGTTTCCATCAAGTTAATTAGTTTCATTGATGCTTTCTCGTTCCTTTTTCCTCTTTAATCAGTTACGTTACGGATTATTTGAAGATATACATATGATTAAAAAATGGTGTAACAAATTTGCATCGAAGTCAAGCAATAAAAAGTTATTACATAGATAAAAATAAAAGAACTAAAAACTTTAAAGTTGCTCCAAAAATATTGTAGTTTCATGAAATCTTGGAACGATTGGAACCGTTTTAACACAGGAGCAACATAGTTATTATGATAGTTATGTTCCGTTCTGCCCAACCCTAATAAGCTATCCCTCAAAAAATAATATTTATAAAAGCATCAAATTATTGTTTTTATTAGTGTTAAAGAAATAGTTAATGACTAGAATAGAATAAAAAGTTATTTTATTATAAATAAAATTAAAAAATCATGACATTTACAACAAAATTCACCCACATGCATACAGAGAAATTAATTTGTAGAGGTAAAATAAAATAATCTTAAAATTGTCAGGTTTTACCTAAATCAAGAGCGACCCAGTCTGAAGCACCATCTCCTACAACTGGTGGAATTGGATCATTTTTGTGGCGTTTCCTTTTGTAAACTTTCATTACAAACTGTGTCAAAGCATAAATATGCCTTTTTGAAGTGCAGCTAACAATGACAAGGTAATCTACATAGTTGATTACTTCAGGAACTTTAACTACAAAAATGTTTTGCCCATGATTTTTTCTGACAACATTTATTAAATCATCGATTTCATAAACTCCGTTTAGGCCTCCTACAAAATAAAATAAAGTAAACACATATCAAATCAGGGGTTGAATTTACCAAGAGTAGCAATATAAATAAAATATTTGTAGTGGAGATGACAAACAAAGAAAACTGTGTTATATCCAGAAGAGTTTTAGTTAGTAATCTTACATTTTTAAACAATTTTTTATTCTGCATTAAGCTCAAATCTGAAGAAAATCGGAGGGTACGATAGTGCAAATTAATTACATTCATATATTCTTGAGATTTAGTTTCACCTCTGAGTAAAAACTCTTTCGAGTAGACGTTAGTTTCACATAGTATATTATATAATGGTTGAACTGAGATACACGGTGCGAGAATCGCTTGGCAGCAAGAGATTATATCCCTTTGTCAAACAGTACATTTGTATGATATATATTTGAGTGATTATATATGCATGATTTGTACATAGGAGAGTTAATATCCCCTTGTCAAAATAATACATCCCAGTAAGGCCTGCACACTTTTCTAACCTCTTCCCCTCACAGTACTGTATTCCTCAGTTTTACCCTGACCCACTTTATTTTTTTTTATATGATAAAGTTACCAAAAATAATAAGTATATACATACTTTTTCTTTTAAAATGTTAAATTAAAATTTTTCCAGAAATCGGCTCAAGCCTTGGTACCTACAGTATATTACAGTAGTATAATACTAAATGTTAAATTATATATTTATCAAATAAAATTAATAAAAAGATCCAACTCTTTGAATAATAGATTCAAAGAGTCTAAAAAGGTCTAGAATAGATAAACAGGGGGAAAAGAAGGGGGTTCCTGCCTGTAAACCAACAGTGAAAGTTCCATTGTCAAAACTCTTGAAAAGAAAAAGAACCATCTTCAAATTATACCAATGCAAAGGTAAACAAAACAAAATAATCTTACTTTCCAAATTAATTCCATAAAACTCGTCCCAAGATTCAACTGGTTCAGTCTTATTAAGAGAGCTAAGAGCTCTTTCCTCCTCAACATCAAGGATAACTGGCGACTCTTCGTCTTGAAACACTTTGTAAACTCCACCTTTTTGTTCATTGGAGTTTTTAGGCTTATCCTGCGATTCATCAGAACTTTTACATGACCATGATTTTGAGATACAACGCACTTTTGAACTGGACAAATATGTAGATTTTTTACTAAATTTAGTTAAAAAATTGAAGAAATTTCTATTTAAAGTATTCATAATGATAAGAGAAAGAAAATATTTTCCGTCTTTTAAAGGTTACAAATAAGAATAAACTGACTATTACCTTCACCTTCTTCCCAAGCCTTCTTCCCTCTAAACAAAAATAAGTTTCATTGGTTTTTTATTTCCATCATGATTAAATCATTAACTTATTTAACTTAACCACTCAACTTACTTGATGAACACCAGTAATTTCTTTCTTTTTATTAGACACAAGACAACTGTCTGTCATTCCTCATACGATTTTTTTGGTTTATAATTCTAATAAATCATGTTTAGATCTCTCATTCGATATTCCGTTGATAACTTATCTTAATTTTTTTTTTTAAATTATGTCTTCAGTGTTTGTTCTATATTCGTAGTTCTTTTTAAATCCATTGTACAAATTATTTTGTGTTTTGCAGCGAACAACATCTTCCGTTATCTCCTATGTAATTATCCTTTGTGGACACTGCTTTAATTCGTCAAATTTTAACTATAAAAATGAGTTTAATCAATTGGGATTACAAGTACTTATCAGATAAACAATTAAGAGGATTCGAAAAGTACAAGGTAAACCATAAAACATTACATTATATTTATTTATTCATAAAATAATGCCTTTTTCCTCACCATACCCTGCAGCAGGCGGTTCTAAGTCAACTCTAGAAGTTATGATCTGGCTTTAAGATATGTGCTGAATAGAGTGTTTATAGGATATATATATTATAGTGTAAAACTGTAGAATTTAGCGCTGTTTTCATTTCCATATACACAGGGGAGTTTACATTCCTTTGTTTAAAAAACTATTAAGACAAAGATATATTTAGTTCAATATACTTTGGGATGAAGGGATATCACACTTTTGTATATGACAATATCCCTTCATCTTGGTCTTGATCGCTCCTTATCGTTCAGTTCACCCTTTTTATAGTCATTGTCTTTGAATTTTGTAGGATGCTAGAGAAGTTGAAAGTATAATCATCAAATTTAGTTATGAAATAAAAAGTAATTATATTTATTCAATTGAATAGAACAAGGTAATTAGAGCTTTTATGTTATTAATTATTGCAGGTAGTACCAACCATTTTAGGAATATTCTATTGGTTCTTAGAGCAGGGCTATCTAAGGGCCCCAAGCCACAACATAACTTATTTGTATGGCCTGTGTAAGCTATTGTTACATTTACTTGGTGTGTAGGCTTCCACGGGTTCAGTTGTAATAAATAATTTGGCTTTCCGGTGATAAGGGGTCAAAGTCTGACATTTGGCTTCCACTACTGGAAGCAACTTCAGGGGTGTGGTAACAATAGCAACATCAATATAAACTGACGACTGGAGAGAAGAACGTCATATTTATACAGATTTTCTGGAATGTAGATTGTACCTGGATTTTCTGTTTTTTTTTTTTTTGTTTTTTTTCAGTCGGGTTAATTCTTTTTCTGGATGATGCGTTCGGGCAGGCGCTACCTTTGTCATTTTTTTTTTTTTTTGTCTGGGGGGTGATGTCTGATGTCAGGAAGTGACTGTGTTTCCGCCTCTTGCATTCTGCTTGGCACAGGTGCAGACCAGAGGTTTCCAGGTCCAGAAAAGGGTGAAACCATCCTCGCTGTTAAAGTTTTCTGATTGTTTTTTTTATCTCTGTCTTCTTACTTGAAGCTCTGAAAATTTAAAATTTATCTTTATAACTTTTATTATTAACATAAAAAAAGGGCAGTGAGGTTTGAGAGGTTTGGAACTGGAATTACTATAAGATTTATTAGTAGAGTCAACCTCTACTTTGATATTATGCCTAGCAGCTTCACTTCCTTTATATTAGATATAAGTTACTTTATGTGCTTAAATATAATGTTGGAAGTCCCACTATGTTTACTGTCCCACTTGATACAAAGGACTGAAAATACAGCCCCTTGATAATTATTTTAAAGAAGCTATGTGGAGAATATTAGATTAAAGTTATATTGATAGACTGGGGCCTTTTTTTTAATAGATGTGACCTTTGACAATGTGCTTACCTCTCTTATATTTAAATAATGTGACCTAGACACATTTTTTTTTAAATCATTGATCATACAATTTTCTTTTATTAAAGTATTATTTTATATAGGAAATATTACATTTAGTCGAATTAATGAAATTTTAGTTTGTTCTTCAAAATATTCTTTATTACAAATTTGCTTTCAATATATTTACATTCTGAATGAGAATAACTGTGAATGTATGTAATAATTTTTTTGTGTAAAAATGGGTGAAGGCTGTGATGTAAACAAGGCTTGATATCAATATAGACCCTGTCTTACATATTTTAAATACAGATTTAACAATTATTTCTGATTAAAACCAATATGTTTTTAAATTATGACGCACTTATAAAATATTTTCAGACTCCCTCTTTTGCATATAATTTGTGGTATTAATAAAATCAATCGTTCAATCTGAAAAGAATTTATGAAAATGGAAAAAAAATAGATTTATTTATGTTTTTATGTTTAAAACATGTATTATATTTTAATTAATGGTTAAAATATAGTAAATCTGGTGTTAGATAATAGAATAGTACTATTTGATAACAACTCAATCAATGAATTCTGTGGTACAGTGAACCTTACTCGTTTCTTATCTTATCTGAGATTTTAATTATTTTTCAACTGTAAAATGTAGCTATGGGTAAATAATTGCCTGGTAACATTTGTCTAGATAATTAAAAAGTAATCAAGTATTAATAAAATGGGTATTAGAATTTCAGAGTAATTGGAATCTTATTTTAATATAAATTGTTATATGTATTTTGCTGATAATTAGGTGTGATTATAGTGAAGGTATAATAAATAATTTAATAGTATCAATGCAGGACAGAAATTACTTGTTAATAATAATTGATAATTATCTTGTTAATGTGATATAGCGTATTTATAGTACTTATATATTTATAGCCAGCCTATTATCTTATCTGTATCTATGTGGCTGTGCTTTATATATTGATCACACTTTGGGGGTCAAGTATGTGACACAAAGGATTAGAAATCTATTTTATTTTTACCCTATCCTATTATCTTATCTTCCTTCTCTTATGGATTGTTCTTTTTATGATCTACATGAGTGAAATCCAATTTATTTTGTTGTTCTTTTAAAATATTTCTATATTTACAGTTAGTAATAGCCAGCTTAGGTGGCTTCCATAAATTATGTCACAGGTTTAGAGGTGAGGGGTCAGCAGAGTTGTGACATGGGGGTCTTTTTAATGAAATAGGTTTAAGACTTGAGGGGGGGGGGGGGGGGGGGGGGGAGAGGCCCCTAGTGGCAAAAAAAAATAAAATGTTTTTATTTTTAATTACAAAACAGATTAAATGATTTATTCTTAATTATATGATTCATTCTATCATAAATTATACGAGTGTTACATTAATTTGTTGATGTATTTATTATCATAGGCGCCCCCCCCCCCCCTCCCCCTCATGTTTTAAACCTGTTTTATTAAAAAGACCCCCATGTCACAACTCTGCTGACCCCTCTATATATAAAGAAAGTTGAGAGTTTTACAGCGAGAGTGGAACTGAATATATAACAATATATATTCATTATTATAATTATATCAACTCAATCAAATTCTAACAAACTAACTCAAATAAATCAAAATCATTTTACATGTTATTTTGTAGATCCATTGGTATGTCTAAAATTTAAACCTATTTATTGGCAGCTATATATATATTTATTATTATTATTATTATTTATTTATCACATCATTGCATCTTTAATATTGCATAAAGGAATTGCACTTAATTTAAATTTTCATTTTATCATTTTTGTTTTTAAGAGGTGATTACTTAATCAATCACATTACATAGAATTTAATAAATTAAAAAAAAAAGGTTTCTCAGTCTCTGACTAAAACTCTGCTATTATCAGGATAGAACTGATATATTATCTAACATGGCTGAGGTCATAGTCCTTCTTTAGGTTTACGTTGCCTAATAAAGGTAAAAGAGACTTTCCACATGCATTTCACTGAATAGCAAAGTAAATCTGTGCTATTGATCAGGACGTTAAAAAAAAAAAATATATACAAATAATAATAATATTAAGTAAAAGACGCCACTAAAAAAGAAGACAAACTAAGAACAAGACAAAATGATTAAACAAGACTGTGTTTATTACATACACATAACAAACATGTTATTTACTCATTAAAAAAAAAAAAAAAAATTAATTACTATACACATATTTCACATAAAATTTATTCTAAAATTTATTTAACACTACTTTTATACATAGATGTAAGTGTATACATTAATGTAACAATTGGCATAAATTAAAATATATATAAAAAAAAAATGCAAAGTATCTCTTGAAAAAAAAAGGTTTAATTGTTGATTAAAGTTGTAAATTTTTTATTACATCTAGTATAAGATGTTTGATTGATAGTGTATTTGAAATTCTTCGGCACGGAATTGAAGCCTGTTCTTAAAACACCCAGGGCGTCGAGCATCTGTTAGGAGGTCTTACATCTAGTTCATCTTCTTAAATGTCTTTCTTGTCTTGCAATATTTTGGGGGTAAATAAATTCTTCGGTAATTTTTTATCAGTTTGAACATCACAGTTGATCTCCATCCACTCTTAATATTTTTTTATTATCAAGGCCACAGGGCTTTTCTGTTTCTATCTGAACAAACCCACCATGTCTGGAACAATTGTGTATTGTTTGTTTGCTAAAGGATTTATTAACCAAATGCTGAGCTTCCAAAAATTTAATTTGTTTGGCAATTTTGTGAGCCCGTGAAGAATCAGTATCAGATTCAAGGCCTTCATCGATTGCAGAGTACGGTTTTCCTTATCTCAATCCTGTTAAGTGCCTTAAAGGTACGGATGATACCCTAGTCACATGACATTTGCTCTTCCCAATTACAAGACATTTCTTCCTTTCTATGGCCTATTAGTGCAGCATAGTAGAATTAATGCGGTCTTTACTGGTCTTAGTGGCTTTGACCTTATCACTTTTCCAAAAAAAAAAATTTTTATTAAATATATCAGCTGAGGAGTATTGGGCCAATAATATTTTCCATTTTGTCTTTAGCTTGGAATTCACCCCTTGATATGCTTTCAGCCTGTTCTCGTGTTTTGTTTTTTTTTGCTGATGCCATCCATATGTGGCTTTAAAGTCAGTTTTCCTCCTTCTTTTTTGCTAATTCGTCAGCTTTTTGCCAAAGTAAAGTACCATTAACTTCTTCACTTTCAAACATCATTCTTTTAGGACATTCTTAACATCTCTTATTTAGTGATTTTGATTTTTGTTCTTTTAAGAGGCGCTATCGATATACTTTCATTTTTTAAAAAATTTATTCAGCAATGTCTGAGAAATGTTCTATTTAAACGGAGCATTACACTGGCTCATCTCAATCATTAGATGATTGTATGATCTTAAGATGTCCAACTTCAGAGAAATTATGATGTTTCAAATTGCTTATTCTTCAATTAAAAATAAAGCTTATAACAAAAATAATGGACTTCAAACTTTTAAATGAAATGTAAATTTGATAAAAACACACTGAGCTCTATCTGCGTGTACTGCTTTGTAGTAATGGGGAAAGAAGTGGGTGGTTACTTCTTGTATGTAGTCGTGGAGGGGATGGGGGTAAATAGGGTGAGAAATACTTTCTAAGAGAAATGGCTCTTCTTCAAAACACCTTTCAGTTTGTCACAGCTCCAGTTTTTTTTTCTCCAAAAATGATAACAAAGAAAAATTTTAATGATTTTAACATTGATCACAATAAACGGACAAATTTTAATGCATTTGCCAATTCTAAGGTTTATGCAGCTGATGAAGCAACATACTAACCCTGTTTCATCCATTATGTAAACAGTTGTGTAAGCCTGTTAGCAGGTCTAGGCCATTCACGAGGTGTTGGGCCACGGAGTTAGTTAGTTATCTTCTATCTATTCTATATAAATAAAAATGAATGTTGTCTGTCTGTTATGCCTGCCTAAACCGTTCATCCAATTGTGATGAAACTAGGGAATGGTTGGACGCAGACGCCGGGAAGGTTTCTGTGTTAGTAAAACTATGTTCCGATTTGGTACACAGAGGTATGGGGTACAAATGTCTAAGTAATGAATGGAAAATACAGGAAAAATATTTCTATAATCTCTATCTATCATCCGATCGGGATGAAACTTTGGAGAATGGTTGGAGGCATGCCCGGAAAGGTTTTAGAGTTAGTACAACTATGTTCCGATTTCGGTACTCAGGGGTACGGGGTAAAAATGTCAAAGTAATAAAAAGCCATCATGATGCATATCGTTTAAAAGCTCTTTAAAAGTACAGTAATTGTTGTTATGTACATTATGGTCATATTTTCATTTAGGAGGGGGTAAAGTGCAAAATATTTCTATAATCTATATTTATACAAATAAAAATGAATGTTAGTTTATCTGTATGTCTCTTATGCCAATACTGTATATTGTACAAGTATTAAATTGTAATATACATTTTTCATCTAAGGCAACATTATATAACTAAATAAACTATTTATGAGGTTTTTCAAAGGTAGCAGCTATACATTTCTTATGTTATTAATGTTTATTTGGCGGTACAAAGTTTGCCGGGTCAGCTAGTATTTTATTTATGTATATTAGTATATTTTGAAAAATAATCATTTAATTTGTGAACAGCTCCTCCTTGGAGCCACTTAGCTTGGGGAATGACTTAACTCAAGTTGATGTCATATTAGTTGATCTAACTAGAAAACAAAAAAAAATGCTCGTCTTGGGCTTATGAGCCCTCAAATAGATTGGCAGTACTTTTTTCTTTTTTTAGAATTGTGCCTAATTTCTAAATTTTACTTTCATTATTTTTTATTAAATATTATTTGTTTCTTTTTTTATTTTAGTATGCCTGTGTGGACACGAATCCTCTTAGCTTATACATCATGCACCCATTCTGGAACTATACAGTAAAGGTAAGGTTTTTGTTAATATGCCCTCAGGAACAAGAATGTTAAACAGCGTTACTTAATTTAATTTTGGTAATATCTGTGATAGTGTTAACATTTTTTTACAGTAATAGACTAGAATGATAATCTCAAACAGAATATTTCAGCTGTTTTAAAACATTACATGCTTAGAACATAGTTTGATGGAAACACAGATCTGTAAATAACCTTATGCTATTGTTAAATATTTTCTGTTTACTTGTTTCAGTTTTGTCCACTATGGTTAGCTCCAAACTTGCTGACATTTGTTGGGTTCCTAATGTCTCTCTTGGCTTACTTAATTCTTTTGTACTATGACTATACTTTCTTTGCATCATCTGGAGGTCCTCCAGACACACCAACTGTGCCACCTTGGGTTTTTCTGGCTACTAGCATTCTTCTCTTTGTTGCCTACACTCTTGGTACGTTGTCCTAAAAAAGACGTATTTTTTTCATTAAATGAGAAAAATTTTAAAAAATCAACTGTCCTAAAAGATATATATTTTTTTAACTATTCTTCAGTTAATAACTTTTATTTTTTGAAAGGGAATGGCAGAGATCTTAGTTACTATTATTACTATGTTATTGATTATACTGAACAGTTTGCCAAAGGTTTCAGTATTCAGTGACAAAAGTAGAAGATATGAAGAAACATTATTTAAATTCTATTTGGCGTAGAAGTAGGGCTGTTCTACACACTGTGAGATCTTCGGACTGTTTAATAAGGCTCTCAATGTTATTATGTTAGATACTCCTCCTCTGTATCGCTAAGTAAGAGGGAGTATATCTGAGTTTCACAGAACTAAGATAAACTTAAGTTCTTTTAAATTTGTTTTACTTGTTATTATTATTATTTTACTTTCTTTTTTTTTAGATGGTATAGATGGTAAACAGGCTAGAAGAACTGGTAGTTCAGGTCCTCTAGGAGAGCTGTTTGATCATGGTTTGGATTCATTTACCTCAATCCTCATACCATCGTGTCTGTATAGTGTGTTCGGGAGAAGTGAAATCACATCCATTCCACCTTGGAGATACTTCTTTTTGACTTGGAATGTTTTTCTAACTTTTTATTCAACCCACTGTGAAAAATACTCAACTGGAGTATTATTCCTACCTTGGGGATATGATCTATCCATGATCGTAAGTATATTTTCACAGTATTATTCTGTGGCATGCTTTTAAGAGTAGAACTAATTATTATAATTATTTATTTTCATTTTGGAAGCAATATATATATTTTTTTTTAATTATCTTATTAATATATTAATACTCTTAATATACTAATGAATCTCAAAATAGTTAGTATTAATAATCTTAAATTTACCAAAGTTTCTTTGAACTCTATCAAAATAAATAACCGACCCTGTCACTAATGCTTTAAATAAATACACTATAAGTAGCCTCAATATATGGGATAGTATGTTTACAGAGTACAACCCTAGTGTTTTTATCAGCTTGGTTATTTGGGCACGAAGCTTGGCAGATTTTCCTCACAGAAAGTATGTCTCTTGGACATGCATTGGAACTTGTCTTCTATTTAACATCTTTCTGTGCAACTCTTCCTGTGTCAATTATCAATGTATACATGTAAGTATAATTTTTTTACATACATTTACCATTTTATTGTAGTTATAATTCATTTATTTAATTTAAAGAAATCTATTGCACTTGTAAAATATTTATTTTTAGAGACAAAGTTAAGCACTAAGTTATGGCGAATGTGCAATCTTTTATTAGTATGTATTAATACTCTTAGTGTTCTAGATCTAATGTTTAAATTCAAATGCTTGTCTGATGATCATTATGTTTTGTTTGTTAACTCTGATTTTTTATTTATGTGTTCACTAGATCATTCAGGAACAAAACTTGTAAAACAGGGTCTTTGGCAGAGAGTATGAGGCCGTTGGTATGTTTAATGACTTTACTTTTTGCATCGCTGTTTTGGATCTTTTGTAATCCAGAAATTGTTAACAGACATCCCAGGGTATTCTTCTTGGTAACCGGAACTCTCTTTTCTAATATAACAGTAAGTAGAATAAAAACATTATTCTTTAATTATACTAGTGTGTACAGGGGGCTGGGTGGCTCGGAGGCTAGAGCACTCGCCTTGAGATAAGGCAAGTTTAGCAGCCTCGAGCTGGGTCAGAAGATGGATGGGTGACCACAGCTCTGGGTTCGATTCCCGGACCGAGCCCCCCACTCTATGTCCACCCAGCTTTTTTTTAAACTTTTTAACAGCCAGTGGCCTGAGTCTTTACTAGTGTGTAAACCAAAAAAAATTTTAAACAAATCAAAATGTTAGTTATAAAATGTTTTATTAATAGTCTTTCACTTACTATGCTAACACTTACACTGAAGATGATATAAAATGTAACGGTTTTTTTTTATAATCAATGTAAAATTGTGGTGACAATGTTGTTGTGTTACCTTTTTATGAAGTGGTACCACAAAATCTCAGTGAGAACAACCAATCATTTATAAAATGTTTTAATGTAATAAATAAGATAATAAGGAGTTGTCCATTATAAGAAGAAAAAATTGTATTATTATTAAATTGTATTCATATTATTATCATCTTAAAGAGTAACTCTCAACCTTTTTCTTGTCAGATTTGGAATCTAAGAGTGGATTGAGAAAGACCAATCTAAACAACCAACCATGTTTGTAAACCTTGGGTAGTTTTAGCAGTTCCATGGGGTTCAGACCATGGTGACCATACCTTCAGACCGGTACTTTAGTAGTAACCTTTACCTGTGACAATTAATTTAGAAGTTGAAAACCTTGTTTTCTTTACCATGGTCTGTTAATTTGTAGGATTACTGCCCATACTCACCATTCTCTTTTTACTGCTTAACAGTAACTCAAAACGAAAAAAATAATTAAGTTTGTAGTAACAGTGAATACTCCATTTGTTTCTCACATACTCCAAACCAGTTTAAGTTGAATACCTGGTTGTTTATTTCCTTCAACCTGATCTGTTCGGCAACCAGAATAATTGAAGCTGCCAGTATAATATCTACTTGTCTGACTATGGTCTTTATATTGTAAAGTACCTTGAATACATTTTTAGACTATCTGCATTTTTAATAATTATGTATTGTAATTTTAAAAAACAATGTATTAATAAATGTTTTAGTGTCGTCTAGTTGTTTCTCAAATGAGTAGCTGTAGATGTGATGTTTGGAACTGGTTAATGTTACCATACTTGCTAACAGCTGTCATTAACTATCTCATACCATTTCAAATAGTAGAGATCTTCCTTATATACTCTGTGACACTCGGAATTGGCTGTGCTCACTTACACTATGGAACATGCGTGGTAAGCATCTTGTTCACTCCAGACATTAATTAAAGCCTGTATAACAAACTTTCATATAATTTTATCGCTATTACATTACACTCATAGTTGTATGGCTACACCATTATTTAAAGCTTTATAAATAGTTCATATTTATTTTTTTCTTACAGGTGCGGCAGATGTGTTCACACTATAAAATAAACTGTTTCAAAATCATTCCAAAATAAAAGTTAAAAACAGAAATATTAAAAAATTACAAACAGAGCATCGGAAAGAGACTGATACCAAAAAAAAACAAAAAAACAAAAAAAAAAACACACTCTATCAATCACTTGTTCTAGTCTTATCTGAACTTATATAATTAGGTTTTTATGTTGTTCTATAATTCTTTTGTTTTATAAGACAAACGACATCTTACTTCAAGTGTGAAAGATGTCTTGTGCATTGGTATGCAAAGAAAATTATCTGAGAAATGGTTTGATTTTTAATATTTGTGATGTCTTGTTATTTTGCTTTCTTTCTAAGATATGAAAGCATACCAATTCTTTATATGTACTTGATATCACTTGAAACACAAAACAGCTTAATCTATAGATTTATCGCACCATTTTGATGCTCAAAGGGGATAGGACTTCTTTTGGCATGGGAAATTGTGTATAATGTGGAAGACTGGAACCACCCAATAAATTAACAAAGAATAAATGAAGAAGTTTATTGAAACAATATAATATATATGTGTGTGTGTTTAAGTAAATTTATATTACTTGCTGGTCATGAGAGTACTTGTTAGTCTCAGTATTTTATGACAATGAAACTCTATTCAAGCCGGCAGAAATAGAGTACCTCAACCACTCAGTGGCTGTGCATTACTCTTTTTTTTCAACACAATTATACACTATTGGATGCAACTCATTGCAAGGAGATATGGGATAATCACATATTTATAATATGCAGTTGATAATGTTTCAATAAATTTCTTATTTTATTCTGAACATTAGTACTGTTAGTAGAACAAAAATAGAGGTAGTTATGGTGACAAGTCTTCTTCATAAGTACCAAAATTTGTTAAAGAAGAAAAAATGACACAATATAATTTAGGAGATAACTGAAGTCTTTAAAAGAACAACAGTTTTTTTTTATTATTAAACACTGACTTTGTGATATTGATTACTACCAAATAATTAATTGATGATACCAATGTAATTGGATATTTAATGTAATTAGGTTTTAAGTTGATATCTCCCTAAAAGCTTTTGTGCGGATCCAATAGCATAGATAAGTTGTCTCAAATGTATCCACTAATATAATCAATCTTTTAAAAGAATAAAATAAAGTTATTTTTTAATAAACGAGAGTTAAAGGGTTTATGGTGCTCTTCCTCAAACGAAAACTATAAATTAACTTCACCGTATTCTCACGAATATGAGAATTATTCTAAATGAAGCTGATCCTTTCACAACCTAATATTAATGTTGCTCAGGGTAAAAAAAAAAAAAAAAAAAAAAAATCAACCAAATATTAACTATGAACACTACTCATATTTTCAATAGTGGATATATAAAGATAACTCAGCTATGCTAACTGATTGAATTTTTACTGTAGTCACCAAGATTTACTTTGTTAACCCTTATTTTATTTTATTTCAATAACTTTTTAACATAACTTTTCTATATTTATTATTATCTTTTTTTAACCAGTGGAAATACTCTCTTAATATTAATTAGGACTTTTGTTTATTTTTAGTTAAGTGTGCTTATTTACCTACTCTGTTGAGAGGTTTTAAGATTACTTGTCTGATATATAAATCAATTTGTGATATAACATATAAATTCAAATTAATTTTGGATTTTTTTTTTTTTTTTTTTTTTTTTTTTAGTTGAGTTTTAGTGATAGTTAAAATCCTTGTCGTGAAGCTGAAGTGTTAATTTCTTTCTAACATGTTCATTTTGGCTTTTACCGTGTTCTTCTCCAGGTTTATATGTTGTAAGTAGTCACGAAGGGGTTGAAGTCCGAGGTTTTGCTTCCACTACTGGAAGCATCTTCTGGTTTGTGGTGCATTGTGTTGACTCAAAGCAACTACTGAGTATATCTTGAGTTTACTTCGAGTCAAAATCACAATGCACCACACCCCTGAAGATGCTTCCACTACTGGAAGCATCTTCTGGTTTGTGGTGCATTGTGTTGACTCAAAGCAATTACTGAGTATATCTTGAGTTTAGTTCGAGTCAAAATCACAATGCACCACACACCTGTCAGAATCACAATGCTTCCAGTAGTGGAAGCGAAACATCGGACTTCATTCAACCCCTTTGTGATCCAGATTTCAGTGGAAAACCAAGTTATTGAATATGTATGGAAACATAACATTTCATGGAAAATTCAAATCTTTCTGTAAGGAGCTGTGCACACTGAAGAAACAAGTTTCATCAAACGTGAAACTTTAGTATCATGAAAACACTTGATTTAAAACATACAGAAAGGAGCACACTGCGTTTCTTGAAACTGTAGTTTCATTTGGTTTTATGAAACATGTATCACGCAACCAAAAAGTCAGGTTTCGTCGAAACCAAGTTGCACGTGATTTCATGTTTATTGTTTTTCTTATCATTTCAGTTTTGATTATTGTGTTTGTTTGGTGTTCAGTTGTTTGTGTCGTTGTTTATTTAAAATGAGTGCATTAAGGAGCATTTTATTAATTGAATGTGATAAATTGAATTAATTCATCTTTGTCAGAGGACACGATGAAACTGTCTGAAAAAGAGTTTCCTCTTTGTGCTCTGAAATGTGAAACTGGTTTTATGAAATTGGTTTCATGAAACCAGTTTCTTCAGTGTGCACAGCGCCTAAAAGAGCAAGTTTTTCAAATAATACCCTCTTATTGTATATTGAACTGAGCTAGATCCTAGAATTTTTTAGCCTTTCACTTTTTTTTTTTTAATAAATTGCTTTTTTTTCTTAGTTTTAAAGAAATAACAAAAAATGTATGTTAAAACTCAGTACTATGCTCAATTGTTTTTGGTACAATCATTTTGGGGGGAGGGGGGTATGAGTAAGTAGAGAATTTAGTAATAATCTGAATTCCACTTACTTAGTCACCAAGGGTAACCAAACTAAATATATCTTCAGGTATTATTCTTTTATGTACAGTGTTGTCCCACTTACATAATCTATGTTATAATGTCACCTAATACAAACAAAATCTTGTTATTTTTCTTATCACTAAAAGAGAGGATTTTACTTATCAAATTTCTGTTTATTTTTCATATACGTGTGGTTATAGAGAACTAATTCATCTTCTATTTTATCATCTGATCTTCTCTTAGGTTGTATTTTATTTCTTACCCAGCCAAACTTATTTCTATGCGCCTTTGATTCATATATTGATTGGCTATAGCTTATTTCTGCCTCTTTATCACATGTGTTATTATACAGAACCTATTAATTATCAAATTATATCAAGTTGTCCCTACTTCTGGACTTCACCTTTAATAGATGCACTTTGTCTTAGCTTCTCGCTGTTTAGTTTAAATATGTTCCAAAGATAGTTGGTAACCAGTTTATTTATATTTGTTTTGGATAAGCCTCTCTTAACAATTTATCACAATGTCAGGATATTTATATTTTTTTCTCTCATGTTAAGAAGTTCTATTTAGATACATTTCAAACTAGTTTTAAGTAAGTGAATAAAACACTATCGTTAGCGTTTTATATATCTATGGGTAGTAAACCTCGATAAACATTAAAGTATATATAGATTATTTTTTCTGATATATTTTTATAATTATTTAACAAAAACTATTATTGACTCGTTCACAACAGACAAACAATTGCGGCAGAACATAGTGTCTGGGGAATGAAAGAGTAAAACTTTAAAAAGCTTGGAGAAAGCGGAAAGTATGTATAGAACCACACTGATGCTAACTGTTAAATGTCTACTGGCTAACTGGTTAAATAGAATCTGAACCCTGGGCATGGGTATTAGAAAAAGTGAAGATGGGAGAGCACGTTCGCAGAACGTGGCCCAATGACTTGAGTAGCACCATGTTCCTGGTCTTTGGAGTGCCGTGAATGTTTTAGGACTCTTTAATTTAATGACTGCCTTGTGCATTATATTTGTTAGCTTTTTTAAATCATTATATTTCTAGCTTTTAGTACCAATAATTAAAGTTAAATAAAAACTTTAAATTTAGAAAGTGGGGGAAATGGAATTAATCTTCATACAGAGCTTCCAATTATTCCGTCTAAAATTGTATGTATTGACAGTATAATTATTTTAATAATTTTAGTAAAACATGAACACATGTTACTGTTTTAGTCACTAACTGGTACAAATAATTCCTTTAACTAGCTCTCTTCAATTTGCTAATTGCTAAGTGCAATAAATTAATATTGCTTTAAAGTTTGTTGAAAAGCTCAACTTTATTAGTTGTTTTTTTTAATGGGTGATATTTCAATTGTTTTGCACGTAAAATTATAGAATATTGGTAAAAATAGTTTTGTTCCCAATTTTTTTATTTATTTTTAGTTACTCTATTATTAATTTTCTAAAAGAGTTAAATTATTTCTACTACTGTTTCATTAACCTGTAAAAAATCAAAAAATAGCTCAAAACTAATTTTGAGAGAAACTATTATTTTTACTAAAATTTAGAAGTGAAACTATTTAGCATCTTTTTTATGACATAATCAGTCACATTTGCTCAATACCTTGTAAATTTTCCCATTTAGGATTTCTTTTTTTTTTTTTTGCAATTAAAACAGTAACATTTTATGACATTGCTTATATTGCAAGCAAATGAAATGGGTATTTACATATCTGATCCCGTAGAGATCTGGACAAAGTATTTATAAGAATGTGACCTTGGCGATGTTTTAAGTTATAACATAAATTGTTGTGTTACCTTCTTTGGCGTAACTTCCATGAACCAGACATTAAATATGAAATGCTCTTTTGAGAGCAATGAACTTACTTTTAAAAAAGATTTAAACTAATGTTAAGTCTGCTGAACAATTTTTTTTTAAAAAAAAAGAACAATTTGTCTTTACAAAACAGTGTTTTGTTTTTATTTGCCTTCTCTGGTATTTAATTTTAAATTAGTGTGAAATGATTAAAGATCTATAAAATTTTTTTGCGTAAAGCTCTTTAAATCAGTTTTAATGTGCTAGATTAATTTTTATCATTTAATTTTTTTTCTATTACATTTTTAAATTTATTTTTTGTTAGAGACAGTTGATTAACAATTAATAGCTAAACTTTACATTACATTAAATTGTGTATTTGTTTCCTGGAGAAACCTAATTTTTCTAATCCACTTGAAAGAAAGGCTTTCCTATTATTTTTTTTTTTTCTTAGAGAAACATTAATATCAGTATAGATCAAAGATCTATTGTATTGGATTTTGAAATGTTAACATTTTTTACACTTCTAAATTGATCAGAAAGCCAGAAATTGCATTGTTTCTGTAAAGAATTCTAGAGGTATTGCCTTTCATTCTGAGTTTGCTACAATCACTAACTAAATTACAGAAAATAAACAAATAGCTAACAATACTAAATTTGAAATGATGACATTTATCTTTTAGATTATTAAGAATTTTAGTAAATAATTCAAAGGGGCTATTCACAGCAAAATGTGTTAATCAGAAATGTGCTTAACGTGTTTAGTGGGTAAGATAATAATCTGGGATTTCTTATATCAATTAAGCTTAGAGCTTAAAAATGGTAAGACATATTTGCGGTAAGCATTTTTGCATATGCCCCCCAAAACTGAACATTTTCTTTAATTAAAAATGTACATTATCAACGACAAGGGTTTAACAAACATTTTTTTTGAGAAATAGATTGAAGCACTGGACATAAAGCATACATGCAATTACTTAAAGAAAAACATTTAGCGGGCAAAACCACTTTTATTTCAACTATTGGTTTGCTTAATGAAGAAATGTTCAATTCTTATGCCATTTTACTCCTTGTTCGCTGTTTTTTAAGAGGTAGACGACATTATAATCTTGTCATAAGTGCTAAATGCTCCCAAACCTTGATGAAACAACATTTCTTGATGTAATATTCTATTTTAAAATCTATAAATCTTTCTAAAATAAATAGGTCAATTAAATTTTAATACTAATTCTGTAAATTTTATATTAAGGTTGCATTAGAGAGCCTAGTTATTTTGTTTGATTTATTGTGAAACAACAAAATATATACCATTAAGAGAAAAAATTATATAAATATAATTCAGTAAGTGCCTTTAACATATGGTTGCCAGGTTTTAAATTATAAAACCAGGAAGTGTTCAAAATCTGGGACCAATTTAACTAATTCCGATGATACATTAACTAAAACAGTTACTCCACTTCTAAATGTTTGCCAACAAAATCAGAAATCGTTGAAGATTCTTTGGACAAAATTTAGTTTGCTACCTCATTTTTAAAATAAAAATGTAACAAAACTATAGGAAACATTTTTGTAGCACATAGGCAAGAAGTATAGTGTTCTTCTCAACTTTTTTGTTATTTATTTCAATATTTAAAAATCTTGGATAGGAGTTGAAATCCCTCATTACTCAATCAAAAACAGAGGAATATCTGTGAAAACCTGGATATACGGCAACCCATTTTAACGTACTTATTAATTTAGAAGGAAAGTATAAATAACATTTCTACTTCAGTTGTTTTAATTCATATGCTGATTATAATAGTTCAACTCTGTTTAGAAAATATATTATTAACATTATATATTTATTTGTGCATTTAAAACATTATATTGTTGATATTAGCAACTTTCTTTAATTATTATAATTGTTCAAAATCTTGTTTAAATTAATAATGATGTACTAATTTTAGTTCACTTTTATTAATTCTATTAAATTGTAATGGCATGTAATTTAATTGCATTATGGAAATTATAAATCCTCTCCTTTCTTATATTTCTTATACACATCTGGTGTTTAAAAATATTAGTATGACACAAAATGAGAGGCTAGCAATAATAAATTACACTATTTTTATTCACTTAACTTACAATAACTTAAATTTAGTATTTCACATTGAGAAAGGTGCCTAAACAATGTATCATTTTTGTCTCCAGAATAATGATAATCTATAATTTTTTATTATTAAGAATTTACTGTATTTATAGAGAGATAGAGAGAGAGATAGAAAATAGAGCTTAGTTTCACTTTTGCTGTGATTTTAAATAAATTTTAAGAAAGATAAAATAATTATTGATTGTAAAGGATGAGCAGTCAGGGGACTAATGTCAGAGAGGTTTAGGGCGCACAATCCAAACACCGACAATAATCTGGGTTCACTTCCTAGATAGATGTTTTAAACTATGATAAGCTTAAATAAATAAATATGTAAACTTTTTATTCTCACCTCCCCCAATAATGTCAATTATTGTGAGAAGAGAAAGAATGACAAATTAGTTTAGTTGTTTAATTACTTATCGGAAGCAAAAGTTACATTGTAACTCTGTTAAATAAAAGTACGTTTTTACTCAATAACCTGGAAATACTCAGTAATGATAAAAGGCATCTGCGAGAGAAGTTAAAATAGTTCCCGGAAAATGTAAATAAAAAGGCAAAAGTAATTTTAAACTGATATAACATCATGCCTAAGTACCTTGCAGTGCTGACCCAATACTGGACAACACCGTCTACAAGTTTATGTTGAATTAATTTTATAAAAAAAAAAAAATTTGCGAAGAATATTTTTCTGTTCACAAGAGCGTCCACTGAATCTGCATTCCATGACACATTTCATATCATATATTATATCTACCATCAGTGCAAAGAAGAAACTTAATAAATTAATGACACTAACTAATTTAGAGAAAGATTAAAATTAAATATGAAAATTTATTGGACTTTAATATCCCAATTACATAACTATACAATTACACTTTTATTATCTCTTTAAATATACAATATTAATTTTTATTCAAAAATAATTATTTATTATTCAATCTTGTATCGCTGATAAGAAGTTAATTCAGTAATGATTTGAAGTACCCCTCCCACTTTTCTGTATAAATTGTCATAATACTTTGCCACTATTCACCAATGCAATTTAAAAAAAAAACCCTACTAAAAACAAAAAAAAAGCTTAGTATGTATTTTTTTTTATATTGTTATCTTTTTTTTATATAAGTTGTGTATATTTTTTCAAAAATTCTTTTAATTTGTTTCTTATATTTATTTCAAGTTAAACGAGTGATTTATGACCATTATTCTGGGGTAAATATGTTATGGTTTTTCAAATAAGTTGTAGAATAGAAAACATAGTCTATGTAATTATTATTTATTCATATTTTGGGATGGCTTATTGTATTTAGTTGTTGAAAATATTTATTTTTCAAGTTATGTATTATATTTTTAAGCTCACTTCACTTGGTTACACTTATTTTATTAATCATCTAATAATATCAATCACGTTTGCTTTAGTCAGTAACATTTTACACACTAACATATAAGTGTTATTTACTTTTGAGTTCAATTTCCTTCTGTGCCTTGCAAGAAAATTCTGTTTTATCATTGTTCCTAGAGGGCATCTATTCTGGGTACATTTTTTGGATTTCTAGTTTTTCTAGGAACTGTCTCATTTTGGCTAAAATAGATTTGGGAAAATAAAGAAGAGATATATAAAAAAAGGTTAGGTGCCAGTTTCATTAACTCAGGTTGAGGATATAAATATATGTGTACATGTAAGTTGGAATATTCTTTAGAACTTTTCTGTAGAGAAAACAGCTCTGTAACGATCCCTTGTGCCGTTAATACATTGGCTTTAAAATAATAAAGCTGCCACAAGATAGTTATGTGTCCCTCAGAATATCATATCAGGAACAATTTATAAAGAAATATATACACTTAATATCAGATTTATATGGTGGTATGTAACCATATTTTTTTAAACAATTAGGCACCTGATATCAGTATGATGTCTGGTTAATGATCCATAATCTTGCATAATTTTAAATGTTTCATTTATTACTTTAATCATAAAATAATTTATTTATATTATTCATATATATAATCATTCTTATGCATACTTGTTGGTAATAAAAATAAATTAAAATTTGTGGTAACATTATGATATTTGTAACTATTTAGTAGTATCTGTGATACATAAAAAAAGTTTTTAATTTTACTAATTACAATATATTAACATTATTATTATTATTATTGAGTTTCAGATTATAAATTATAAACTTGGCAAAGATCATGAAATTTATTCATTGTATCGATTCGTTGTAACAATTGTTTGTATTAAAGCTATTATAGTTATTAGTAAAGGTGATAATGCTACCATTTTATATTATAATAATTTTCCAATTATGGTGTCTAGGTTATTACTCAAGAGGTTGATAATTTTTAAAAAAATGAGGTATATTTTACTTGTGTACATTTAAAAAAAAAAAAAAAAAATGTTGAGGTTGTCCAACATGTTCATATTCACTCAATTTAATGTGTGTGTTTGATTGTGTTCAACCGTGTCTTAAGAATGTAAGAACTTATTCTTTAAAGTTTATTTGATTATTTTTGGCAAGATAACATACACATATTAATTTAAAGCAATGTGGTATAATAAAATTATATACATTCTGTAAATATGTGATAATATTATCTATTTGCGTGGGTTCAGTAATAGTGTTTCCAAGGCATTTTATCTTGAATTGCTAAAAGTTTTTTATTTTTAACTGTAATAGATATTTCAGTGTACAAAACATAAAATTAGTATTTGGGAAAAAAATTGTCAAACCTTTTGAAAAAAATATTTTAATAAAAATAAGAAAATAAATTAATTATCTGTCTTAGTGTTTTTTGCTTTAATAAAATAAATATATATTTACATGTCAACAAGATATCAGTTTCAGCAATTGAGTTGTATTAATTGCTTCTATTTAAATTAAATAAAACTATTTTGGCGTGGCCTTAACAATTATTTTGTCTAATCCTTTTTTTAAAAGAGCCAAGCTGGTGTTGGTGAGGAGAGCTTTGAATTTATATTTATCAGTAGGAGTATTTATTTAACTATAAAATCTAGGGCTTAAGGGTTTTAACACGGAGCAGGAAGTGTTTTAACACGGAGCAGGAAGGGTTTTAACATGGATATGTTTTAGCTCTGGGGTACAAAAGAAATTTTCCTTCTAGCAAAAAACAACGTAAAAAATGTGACTCTTAAATATTGTGCCAGGAAGTTAGAATATAATAGGAGGTAGTAGTTGGTTGTTTTGACTGAGATTTTGTGGTACCTCTACATAATTATGACTACGAGAGGTTAAAAAAAGAAACACAATATTGTCAACACAATTTTTTTATAATTAAATAGACGCATTTCGACTTACAATGTCATCTTCAGTATGAGGGTTAACTTAGTAAGAGTGAATGCTGTACTAAGCTAACTATTTTACAAATTTTTATGGCAAACTAACAGTAAAAGGTGGGGTTAGACTAGGGTTGTGTCAGAAGGATTACGGCAGGAAAAAGGTAAGGGGTATGGAGTTAAGGATCCAAGTCGGAACCTAGTAAAGGTATGATTCAGGTAAACATTTTGTTTTTCAACTTCTAAACAATAAATCCTAATATTACTATAACTAAAATACCTTACAACTACCAGACATTATTTAAAAAAAAAAAAAATATATTGGTTTTACAAGAGCAAAGTTATTAAGATTAGATTTTTCCTTCCGTGATTCTTCTACCCACACAACCCTAGTCTAACTCCACCTTGTACTGTTAGTTTGCCATAAAAGTTTGTAAAATAGTTAGCTTAGTACAGCATTCACTCTTTCTAAGTTAACCCGCACACTGAAGATGACATTGTAAGTCAAAATGCATCTATTTAATTATAAAAAAATTGTGGTGACAATATTGTTGTGTTTCTTTTTTTAACCCTTTCAGGATGAAACCCGTGATATTACGCTAAACCGGGACTACATCCTAGGCCGAATGCCGTGATATCACGAAGCACCGGGACTGCCTTACAGGGCCGAATGCCGTGATATGTCGCCTTGCACTTTTCATACTGTTTTATCATTTTATGAATTTCTGGGTTGCAAAATGAAATATTCAAAGATATCTTGTAATATTTTAGGATGTAATAAAGATGTTTAACAAGATTCGATTGTATTTGGGTTGGCCGTTTTTAATTTATTGATATACATATATAGCGTACAGACTAAATCAGTTATTTTTTTCAACTCTTAATTTTTTTTACAAATAACAGAATTATGACGCTATTTTCGGAACTAGAGGATGTTTGAAAGTTTTTACTTTTACCCAGAAGGTGTCTTATCTATTCAATTATTTTATCTTTGTCATTTTAGAGCTATCTTCAGGGTTTAGCGAGAGGGTGTCAGCCTTGAAGACACCTCTGACCCTCTCGCCCGATAAGTCTAGTACTTTCGCCGATTCCCTTCGTATTTTTCGTTATCTACTTTTGCCCTTACACTTATCTCAAAATATACAATCTTGGTTATTATAAAAACAAACACGTATTCAGTCCGTATTTGACTTACACGTGCAATTATCTGTGTCAAAAAATTACGCAATATAATCGCAACTAATCGGTGTAACTATTGTTTGTTTGATTTAGACTTGTTTTTTTTTTTTCTTTTTAAATTTATTTACCCGACTTGTTTATTTTTGATTTCATTGCTAAATTATTGTTTTGCTTCCGAGCTTAACAAAGGTAACGGCGCGGCGGCTACGTGATCGTTTTAAAGAACGAAAAACTTTTAGGTCTCCAATTTCAAAAATTTCAAGACAGTAATCCGTTTCAGACATTTTTTTCAATTCATTTGTTCACAGGGTTTTTTCAATAAAATAATTTATTTTCAAATAAATGGCTCTGTGTATAGAAATTAAATAAAGTAAATTTAAAATAAATAATATATGAATGAACATATTACGCATTAATTATAACGCGCCCCCGCCTACAAAGAAGCATACTATGCTATATATGTATAAGCATACATTATACAATTTTAATAATAAAAGAAAACCAATGTGTTCACTTTTTCTCTCGTATAATGTATTTACAAAAAATACTTTTTAAAAATAATAATGAATTAATAAAAATATGAACAGGTAATTTGTATATATATATATAGAAATAAATCAATGCGAAAAAAATATTTCTATAAAAAAAAAACATTCAACATAATGGTACATTAATACAGATTATAAAAATATAATTGGATAATTTATAGAGTATGTAAAAATATAATAAATAGAGAATGATTAATAAAAGATCTAGTGAATGCATAGTAGACGCGAGGTAGAAAAGTATTCAGTCCAGGGATAGAACTACCTGTTCCTCCCGTACCGTCCCCACAACTACACAGTCTCTTACCAACTTCGTACTGAAAGGGTTAACCTCTCTAGTCATAATAAGAGGTAGGTTGGTTTTCTCTTGTATTCATTGTAGTACTATATTTCGCCGATGGAAGTACTAAATTTTATATAAAACTATATCCATGCTATAGTGGACCAAATGGTAAAAATAGATTAATGATTCATAATTTTGCCACCTTAAGATACATCTATTATATCAATTAGACAAATGTATACGGGTTTTCTCCCTTCATGGTAAAGCATTGAAATATAAATATGTGGATTCAAGCCCATAAACATCCATGATTCAATGTTTTTCCTTAAAATGGAGAAAATTACATTTTTTTTACATATATATATATATATATCAAAGGATTGAATAAGTAATGTAAATCAGTTTAATATTTTGAGAATATCTCCACTCAACATTCAAAAATGTAAATTAAAGAAAAGTCTGACTTTCTAAAGTCTGTAATTCATAATTACTTCGCCCAGCGTTTTCCATTTATCAGTTGTGATGTATCAGAGAAGGGACTAGGAGTGGTTTGACACACATTATGGAAGATGGTGCAGAAAGAGTAGCATTTGCTTCCACAATTTTAAGTATAGCAGAACAGAGGTATGTGTAAATAGGCCAAGAGGCACTTACTTTGGTGATCAGGGTAACCTAGTTCCATCAATATATTTTTGGGAAAGAATCTGTATTGGAAGCAGATCATCACTATTAGAGGATTTTTGGAACAAACAGGGACCTTTTAAAAATTACTAATGCACAATTCGTGAAGGAGGAGTTGAAATTATCTGGTTGTAAATATAAAATAAAGTACAGGGCAGGAGAGGAAAATGTATGTGCTGAAGATGTATGCTTTTATCAAGGCTCACTTTTGAAAATAAGGGGATGGAATTAAAGAAATAGGAGGAAAATAAAGTAGTAATGGCAGTAAAAGCAATAGTTGAGGAAAACGTAAGAACTCTTTATGATAGGAAAGAACTTCAAAGTGAGACATAAAATTGAAGACCTGGAAAAGATTTTAGGGTATACAGAGCATGGGTGGCCGAGGAAAAGTTTGCATGAGGAACTAGCTGAATATCATCTAAACTAGACATAGAAGACAGAATTTTGCTGAGGCTTGGGAAAATTATTGCACCGAACATTCGGATATGCCCTTCATAATGGTCATCCAGATATTACATTATGCGGGTTCTGCCAAGATATTATGTTTGGTGGCCAGGGATAAGTAAAGAATAGGAGTGGTAAGTAAACAAGTGTGTTATTTGTCAAGAAAAAAGAGATGAGATTCAAAAAGTACCACTATATCTAATGAAATTAAAAAAAAAAAAAAATAATAATACAAAAGAACATAAAAAATAAAAATAAATAATGATTAATTTATTTTTTCTTCACATCTTTACGCCGCACAACGCTTACTTAGCTATATGTTGAATAATTAAAGTTCTCTATTATATAATTAACCTTATCATGAGCATTAAGTTTCACATTTTTTATTTTTTCGTTTACTTATGTATGTATAACTCTTTTTTTTACAGTTAATAGTTTATACGGAAACTAACACAGTGGTTGTAAATTAAGATAAAGTTATAAATTGAGTTAGATGGGAGGAGGGAAAAATAAAAATAAATAATCAAACAACTGTTATTTTGTTTAATTTAAATAAGACATACATGTAGTTTAATTATAATCTAAATGTATTGAAGAAATCTTTTACAATCGTATATCCTATAAATTTACATGAGAGCAATTACTTAAAATAAATAAAAAAATTGCAACTAGCATCATTGCTCTGAGTATTTTAAAAATAAATTATTAAAAAATCCACACAAAATATGGAGTAATGATGAATAATTCCATAAGCTGATAGTAGAGTTCTTTGCTAATACATACACCATTAGAAACCATCTAAGTTAAACAATATCAGATTTTTTTTAAAAAATCCACAAAATAGGGAAATGTTGCTTCGAAAAGCAGAATAATAGGAATGTGAACTGATAGGGATATTTAAAAAAAAATAGACTTAACACTTTATCTGTGAGCAAGATTTTGATAAAGCCTTCTTTATAAAAAGGACACATTATTTTTTTAACATAAAATGTAAGGAGTAGTTACAATAATTAGTTAAGAACATATATGCAAAGTAATCTTCTTTTTTATATCATTATTGCAGTAAAATTTAATTGCGATAAGAATTGGTTTAAGCCTTTATCTTTTACATGCAATGAGAGCTGATATTCAGTACCCTGTAGCGATACAATATGCTTTTAAAACCAGAGATTTATGCTTTTACAAACCAAATTGTAATACTATTGACTAGTGTTGTCTTGCAATAATCCCCCCAAACATTTTGATTTTTGACTTTGACAGACAAAGCTATTTTACATTGAGACATGCTGAGTGAAATCATATTGTATTGTTGGTATGACTGATTGCACAAATTTAAGGAATATAATAAGATACATATGAACTCCTAATTCGCCTCCTCCTTCTAGCACTGTCTCAATGATCTTTTTCATTACCACAGCATGCCTGTAAATTAAAATATTTAAAGTATTATTGATGTGCTGTTTTGAATTTATTGGATAAATCCTTGCTTTCAATTTACTATGTTAGATAAACCTTTCACCTGTTGTTAACATTAATTTTTAATTGTATTTTATTTTAAACGAGGATTTTTGTTAGTAATTAACCATAAACATTATTACTAACGCATAATTTTCTTATTTTTTTTCTTTATTTTTAAAAAAAACGGATTTATAAAATGTTTTACGAATGTCAGTTGTGGACCACTTTTTGCATATTTTAGGCAGTTTACCTTGACTTAAGAACTAGCAACAATTAATGGAACCCTCTGGTGGAATGTAAGGTTTTTTTTAAATGACCAAGCTAAAATAAGATAATTCCAGAAAATTATTTAATATTACTTTTAATGGTAAAACTGCTGAACCAGAATGAGAAAATAGTACATTACGCGTCGAGTGCGGAAAGTAGCATTTTGCATGCGAGTGTGGAGTTTGCACCCGAGCGACAGGGTGGTAAAACCACACGAGCAATGCAAAATGTCGTTTTTGCACGAGTTGCGTACCGTACTTTATCTACGATTGTTAGATTTAAATAATAAATACAGAAACTAATAAACTTGCTGTATGTAAGTTCGTATCTCTCTCTTGATAAAGATGGCATTAATTCATTAGTTGTATTTTTTGCCGAATTAATTATTTCTGGAGGATTATTATTCTCCACACTTTCGTCAAAGTCACTTGATTCACTCATTGTTTTTCACTAAAAACTCGATATAAACAGTTACTTTAATAAAAGAACACCAAATTGGTTTTGTTAAATGTAAACAAACTCATTAATACAAGTACGTAAATAATCACTTTCTACGCATCTAAACAAAGATATAATGTTTATATTTCGTATCAATCGTAGATAAAATAACTTTTACCCTTGAATTTAATATAAATGCGTTAAAAAAGGCTTTATATGATATGAAAATCTCAAAAAATTATAATAATTATATAGTTAATTATAAGATTTTAATATAATATAATTTAATGTATTATAAAAAGGGGAACAGTTAGTAAAAAAAAGTATTTTTAAAGTGTAAAAAATTGCATATTAAAAATAATTATCATATAGAATAATGATTGTTCTGCTAAAAAAGTAACTAATGTAATGATATCAGTTATAAATTACTCATTTTAAAATGAAAGTTTTTTTTCAGTAAAAGGAATTTTACTGAAAAAAACAACTTCCTGGCAAGTCACTGATGAAGGATAACATAATATTATACAAGAGAGCATAACTTGGTGGCGTTATATTCATCACAAGAGTATGAGAGAAAGTTTCTGCCACAAAATCTTTTAACTCCAATCTTAACTACACCTCATGCCTGCACGAACCTCATAGTCCAGGAGATAGCGTGCAAAAAAGTGTCTGACTAACATCAAGCTAGAATTTTGTATACAAATCAATCTTTTAGTGCCTTTTAAGAATATGTGGTCGGCTAAGTTCGTCTGCGGGACATAGCTTGGCAGTAGGCGTTTGAAAAAAATAAACCGGTGGAGAGCGGCCATGTCTCACCAATTATGGTGGACAATATGATTTTCATGATCCTGAGTACAGAATTTGTTAGCACACCAACAATCAAGTCGATGTTATTTTCACACTTGATAGGTAAGTTATTCAAATATTACTAAAAATCAACGTGGTCACCTATCTAGGGACAAACTAACATCAACTTGATTTTTGGTCTACTAACTAATTCTGCACTCAGGATCATGAAAATCACATTGTCCACCATAATTGGTGAGACAAGGCCGCTCTCCACCGGTTTATTTTTTTCAAACGCCTACTGCCAAGATATGTCCCGCAGACGAACTTAGCCGACCACATATTCTTAAAAGGCGCTAAAAGATTGACTTGTATACAAAATTCTAGCTTGATGTTAGTCAGACATTTTTCTGCAAGCTATCTCCTGGACTATCATGTTTTTAGGAAAAAAATATGATTAATTATAATAATGTTATAAGTTACATCAGACTATATAATATACTTGTGTTACCTGCAAGGATGCACATTAGCCATAGGCATACCAGGTAGATGAGGGTGAGGCTCAACAGTGACAGTTTTCTTGGCATGATCTTGACTAACATCTTCATACATTTGTTTTACAGTCAATGGTTTCTGGTTCTGTAAAAAATATGCTAACTATCAAAGCAGAAAGTATATCAAATCTGATACCATCACCATCAGCATACCTAAATGTACCAATTATATTCATGTCTTGAAATAAAAAAAATGTTATTTCCTCCAGATCAGTAATACAATGCTTTTGTTAGAAACATGACAATATTTCCGCTATAGCATTCTAAATAAAAGAACCTATCAAAAAATGATTTTCCAACTTAAAGTCTGTCCAGCGGAAAATCGTATGACTCACAGATTGGCCAACCTCTCTGAGGGAAAAAATAAAGCCACTAGGTTTGTGGTTAGGGGGCCTCTCCCCTCCTCTAGAGACATTTATCATTGCCTAGTTTGCCCGACCTTTTGTCCGGGAAAATCTCTGTAGTTTTTTTAAAAGTTAAGAAGGCTGCTATCATTAGCTACAACATTCAATACATCATTTTAAAATTAAATAAGAATGATCATCTCACCTCATCATATCCAGTAAAAAATAGTCTGGGTGTCTGATAAAATTTGTCATAAGTTATGTGGAGATCATAGGTTCTAGTTTTAAGGATTTCACCATCATCCACGGTTTCATCTCCATTGCTACTAACAAGTTTTACTCCAGCCTGTACAGTAAAATTACAGTATCACTACTATTATTATTTCAACAAATTTATGTTTTGGATTTGAAACAGTAATTAACAAGATTTTATCAAATATGTCTTAAGCCTTCACTGGTGGAATAATTATTCCTGGAAATTTAAGGAGTTCTACTAGATCATAACACAAACAATAATTCCCAGAAAGGTAAGACATATTCTTAACAATTATTTTGTAGATGAAATTATATACCTCTACCTTACAATAGGCTAATACTTTATATTAGTATGGAAATAAATATAAATTGAAGCTACAAGATCATTAAAATAAATAATTTGAACTGATTTGTAATATGCATGCTCTTACATGGTCTTCCTCATCCAAGAGTCCACTTTCTTCAAATTCTTCCATATCAGCTGCTTCTTCATCATCTTCCTCCTCTGAAACCTCATTCTTTCCATCAAACATTTGAATTCCTGTCAGCTACAAAAAAATAATAGAAAATACACGATAATTTATATATTCCACTGATTCAATTAAAAAAAAAATATATATATATATATATTAAAAACTCAATAGAGCTCCTGAAGCTCTTCCTTTCCATCAATTACAGATTGAGGAGGAAACAGGACAGCTATACCTACTATGGGTCAATTAGACGAACTGTCAGGAGCTGGAGTGTACTATCACACCCTAGACATAAGATAAGCATTAGCTAAGGAAAACGCATGCAACCCTTTTTCAAGCTGAGATATATGCTACCCTTGCCTTTACTCAAACTATTCTGAGTAAAACACACAGCAAAATAGACAGATATATATATTATCTGGTCCGATAGTTAGGCAGCCATCAAATTACGACTTCACCCAAATTAGTTTCAGAATAAAAGAGAACTCTGGAGGCTCTTTCTGAAATAAATGAGGTACAACTGCTTTGAGTTCCAGGACATACGGGCATTGAGGGGAATGCAAGTATCTTTTTCTTCACAGAGAATTTCAGGAAACCTGGGAAAAATCTCCTAGCATGAGGCAATTCAAAATGTTTGAAAAGAGACCCTCTCATGGACTTATGAGACAACATATGATATACTTTAGGTTGAAAAGTGGACTTCAATGATTACTCTCCCTTTATTACTTAACCTTTAAGTTTGATCTTTTCTTACATAAGATGTTTAACCTTGTGCAAGCTAATGGCTTTGTCAAGCAGTAAGCCATTTGCTTGTCTGATCTAATATTTAATTCTTTCAGCTCTCCCTAGCTAACTCTCTCACAAAAAATGCTTGATACTAATTTGTTTAGTCCATTGGTATTCAGGGTTTTCAGATAGACGTACTGAAGCCTCTTTATCAACGTTTAGAATATGGATGGTTCTTAGTCTTGGAATTTTTGAAATCAGAGACATAAAAAAGTGTTGTTCCTCAGAACAATTTCATAGCTTCCATTACCTTTGGTCAGCTCGGAAGCAAAAATCACTTCTTTGAGGTAAATGAAACAAGAAAGAAAAAATATACATATAACTATAAATTTAGAATACCCACAGGTGGATCAGTCAAAGTCATTTCTGGAGATTCAGATTCGTTTAAAGAATTATGATGAGTATCAACCCAACCTCCTTCTCCATCATCAGCCTCTATAATTTTTTCCTGGTCTTCACAATATTCAATCTAATAACAAAATAAATAAATAAAATTACAACTCGTGATTAGATTATAATAACATCTTTTAGATTCTAAAACGACAATTTTCTTGCATTTTATGTGGTATTGAAAAGAGGGTTAATTGTAAGGCCCGACCTTTCCACTTACTAAATAATTATAAAACAATCTGATACGGGGCATGCAGAACTTTTCCTTCCCAAACTTAAACTTATAAATGGCAACCGATATTTTATTATGTGTGAATAATAATTTTGTTTGTCTGCTATAAGTAAAATAAAATTAAAATGTAAACAAACTCTTTCCTATATAAAAATAATGTACCCATTTGAAAAATATATATTATTTTATAAACACATATAAAGGTACTTATTTATTAGCTGCCCACCTCAAATCACTTTAATTTGTGAATATTTTTTTGTTTTAATAGTTAATTACACTAAGATATATTATCACCTTAATATGCAGAAGTGTAATGTTCCTTAGTCCCAAAGTTCTTTGGACTAATTATCTTATAGTCCTAATAGTTATTTGGGCTGAACTACAGAGTACGGTGCCCCTTCATATAGCGTCACCTCACGAGTGATATTCCTTTGTCCAAAAGTATTTTAAACAAAGCTATATTATCTCTGCAGTGAATAGAAATAAAAAAATATTATCTTTAAAGAATATAGAAGGAATTATATCCTTAAAAAATTAATCTAATAAAACATTTCGGGCAGGGTACACTGTAATTCGACCGTTATTTGGACAAAGGAATACTGTATAAATATACAGTGGATAACAATTCAATTTATGCCACATGGCACCTAATTTACTTTGTGTGGGTGAACAATTTAATGAATACCAACTCAATTAGGGTTATGAGTTTATTGGGCAAACATTAAAAACCAAAGTGCTATCGTTGTAACTATTATGTGTTTGGGTAACTATTACATTAACGGCAATGATTTTAAAATAATCAAGTCTGTAAATGTCTCTGTTTCGCAATAGCTAATGATCAAGACTAGAAACTAAAAACAATCTATGCTCATACCAAAATGTGAACAATATGAGAATGAAAACAAGATTTTAATTGTCTTACATTTTTCTTGCGACAAAGTGATGTACATGATGTACATACTTATTAAAACTTACAAACTTAATCACACTGACCTGCTTGCACCTCCTTGTGCAAGGTACATTCCTTGTGATAAGAAATTGCTTATTTTTGGGCAGATATGATTTTATGTTTGCTTCGTCTCCAGTTTGCCATTGCCAGGTAGGGCAATGATGAACTAAATGGTCACCAGCAGCAACAAATTCATCAGGAGTGATGACACCCGTTTCACGAAATTTAGATGTCTAAAAAAATAAATAAATGAAATGAAAACAAGGTAAACGACATAAGCAGTTGCCATGTCCTTGAGCCAAACCAGCAAATCACATTATTAAATGAGGTACCTTTAAAACAGGAGTTAGATATTCTGCAACACCCAACGCAGTGCCCTTGACGGAGTTAATTATGCTTTGCATTTTATCCCTCAACTAATGCTAGACTGATAATCAATTAATTGACAAGCACCAAGTTCTGCATAAATCTGGAGAGACAATTAAACACTTTCAAAATCATCAACTTAAACAATATTCTCATAAACTATCAGTTCAAAATTCGGATAAAACAACAAAATTAAACAGAATTTTCATTATTACAAATACGTTAGAGTAATGCGCGACATATTTCTCGTTTTTTCTTTGATTTATATATTTATCGTTATCAAATTTCATCACAGAAAGGATAGAAATTAGAAATGATAAAAATCAGTGTTGCTAGTTTACAAGTGACAGGTTATGTGTAAATAATGTTGGTAGCACTGATTTTTTGGGGCTTTGGGATTAACCTTGCGCTGATTCCAGTTGATCCCAAACTTTGCACTCGGAGCTCTTTATGTTCATAAATTTTTCTCATTTTCCACTTAATTTATTTTCCTTCTTAATTATTAATGTTTAAAACCATTTAAATTTATTATGATTGCATAAATCAAATGAAGTCTTCAATAAATTGTAAGTACATTAACGTTTTATCTTTTGTAATGGCTAACCTTTTTTCGTGAATTATAAAAAAATAGTTATAAAATGCCGTTTGCCTTTTCCAATGCCTTTTTTAGGCTTAATTTTTAGTTCTATGGTTAATTTTTACTCTTGTCTGTGAAACAAATAGAAGCTAGTTCTAATTTTTTCAGTTTCTATGCGAATTCAGAGTGGGTAGGTAACTAGTTTGAAGGTACTTGTTGGGAATTGCTTGATTTTAATTTTCTATCTACTGAATATTGGCTTTTGGCAGTTTTTCGGCACTTCCTAAGGAAACTCCCTATTATACTGAAAGGAGTTTGACTTTATTGTTGTATCAGAATATAATTATTTATCTTTAACTTGCAGCCGATCATGAGGTTAGAAATTTTACAGGCAAATCTACTTACATTCCTATTTTGTATTGTTATCCTTGCAATGGTATCATTATTGTTTTGTTTTGGTGTATAGCCAAAATCAAACGTCTAATTACTAACTCATTTGTACTTCGTCTACATTTGCTCTTCTTTTGTAGACTGATACTTAAGTCTCTCCTTGGGTATGAGTTATTATTGATGGATACACTGGCTAGTATAAGTTTTATAAGGTCGCAGCAAATTCTATATTTGTGATTTATTTGCTATGGTTTTCTTTTGAATTTGAGCTTTCTAACTTCGAAAGTTTATAAATTTCTCTAAGGTGTTTTATTTTTTCATAAAGTGATTCATGTGATAGGACATTTTCTCTCGGGCTCTCAAGAAACTATTAAAATTATCCTTACAATTTGAACCCTTTTCTAGGCTAATCTTAAGTTATTGCCAGGGTTGAGAATTAACTAGAATTAAGTATAACTACAGTACTTTATTTTTGTTACACTTTGTCAAACACTACTTTTGTATGATTAATGCATCAAAGAAATAATATAAGTGTGATTTGTATATATTGTAATTAATATCCCTTTGTCAAAAATACGTTGACTCGTAGCATTAACTTAAGATGTACCCTTTTCTATAATACTGCAAATAGTTCATAATAACTATATGCAACTTGGCTTTTGAGAACATTATCATCTTTTGTTCATATGAGTTTTAAAAGTCAAAACATGATCACTCAAACCATGTAGTTCATTGTACAATTGATGTTTCTCTTAACAATTTGGAGCTGCAAGTTGCTAAGTTTGGTCATGATATTATTTTTTGTTAAATTTCTTTTAACAAAATATATTTTCTCACAATCTTACTTCTTCAGCAGGTTAAATTTAGGTTTGTATAAGATCCTTTTTAAAAACACAAAATTGATAAATAACTATCCACTTAACAAATGTGTAGAAAGGTGTATTATATATTTAATATATATGAAACATTACTAGCTGGTATCTCGGCCATCATCATAAGATTTTTGAGTCTAGCTATGGTCAGGTTCTGATATTACCATGGCGCTTATCTAAAATTCATTCTCATCTAGAATACTCTCCTCCTAAATACACTATATCTCAAAAACCATCCCCAACCACTCACATTATTTATAGATAGTCGAATATTGTATAGATAAGGAATTGCTTTTATAATTCTACAAGAGTTTAAGGCCCTTTTTCCTACTTCAAAGAATCAAGAGTATTTGTTAGTTTCGTTCAATTATTTTTGTAACTCCTTCTTTCCAATTTTACTACCTAAGGATTTTAATTTAGATATGTATATATTTGTGGGTAATTACATTCTAAGACTTTTTTTTTATAATTTCAACTTCCTAAGGACTAAGGAGCAGTGGTGTACAAAGTGTGTCAGTTATCCCTGGCAAGAGTATATAACAAGTGCCTTCCTACTGTAGGTCTGGATTATTAATTCAAGAAATTTTAAAATGATTTTATATCACCTAATTACTTGCTTAATTGTTATGTTGCATTAGTACTAAATGTCAGCAGAAAATTTTAAGTTTACCAAGGTCTGAGACATAATAAATAAAAAATAAAAATTATATTATACTGCTCTTACAATTAGTATTTTCTCTGACAACTCAGATTGACCACCTATGTGAAGAAAAAAAATAAACACACTAGGCCTGGCCTGTTGAAGTTACTTTGTCAATGACATTTTTTTTTCTAGTTGGCCCTACCTTTTTGACCTCAAAGTCTCAAGCTGTCATTGGCTCTCCTCCCAATTTTTTCAATTTCCCCTCACTGGAAATTGACTTGAATTAATTCTAATATGTAAGACCAGAGTAGATGCATAATTTTACATTTGGAAAAAATAAAAATTATTAGCCTTGCCTGTTGGTCTAGAATTGAATTCATCGTTTAGACACTCTTCTTTTTATAATATTCTCCTAAAATTGGAAAGCTTTTGAACCAGTAGTTTAAAGTGGTTGTCAGGTCTCTTAACTAAAAATTCTTGGCCTTTCTTTAGATTGTTACTCCCCTTATAAAAAAAACCATAGGGGAGTAACAATCTAAAGAAGGTGTACGGAATGTTCTTCTTTAGACTGTTACTCCCCTTATGAAAACAGAAGTGTGATATTCCATTGTCCCAAAATACATTGGATTAAACATCCTTTTTCCTTAATAGTTATTTAGTCAAAGTCATTTTCATTCTAAATCAACATAGGGGAGTAGCAATCTAAAGAAGTACCAAATTCTTTAGGCTTTTTAATATATATTTATTTTATTTATTTATTTCCTTTATACAGATTTATTTACTTTTTTGTGAGCTAGTTACTGTGTTTATCATGCCTTATTCATATAATCTTCCTTTGTTCTTGAATGTACATAAATACAAATCAGAAAATATTCTATCCATCTTCCTTAATCCCTAATGGTGGTGTGGGAAAATTAATGTTAAGCCGTTTGTGAAAGGAAGGCAAGTGAATCTCTTTTACATTTCTAGGTAGTTGTGGAAGGGGTTATCTGTGGGTGTTTATCACAAAAAACATCATATTGTAATAGCCAACTTCCTTAACTCTGTCTTAGTATAATAGCTATCAATCTTCCATGTGTTTTATACTTCTAAGCCAAGTTAAAAACACTCTAGACTAACTTGAAGCTCTTTCAGGTCAGAATATTGTGTTGAGGTATTTCTGTTTGTCTTCTTTTTTCTTTATAATTGAGAAAGATTGTTAAATTAGTTAATAAATAAAGATGATATTTTTCTTCTAACATCTATGCAAGAAATGTTACAATTCCTGTTGCCTTTGTTATGGTGCTTTCTTCTTTATCTTAGTTATTATTCTGGGTGTTTCCAGTGAAACCTGTTTATTTTTTACTATCCAATTTAACAGCTGATGTCATCCAAATGTAACAGAAAGCTTAACTGACGTTTAAGTGTCTTAAATCATTGATAACTTACATTTTCTACATTGCTGTGTAGAAAATATACTGTCATAACATTGCCTACTGGACAAATACATTTATTGTATTGGCATGTTTTAAGCCACCATCTCTTTAATTGTGTTGGGTTTAAATAATTAGCAATGAAAATAGCAATGTCTGCCCCTTTTGTTCAACAGTTTATTTTATGTTTACTTATTTTATTTTAATTTTACTTATTTATATTTAATTAATTTGATTAGATTAAGTATAACTGAGAATATAACACTAGTTTGGATATATTGGTTTCCTGTAAGAGAACAATATATTCTCATTGTAGAAAAGGGTATGTTAAGTCACTATTGGGGGGAGGGGGGCACAGGATCTACAGTATTAATTGTAGAATAAAGAATAAAATCTAATAGATGTGGTGCTCTCATTTCATTGTGTCAATACCTCTCCAAGCTCTTCCTCTCTCCCCTCTTCACTGTTGTCCCTCTCCCCCCTTCATAACATTCATTCAAAATAACACACAAATAAAATATAAATATCAGATTTAAACTAAACTAGAAATTAATATAAGAAATAATGTTTCAACTATTATTGTCATTGAATAAAAATTTCAGGACTATTTTTTTTTTATTCTTAATATAATAAATATTTATTAATTAGGAATAGTCAGTTTATTTTTTTAAATATCACCAGATTTAAGTTAGAATGCCAAGTAACATTTAAAATTAAACTATTTTGCAAATGATAATACCTACCCTAAATCAACAATTTAGTAAAAGATCCAAGACACTTTCTTCTACGAACATTGTTGATCTATTAGATTTCTTAGTAGTCTTATCACGATTTACAGCATTTTTCCTTTCTCCTAATTCAATATAATGACCTTTTAACCCTCAAATGATAATGGTAATTGGATAGCTGGTATTACTAAATTGTCGTCTAAATGCTTAGAAAAGGAAGTTTTTTGGTTGAAACTACACTCTTATAAACAGAAAGCTATTAAGAACTTATTATTCATTTTTTTTAAATGAGATATAAAAACATTTGATGAAAAATAAGTTGGTAGGAAATTAAGTGAACATTACTACTTCGGTAGTCATCACATTTCTAATGCTGTATTGGTATACAGTAGTCTCGATAGTCTGAGCTCCGATAATCCGAGTCAAAAGAGAGTTCATGGAAAGAAGGAGGCGGAGTAGCTTCCTTAAATTAAACACAATTAAGACAGGACAGTGTTAGTAGAGAGTACAGTATCCGTATGATTTCATGGAATTCCTTTCCTGTGTGAGCACCTGTCTTCACATTAAAATTCAGGGAAGCCTAGTAATTTATTTCTTCTCCTTCAGTTTTAAGAAAGATCTTAAACCGATAGCATCGCGTAACATTTTTATAATGAGTAAACGAAAACATACCGAACTTCCTTTAGCTGTGAAAATAGATGCGTTGTTGCGCATAGATAAAGTTGTGTCACTGAAAACAATTGCTCGGGAGTTAAGTGTGTAAGAGTGGGGTATTTATAAGTATTATTTTTCAATAAATGGTTAAAAATTAGAATTCCAAATTTACATTTCTTGTAAATTTCCAATAATCCGAGTTAGTGCCGACCCCATCCAACTCGGATTATAGAGACAACTATATATCTCAATAGTTAATTGTTCCTATTGAAATTAACTCCTAAAAACCAATGAAAAAGGGAACCAATTAAAAAGGTTCCACTTAGAACTCCTTTAGGAACAATGCAATCAATAAAAAGGCAACATGGGCTTTCACCATCACATACTAGCGTGGAAGGTTAAGGGTCTAACTGTGCTCGTCAATTTGACTACCGTCGCTCGTACATTGTATTCTCCTGTATATGTATTGCCCTACAACAATATGATGTGTTAGATACGCTAACACTATTCAAATTTCAAATTATAGTATGATGTGTTCATACATGTGTATGTATGTTTATAATAAAAAGAAACAAAATGAAAAAAAATATTAAACATTTAATAATTTTAAATGTTTTGTAGTTTATATTCATCTCAATTGCTCTGCCACTTATAAGAAAAAATGTTTTATTTCAATTACAAAAACCCGAAATTCATCGATACTCATAATTTACTGACTTTGACACACCCATCACCGAATTTGAAAACTAACACAAAATTTATTTGTACAATCCTTAAAATATTCAATAAATATATTTAATATTATGTATTAAAAAATTCCAGCGATAATTCCAAGTAAGAAAAAAAGTCGGCTTAAGGAGATAGGTGTAATTCACAGAGTTAAACAGAAACCGGTCTCACAAGAGGCAGAATAGATAAACGCTATCGTCTTGTCTCACCGGGCTCTCCCTTAGGTGTCCGTATTTCAAAGCCTAGATAAAGGGCTCTCACCTGGGTGTCTCAATTTTATATCAGACCCCTCAACATTTTCGCCACCTTAATTAAAGTGTATGTATTTTGTTTATTCTGAGGAGCTTTTTGTGTTAACCCTAGAACACTACCGTGCGTCAAAGTGACGCATTGAATTGATAAAAATGGTTGCCAGTCCCCCACCACTACATCTAATAGTTCTCAATGTTCCCATATGTCTATTTTTTATAATAATTATTTTTCGATGCTAAAATTACTGTGAATAGATGTTTCCTGAAAGTAAAATTGTGTTCCTCTAGTTATTAATATACAAATATGTACCTATTTTTTATTAAAAATGTTCATGATTTGCCTAATTATTTATTTTAAACCAAACTAATACTGACTTTTTAAGTAACTTAATATATTTAGAGACTAAACAATAGTATAATTTAAAACAGATCCAATGATAGTCACAGACATATCAGTAGTAACTAGAAACTAATACTTATCAGTAGTATTCTAGGGTTAAGCGATTTTTGTTTCGTGTTAAAAGAAAAAATGTATGAAAATACCTAGTATTTTGTCGGTATCGAAGTATTATTTTGTGTAAACCGATTTTTCATGTAAGTGTTGTTGTTTTAAATAGTTTTCACTGATTTAAATAATGACAAAAGTTATTTCTATTGTAGCTCTACTTGGCTAATTTGTGTATTTTTATTATACAAAAAGATTATGATAGAGGAATTAAACATCTCATCTATAACTTGATAATAATTTATTTTAAGTTAACTTGCTAAATATGTTTATTAAAATAAAGTTGGTTTTTTTTTAACAGGAAATGATGATAGCCACAGTCACACAGGAAAACGTCATGTTGTCTAACGGTGGCAACGGATCTGTTAACTGTATCAATGGTGATTCCAGTACATGTCATAATAATGTCAGGGGTGCCAATGGCCAGCAAATTGCACATCAGCCTCCAGTTGAGGAGGACAACCAACCTGAAATTGATATTGTTATTAATAACGTAGTCTGTAGCTTTAGTGTCAGATGTCATTTAAATTTAAGGCAAATCGCTCTCAGTGGAACCAATGTTGAATACAGACGTGAGAATGGGGTAAGCATATTTTATAACTTTTAATGTTTGTATTAGACTCACTATTTGGTGAAGTAATTTTTGGTATGTGGTAAAGTACTGAATTATACTAATATTTTTGTCTTGTGAAAAAGTACTTGGTGCTGCGGAGAAACTTGCTTTTTTCCTAAGTACATAAGAAAAAACTTTTCATGGTAAAATTTTGGTTGTTTTTGCTAGTAGCAATATAACATGGGAAGTTTTAAATTATACAATTTTAAAAATAATATCTTTTAAGTAATGACTGCTGATTTTGATGCATTGATTTTCTGAAGTTTCTGATAATTCTCTCCAGCATAGCAACCGGTATGCGTGTTTTTTAGGGATTTGAGACGGTTGCAGTTTACAAATTGACAGTTGTGGGAAGGTTGTTGTAAGAGCAAGTTTCACTGCCAGTGTTGCATTACTAATTGTATAGTAACTGTTAGAGGTATAATTATGGGAAGAAATGTATTAATATTGTGCATTTGGCACAAAGACAAACTGGATTCTCTTTATTTGCATAAATCATTTTTAAAAAGCCTTTTTAAATAAATTGATTTTATTTACATTTGTTACAGTGTGATTTACATTAAAATATATATTAGATTATTTTAGATTTTACTTAGTACATACCACTATTCCTTTAAATTTTATTGGTATTCCATATTTTTTGTGATTTATGTGTTTTTATAGATGCTTACAATGAAATTACGCAGACCATACACAACTGCTTCTATTTGGTCTTCTGGTAAAATTACATGCACCGGTGCTACAAGTGAAGTTGAATCAAAAATCGCCGCTCGTCGCTATGCCCGGACTCTACAAAAGTTAGGCTTTCAAACCAAATTTACTAACTTCAGAATAGTTAATGTTCTGGGAACATGTTCTATGCCTTTTGCTATTAAGATTACGCTCTTCTCAGAGAAGCATAGGGAAGCAGAGTACGTATTTTTATTTTTCTATTTGAAAACTTAAATAGTTGTTCGTGGGTAAATACCTCCTATGTGTCTATTTTAGTGAAAACGAGGTTTTGTATAAGGTCCCCTCTTTTAGATGGTAAAATCTCCAATGTGATAAATATAAAAAAAAAAAAAAAAAAAAAAAAAAAAAATTGAACACCTACATGAGGTATTCACTAACATTCAAACTTTCGTTTGGCTTTCCTGCAAAATTTCATTTTTTACACTTACGAGATATTTTCCCACGAAATACATCTTATAGAAGCATTAATATTGAAGTTATTAGATAATAATCAATTTTATCCTTCTAAAAATAAATTATTGATTAGTGAAATAGTTTGATCAGATATAATCCTTTTTGTTATTATTATTATCATTTATTATTTTAGCTATGAACCAGAATTGCATCCTGGTGTTACTTATAAAATTAAAACATACAGAGCTACTTTAAAAATATTTTCAACTGGAAGCATTACTGTTACTGGTAAGTGTTGTTATTTATATGTTGTATTTTTTTCTTAACAAATGTTTCCTAACTGCCCGAGGGTAATTAATTTCTTTTGTGAGTATGTAAAAAAAAGAGGGACATGATTTTTCTCCCTTATACTGTTGAACTAACCGTAATCTACAGTATAAGCACACTAACAATATGCTGATACCGTGGTACCTCAATAACTTTAAATTCAAGTAAATATGTTTTTACTTCGTTATTGTTAGCAATTTCTAATTAACAAGGGGGAAATAAACCATATTGACTAACCAAGAATTTAGAAGGGTATCAAGGTTCCACTATATATTATATAAGAGGGCTCTTCGGAAAGTAACTTCTGATTGGCCACTGTGCGGGAAGTAGTAGGACTAGCGACACCATTTTGCACTGACATACACGGTAGGAAAATCAGCATCAAGCCACGGTCAAATGAATGTCGTACGAGCACTAGTTTGGTTTTTATAGCAGCTTGAAATGTGCGCTCCTAAAGAACTTCCGTCCAAATGCAAAGTGTGAGTTTTTTGGTGCTCGGTAAAACTTTGGTGTCGCTAGTCCCACTGCTTCCAGCACAGTGGCCAATCGGAGGTTACTTTCCGAATAGCCCTCGTATAAACTTCAATATGAAGAAATTTACTTTTTCTTTATAAAAATTATACTTACTTATTTATCTTAATATGTTAATTTTAGATATACAAAAGTGTTTTAAACTAAATGATGATGTATTTACATGTCCCTCTGTAATTTATTATTCATGTATAATATGTTATTTGTTTAATTTAGCTCCCAGTGTTGGTGACGTTCAGCAAGCCATCGAGTATATTTATCCACTAGTCTATGAATTTCGCAAAGATAAAACAGTTCAGGATGAAATAGCTCAGAGTGAACTAATCTCTCGAAAACGCAAAAACAATACAGAAAGTTCCTCGGAAAGTGAAGGTGAAGCCTCGTAAACCTACGAAAAAACCCTGGTCTAATTCCATTCGAATATGGATTTTTTTTTTTATTTATAAATATTCTTTCTGTTTGTCTCCGATGTTATTTATTTATTTATATTTTTTCTTATTGGACATTTTATTATTAAATTTCATCGTCATTTGTTTAAATATTGCCAATTTATTTGAATAATTTAATTTCTAAAAAAAAAAAAAAAAAAAAAAATGACGCTGTTTATTTTATTTTTTTAATTTTATTTATAAATTTAGACTGAGAGTGAGAGGAGTGATAAATATTGATTAATTTAATCACAAGTTAAGAAGAAAAGACTTTGCTTAAACATTTTCTAGCTTGTGTTTTTTGTATGATCGTGATTATTTTTTATGATATTATTTGACAAGAAACCATTACTTTACCGGTCTTTTTAAGTTTATTTTGTTATTTAAATTATATGTATACATTATTATTTTTTTTTACTTATTAGTATAAAATTTAAAAATAGTTTGTTAATATAAATTAAAGAAAAAGTTAACTATTCTTTAAACACTATAATTTTACTTATTGATTTTTTTTTTTTTTTTTACATTTTTCAAGAATTTTTTATTTGATTATTCTGATTTTTTTTTTTTTTTTTTTTTTTTTTATTTGTAAAATCATCAGGTTTAAAACCTAAATATTAAATCTATACCTTTTTGATTTTAATTATTTTTGTTATATTATTATTTAAATAGATTTCTAGAATCAGGTGCTATATTTAATTAGCTTTGATTTCAAATGGCTAAAATTAAATTAATGGATCTCTTTCATTAGTTATTTTAAATTCATTCTCTCACTCTCCTATTCAATTCATTAAAGTTTATTTCAAAATATTATTTTTTGACTATTTCGGACTGATATACTATATTTATAATTTTTTTCTCCAACTACACGGTGCAATATTACCAGATTTTTTTTTTTTCTGTTTATATGAGAATTTTGTGAGATTTCAGTGTCTTTAAGATGAGGGTGAATTATTTTTTAGAATCGTATGAATATTTCTGTCCATATAGATGTTATAAAAAGTGGGAAGTTAATACATCTAATAAAAGGTTTGGTGAGATATTTTTCTTTGTACAATATTTTCTTTCGTTCTTCCCATGGAAATTAATTCAATATTGTCATCATAAGAATGTGTGTTTGGATGTATCTAGTTATATAAATGAATGTTTTCTCTCTTTTTTAAAATGAAAACTCAAATTTGTTTTTTTGTTTATATATAGTTACTATGCCTTATTAAAGACATTTGTGTCTCTCTGAGTTTTCAACTCTGGTTTTATTTGAAGGCACTTTGTTTAAGATTTGCTTAATCTTACTCATTTCTTTTAAGATTTGTACCTAAATAAAAACATTTAAGTAAATAAATAAAAAGATTTAAGCATAATTAATTTTAAGTTATGCTAAATAATAAAATAAGAGACTGGTAAATTATAAAAATGGGTTTGTTGCCCAAGTTATAGCGAACAAGTTTTCATTTTTTAATGTCAGGCTAAAATTTTATTTATTCACTCTACTTCTTTATTTATTATATTTATTTTCCTTCTATTTCTGTTTATTTTCTTTATATTAGAGCTGGAAAGGTTTTATATATATATATGTATATTGCGGACCAAATTCAATTTAATATAACAATATTATTTATCTCTTGATTAGATGTCATAATTTCTGATTTTACAATGAAAATGCTAATTTAGGAGGGACAAAGAATTGTTATTTTTTTGACCAGCACAAATCGATGTGTTTTTTGTTGACAGCATTTATTCTTTTTTGCCTAATAGAAAAAAATCAATAAATAATTTTGAAGAATGTGATTAATGTGATACTAAAAAAATATTGTAAGCTAGTTAATTAGGCAGAAGAGTTTCTTGCTTCCAGCTCCATGATTAATTTGAGATTGTTTTGGTTGTAATTAAAGCCAAAATATTTTCCGCTGTGTGTTTCAAACCATATTTCTGAGTGTATTTAAAAATGTGAACACCTAATGTTTGTGAGTTTTGTGGCTCATATTAATACTAACTAATATTTATAACATAATAAAAATAGTCAGTTTTATTAATTAAAAACCATAGGAATTGTTTCATACCTAATTAAACTTGCTTACTTTACATATCATCCAATTAAAATGGTAATATGTTGGACACAAATGTGAGCATTAGTTTTCAGTAGTCCAAACATCTTTGTATGACAAATTTCCTATTGTGGTTTGAAAACAAAAACAAAAAAAAAATACTTAATAAAAATGAAAATAAAGTAGTCTTCTGAAAGCCTGTTTATCAAGAAATAAAGGTGACTTACCGATGACTTAATTTTTTTCTCTTAGCTTCTCATTATAAAGTAATAGGAACCTTACGTTCAACCCCCTTTACTCTAAGTAAAACTTTTTATCTTTTTTAAAAATAACTTTATTTCTTTTAAAAATGAAATCGTTGTATACTGAAGATTATATTGTGCTATTGCAGTTTTATTGTTTTAAGCAGTATACACAGTTTTATATTATTAGTGTGTGTAATAATTGAGAGTGGTAGTTTTATTCTTGATATTTCAGATAAAAATTGTCTTACTTTTTCAGTATAAATATATATATATATATATATATATATATATATATATATATATATATATTATATTATATTATATGTATACAAATTGGTTTCTAAGATTTTGTTAAATTTATACTAAATACAACTCAAATACTAAAATTAAGTAATGTGTATTGTCATACCAAAAATAAAATGAGTGTGGTAAAATAAATTACCATTAGTGGTCATAACTGTCCTGTTTTTTGTTTTATTTATTTATTTTTTTTGTTATTTTATCCCGTTGAATCTATATGCAGATAGGGATATTTGGTTTGTAATGTTCTCTCATTAGAATATTTGAATTGAATATAATTCTAAAAAGTTAAATAACATAACTAATGTGACATGATTTTAAGTGTATTGTTATTAGGATAAAAAAAGTTTTTTCATAAATTATAGCAAGGTTTCAGCCTCCTGACCATCTTCAATGCTGGGAAAAGCTAAGGTTTAAGAGATATAATTTCATTTTTTTATCTTGTTACCTATATTAACCACTTGCACACCTTTTTTGCAATAAGTTTTATATTTATGCTCTTTTTTTATTATTTAACCATACTTACTGTCTTATCCTTTTTTATAATTCTTTATCCTCTACCTCATAGTAGAGTAGAATACTTTTCATTTGGAACCTTTTTTTTAAGTTAAATAAATTATTTGATATTTAGTCCTTTTCCCCCCTAACATGTATTTTTTTCCTGTTTTTCAGTTTAATTTAATTCTTTGTTTTACTTGTAATATTCTAACTTAAATATTTAATAATTAAGAAAAAAAATCATAATTGTATAATTACTTTTTTCTTTTTTTAAGAAAAGTGTATGAAGTCACATAATATCTAATTGTATGTATATTGATTAAAATATTAATGAGTATTCAAATATCTATACAATTAATACATAATATATAAATTAGTATTTATATAAACCACCTTCAATTATACTAATTCAGTTTTGTTTTTTTTGTTCAAGAGATAAATTTGTTTTTCTTTTTACAGTCCTGAATACTTAAATTCTAAGTAACTAAAACTATTTTATTATTTTGTAACTTCTGTGTGAATCATATCCGTTTCTCTAGTATATCCTTAAGTTAACTACCCTTGTCATTGTAATGCATTTAACATCCTCTGTTTTATAACTATTATGCTCTTATTCTTTTATAGTGACTCTGTGATGGTGATGCCTTAAAATCTCTTATTACTATAACGTAGCTGTATTTATTATCAAGAGCTTATCTCCTAATGTATTCTAAATTTGCTGGCTTTTCTTTTATATATTTTAATAAGTTTTTTTTTTTTTTTTAATGGTTTCCAATAATTAAGATATGATTTTCATTTATAAAGCCACACCATAATTTATTTAATATAACAAGAGACAATCAAGATTAATAAGTTTTAACAGTCTGAGTATCAAAAGGCAGACGAGTTCTGAGGTATAAGATATAATTAACAAGAACTATATCAGTTGAGCTTCCTATGTCATACCTTTAGAAACCTTTTTTTTTATATAAAATCTATAATTTATTGTGACAATTGTTGGAATAATTAATTTTATTATTATTTTTTAGGATACTCATTAGAATATTTTGTCTTATTTTGTTTCATGTGGCAGATCCCTCCCCTCTAGTTTAATGAGTGTAAATTGAGCCAATGAAAAAGTATTCTGTCTTAATATATATTTATTTATCCTCGTTATTCCACTTTATTCCCCGAGTGTTGAGTTTCTTTCTTTTTTTTTATTTGTACATTATTGTTCTATTTTATTTTTTTAGTTTGTTGTAAAACTGAATCCCTTTTATGCCAAAGTTAAATGATTTCGTATTATTTATGGGAAAAAAAGCCTGACATATTATTGCGTTTCATTATTATTGTTTTTTTTTTCCTTGTTTTGTATATAATTATTGTAATAAGTTTTTTGTGCGTTATTTTACCTATAGTAAGTATTCGTTAATTATAATTTGTTTAGAATTTTTTTAGTTCCTTATATTGAAAAGTAAAAAAAAAAAAAATTAAAAAAAAAAAAAAAAAAAAAAAAATAGGAAAAAATATATTATATTTATGTCTAAAATTATGACTCACATTTTTTTTTTCTTTATTTCTTTTTTTTTCATGTGGAAAACAAATTTGATTTTGAGAATTTATTTGTTCAATATTAAATACAATAATTGATGGTAAATTATTTTATAATGAATTAAACACAAAACTAAGTAAATTTTACACAGCTCATAATTTTATATTGGATTTTTTTTTATAATATTGTCGCTTAGAATGTGAGGGGTTAACAAATTTAAGTTAGTTTTTTAGTAATTCCTTGTGAATAAGACTCCATGAAAAATCCTTTTATTGATATCCAGATGATAATAATAATTGTATACAGGGCTATTCATATTTTACTATGATATTGATGAATAGTACTAGGACAATCATGGCAGTTGGGAAGAAAGATGACCACATCATACCTTGAAAGAGTAGGCCATCCATGTCACCTTTAAAAAGGTGTTTTTAGGCTTATAAAGGTATATTGATCACCCCTTAGTGGTAATTTGTTGTAACATGATTGACATCAAATTATTAGTCCATTTAGAAGGTTTATAGATCTGCTTAAAATGCTGTTAGCAATAGTTGCTATTTTGCTATTGCATTAAACTAACCTTAGGTTTAAATAAAATTGTGCAAACTGTCTCAAAATTTTTATTGCTGAAAACTATAAATGTGGTTAGTTTAAATATATTCTATTTCAATTTTTTCATTAATTCTCTTATTTACAATTTTCCATTTCAATTTTTTATTATATTTAAAAAAAAATACATTGGATCAATATTATTATTATTTTTTAATTAAAAACAACTTGACTAAATTAAAATTACGCCGCAAGCTAAAAAATATGTGATGCAATATTCAATAGTGTTATCCTTAATTTATATATTCATACCTTTTTTTTTAGTTTACATCTACGTGTATATGAAGTGTTGCTTTTTGTTGTTGTTGTTTAAAACTAGCACTACCCCAGAGGCATTCAGTTAGCTTATCATTGATATCTAACAAATGAATTGTGTTAAATTTACTTCCGTTCTGATCATTCATTATTATCAACTTAATTCAATTGTTGTGTTTAATTTTTGGGCAATTATTATGACAATATATTTTTAAATCAGAAAGCTGAATTCATTATAAAGGTAAAACTATAGTTTAATGAAGTGTGCATTTATTAAACTAACCTTTAATTTGAAAAAAATGGGAAAAGAAATTCTTTTTTTATTTTGAATTTTCCTAATGTAACCAATAAAATGTGTGTAGGTATTTTTTTTATAGTCAATTTTTACAACTGCGTTCGTTATTACACAGTTTCACCAATGAATTTACATGTTAATTGATAGCAATAGATTGTTAAGATTCAAATATGTTAGATATTATCGTTCAAATGCATGAGCAATCCATACTATTAGTGACAGGACTTATATGTGTAAATTTTCTGGATATTTCTTTTGATGTTACTTTAAATTGGTCCTATAAAAAGATAAACAAGAATTTAATGTTTATTTGTGTCATGTGGTTTGTTCTTTTGATCATTACTTATTGTTTAATTTTTTTTTCTTGTAGCATTGTGTAATTACTGTGTTAGTTCATCCTAATCCTTCAACTCAGCTCTGAATATTAATATAGTAAATGATGTAATAATGATTGCAACTGCAAAAAAAGCGATATCCACAAGCAAATTTGATAACTGCTTCAGTTAAATCAGATCTGCCTTATAATTAACTCATTTTTCCTAAAGCCTTCTTTTATAAGGATTTTGTACAGTTTTTGATTAAATGAAACAAAAAATGTGTAATTCTTGTGTTCTTTATTTATTGCTTCCTAAACATATTTTTAGAACTTATAAACTGTATAGTTTAGTTTTACAACAAATTGTTAACATTACAAAATAACCATTTTCATAGCTCAAGATGAACAATTGAGGATGTTCAAAACTGTCAATTATGTACATATTTAAAAAAGTCTACCAATTAGTGTTGCACATAGCTTTCTCGTGTATTATTAGCCAAATACCCACCATAAGCCTAAAATAATGTCATCCCATTGTTAGACCTGTTTTGATCCCCAATGGGAAAAATATTTTTATTAAATTTTAAATGTGTGCAGACAGTTGAAATTGATAAGAACCATCTGTGCCCCCCCCCCCCCCTTTGACATGTCATCTAAATTTTTAAAAAAATTGGATGCGTATTTTAAAGATGTAGGTGTTGTTAAAAAAAAAACAGGGTGATGGTGGATGACGGAACAGTGGGATAACTATGACCTACCATCCAAATTTAATAGATTAGTTGATTATATAAGATTAGAATTCAGCAGTTTTCAAGGTAGTATTACTATAAGGCTATTTATTTCATCAAATATTTTCTGCCCTTGACAACTTCTGTTATCTCAATACTCAAATAAGATCTTCTTTAAAGACCTTTAATTTAGTAGGTGTACGAGGTGTTGGGTTACATGCAAGGAATATCATATGTCATGTTATGAGTACTATGCGTGGAAAAATGGATCTTGGGTCTAAGTTTCAAACTAACTATTGACTTTACCTTCATCGGTGTATTCTAGGCAGAATCCCCTGATCCGGCCTTTTCTACCTTTTAAGGTAAATAATTCTAATAATAATAAATTATCATTTGGGAGAATATCACCATAAAAAGGAATGAAAGAAAATTAGGTTGAATGGTAAAAAGGCCTATTGAGGATTTAGTATATTATTGCAAGGTAGTAAAGGCTGGAACTCCTAGAGGAACATTGATGTACCTCACAGTAAGTCAATAATTACTTTGAAACTTCGACCCAAGATCCATTTTTCCACGCACATTCTTTTGGGGTGCCAACAGTGTATGCCTGGGGCACTATTTTGGCCAAGTCAAACATTTGTACAGACCTAAAGGAAGAAACAATTAATTTGAATCCAATAAAATTGTTTATTGTTGATTTATTAGCAAATTCAACATTTTCCAATATATTTCAATAATTTACCTAACAATATAAAAATAATAAAACACATCAGAGACAAAAAAACTTTGATTTAGTAATCTATATAATTTCTTTAAAAAAAAAATACATCAACCACTTTTATCAAATTTTTATTGACTAACAAATAAAACAATATGCTTTTTTTTTGTAAAAGATTATTAACAGACATGATAAAATACTATACTAACACTTTGGTAATTTAGATCACATTTCAAAACAGGAATAAAATATGAGTGAAAAAAAAAAAAAAAGAAAATACACCATTTTAAAGAATAATATATATTTTAAAAATATATAACTTTTAATGTACAGTATATCAGCTTCTTGAAAAAATTAGGAACTTGACTATTTTTTTTTTATTTGTAGTGATTTGAAACTTCTTTAAATTTGGGTGATAAGTACTTTCTCAGACTAGTAGAAATAATTCTACCCTCATAGCAACACAAGTATACAAAAACCTACTGAATACTCAATTTATGGTTTGAATTATTACACTAGAGGTGGGAAATTTATCAAGTAGGAGAGGAAATAAATTAACTAATAGCTAAGTTACAGGCTATGTCATATTTTTACTTATCCATGAACATATTAAATATAAAGAGATAGAATTGAGATGTCTTAAATATTCTATTTATAAGGATTTACACCTTATATCCCCTTAGTGCAAACAAGTATTTTTTTAAATGTCCGTCGCCTGTGGAGCCTAGACTACTGAACCAATTTCGATAAAATTTGGCACAAGAAATTAAATTGGGGGTGCTACCCCTGAAAAAAGCATTTCTTGAAAACAGTTAATAAGATTTTGATTAAAATATTATAAATGTAGTCCATTGAAATACAAATTGAACCATATGAGTCGTTTTACCGGGAGAAATCTCTTTCTGAAAAAAATAGCTCTAGTTGTAAAACGTAAGATGTTGGGCACAATTCCCCCGCCAGGGAGGAATTATTTGTATGATAATTTGATAAAATGTTCAATAATAATTAAATGTAACCACGAAAACCTGAATCAACAAATAAATTACAAGCATCGGACAAAGTAATTATGTACTTGTATACGAGAAAGTTTAGTACGGCTTACGAAGTTTTGTAGTTGATTTTTTTGGGCTTCCCTGTTATTTCAACGACAGACAAACACAAAATTATAAGGGTCCTCGGTTTTGCCTAAGAAAAAAACAATGCCTAAGATTATGAATTTAGAGTGTAATTATACAAAAAAATTGATGTGAGTAGGTTACTTTACCATTTCAGGTTAGAGGTAGTAATATTAGGCTCGATATAATTAATTATACATCAGGATTGATAGGGCAGGTCCAAGTAATTATGTATTAACTAATGCTAAGTTATATTAGAAATAAGCCATGCTTCATAATAAATCAAGATTAGCCAAATTTAATATAAAATAATTATTTAAGTTGAATATAATTAATTATCAAATTATTAGTGAAGTCTAGGTAGTAAATATTGCTGAAAACCAAATGTTGAATCTGTTCCTCTGTTGAAAGTTTCTCGATCATGAGAGAATATTAAAACAATTCTCAATCTAAGGCCGCTCCTTGACTGTATCGGTAAGCTCGGTACAGATTCTTTACCCAGCGCTTATATCTTAATGAGTCCTCCCTGACTAGGGCGGTATGCGTGGGAGCGGGGTGGTAAGGGATTGGTATACAGAGAGTCGGTAAGAACAAACAGTAAAAACAGAAGCGGTGAAGTACTATCTTCTTCTGATGACGACATAATCACACCACAACACTACTGCTACTGCAAGATTCCACCGAAAGTATACCGACAAGTGAGGAGATGAAGGCAGTATCGGTAAAGCAGAAAATACTGCATTCCGATACCGTACAGACAAGGCAGGGAGCGGCCTAACATTGAAGATACAGTAAAATAATTCAAATCTGCATTATTTATTACCTGAATTTCACAGTCTTTGTTTCACTTAAGAACAAAATTTTGACAGAAAGCTGAAGAAGGGACCACCGAATTAGGAGAACTTATTCTCTCCTTTACAATGACATCCCGGATCTTTAGATTAATATTAAATAATTAATTAAATAAATAAATAATAATTAGCAAATTTATTTCTATGATTTGCTTTTTGGGATTTCAGTACTATTTATACATTTGATATTCAACATTGTTTCTTTTTTCTCATTTTAAAGGTTTATTCCACTTTCAGTTTAACAAAACCTACCAAACTACATTGGTTATTATTTTTTATATATAAAAAAATGAATAAGAGCAGCTTGATAACTTTATTCATTCATAAAAATTATTTATTCTCTAGAGATATTTTAACTCTGTTAAAAACAAGCTTTTTTTTAGATTTAGAAAAATGAATTTAAAAAAAAATAATGAACTATCAACAGCCTTTTGAGATCTATTCTATGTTCTAAGCACCAATTTAAAATAAGTGATTATCTTTTATTTAATTATAAGAAGTGAGCATTTTTAAATAATTAATTAGTTACAAATGATACTAAACAGGGATTCCTAAAAAGGGCGGCTTAGTGTGTAGAAGTGCCTCCGTCAAACATAACCCCCACATTATTTTCATTACATATGTACATACATTAATAATAAATTACAAAAAGACTGACAAAACTGCTGCTCTATGTAAGTTAATAAAATCACTCTTTTTTGTAAACCAAAATCATTATCAGTCATGCCATCTCTTAATTTCAAATTTTTTAGAGTACCACTTCAGTTAATTTACAAAAGTTTCTTATAATATATCAAGTTAAAGTAATGAGTCGATATAATATTAGATTATAATATATTGTGCTCAACATGCTCACAAATTACAGAAGTGATTAAACTTTGCAACACATTTTTTTTCTTTTTTTTAAATAAAAATACTTTATACCGATAATGTGTTTAATTTACTTAACAAAACACTAATAACAATAAAATAATAAATCAAGTAAAAAAATATTACTTATTTTCAAATCTTAAAAAAAAGAAGAACCATCCATACAGCTTTCATATTTGCAATTGAAGAACAATGAACAAATTTAAATAAAATCAACTGATAATATTACTAAATATCTTTGACATGTAATTGATGATGTTTACTTAAAAAAAAAAAACTGGAAACAAACCCTACAACTTCTATTGCTCATATTTTCTTGACAATTTTTTTCTTAAAATCTTATATAACAATGCCGCCTTATTACCATAATGATGGGCTGCCTAATCAGAGCTTATAGCCAACAACTGGCCATTCAAGAATACTTAAAACAACAAAATGTATTTCTTGAGTTATCACCAAGACTGAAGAATTTAAGTACAGATGGATTATTACAGATAAATACGGTTATGTTGCAGTTCTAGCAGATTTTCGAACACACTTTGGGCATGGTGGAGGAGGATTAGTGTTATGACAAGAAATATGAAAACAAGTACCGCACGTTTGACATCTACAAACTTTAGTCAACTGCCATGGATAAATCACATCTGATGAAAGGCATAGTTCGCAGACAAAACCTCGAGCCAAGCATAGCTGAAAAGAAAAAAAATCTTTAAGTGCTATGGACAATTTTATTATAGTAGAGTTTTTCTCATGGTGTCTCTGAGGAAAATGGAGTGGGGTTGCTATGTTGCCAAATCTTTTACGAAACCGTTCACTGTATGGTCCAAATGATCCTCTAACAATACCAAGGGCTGGTTTGTATGACATGCGCATTTATATCAATCATCACACATGTCAACAGGAAGGTTCCCTAACTGTTAGGTTTCCTTGATTGATTTTAATACGGTGTGAATTATACATGTTCCAATCTTACAACCAAACATGTTCCAACCTGACGATGTTTTATTACAGTACAATGCTAGCACAATAAGCACATAAGTCTTACATATATAGTAGAGTTCTTTATATTGTCCCTTGAAGTTGGTATTATAAAAGACATATTTAGTCTTTATAATACCAAGAATATAGAAATATACAAATAGAAAAAGTGGTGATGAGGGGACAAATATTTACAGTATGGGGGTTATGAGTTGTGACTTTTGACACTCAAGTTGGCCAACCTATGCAAGGGAAAAAATAAAGCCTCTAGGAGGTATCCTAAGTGCCAAACCCACCAGTGGCAGTCAAAAGTTATTAAGATCATTTAAAGATTATTTCCATAGTTTAGCATGATCAGTGATAACCTGATTTACCTATAACCTATAACCTGATATTCTGGCAGTGTGGGAAAATCGAAAAAAAATCAGGAGCGGAGCCAATGAGAGCTCGAGATTTTGGGTAGTAGGTTGGGCCAACTAGGCAAACAAAAATATCACTGGATAACCTTAAGATAACCGCTTAGTCGTTTTATTTTTTTCTTCACAACATAGGTTGGCCAATCTGAGCTGTCAGATTTACAAAGTATAATGGCATGAGTATAGAGAATGGATTTGTCTTTTACCACACAAATGAAGATAATACAAATCGAAAGGATTCTTCACAAATAATTTAAAGAAAAGAAGCTTTACTAAGGAAAATATTTTTATTAAAACAGTGAACTTTTTTTAATATACATATTTAATATTTGAAAGTAGTCACTGAATCGAATAAACAAATACTTTAGTTATTAAATCTAAAAAGGAATAGTTAAAAAAAATTAAGATACCTGACATTTGTTGACATGGTTAAGAGAGTCCTTCAAAAGAGTTGCAAGTCTACCAACAAGTTTTCCTGTTCTTATCTGAACAAGTAAATCAATTGAATATATAGAGGGTTCTCTAAATAAATAGAATTCTTCTTTTTCAAGTCTTTCATGCAGCCTAAAAATAAATAATATGTCAACAACTGTCATATGAACCTTTTTCAAAAAGTAAATGCTCTTTATCACACATCATGGAGTGATTTTTACTAAGTCTCATGGAGTGATTTTTTCGAAGTCTCAAGTAGACATTGGCCTTTCTCTTGTTTTGAAGGTCAAGTATGCAAAATTCTATCAAGCTCGGAATAAAACTGTAGATTTATATAAAAACAGACAATCTTTATAAAAATAGAATACTAGCTGTATTCCTGACCTTTGCTATGGTATGTGATGCGTCATATTTAATCTAGCTCCAGGTGTATTGCTTATCCTCTCTTTTCCATACCTATATCCCCACTTTTTTGTTATGGACTTCCAACCTAAAAATCTTCTAGAAGTTTTTAAGCAAAATTTCTCCTTCCCACCTCCATAGGAATCGAATATCGATCAATTTCACTTAGGGAAAACCTAAATAAAAGCTCCAAATACCATATTATGGTAATATTTCCAATTCTCCTCATTGCTAAACTTGGGCATAATCCCCCTCTTTCTCTTTTCCCTCTCCATTTTACCCCTTAGGAGTCGAAACGTATGTTTATCATGTAAGGCCTGAGGAGTAGTCTTTTCTAAAATTTCATTATTTTACTCTGGTAACTTAGAATTTTACTTTCAGAATAGAATAAAAAAAAAAGATACAACTATAAAAGCATTATCTGTTGAATAATTGTAATAATTTATACTGACCCATTAGCAAATCGACAGCTGAGAAGAAAATCTTTCAAAAAATATAGCTGTTGTCTATAAACTCGAACTTTATCTAATGCACTGACTTTTTTAAAAAGTACCTTATTTATATCTTCAATGTTAAATAATGGATCTCTTGACATTTGCTCTAAAAGTTTATACGAAAAATTACTAACAGGAAACCTAGAAAAAAATAAAAATAAATAATAATAATAAATAATTGTATGAACATAAATTAATTAAAATTATTATCTCAACTAAAAACAGTTAAATAATTTTTTTAAAAAAATTACGTGCTAAAATCCCATTTCAAAAGGACTCTGGCAGGAATAATTGCTTGTTGATTAGTATGGCACCCTGTACAGAAATATTTGCCAAGGTAATCACAGTACCTAAACCTATGAGCATACTCTGGGGCTACTTTCATTCCACATCCACCACACATGTATTTCTGATTCACCATCACCATTCGCCTCCTACAATAACATTTATAACAAATTAGAGAACCATGTAAAGAAAAAAAAAAAAAAAAAAAAAAAAAAAAAAAATCAGAAGAAATCTAGTTCCTGAGAAAATACAGTACATGGATACTTGTAAGTGACAGTAGGTGAGGGTTTGATTCATTTCAGGTTGAACTATCATATAGAAAACACTATAATGTTTAAAGAATTAGTTATCCTTTGAAGAATATTTTAAAACATTTGTAAGGAATTTTTCATACCTTACATATTTATAAGAAAATTCTCCCCTCTCCCAAATCTTAAACATTATTATCAAGGGAACAGTTAGAGTTAGAGCTAGTGGCATTAGAGTAGTTTAAGTGTATTAGAATGATAAAAATTACGTTTAAAGATGTTTATTTTATATGATGTCATTATAATAGACTGTTCTAAATGAATAGCTAAAACAAACTTTTAAATGGCAGTAATCTTAAAACGGCTGGACCAATTATGCTGGTTAACAAACTCAACCGATTTATTAATGTTTGTCTTTACTGAAAGGACAAACTTCACAACATTATTTGTTTTATAATTAATTCTATCAAAATTGCTTCAACATCAAATGTAGTAATTAGTAACATTTTTTTTTTTTTACATATTGATGGTTTCATATCGATAGTTGCTTTAAAGAAATTTGAAGTTTTCCCTATGACTACTGTGGGACATTACACATTTAAAACAGAAACTACAATAACACCTAAGTGGTAGGTAAGCCTCAAGAGCCCAGATAAGGCTAGTAGGCCAGCGGTTACCAATTCCTAATTTAAATAAATTATAATTACTAAAAGGCATTACAAAAATCAAACAAAATTGACTTACGCTTTAGGTGGATGTATAGTAAAAATTATTTGAGGCCGAGGAGGAGCCCATTGATTTGTTCCCCTAAGTGCAGTAACAGGCACTGATTCTTCTTCAACAGACCAACTCTCTGGCAAAGGCAACAACTAAATAAGTAAAAAAAAGAAAATTAATTAAATAGCTTCTCTAATATTGTATGTATAATTTTGAAACAACTATAGAACCCTTTTGGTCTTTCTGGGTGCTTCTTCCAATAGAAGACAAAACCCCACAAGGAAGTACCATGTGTTATAGTTTCAATATTACTCGTCAAGTCTTCTTCCTGATTAGTTACATACCTTAAACACTGGTTTTGTCATACTAATTACTTTTATTTCATTGATTAATAAAAATTTGTGATGCAATAATAATTTTCTCAGTTAATTTGAGTAATTTTTGATTTATTAATTACAATAAGTTAGAATAAAATTAGCCCATTATTCACAGTATTAGTGTGGGTCATCGAAGGGTTACAAAAATAGGTTTATACTTTCGTCATTGTATAAAAGTAGTTATATTTCGCCTCTCTCCGAGGCATAGATGTGCCGGGATTACGATTTTATAGTAAAAGTGTCAGATCTTCTAATTTAATTACATTCGTCGAAATGAGCAAAACCCCTACTGTTTTCCATACTGAGTTAACAAGTTCGCAATGATAAAATAAAATAAAATAACAATAATATTATAGATTAAAAATCAAATCAAATGTTGTAATCCCGGCACGTCAGTACCAAGGAGAGAGGCAAAATGTAGCCAATTTTATACAATGACGAAAGTATAAACCTATTTTTGTAACCCTTCAACAACCTACACTAATACTGCAAATCATCTATAAAAGGGACAAATATAAGACTACATACTTAGCCTTTTATGTTATTTTAGATAGCATATTTGGATTCTACGGTGAAAAAAATGTAATTTTACTTAAAACTTTTTTACTATCTCCAATATTTTGTCCCCTATATGGGCCAAAGATAGCAAAATAACCCAAAAGTAGTAAAAAAATATACTTATATCGTTATAGAATCTAAATGGTTTTAAATAAATTAATGGAACATGTAAAGAGATGTGTGTACTCATCCACTCTCACACTAGGGGAAACCACCCATTTTGCCCCCAGGCACTAAAATCTACAATTTTTATACTTTTGCCCCATATAGGGGGCAAAATATTAGAGATAGAAAAAAAAGCTTGAAGTAAAATATTCTTATTTTTCATCGTAGAATCCAAATCTGCTACCAAAAATATACACTCAAATTTGAAATTTTAATCTTGGGTGGCTTAGGGTCAAAATGGTTGGCTCCTACTGTGCAATTGCATGAAAACAAACTTCCCTTTACATGATACGGATCCCCCAAGTTTCATTAATTTATCTCAAACTGTTCAAAAGTTAGGAGGGGGAGGTGGGAGACTTTTGGACCACCCTGTATATTAAAAATGTAAATGAGAATTCAACTTATGAATAATTTTCATTATCTGGGAATTCTGGAGGTTTGTCAGAGCTGAAAAATGATTTTTATTTATTAATTTTTAAATATTTAGAATGTAAAGTTAAATTATTAATGCCGATCTGCATAATCATACAAAAATATTTAAGAAAATAATAAATACCTGCTGTGGTGCCTCCTTTTCAGAAACAAGCCAGTCTATATCAGATGCTTTAGGAAGTTGTTTGTCTGAAAATCTTCTTAGAAGCGATAAAGCAACTCCTTCTGCAGTAACTATGGGTTCTTCTAAAGGATTCACATTTACAGGGCTTCGTTCAACTGCCTGTTTTCTATCAACCTTCTTACTACTTTTATTACAATCATTTTTCAACTCTTCTTTTTTCTGTTCTTTTATTTTAATTTCTGGTGAGGTAATCTCTTCTTTCTTTAAGTCATCTGTTCCTCCTTTAGGTATAGGCCTACGAAGCAAGTCGGCTTCGGAATACAGTGAACCCATAGATAAAGTAATTCCTTTTCATTGAAAAAATAAAATACAACAAATATTTATGCGGATAAATTAAAAAGGCACACCTTATATTTACCATTAAATAATCATTCTAGTAATAAAAAAATAATGATCTTGTGTTAAAAAAAAAAATAAAATAAAAGACTTACCAGCTAACTTCAAATTAGTGAGATTAGAAGGAGTTACTTGGTCTAGTTCCATATCTTCAACATCATCTTCAGAGGATGAAGTGGAAGGAAGGCTATCTGATGACCAGCGACAAGATGAAGATGATTCTGGACTCATGCTTTCACCTCCTATTAACAACAAATAAAACTTTAAAATAGAAAATTACCTGATTAAGAAGTCTAAATGATGATTATTAATAGGAACTTAATATTTGAATATTTTCAAATTAAATACTATTATCAGATAAAAAAAAAAAAAAAAAAAAAAAAAAAAGGAAAACTGTAGTTGTAGTTTCCAACTGATGTCCCATGGACGATGATGCACTCCAAAGTATGGAAGGAAAATCTGCTTCCAGCAGTTTTACCTAATAAAGCTATTTTTAAGTTTTTAGTAGTATGAATACTACTAAACTTAAAAATTGAATTTCTAATTGATTGTACTAGGTACAGGTACTAATTGGATACTTTATAATTATAAGCGTTATTTCTCGGTCTAGTTCTATTATCGTAAATGTCGATTCCTAGACTTGTGGAAAAATTGAAAGCTTAATTCGGGATAAGGTATCGTTAACGACAGAGGAAATTATTCTTCAGTGTAGCTTAGTTGGTTAGAGCGTCTATACTGGAAATATAGGAGGCCCGTGGTTCGAATCCCGGCGCTGGAGTCTATTTTTCTCTGTCTGTCTCCCATTGCTAATAATTATAATTTGATTTAAACTAATAAAGCTATTGTTGAGAGAAATTATTTTTAGACTAGCATATTCAACATAATTTATATATTATCCATAATAACAAGCTAAAAGAAGCTAGGTTATGCATAAAATGCTAGTTAATATCACTTACACATTAAATAAATAATTATAAAAATTAAAAAAATTATGTGTATTACTGCTGCTGTTATAAACATTAGTGCGGTTGCAATTTCGTTCAAGAAGTTTCTGTTTTCTTCTTAGTCGTATTCGTTGCTTTAACTCACAAATTTCATCGTCAGATTCTTCAACAGATTCTTCTACAAGTTTCTCCCATTTATTCCATTTAACCTGAAACAGTTATCTTTGTAAGCTTTTTGGAATTCTGCCGATAGACTTTAAACTTACCTCAAATATTTTGTATAGTTAAATAATGTTGAGTTAGAATTTAAGTTAGCTTGAAAATCATTTTTATTAAAAATAAAATAAAATATTTTTACAACTAATTTATTTTTTATCAACCTATTGAACATCCATCAGTTGCAAAAGGAAACAAGTATTACTTGCTCCTTATAAAAAAAAAAAAATAAATAAATAATAATAATAATATGCCAACCGAAACACATTACTATTTTTGTCAAATTAGCAAATAATACCAAAGGAATAAAAGTAAGAACACCCAACACACAAAGCTTAGCTAAGTAAGTTAATTCAAGGTAAAGGCTGTTATTAAGTAAATATTAAATGAATGAAGTTGCCCACCTGTTCAATGGCACCAATAATAGCTTCAGAGACCCTGAAATGAGCATTTTCCCTGTCTAATTCAGCTCTAGTGAAAGAAAATTGGTGAGAATTAAGGAAACTAGTAAGAGACTGGCCAATGCAAGGTTGAGGAAAGAATCCAGTTATGACAGGTGCTAGAGCTTCAGTGCCATTCTCCAATAAACTAGGCTTAGTAGCCACTAAATTTCGATTAAAACTGCAAACAAAGTCAAAGCAAATCAAATTATTTTTTTTACACATATAAACCATGTAATTATAGGTGGTAAGTAATTTATGACTTCAAAGATTCCTAAAGTATGCATAAAGAAAAGTAAACTTATACTATGTGTTAAACCTATCTATTTGTATTTCTTTTAAATCAATATTTAAAATAGTCTGCCAATTTGTGTGGCACAGAGCTTCCTGGTTATGGTCAGCTTGTTGGGTCCCGCTCTTAGACGTCCGTCTTAGGGGCTTTTTCGGGGGCATGTATCTTTTTTCCTATTCACTTTAAAAAAAAACTATTTTTTCCCTTTTCGCGAGACCTACAAAAAAGGTCCTTTGCATCGGACCGTTTTTTCGGAACTGTTTTTTCCCGGAAAAAACCCGTTTTTCTGCATAACTCGAATACGGTCGACCGAACGGACCTTTTTTGACTAGACGTTAGGGAGCACAAAAAAAAGTCGCCGAAGAAAGCCGAAGCAAAGGCAGTTGAGTACGATCGGGTCTAGCCCCGCCCTCCACTAGTGTCTAAACTGTGCAGTGCATTCAACCCTATCTTCTCTTAACGAGACGCAACTAAAATATTTGAGATAAAAATGCTATAAGAACCCCCTCCAAGAAGTCAATCTATTTTTTTTTACAAGAAAGTTTAATGTAGAACTGATTAGGAGAGAGGTTCTTCTTTGGTGTGACACCACGTATTCTAAGAATTCCCAGCAGTTTAAAATATAAACATAACATATAACATCATTATTAGATATTATAAAAACCCTTTTCTTTTAATATTCTTAATAAATATTATAATATCATAACATGATCCACCGGTGGTCATATTAACCATTTCTTACTAATCGATTTAAATTAAAAAAAATTATTATGTTAATATATTTACGTAAAATATTATACAATCTAGAACATAATCTGAGTATTATTTTAATTTAAAAAGGTTGGTTTGATTTTTGCAACATAACTATTTTTTTTATTAAATATTTAAATAATAAATAATATGCTAAATATGTAAGATATTCAGTTTATTATTTATCATATTAATAAACATTATATTAAAAATTGGCAGTATGAAATATGTATTTATAATAATGTAATGCATAAAATGGAATATGCATTAAAATATCTAATAAAAGCGACCTAATTATTATCAATTTTGTAAAAGATTAATTATTTTATTTAAGATGTCTTTATTTTGGTTTATAATAATTAAAGAGGATTAGTAGTTCCACGTAATTAGCATTATTTTAATCTATGATCTCGTTAAACATTATATTATGTATAAGTAAAGGGAAGAGTTAAGAAAGAGTGCATGTTTAAAGTTCTAGAGGAGTAAGCGTAAGGGGGTTGAGGTAGGCTGTGGAGCGTACCCGACGATTCCCGAGTACTTCCGAGTGACTGTCTTCGGCGACTTTTTTTTGTGCTCCCTAACGTCTAGTCCTTTTTTGTAGGTCTCGCGAAAAGGGAAAAAATAGTTTGTTTTTTTTTAAAGTGAATAGGAAAAAAGATACACGCCCCCGAAAAAGCCCCCAAGACTGACGTCTAAGAGCGGGTCCCAACAAGCTGACCATAACCAGCTTCCTCACTCCTATTTTGTAGACTTTAATGATTTTATGCTTTTACAACCTATGATAGTTAAATTTATTTAATTTCCCCCTGTCTTTTAAATCCATCAAAATTGTATTAATATTTTGCATGAATTGAAGTATCAATTTAGCTAAATTTAAAGACAGCAGTCGGTTGAAAGTAATCTATAATATATATCTACTAATTAATAATGTCTATGGGGTCAAAGTAAGTAAACCTAGAGGCACTAATCACAACTACTAATGGTGACAATTAAATAGAATAAGTAATATAATTTTATTGTAGATGAAATATATGACTAAAGATGAATATTACAAGAAGATATTTCATGTATATAATTACAAAAATGTAAAACTACAAATTCCTCTACATTCATCTCTCCTCATAAATGTTGATATCTTTTTACTATTTTTAGATATTTTAGATAAACCTCTTTTTATGAAAGTTAACACATCAGCAGGTCCCATATTATATAGATAGATGCCACTTCAAATAATTAGCAATAACTTCAGCATGACTATGCATGAGCAATAACTATGCAGCATGATGCTTTGTGAACTAACTTTATTAGTAGAACTTCAATCTAAAATTACTGCTCCAACAGGAGCAATAGTAATTTTAGACATTACCTGTTTCTCCTCTGTGGTTTGCCAATAGGCCTGTAGTCTATTTTGAGGAGGCTAGGAGACAGCGGTGGAGAAGGAAAAACTAGAGGAGGTGGTTCTGGGGGAGGTTCTCCAGGAGCAGGTGCTAAACAAGGCAGACTAGACCAACTTCTAGGGCCTCTTCTACTAACAGGTTTACCAACATCCTTTCGTACTATTAACTTGTTAGGCAGTGAATGACTGACCACATTATTCTCTCCACTTCCATCCAACCTGGAATTTTGGTAATATACAAAATATAAAAATTGATTTATTTTATAATTAAATAGTAAAATTTTACATACGGCAGACTTATCTGTATAAAATTGGTTAGGCGTGAAGTCTCACGTAAAAAGGGTTTCGTTGGTAACATGAACATAAAATTAGTACAAGGGGGAAACTATAAGGGTTTCTTTTTTTGGTTTTACCAACGAAACCCTAAAAAAACAAACCATAAAATATAATTTATTTTTATTTATTAACCACTAACAGAACACACAACTATTTTTATTTATTAACTACCTCCCTTTCTTACCTCTCTAATTTAGACCCTTAGGAGTCAAGAGAATTCTTATAAGATTGCATTTTGAGTAACACTGCAACCTAATTAAAAGATCTCCTTAAAATTCAAGTTTTAAAAAATTAACCCCTTTTAAACTTCATATAATTAAAAATATAAAATAACCTTTTAAGACATGGCAGACTCTTATGGAGTGTTGAAACTTCTTCAATGCCAACTAAGCTTTTAGTTCTCTTATGACCGGTAGTTTCAATTTTAACAGAGGGTTCAGATGAAGGAGGAGGAGGAAGAGAGGTGTTGCTTTGGATGGCACTATCAGAGATACGCTTGTGCAGTTCTTTAGTAATTTTCTCTGGGTAAGAAGAACATCGCCGATGAACTTTGCTGTTTCCAACTGCATTCATCTTGTTAGACAAGTACTGCAAAGAAAATGTCTTCATTTTATAGCACAAATGATTAGTTAAATTTAATATTAATATTTTTTAACAAAGTAAGTGATGCAAGATTTTCTTTAAATATGCCAAGTAAAAATTATTTAATCATATTAAGTATAACATTTTAAAATGTATTCAACTATACCTAAATTCGACATCAGAATAGTTTCCATAAGTAACATTACTTACTTAAAGGAACACTTAAATGTAATACATGAATGTGGAAATCTGTAGACAGACTCCTTTTCTACCATCCAATAAAACTATCCCTTCTTTATCACACCCTTACTATTTATACTACTATGCTGTTGTACAGTTTTCGTCATAATAATAAAGTTCTTTCTGCATTTCGCTCTTTATAATTGTGTCTATATATTAATTTTCCCTTCCTCTTCAATATTACTTTATTGATTGGAAAACATTTTTTTTTTTTTTTTTTTTATCCCAAGTAATATTAGTAATAGATGGTATCTTACAAGAGTTGGGTGAATATCTGTGAGAAGAGACAGTTGACTAAGTTCTAGAGCAGAGAGACAAGTAAGACAAGCTTGAGCATATGCTGGCTGACGTAGGAAAGCCCTTACACTGTAGCAGCAAGTAATATGTTCCTCATCTTCCAATAATTCTGACAGCGCTGAGCTTAATTTGTGGCTTTCAATGCTATAATAAAACAAATTTTTTTATTATAATAATTTATAATTTTATTATAATAATTCTGAATTAGCAAAAATCATGTAGATATTTCCTAAATATTAATAGGAAACAGGATTGCCCCTTCTATTACTTTGACATAAAATTGGCCATGACAATTAGTCCAGTAAAATCGTTGTAAAAGTGGGTTACCTTGCATCAAATAAGGTAGTTTTGATTTTTTGGTATGTTGTATATGATACATGGCGCTAAGTTTTCAACCAGACCTCCGGATCATTGTGAAATATTCAAAAAATTGCTAAATTTTTAAAGTTTTGTAAATTTTAACCCCCCAATGGCACATCTTGCGGTAAAATTAACTATATTCTCTTTCAAAGAAGACTAAATTTGTAACAAAATGGTTTCTACAAAACCAATACGTTTCAAGATACAGCTGTTCAATTTGACTAGGTAAGTATATATGCAAATTTTAGAAATAGGGTTGAACACAGAGAAAACAGGATTTACACAATAATTACAAAATCATTTCATAATATACTGTAGCACAATATAATATTTATGTATATGAAAGGTAGATAGATGAGGAGCTCAGTATCAAAGACAGACAAGAGCACATTTCAAAATTTTACAGGAGAGCCGAAAAACTGTAGCTCAAATTCTACAGGTGCTAGAGCAATGATTTTTTTCTCTGTAGATTCATAATAGACTCAAAACTAGTTCGAAGGATTGAAAACGTGAATTTCTTTGATATTTTATCTGCTATATGGAGTTAAAAAGTGGAGTTGTCTGCTTTTGAAACAAAAACAAGGTTTTGTCCATTTTTGAAGCAAAATTACTTTGAAAATAATGGTTAGAATAATAATATTGGGGAAATAATTTTTTTTTCATGTTTTTCAGAGTTCTTAGGGGGTAGTGCCCCCAAATTTAGAGCTAAAATTGATTTCTCTATTTCCCCTCAGGGTATCATTTTTCTAAACATGTATGACAAAATGGTAGGAGTAGGTATTCAGATGCTAAAGCCTGCAGTGCATCATAGGAACGAGTTAGTAAAATGCAGCCTCCTGATTGGCTGTTTCGGTTATGTCCACTTTTGAAGCAAAACGTGTGTTGACTTGTCCATATTTGAAACAAAACGACAAATATTATTGCATTTTTACCCCTTTTTTGGTCGTTTTTGATGCAAATGGATAGCAGAAACTGATGCAGCAGCCAAAAATCTATAAGAAACAATCGATAACTGAAATTCGGAAAAAAATGTTGAATGTCCGTCTTTGATACTAGGCTCCTCAGATATGTATGTAAAACTATTATATACACCAGGGGGGAGGGAGGGTAGGAGCCAAAAGTTTGTTAATAATTTTTACTCCTCATTTTCTACTACTAACTTTAATTAATTTTTCAAAGTTAATTTTCAGTTGAGGTTATATGGTCACCTCGCAAATGATAACAAAAGTAGTATGACAGATATGAAAAAAAGTTTTGATTATAACAGTGGCATTATTTTCAATAAGTTAAAATAAAACAATACAATACAGTTGACTCAGGAATATACTCAACTTTAATTTTGTAACTCTTTTTTGGTATCTAAGTAAATTAGTCCCTTAGTGCAAATAGTCAGTTAAAAAAGTATTGTTGGCACTTGAATACATTAATAAATAAATTTGCCTACCAGTCACGAAGCCATTTCATAGCAGGATCAGATGGTTGGTTTGGATCAGACGAGGCTAATTTCATAGTAGTGTCACAAGGATTAACCATTAACAGCGAAGCAGTAGAAATATCACTCCCTCCTTTAAACGTATTAGAATCTGCCTTTGCAGCCATTCGTCCCACAAACACCCAAATATCCTCTTCCCCCTATATAAAATAAATAATCGATTTAGACTTATTTAAGTTCCAGTTAATAACAGTACTGCAGGGCCGTCCTTAGGGATTTAGGCGCCCGGGTCAAAGGCATCTTTGGCCCCCCCTCCCCTTATTGCCAAATTCACCTAGTAATAAGAAGGGGGCCAGGGGCGCCCCCTAGAAGTGGCGCCCGGGTCAGCTTGACCCGGTTGACCCCCCCTAGGGACGGCCCTGCAGTACTGTATTCTATCTCTTCGGCTATCCATACTACAAACAGCTAAATATCCGTCCAAATATACCTATATGCTCTCAACAATACAAGAAAATTAAACAAGCTAGAACATATATTAGATTATTATAAAGGTACCGCCATCCTTGCAGTAAGTAGTGACAGATTTTAATTAAACCTTTAAAAATCTTCACAAAATGTCCGAGCAAAGGCTCTCATTAAGAATCAACATCAACGTTAGTCGCATACTAAGGAATCCAGCACCCCCTGCAACTTAAAATAATGCACCCCTTATAACTTCAAAATTTCACCTGCCCCTCTCTTTCTCCCTTTCCTCTCATTTTTGGTTATTCGAGGACAGATGGAGTGTGGATGATAGAATAATATGTTCAATAAACTCAAGGTTAACCATAGAATCCCAAACTTCTTTGCTCCCTAGACCACTTGCCAATTGCTTTGTATTGTGTACCATACACCCCCTTCCAGCATAATATTAAATTTTCCTAAACATATTGACTTCAAATGAGTTTTTAACAGCTGATACATTGCTGCTCACTTTGATATGGTTTTTTGTAGAGTGAAAATTTTTAAAAAATCGCTCCTATAAATCAAACAAAACTTTATCATATATACTGATACTGCCTTTATATTTCATGATATCTCATTTAATTGATTTATTTTTTTAATTTAATTCCTGCATATCTGTGGAGGCAGCCTCAAGGGCACCTGTGGAGTCTTGAGGCCGGAACTACTACTAAGTCACATGTGACGAGTATTGTGTTGACGACAGCAAGGTAAGAGCTCAGCAGAGGAAATCCCCGAGGCTTTTTCCTTAAGAATTTCCAGTGCATGTATGGCTAACTTAAGTTATAATATTTCTTTGTCTTATAAACTTTAAAGACGAAGGAGCATAATATTTTCAATATATCTATACTTCGAAGTGCCAACTGGTCAAGAAGAATGTTTTGCGGCTTGGCAACCGTATTCTAAAGCTTAGCCTATATTAAATATTAATGAGAATAGACATACATTTTCCTTGAAAACAGTAAATTCGTGTTTGAGGATTTTCTCGAGAATTCGGTGAAGACGATTTAAACCACCGTATATATTCCATACATTCGAGACCTGACTGCTCAAAAGGCCTTCCACAATAGTTTTAAGCGACAGAAGAAGTTGCTGTTCACTCTCACTCATTTTTCACTTTTATAAATCATATCTGAAAAAGTTGTAAATTAAATAGTAAAAATACAAAAAGGCTTGAGAGGAAAGTTACTCATTTTAAAATAATAATAGGCGTCAATTTAATTAAAATAAGTCACTTTAGAAAAGTATGGGTATTAAATTATTAAACTCATTATATTTTAAGTCGTAGACCTTTGAGCAAAGAAATTATTATTAACAAATATCTGAACATACCACGAAATAAAATATGTACTGCGAGAACCGCTTATTAAAAATAGCCAAAATGATGTTAGGCTCTTCATGATAAATTAAAACTCGCATGGAAAGAAAGAGAAATATTTTTTAAAAAACGAAAATTTAGAAATTCAATGTCAACAATGTACATTATTTGATAACACTGAGATAAGGACCATTGCTGCTATACAGGCTGTACATGAAAATATAAATTTTGTTGTAATGTTATTTTATTGGATTGATCAACTTATTAAAGTTTAATACAAGACATTGCAGAGTTTTTATTTTAATTAATCTTATTTTTATCGGTGAAAAAGTTAATTTCAAATGGAACATCAAAAAAACAATTTTATAAAGCCACTTTAGAATCTAATCAAAGATTTACTTACTTTCCTTTCCAAAAAATCGGGCCTCCATCTCCAATATTTCCATTCCTCCAAAATTTAATAGTGAAATTGAAGTTTTTTAACGATTTAACTACAAAATTCTGTAGTTTTAAAAGGTTAATTGTATACATAAATGATTGGGTAATTCGGATTGTACGTGCCCTGGAAATTTCTTCGAGTTGGACCTCTACCTGGTTTATACACAGGAGGGTTGTTTTTCTTCAGAAAATGAGCGGAGCGGCTATAGAAAATTCAAGGGTACACAAAATTAGCAATGGAAATGAGCTCCGCAATACGAAGCGGCTATTTAAGTACAAAATTAAGGTTTTTTATTTAATATGCGGGATTTTATCACCTAACCTCAAAGTGGGGGCATGTACAATCCGAATTTACCAAATGATTTAGTTCTCAGGTGTGTTTTTCGAAAATACGTATATTACATTTTCTTATGTGATTAAACTATATTTGTCTTGCATTATTTATCCCAACAATACGATTAATATATTATATTTTAAATACCTAAAAGCTGTTAATTAAACAGATACCAGATTAAAATGTTTATTTCTGTGGGTGACAAGATAAAATCCTTAGTCACAGTCAGCTCAATATCCACTTGAAACTTAAAAATAAAAAGTTTCAAGTTTGCATAGACTATAGTAGGAGCTAAGATATGATATAAATAAATACAGTTCCGGAACATTGGTCGTTAAATATTTTTGAAGTTAGTGCCATTACAACTAATAAAATTCAAGAATTAAATACATTGATCAATATCCCACTAAAATTATCAAATGGGTCATTCTCAAATAAACTGTCACATTCAAAATCTGGAAAATGAACCAAACCAAAAATTCAAGTTCATGAAAACTAGCTTTGGACCCCATATAAATGTTGTGTGTGTATATATGAGTGCCCAAGTGATATGGTTTGTGAGTTCGACAATTTTCCGATTTTCTACGAATTTTCCAAATCCCAGGTTTGGTGTCACGCGAGTGACGGGCTGGTTTTATTATTATTATTGATTTATTATTTTAGGTCAATACTATGGAAGACTAGTTGTTTTTATGCAGAGTACCCTAAAGCATCAAAATAATTAATGAAATTGACTTTTTGTGACAAACAAAGCATCACTAATTATGACTCCCTCTCATCCCTGGAAAGCTCTTTAAATAGGTAAAAATATATTGTATAAGGCTAGTTTTAAATACATACTTAGCAAACTATTAATAAAAAGCAATACTCTAAAAAAAAACTATAATTTTTATTGAATAATCACAGAAAAAAAAAAAAAAAACTGAACATACAGAAGAAACAATAAACATCATAAAGTATTTTACATTATATCAATAAAAGCATACAACACAATTTTAAACCATTAACATGTCACCATTCATGGCACGTTGTCTAATCTGATAAAGTTTTTTAACCCATCGGTTAAGCTTCTCTTCCTGATTCTCCAACAAAAACTAAAAAAATAAAACAAAATAGAAGATAAATTAAAGATTCTAAAATACTATAGATACAAAACATAAGAAAATTAAAATTACTGAATACACTTAAAAGTGCTGGGTTGATAAGGGGTCAAATCAGTGGCGGCACGTCATTAAGGGCAGGTGGGGCAAGACCCCACCAACTTATTTAAAGAAAAGAAAAACTATTTAGTTGTCAACACAAATAAAATCTGTGTAAGTAAAAGCCTGAGCCACTAATGAATCATTAGTGAATCACTAGACGTGCGAGACAGGATAAAAGTAGGCAGCCACCCCCACTAGTCTCGCTATCAGCGGTGGGGTTTAGCTAGCATAAATATTCCTCTATTCCTAATTATGACTAGAGAGGTTGGTAGAAAGTTACACAACAATATTGTCACCACAATTTTTATTACACATAAACTCACAGACGCGTTTCGACAAATAACATCATCTTCAGTGTGTGTTAACTTAGTAAGGGTTAATTCTGTACTAAGCTAACTATTTTACAAACATGTATTATAAACTAACAGTACATGTTTATAAAATAATAATACATGTTTGTAAAATAGTTAGCTTAGTACAGAATTAACCCTTACTAAGTTAACACACACTGAAGATGATGTTATTTGTCGAAACGCGTCTGTGAGTTTATGTGTAATTAAAATTGTGGTGACAATATTGTTGTGTAACTTTCTACCAACCTCTCTAGTCATAATTATGAAGTGGTACCACAAAATCTCAGTCAAAACTACTAATTATTTCCTCTATTCCTCTACTCAGGCCTGAGTCAGGCTTGCTTCAGACACCATTCAAGGTACATCTATCGCTTGCTGCAGAGATATTCCTCGTATTATTTACTTGATTATAGATTTTAATGCTAATTATTTTAGGATTTTTGTTGTAATTTATTGGGGTTAATTTAGTCTTATTACTTTCCTTCACCCTTAAGAGGGGAATATGTCGTTATTTTTTTTTCAAGTTATTTTCTCATTGTTTTTTGTACATCGATGTCGTAGTCTTTTTCACTTTCCTTTTCGCATAAGAGGGGAAAGTGAGTAGGTTATCAGAAATTGAGGGGTATTTTTTTAAATATTCCAAGTATTTCAAGCAGTTTTTGGGGGTTTGCGCCATGGGCCTTGGGGGATATGGGCATCCCTGATGAAGAGTATATGTTTACTCTAGCCCACCCTGTTAAATTGGTCACGTGCCGCTACTGGGTCAAATAATGTTGGACTATTTTATGAACACGGCTATATTAAGTCGCATGAGGAACATCTTCAGATCATTTATATGATGATGTAGTAGTTTTCAATAAGATAAGTAAAAAATAAAAACATTAGCTTTTTTGTGTAACAAAAAGTTGCCTACACTGTTGTAACAATTAGAATTTAGGACAGCCAACTGAAGCGAGGGAAAAATAAATCAATTAGGGGGTTATCTAGTGACATTTTTGTTTGCCTAGGTAGGCCTCTTCTAGATGTTAAAATCTCGAACTCTCATTGGCTTTCCTCCCCATTTTTTCAATTTTCCCATGCTGTCAGAGTATCTCTATTGTTTATAGACGACTAGACGTTTTATTTGATATGGTTTTTGTATTAAACACCTAAACAACATTATGTAAAACAAAAAAGCAAATGCTTTTTACTAATCTTATTCAAAACTACTAATACATAATCACATATAACAAACCTGAAGATGCCCCTCGTGGGATGAAATAGAGCATATCCATGAAATTGTCTTCAAAACTTATTTGACCATTGATCAAAATAACATATAATAGCATCTAAACTAACAGGAACCCACAACATTAATAATAAAAATATTGACGATTATTAAAATAAAGATAATTAAACAACGAGAGAAAAAAAAATACATTAGGATGGAGAAGACTTTCACTACTAGTTGCTGATTGTGCTGATGGAGCAGAAGATAATCCTGATGCAGTCAAATCCACAACCACAGGAGTATCATCTGTAGGTAATTTATCACTGAGTTTTGCTGATAATAGAGGAACAGGAAGAGTAATAGGGTTGGGAATACAAGAACCAACTTGGAGGACTTCTGAAAAACTACTTGAACTATTACCGCGTAACTCATTAATTGCATCTTGCCTTTTAATCTGCATCTCTGTAAAAATTAAAATTTGAAATTAATTAAATAAAAATTATATCAGTTAAGCAATGAAGTTAAAATAATAATAATTATTATACAACAGTCTACCTATATATAAATATTACCTAAAGAGGATAATGGATCCTGTCTATTCTTCTTATTTGCAGCCATAGCTTCTACAGCAGCCTTGTTTAACTTTTCAAGCAATTCATCTGGATCATAATCAAACTTTCGTTTTGGTGTAGCAGATTTACTTTTAGAAGAATAAGAGGAAGAAGAGGAGGAGCTAGATGTACTTGATGAAGAACGATGTCTTCTCCTTGTTTTTGATTTCTTATAGTCATCTTTGTATCGCCGATCACGCTCACTGTCTTTAGAACTTGAATGTCTTCTTCTTCGATCACTAGGTGAATCTGAACGAGAACGTGATCTGTGCTTGTACCTTGACTTTCTATCACTGGAATGCCTAAAATAACAGAATAAAGATGACATCATTTTTAAGTATATAATGAATTAGGAAATTATTTTAGTTTAACATGAAAAAAAAATCAAGAGAAATGTAAAATAAATTATTTTAATTTTTAATAAGGTGTACTTTTAATTTATAGAATTTAAAGCTTGTTTGGTATCATATTTTAAATTACACATACAAATATGAGCATATTTTAATTGCACATATTCAGACATAATCTCTTCTGTGAATTAGAAACACCTAAGTGTGACCTACTCAAAACACTATAGATAGGGTTGGGCACTGACAACTAAAACCCAATTCATTTACAACCTGTTTTCTGTTCTGTTACATTTTTATTCGATAATAAAATGTTTGCATTTGGGATTCTCAATTGAAAATATACTAATCTCAGTTTCTATCATTCTTTGAGTTTTTATAAATTATATTTGATAGTGCCACAAAATATTGGAAGAAATAATAGTCATTGAGAGTAAATTAAAACGAACCTATTTTTTGTATCCCTGCTAAGAGACCGGTTACTTCTCTTATACTTCTTTAATTTCTTCTTGCATCTTTTAGGAGAACGTGATCTACTCCTACCTTTAGGTGACCTAGAAAAAACCAACAATTTTACAGAAGATTCAGCTAAGCTGTAGAATACGGTTGCAAAGGCAACAACACACTGTTTTGACCAGATTAATCTTAGAAATTTAGACATATTGAAGAGATTTTGCTTCTTCGACTTAAAAATGTATAATAAATTATACAAACAAGAGTGATTGTCTTTGTCGACGTGTGTCCCTTAGTGATAAGAATAGAATAAAATAGGTTAAAGTCTTGGTAACTGTATTCTAAGGCTGTATCTTTGACAAAAAATAAGTATAATCATAAAAAAAATTTACAAAAAAAAGTTTACCTTTTTGGTGATCGCTTTGATCTTTTCTGTCGACTAGACCGGGAGTTATCTGAATCACTAGAATAACGTCCCATATTTTACTTACAATATACTTAGCAGGCACATGAAAGTGTAAGTCACTGAAAAGAAAACAAACCACAAATACCTTATTATTTGAACACTAAGCCTAAACTTAGTCGCCGGTTTCAGGGTTTTGTAATATTTTAAAAGAAAATACTATCTAAGCACTTCCACAAGAGAAAAAAACCTGAAAGGATTATGTATTTAAGATTATTCTAAAAAATACCAACACCAACAATTATATCATATTTTTTGTTTTATTTCAAGCTTTGAAAAGGAATATAACCATAGACCGACCATAGACAACCTACCAATGTACAAAAAAATAATATTTTTTTAAAGATAAGCACAAAATTTGCTAATGCTGAACTAGTGCTTGATTTTGAACACACTACACGATCAAACAAATATGTGGTACCACTTCACAAGATATAACTATTAATTTATTTTTATATGTTTAGAATTTTAATTAAATCTAGTTTACACACTCTGTTATCTAAATTTATAATATAAATAAAAATTAAAGTAACAAATTCATAATGAGAAATATTTTGGTTTGATCTTTGGTCTACAGGCCTTCTTGATTTAATGACGTCATTATAGTTTTCTAGCAGTTTCTGCTGGTGCATGGTTAGATCTCGGAACGTGCAAGGATGTTTTATATTGCTATTTTCGTGGTGTAATATTCGTTATTAATTGTAATGTTTATTATTAAATTGTCTGTAAATGGTCATTTGAAAACTCAAGAAATCGTTAAGCTTTGTGCTTCATAAAAACTTTTTTCAAGCTTTCTTTTATCGCATAATTCTTTGTAGTATAACAGTGCAAGAATGGCGTCCGATCCGCACATGAAAAATAGAATGCAAGTCTTCAAAAATAAAGGCAAAGATCAAGAGGTAATGAATTAAATTTAATTTTATATGTTATTTGTAAAAATTGAGTGTATCTTTTCTGTTGTGTTACTGTACTGTGTCTTTATTTGCCATGTATAAAATGATAGGTTATGGGAAGTATGTTCTTGCCCTTCGATTTATTTCTAAACAGATTAGGTTGTAATAATTTTTGATCTATCAGATCTTTTTTAAAGCAAGTCGTGCATAATATTTGATGTAGTTAACTTCACGATTTTTTATGATTCATAGCGACTTAGTTGTTCGTAGTTAATGAAGTGTGATTCTGATGTGGGCGCTATGATTAATTTTTATTCCAAGGCGGCTTTATTCAACCCGGCTTATTTGTCTCAGTAATCCGATTTCCTACAAGTCTGTTTATTTTTGCTAAATTGGTGATATAAGCGAAAGATTGTTACCGTGAGGTTGTTTTTTTATATATAGGTGCCCGCCATTTGAGTGTCTGGTTCCTGCTTTCCCAAAAAAGTCCAAATTCCTTTGTTCACAATTATGTCTTATGAAGTAATTTTTTGTATTTAGACCAATTTATTTTTAAGAAGCCCATGGCTTAAAGCAGTTTCCTCTATTAAATGCATTTTATAAAGAGAAGGAACTTAATGGTCAAAGTATTTTATGTACCTACTACACACACAAATATTTGTAATTTTAAGTGGATCCAGATTAAATGCAGTTTGACTTTAATAAGTATTTTAATTTTCATGATGGTTTTATTTGATGTTCAAGGAAATATAGGAAGTTCTTTTTTCTTTTATATTCCTTTCTATTATCAATAGGAAAAGGTGTGTTTCTACCAGAGATAAATAGCATATTCACTTAATAATGTATATTATTTATATAGTTCTATTTTGATAAAATTGAATATAGGTACGTTAATTTTAATTCTATATAAGTATATTTTGAAATTGTGTCAAAATATTATTAAAACAAACAAAATACTTGACACCCTACAAATAAATTTTATTAGATGGTTAATAGAAATATTTGAATTAGAATAGTTATGATTTTACCTTCTGTGTAATAAATAATATACATGGGTTAAATCAAAATATTTTAAATTAACTTGACAATAGCAATTCCTTATTGTAATAAGGTTACATATTTCCTTTATACTTATGTGTTTGTCTGCCCCCTCTTGAGTTATAAATTTGATTTTATTTGGTAACATAAGTGTTTTGAAATTTGGAATTCATGATCATTAGTTGTTTTTTGACATTACTCTAAAAACAATAGGAGTATTTGTTTTCTGGAATTCTCACTAGTGAAGATGGAAATTAATGGTGGTAGTGAAGATGAAAATATCACTGAAACATCTTCTTCGCTTGATGATCAGGTAGTGAAAATTAAACTAGGTATAGAACAAAACAAAGAGTACATTATATAAGAATATGCTTTCAGTTGGAGTATTAAAATTAAATTTATATCACAATTGAGATTGTTATATCTTAATATAAATAGTAATTTTAAAAGACAAATATGATAAGAATATTGCTTGTTGTACACAAGGATGGCCTTTTATTTCTAAAAGTTTAAAAACAAGTTTTGTTTACAGGTATATGAGCACTATCGCCTCTCTTGGTGGCTGGGTTAATATATTTATGTACCTAAATGTTGATAATATTTGCTGAAATGTATTATCCTGTTTATTGAATATTTCAAAGAGTTTTCCAGACTTTTATGAGTATATATTTGCTCTTTTTATTAGTTAATATTTGGGTAAATATGTCGTATCTGACCCACTTTGACTAAATAACTATTAAGAAAAAGGGATATTTAGTCTAATATACATTGGGACAAAGGAATATCACACTTTTATACACAAAAGTGTGAAATTCCTTTGTTCCAATGTACATTAGACTGAACATACCTTTTTCTTAATAGTTATTTAGTCAAAGTGGATCAGATACGACATATTTACCAATATTAGCTCTATTGATACTTGTGTTCATATAATTATCATATTTTATTAAATGTTCGTTCTTTTTCAGGAGATGCGAAGAAGACGAAATGAGGTGACTGTCGAATTGAGGAAAAACAAAAGAGAAGAAACGTTACAGAAAAAGAGGAATGTGCCCATTACTGAGTTAACAGGTATGTCTTTTATGTATCATATATTTACTCTTGATTATATTACAACAGTGACAGCCATTTAACACGGAAACGCTTAACATGAAAAATTGGCTTAAACGAAATAATACTGCTGTCCCAACAAATTCTAGGTTTTTTTTACTTTCTCATGAAAAGAAAAAGTATTGTGTTGGCATGAAAATTTGATTTTGAGATTTTGATGGATTTGCACGTTTTGAAGTCCTCTGAGTCCTAAAAAGTGTTTTTTAAAAAAAGTCTCTGTCATCTGTCTGTGCAGACGCACAGACTTTTTTTAATGCATCTGCATCATTAACATGAAGAAATATTTTGGTCCCTTTAGATTTGTGTTAAACGGTTTTCACTGTATTATTAAAAAATTACTGACCTATTTATCCATTAATGTCTTCCTTTTTTTTTTTTTACAGAAGAAGATGAGGACAAGAATTTAGCCTCTATCAATTTAGAACAGTTGGTTGATGAAGCCAGTTGTAATGATCCAAATATCCAGCTTCGAGCTGTACAATCAGCGCGTAAACTCTTATCCTCGGACAGAAATCCACCTATAGATGCACTTATCACTAGCGGCATTCTTCCCATACTAGTTAAATGTTTAGAAAAGGCTGACAAGTAAGTAAAGGAAAATATGAATGATCTCTTGTTAAAAAAAGTGATTTCTTAAGAAATGTTTGTGGGAAAAATTTATGTTTATGCCTGTTGGCTTTGTTACCCTTACCAGTAACATTAATGTGAACTCATTTAAACCCAGCAGTTGGTAACTCATTTATATTTTATTAATAGTATATGCTTTAGAAACTCTTGGCCTAACTGACTCGAAATTACTTCCCTTTTGATTGGTACTGACAATTCTATTTTTTTAAAAAAAACCTCCCACCCCCTCACAAAAATACAGTGTTCCAACTACCCGATTGGTATGGACTCATCAGATTCTTAAACCTTATGTTGAATGATCTTATGACCAAATTTCTTAGTATGGGCCAATTATTTTCTATTTCTAACTATTTTGCTTCCGAGCTTACCGAAGGTAACGGAAGCATTGTGTTCACTTTTGAGAACGATAAAATTTTATGTCTCCGATTTTAAAAATTCTGAAATCCGTTTCAGACATCAGGGAACATTTTTGGTCTTGTATCTGTCGGTCTGTGTCCGCGAATCCTTGAAACCTGTGACGATAACTTGTAAATGTCGACCGATTTTGATAAAATTTGTTCGTTGGACGTTATCCGTCCAAGCGATCACTTACAATGCTAGCGTAAACGTTAACTTCAAATTCAAAATTGGAATTTTAGGTCAGAAAAAAAATCGTATCTTCATCTATTCAATGAGTCAAGCATTTTTTTTTTCAATTACAATTTTTTAGTAAAACAAACAGCGACGATGTTAAAGATTGCTAAAACTATTAATAATTTCTACACAATAAATAATACAACAATAAAGTAATATAACAATAATGTTAATATAACAATGAAGTACATAATAGGATGTGAGGAAGCTTATAGTTCCCTGACCTTGATTGTAAGTATATAGATTCAATCTGTTCATTTAATCAAGTATTGAGGGAAATTAATGGACTAATGGGGCAACATAATTTTTATTCTGCATATGCGGTTCTTCCTATATGTAAATATTGTTATATCTCCCTGTATGGGACTTAACTCTTTATTTGTATTTGTTTAATTGATTTCTATGCTTTTATCTTCAGTCCAGGTATCCAATTTGAGGCTGCTTGGGCTCTAACGAACATAGCGAGTGGTACATCACTTCAAACTCAGGCTGTTGTTGCAGTAGGGGCTGTCCCTCTCTTCCTAAGACTTCTCTTCTCAGAGCACCAGACTGTCTGCGAACAAGCTGTCTGGGCCCTTGGAAACATTATAGGTACGTTTTATTCTGTTAGATATCCTATTTTTAACCCAAATTGAATGTACATAAATTTAAAAAAAAAAAAAAAAAATCTGTTGTTATTATAAGGTACATTTTGTAGAGAAAGACTTCTATGTTCATTGCCTTTTTTATTTTTTATTTTTTTTTACTAACAGCTATGGTTATTCTTAGAAATTCACAATTCCACTGTTGTGGAAAGGATGAGAACTTGGCATCGCGTGGCTCTATCATTGACGCGAGCATATAGTAATAAATATGTATTGAATATTGATAAAAATAGATAATCATGAATCATAATGAGTTGATAGATAAAGGGTATGATAGCAGTACTGCGGCTAGTAGTAAGGGAACCACCCTGCATTCTTACTATTCTTCTAACCACACAATCTCCTTTTCAATTAATATAAAATGAATTCACTATGCAAAAACTTCTGCTTGTATCAAGTTGAAATTTTAATTGCCTGTTTCAATTGTACTTAAGATATTATAAAGTTTCTACTTTGAACGTTTAGGTCTGCTTTAATAGTTTTAACGATCTTTATTAATGCATAGAGGTGTCGCTGTTGATTTTACTCAAAAAAATTATTATAAAAAAATTTTCGGTCTCGTCAAATAGGTGATGATAGAATTTTGTCCTGCTCTAAAATTCCAATTTTAATTTTAAAGCGCACGTTAACGCGATACGTTGCGCACGAACGCTTGGGGAGACTACGTTGTCCAACGAACTCGTCATGAGCATTGGTAAAACGAACATGTGTACCAAATTTTATCAAAATCAGTCAACTTTTACTTATCGTCGTTATATAACTTTTAAGTTATCGTCGTACGTTTCAGACACACATACAGACACGGAGCATATTTCGTTAAACGCAGGAAGCTCGCTTCAAATAATACATCATTTGCATTTCATTATGTCTATTTACATGTCATCAAAGATGATATTTTCTTTTTTTTATATATGTATTTCTTTTTGTAGGTGATGGGCCAAGCCTGAGAGACTACGTAATTAATTTGGGAGTTGTGCAGCCCTTGCTTGCATTTATAAAGGCAGATACGCCAATACCGTTCCTTAGGAATGTGACGTGGGTTATTGTCAATCTCTGCAGGAATAAAGATCCACCTCCGCCAATTAAAACAATATCTGAAATTCTTCCTGCACTTTCCGTTCTCATACACCATAATGATATTAATGTATGTATTATTTTTTATGTACTTTCTTCCTTTAATTTAAAATTTCTTTGAATTATATTATATTAGATTGTGCTTTGTTGTTGTTGGCAGATTTTAGTGGACACTGTTTGGGCATTGAGCTATCTTACAGATGGTGGCAACGAGCAAATTCAAATGGTTATTGACAGTGGTGTAGTACCCAGCCTCATTCCTCTTCTTTCCCATAAAGAAGTTAAGGTAAATCTCATTTTCAAACTTTCTCTACTCTCATATATTATGCTAGTTTTGTTGGAAGGTAGAAAATGAGTCCGTACAGGGGTCACACATCATAAAGATAAAAAAGTATATGTACACATTGAAGTATTTAATTTCTTATTAATAAGATTTACTTGTTTTACAATATGGCTGCCTTGTTCATTAATGCATGCACGAACTCGTTTTACCACGTTTGTGGCCAATGTGTGGAGTACTCCTTCACTGATATTGTTAATCTCCGTTGTTAAGTTCATCTTCAGTTCATTCAGTGTGTGTCTTTCCTTTAAGGAAACCCCTCAGGAAAAAAATTAGAGGTGTTATATCAGGAGAATGTGGGGCATAATCCTTGAGAGGTATATGCTTCATGTAAGAAATGCAATTATTTCATTGGATGTGTGACATGTTGCACTATCCTGGTGCCAACAACCACTTTCATCAATTTCAAGCTACACAATAAACTGTAATGACGTCTTCGTACACAACACTGGTCACAGTAACTTCAAAATAAATAGGGCCAACTATTCGACGAGGTGATACAGCACACCACTTTTAATTTTCTGATAGTGCAAGGGGTTTCCTTGAAAGACAAGGATTTGTCCAAATTCTTGAGTTTTGACTATTCACAAAGCCACTTGGGTAAAACCAAGCCTTATCTTTAATGGAAACATAGTCAAGCTCTCCAATTCCATGGTTGTCAAAGAATGACTGAAACCATCCATAGGCGCTTTTTTTTATTCAATTCCTGCACGAACGTGATATGCAAAAAATAAAAATTCTTCATCGCTTTCTGAGCACTACCATATAAAATCTGAGATTGTGTTGATAGTCTTCACAAGCTTTTTGAAGGCGAAAGCAGCATCACATTTTATTGTCTATCTAAATGACGGTCTGCCAGTTCTCGTCTTGTCAGCAAATGATCTGGTTTCACAGAAACATGCAATTAATCTGGTCATGTTGAATTAAATCTTCTACAAATGCATATGAACAATTGGAAAAATACTGTTCAACAATGAACTCATTCCTCTTGGGAAAAAACCATGTTTACGAAGCTGCAAACTCATTAAAATGGCCCCTAGATTTGTTGTCGGTAATACCAGTGGTGCTATCTTGTGGTAGCCGATAGAAATATTTTTTTTTTAAAAAACTACTTTTCACAAACACATTTATTTCGATGTGCATGACTTTCGATCTCTTAGTATAATACATTCAAACTAGAGCACACATTTTCAAAAAACCCAATTTAGTATCAAAAGGGAAAGATTTCTTTATTGAATGGACCCTAATCTATTTTTTTATTTTGAATGCCATAGGTTCAAACTGCGGCACTCAGAGCTGTAGGTAACATAGTGACAGGAACAGATGATCAGACACAAGTAGTCCTTAACTGTGATGCTCTTTCTCACTTCCCCGCCCTCCTAACACACACTAAGGAGAAGATAAGGAAAGAGGCTGTTTGGTTCTTATCAAACATCACTGCAGGCAACCAGCAACAAGTACAAGCTGTAATAGATGCAGAACTTCTTCCTGAAATAATTAATAATCTGAGCAAAGGAGAGTTTCAGACCAAGAGGGAAGCTGCCTGGGCTATATCTAACCTCACTATTAGTGGTAATAGGGATCAAGTAATGAGGCTTGTCGAAGAAGGAGTTATTGCACCATTCTGTGCTCTCCTGGACTGCAAAGATAATCAGGTAATTATTGTTGTTTAATTATTTTCTCATATTTATATGATAAATAAACTTGGTGGATTTTAATATTACTTCATTTATAAAATAACAAACACTATACTAATATTACACAGAGTTTACTCTGACAGCTTAGGAAAATCGAAGGGAAAGCCAATGAGAGCTTGAGATTTTCACATATAACCTTGTAGATGTCAAAACCTCGAGCTCTAATTAGGGTTGTTCTCACTTTTTTCCCCAACCTGTCAGAGTAAATGTTATGTGCAATATTAGTATACATGAGGAAGAGATAAAAGTAGGCTTAGATTTTATTGAAGAAAATGGTACAAAAATTATTCCATTTTTAAGTTTTTGGTAGTATTCATACTACGGAAAATTTATTTTAATTTAAATCAAATTATAATTATTATTAACAACGGGAGACAGACAGAAAAAAATAGACTCCAGCGCCAGGATTCGAACCACGGGCCTCCTATATTTCCAGTACAGACACTAGCCAACTAAGCTACACTGGAGAATAATTTCCTCTGTTGTTAACGATACCTAGTCCCAAATTAAGCTTTCAATTTTTCCACAAGTCTAGGAATCGACATTTACGATAATAGAACTAGACCAAGAAATAACGCTTATAATTATAAAGTACCCCATTAGTACCTTTACCTAGTACAATTAATTAAATTCCGTAGTATGAATACTACCAAAAACTTAAAAATTGAATTTCTAATTGATTGTACTAGGTACAGGTACAAATGGGGTACTTTATAATTATAAGCGTTATTTCTTGGTCTTGTTCTATTATCGTAAATGTCGATTCCTAGACTTGTGGAAAAATTGAAAGCTTAATTCGGTACTAGGTATCGTTAACGGCAGAGGTTTATTATCTAGTTTATTATCTAGTGTAGCTTAGTTGGCTAGAGCGTCTGTACTGGAAATATAGAAGGCCTTTGGTTCGAATCCCGGCGCTAGAGTCAATTTTTCTCTGTCTGTCTGCCGTTGTTAATAATAATTATAATTTGATTTATGTACAAAAATTATTTGGAAATATTTATGTCACACAATAAAATAATGAGCTAATAAATATAAATGGTTTAAACCTTTGTGTGGTGCATTTTCTGTTATCGTTAGACTCCAAAATTTTAGTTTAGCTCTACAAAACATTTAAATATATTTTTTTTACATATATGCAACAATGTTTACAAAACATCTGTTAATTTTATGTGATATATTTATAGGTTATCCACGTAGTACTGGATGGCATTAACAACATTCTTAAAATGGCAGGAGGAAGTATGCACACAGATGCAATTGCAAATGCTATTGAAGAATGTGAGGGTCTAGACAAGATTGAATCGCTTCAAAGCCATGACAATGTTGACATCTATAAACTAGCTTATGACATCATTGAACAATATTTCTCTGAGGTGAGTTTTGTTTTATTATTTAATAAATTAGATAAGGAATCATTTTATTATTAGGTTTGTTCCAACCACCAGATTTGAATCAGATTCGAATTAGTCTGAGTTCGACGTAATGCGTATCTGCGGTCATTGCATCAGTTGGAATTGATTGGTGATTTCGTTTTGTTGGACAAAAACACATGCACACATTTTTAGAATTGTTTATTGGATACATGAATTCAGAATTTACGCAATTTTCGGGCTTACTGTGGTGAGCCAGTTTTAAAATTGTGGAAATAAATTGGATTGTTTCGATATTTCGCATAGCTATTTGAAAATGGAATATCAAAAGTCCATCTTGGAAAATAGGTCCATTTTTTTTTTCTCTCACAAATATCTAGAAAATGTCATTATATGCACAGAAATTCATCATCGCTGTCGTATAAAAACATTTTAGTTAGTAAGAAGAGTTGAATCGCAAAGGCATATATGTTAAGAGAAAGGAAAATAATAGGCGAGCAAAACCAAAACAATGAAGTGGAAGGTTACATTTCTGTTTACCCCAACTCAACCTACTAGTCACTTCTGTCAATCGCTGACTGCTTTGACTGGGTCGAAACCAATTTGTGAACCACTGACTTAACAGTCAGAGTTTGAGTTTTGGCTTTGTCAGAATGCCCTGTTCCTAATGAGCATGTGTCAGACAGTTTCAAACTAGTTTGAAGTGTAGTTGGAACAAACCTATTGTTTGTATCCCTAGAGTAATAATAAACAACTTAAGCTTTAATGAAACACACATTTAACAAAACTAAAATTCAAAAATTTAAGTTATTGACTTAGAGCCGGGGCAAAATAAAGTGATTAGATAAAATATGTGATTTTATTTTTGACACTTCTAAATTTTTCTGCACAGAAATAATTTAATTCTGTTGGATTGCCTCTGGAATTATAAATATGCTGATTTATGTTATTAAGAAACTGAAAACCAAGAATACATTAGGTCTTATTAAACTCAATTCATTCCCCCAAAAATTATTGCCTTTAAAATTAGACCCCTACATTCTATTTAACTCCTCCATTATTCATATCTTAGGATTTGTCCTTAAGCCTTAATTGGATGTATTTAGTACTAATAGTTTTCTATTAATATTTATCTATAATGTGAAGTATGCATTTGTGATTTAGGTTGAAGAAGACAATAATCTGGTGCCACAAAGTAGTGAAGGAGGTTACCAATTTGACCCTAATTCTACGATACCACATGAAGGTTTCAAATTCTGAGCTTATTTACAAGGAAACGGTGAGCTGTTCAGGGTCTTGATGGTAAAATAACGACTGAAAACCTTACCTCCTAGCTTGCTCTCCAACTTAATCTCTTTGTATAATATTATTTAAAGATGGATAATAAAATTTGCACTGTGAAGCTGTCACATCAAAATTTTGAAACTGGAGAGTGTGATTGTTGTTTAGGTATAATCTCGTTCGGAAACAAAAAAGAAGAAAAAAAAAGAAAAAAAAATTAATTACATAAATCTCGGCTAATCGACATAAAATTAAAGAAATGTGATTTCGAGTTTAGATTTTATTTTATAAAACGAATAACTATCTAGTGCAAGTGCTTTGTAAAGTCAGTTGGCATGTATAGTAAACTTACTATTTGGTCTTACAAAACCAACTTAATTGTAACTTATACATTTTCATAAGGAATTATTATTATTTTATTATGATTATTATTCTTTTTTTTATCTTTTTCATTTTATTTATTAATTTTCGTTTCTTTTGGTCTTGCACACAAGTGATACGAAGTAAGGAAGTTCCATATATATTTATTATGTATAATAATTGTTAGTACAGAAATTAAGACGGTTTTTCATAATTGCTTTTTTCCTTTTTTTTTTTTTGTTTAATATAAAAAATCTAATGAAATATTTATGTGAATATTCTTCATAATTGTTATAAAACTTTTGAAATTAAAGTTGACAAAGAAAAATAAAAAATACAAATAATTAAATTATAACTTTTTACATGCCTATTATATGTAGGTTTTAATGTTTTTATATAAAGGAAAAAAACTGTTGAAAACATTATTTATCAATAATGTATATTTGATGTTAATTAAGAATCTATAAATACATTCATTTATTATTTAATCTTCGATACAAAATCAATGATTTTTTAAAAAAAATATTGTATATTTTTGCCCCACTCTATAATTCATTTATTTTTCTACAATCTGCCCCTTCCTTGTGCTGATTCCTTAATCCATGTATCAGAATCTGTTCTCTTAAGTGCATTCAGAATCACAAAGCTGTCGTTGCAGCTTCAATAGTGTCATGCTTCAAATAAAGGTGGGTTCATACCCTGCGTTTTATACACGCTTCAGAATAACCTATTGGCTGTCATAACATGACGTAAGAAAAGTTGGTTCCAAACCAACTTTCTAACGTCAAAGCTAACCTAAATGAAACCTTCCCGTCCTCTTCCCTCTTGTTTATATATTTTATTTTATTTTTTGAGTCATCCATTTTCATAGTAAATATTAAATACACTTTTGTTCTTGGTTTTAAAACCATCCTTTTCAAAAGTTAGTATTATATTTTAATAATAAATTAGGCTTTGTTTTAACCTGAACGGTACACTGCGCAAGGAAGGAAGGGTGGTGGAAAACACTCAGTGACGTCTCCCCGGCTTCATGATGTATTTTTAACATGTGTAAAAAATGCATGCTATGAGCCCACCTTAATGCTTACGGCCTAGGGTCATAATAGAAGGCAGCGGTTGACCAGGTTATAATTATAAACTGGTTTGGTTTGGTGTTTACAAATGCAGTTGGTTTGTTAGGGTGTGTTTGGAATCACTAACTGGTCAACCGGCTTAGTGTCATGGCACCTTGAAATAATCTTGGGACCGGTTGTAGGCAGACTAGAAGCTAAATACCACAAAAATGTTTTGCGCCGGGAGGTTACAATCCTAAATAATAGATTACAAGTGAACCTCAACAACAAGAGAAGGTTATAACTTATAACTTGTGAACGTTGTATGGGTTTACTGAATAGTATGTTATGCGTTACTTTTTTAGTATTTATCTATATAATAGTAATTAATAAATAAATTGTAAAATGTAGTAAATCATTTTTTTTCTGTATAAAGGTAACATTTAAGTATTTGTAGGAAGCAAGAAAAGGGAACTACTTGTTCATTTTCCAAGACTTGGATTGGAAATGAAGAGTGGAGTCAATATTAATTCTTTTAATTTGTACAATCTAAACTTGTAATAATAAAAATATTTACAGGTACCTAAAAATAACAGGAATCAGTCTGGAAAATATTACATTTTTCATAGAACAATTATTTTTAACTCTGCTAGGCTAAGACTAAAACTTATAATAAAGAATAAATACTAAAGAGGCTGGTCTTTGTTTGAAAAAAGTATTGTGATAGTTAATTTAGCTGAATTGAATAAGCTTCAATATTCAATAGGAATAGGACTTATACTTTATTACATTTCTTTAAGAAAAATACTACTCGTTACACCCTGTACCCGGAGTATAAAATTAACGTTGATATAATCACATTAATCTTTGAAATCAACAAAACAGCTCACTTAAATTTCATAAAAGTTGCATTATTCCCTTTATTGATATAAAAAATAAAAATAAATAAAGGAGAAATAGACTGCCGCCAATTTTGTATGGTTGTAAATTTATTTAATTTTCCACCGTTTCTTACATCAGTCAAAATTATTTTGATTTTTTAACATAAATTACAGTACTCTTTTACATTAATGAAATTCTTTAGAAATATATATTCACGATTTATTACTGAATTCTGGCTAAAGAAAGTTTTTCTTTTCTTTTTCGAGGAGTCTGTGTTCGCACTAACGTTTTTAGTGTTTTTGCAGAACTTAAAAATTGGTGAAGTACGAGCTCTCTTTCTCACTATTTTCTTGAAAGGGAGTGAAACAATTTTGATCAAAACCATATTTATTTTTATTAATGAAAGAAAAAATAAAATATGACACTATAATAGGCACATTAGTAAATTACTCCAATGAAAATTTGCTAAAGAAGAAGAAACCTAACTTAAAACTGATACGGTAAATAAAAACTATCATTATAACCTGTTGTTGAGTTCAACTATAACCTTCCGGCGCAAAATGTTTTCGTGGTTTTTAGCTTCTAGTTGTAGGCAGCGGTCGACTGTGAAGGTTATAAACAAAGAGAGGTTATAAAATTGTTGTTCGTGTAAGGTAAAAGAAAGCCACTTAAGCCAGAGATACTAAATGTATAGCAGAGGATAATGTATTGGGATTTATCAAGTGCATAAACTATTGTAGTGGCACTCTTGTAGGCTAATTCTGTGTTTAGCCACCACCCCTTTTCTTTCTCCTTCAACTGAAAATTCTGATTACAAATATTAATAGAATTATTTCCCTGCGAGGTACACTAACCACTGTCTTCAAGGTGGAAATCTCTGCCATCTAAAGGCTGCTAGAGGTGGTGGTTCTTCATGTGCAACTTCTGCACTGGTGAAGTACTGTCAGGTGACATTAGAGCTACTGGTTGAGAGAAATAAGGTTACATTAATGAGAAACTAGAAGAGGTGGCAAAAATAGGAGCCTTCACATCATACTGTGGACTGGAACTTAAAGTAGACTGGTCAAGAGGTCAGCTGTCTAAAATTGAATCTGTGGTTAAGTAGAATGGGCATGATAAGTCTCAGAAAAGGTTTATTCAGCAGTTTTGGTATATGTATTACAAGGTTCTCAGGGACTGACGTGGGGGGGGGAAGACTGAAATTTAAAATTGAATAAATTTAATTAAAATGGTAAATTACCTTTCTTCCACGTCACCTTGCTGATGACTAGCTTTAAGAGCAAAGAGAATCTCAGGATGGGTCGCCAAGTTTGAACTTGCGTTCGCCCCTGGACTTGAATCTGTCTTACCCACAGATGCAAGAAAATTTGTATTTAAATATTAATTAAAATTTGTAAATAAGGTTGTATCGTCGCATTAATAAAAACAATTATTAAAATTGATTCGCTTTATTAAAATATACCTTTCAAAATTCTAGACTTAGCAATATCCTTAGAGCTCAAAGGGTCAAACACTGACTATGCTCAGGTATAAAATTTAAGATTTGAAAATATCTTTAATTATAGAAACTTTACGATATTATGACCAGTTACAGATTTGTATCGGAATTATATTTCCTACAAATTAAACTTATCTGTACTGAAGAGTAGAATCCTCGTTGATGATCTCGTAGTCGGTACCTCTCAAGGGAAGATGGCGCAGACGGTTCACTGATGCTTGTCGGTTAAATATTCCAACGTAGATATTTTTAAGACGGAACTGGCGTACACTGAATTTACTTGATATAAGACTTGATTAACTACTTTAATACTTTACTGGATATCCGGATTTCGAAGAAAAGCTAGTATCACGGATTCCACTGGTCGGAAAAACTACGGGTCCCGAATCTGGGTTACCCTTACTGCAACGAGTCTCGCCTCCGACTGACTTTTCCCTCGACAACCACCTGTTCCCTCTTATCTCCTGGTGACGTCACAACGTCTCGTAGCTTTAGGCTGAAGACAGAATTTGCTAAACTTATTTATTAAAGTCCGTGTCTTCTCTCGGTCGGTTCCAATCGTTGGATTAGGACTTCCGACGATTTAATTACCTCTTCTTCAAGACCCAGGAGCTTTTATATACGAGTAATCTCATTTGAAAGAAATTAGGCTGTGGCTCCGAGAGTATGCGGTCGAGGGGATCTGGGTTCCGAGACAACTCGAGGTTTCCAGGCTGCATCCCCGCCAAATTCAAATATGCAAATCTAACATTTTACTAAATAAAGGGTATCCCTATATGTGAGGATCCTCTTATCTGCCCCCTCCTGGAAAAATGAAAATTGGGGAATCAATTTTCATTGGTGCGCTTGAAGCTCTTGCAGAGTACAGTTGTAGTCCGCTCCTACCTTAAGTTCCCTATCTGTATAACAATAACATTTTATTCCTAATTCCGATTACTAAGTCCTACCATCTACATAACTACAACTTGAATACTATTTCTGGTCATACTAAATTTTTAAATTAAATCACATTACATTGTCACACAAATAAAATTTACAAGAAGGATAATTGCTGAGTCATCTACAGTTTTGCAAGTCATGGTAAGCATTTTCATTTTTACATTTTCTGATTTTTATCAGTTTGTTTTTCAATAAATTCAATATATATCATTCATGGTACACTTTAAGTTCCATAGTAAAGTAAAACTTTTTAAGTTCAATAAAATAAAATAAAATCCATATAGATTTTAGTCATACAAACTCATATAAAAAAAAAAAAAAATTACATTTACAAGCATTGCATTATGAATATCTCACATTTTAAATTATATTAACATATTTTCCTTTTTATATTTGAAACATCCCTTGTTCATCCCTATAATAAGGTTTCATCATTGAACCATGGAATATCCCCCTGATTTTGTCAATTTTTACCGGATCGATTAATAAATAGGATCCCCTGTCAAAACATTTCTTTATTACATATGGTCCTTCATACTTAGGAAGAAACTTGGCTACAATTCTACGATTCTTGTGACTTACATTAAGTGCCTTTACCAGTACTAAGTCCCCGAGGTGAAACTTTTTTACTTTCTTGCCTCGATCATAAATTAAATTTTTATTATTTCTACAGGATCTAATCCTTTCTTTTACAAGTTTGTTAATTTCATTTTTTTCTTTAATATTATCTCTAACATACCTTAATAATGGGTGGTGTTCCCATGGTCTAATTGGCTTAATGCCGAACTGAGCCTCTATAGGAGTCATCCCCGTGGTTATACATTCTGTGGCATTTAGACTAAACTCTACATCACCTAAATGGTGTGCCCATTTATAATGGTGTCCGTCCAGACATATTCTCAGTTTTTCTATAATATCCCTAATGGATCTTTCTGCCCTATTTGACTGAGGATGACGGATTGGAACAAACCTGGGTTTTAAATTGATTTTCTCCCTACTTATTTTTCTTTCAATTTGTAATGAAAAACTTATAGGACTGACTTCCTTTTCTGATGAAATTGTCTCCATTGGGTGGGGATTACCTTGGCTATTAGCAATGTGAATAACTTCCCTATTAAAATCGGGTTCGGTTGCCAGGTTTATGCTACTATCATTACTGGGCTCGGGAAGGTTTAAATTAACGTTGTTATTATTCATATTTTGACATGATCTGTCGTTATCAATTAGGTCACCCTTATCAGAATTATTATTATTAACATTAGGAGATTCATATGGCACATCGGGAACAGTATCGTCATTAATTTTCTTTTTCTTATCCATTAACTCAGTTAATTTAGTCATGAGAATTTTTTGATTTTCGATGTTTACATTTTGCCGTTCCTGATTGGATCTTATGACCTCTTGATTTGATTTTATTAATTCATTAAATTTACTTAACAATTCCTCCATATTTTTGGAGTCGTTTTAATCTTAATCGATACTTTGACAGGTTGATAACCATAAACAAAATTTAAAATAATATAGTTACACAATAATTTACTTAATAATTGAGTCTGTGAGATCACTCTTTCATAGATACTTATACACAATATGATATACTCCGTACGTTTCGATCTGGTCTTAATATCTTCTTTATTCAACCACACAAAAAAATTTACAACAACCTTTCTTTGATCTTATCAACGATCGTATAGGGCGCCACTTGCATATATGGGTAGACGATGGATGGCATAGATCTGTCATATACTCCTCGACAGTTGTTAAAATAAATTTTATACAAGTCGTAACGAAATTTTTAAACAAAAGGGCTACTAATTCGTTATGACGATTTGGAACGTACTAAATCGTAATGACCCACGTTGGGGAGCCAAATTACAAGGTAATTTGGGAAAATGCCCCACGTTGGGCGCCAAATTACAAGGTTCTCAGGGACTGACGTGGGGGGGGGAAGACTGAAATTTAAAATTGAATAAATTTAATTAAAATGGTAAATTACCTTTCTTCCACGTCACCTTGCTGATGACTAGCTTTAAGAGCAAAGAGAATCTCAGGATGGGTCGCCAAGTTTGAACTTGCGTTCGCCCCTGGACTTGAATCTGTCTTACCCACAGATGCAAGAAAATTTGTATTTAAATATTAATTAAAATTTGTAAATAAGGTTGTATCGTCGCATTAATAAAAACAATTATTAAAATTGATTCGCTTTATTAAAATATACCTTTCAAAATTCTAGACTTAGCAATATCCTTAGAGCTCAAAGGGTCAAACACTGACTATGCTCAGGTATAAAATTTAAGATTTGAAAATATCTTTAATTATAGAAACTTTACGATATTATGACCAGTTACAGATTTGTATCGGAATTATATTTCCTACAAATTAAACTTATCTGTACTGAAGAGTAGAATCCTCGTTGATGATCTCGTAGTCGGTACCTCTCAAGGGAAGATGGCGCAGACGGTTCACTGATGCTTGTCGGTTAAATATTCCAACGTAGATATTTTTAAGACGGAACTGGCGTACACTGAATTTACTTGATATAAGACTTGATTAACTACTTTAATACTTTACTGGATATCCGGATTTCGAAGAAAAGCTAGTATCACGGATTCCACTGGTCGGAAAAACTACGGGTCCCGAATCTGGGTTACCCTTACTGCAACGAGTCTCGCCTCCGACTGACTTTTCCCTCGACAACCACCTGTTCCCTCTTATCTCCTGGTGACGTCACAACGTCTCGTAGCTTTAGGCTGAAGACAGAATTTGCTAAACTTATTTATTAAAGTCCGTGTCTTCTCTCGGTCGGTTCCAATCGTTGGATTAGGACTTCCGACGATTTAATTACCTCTTCTTCAAGACCCAGGAGCTTTTATATACGAGTAATCTCATTTGAAAGAAATTAGGCTGTGGCTCCGAGAGTATGCGGTCGAGGGGATCTGGGTTCCGAGACAACTCGAGGTTTCCAGGCTGCATCCCCGCCAAATTCAAATATGCAAATCTAACATTTTACTAAATAAAGGGTATCCCTATATGTGAGGATCCTCTTAGTATATTGTATATATGCAACAGGACAAATAGGGTAACCTTCACAGTCGTCGGAATCCTCAAGTTGAAGAGATGCCACCGCAAAGCTTCCACCCTCCCCCCCCCCCCCCATTCTGTAGGGCTTTTGTTAGCCCTACTATTTTTAAAGTTGGTGGTAAGTTCTGTAGGTAAGATGGCTTGCTGCATCTTTCGGGGGCGATCAAGCTAGATTAATCCGGGTGTTGGCTACAGATACAACTGGTATATTCAAAGTAACTTTTTTAAAATACCCCCTCCCTTACAGAGCCAAGAGCCATGAAGAATTTCTCCCCAGCTTTTCCTATGGCTTCATGACTCGAATCTGGCTGAAAGAAAATTTCTAAAAGGTGGGAATTTTTGCGCAAGATGGTGGCCAACTTGGTTTTACCTTGGCCAAATTGCTCACATAAACGTGAGCTTGAGATATAAAATTGATTTTTTTTTTTTGCCATATTTGTCAGTGTGATCATAGTAGGAGAAGATTGAGACCTCCTCCTCCTCAATGGTTTGGGCCCAGAAGATTAAAAGAGGTGAATGTTGTCATTATTAACCCTAGAACACTACCTATGCGTCAAAGTGACGTATTGAATTGATAAAAATGGCTGCAAGTTGCCCCCTCTACGTCTAATGGTTCCCAATGTCCAAGGATGGTGTATACAGAATGTCTAGATTCGGGAAGTGAGACGCACCCCTTTAATGTGTGACGTCCCTTCTAAGCAACTCCCTTAAAGCCTGGGTTAGCCCTATGCTGGTTCAGGCCTTGGGTCAGCGGCTGACTGTAGCACTACCTAGTAGCGGCTTACAACCCGGTCACATTATAAAATTGTATTGGCTGCTACTCGCCAGTTTTCAATAAAAAAATATAAAGGCCACATGTTTATTTCCTTGTCGCTGATGCGCTACTAGAATGGTCAGATTGCACTGATGGCTGGCGAGTGAAGGTGGGGGGGTGTGTGTGGAGCTAGATTGAGTCACGTGACTTGCAAGTCGCCGCTGCCTGGCTACCAAAAGTTGAACATGTTCACCAGCGGCTTCCAATTACTCGCAGGCTGGCGGCGAATTTTGTGGTCACACCAAGCTGATCAAAGGCTGACAGCAGCGGCTTCCTCAATTCTCGGCTGGCAACCAGCCTAATGTGACCCAGGCTTTACCTGTGCAACCTATTTATAGGAGTGGGGGGTCTTTCGTTATATCAGATCAACCTCCCACCATTTAACCGCTACCCCCACCATACCGAATCTATGTATCCTCTATACACCGTCCTTGCCCAGCGTTCCTGTATGCTTACCCTGTTTAATATTTTATATAATAATAATTTTTTGAGTGCTTAGTTGTAAGAAATTTGACTGAAACAGAGTCAAACATTACTGTGAATAGATGTTACCTGATAGGAGATTGAAATTGTGTTCCTCTTCTTATTAATACAGAAATATGTGCCTACTTTTTTTTAAAGAAATGTTCATGATTCGCCTATTTATTTATTATAAACCAAACTAATAATGCATTTTTAAGTAACTTACTATATTTTGAGACTAAACAAATAGTTTAATTTAAAACAGATCCAATGATAGTCTCGACATATCGGTAGTAACAACATACTAATATTTAACGGTAGTATTCTAGGGTTAAAGCCCATGAACCTGCTCAACACTGGAGGGCAGTGTTTTTTATATATGTGTTCAGTGCAGGTGTGATGTCGCACCTGCACTTTATATTTAAAGCTCACATTTGTGTAAGCATTTTGTACAAAGGCTTGGACATATAACCCTGTCCAACAAAACTTAGTCGGAGCAGGTAAAAGGAACCAATTTTCAACTAAATCAGTTAATTTTTACTTAAGCCATCGTTATCCAAGTAAACTTTACTGACAGACAGACGGGGTACATATTTCATTGAATGTAAGAAACCCACTTAAATGTCTTTTAAAGTCATTAACTATGACTGCTCTCATTGGATAAGTGAGTTTTATTTGACAAAATTCTCAATTAAAATGAATTTATTTCACTTTGCACAATTTCTGAACAAATGCACAATTTTTGAAAAGCAGTATCACAAAAAGTGCTTGATATACGGAGCTCGATGAGGACTCAAATTTTATTTTTAAAAAAATACTTTATAAAAACTAACTTTTTCTTGAACATTGTTTTAGCTAGCTTTTTAAAATCTTCCCAAAATGTAATTAATTGTTTCATGGTCATGGTCAGTGAAAAAGAATTATTAAATGCTCATAACAGCTGATCAGATAAAAGACTTATGCCAAACTCTAGTTGTTAAACAACTGGTACAGAATCTATGTGCTAAATTTAAGTTCAATTGGATGACTGGAAGAAGGTTAATTATAGCCCTACAAAGGTTTGACAACAGCTGGCCCACACGAACAAAATCAAAACTAATATAAAGGACTTAAAAAGAAAGTCTTTTACACAGTATGTATTTGGTGCAGAGTTCTCTACAACCTTATGCATTTACTTTAGGTGATATTACTCAACCAAGCTAGCAAAATAGTTGCAATTGATTATTACTTTATTTTTAACCATTCTGGAGTAATATGCAGAATTAGGGTTAAAAATATTCCAACTTTAAGTCGTTGGAGTTAAAGATAAGGCTATGGCATGTGCTTTAGTAAGAAAGATAATATTATTAGAAGTAATGATTTTCTTATGTTACATTTATTCCTAGTCCCTACCAGCTAGTTTTTTTTAGTGATGTTCTTCATCCCTTCCCCCATGTCTTTCCTTCTTATAACTAAGTCTACTTTGACAAGATTACAAATTGATATGCAATAAGTGTACATCAGCTAAATTAATTTAAAGCTAATAAATAAATCAGCTAAATTAATCACAGACAATTATAGTTATATATAATTTCAGTGTAGAAGAATTCTCCAAAATCACCTATTCATTTTAATGGTAATACAATGTTACATAGTTATAATAATATAATATTAAATTTATGAAATTTATTTTAAAACAATATAAGAAATATTTTAACAAGAGAAGCGGGTAAAATATCAAGTTTTAAATTGGATCATTTTTTTAAAAATGTCTTCAGATTCTCAAATAATGCTCATAAAGATCTCATAGATTGAAGGTCAAGACTGCACCACATGTGACATTATTTATATTTTAGATGCGATCATGTTGGAGACATAGATCATTAAGGTATTTGTTAAGTGTTTTGAGTTGATGTCTTGTAGGGGTCGCTATGTGAGGCATATCTTCGATTGTAAAACCTTCCCTAGGCAATATAGAAACCACCTTTCCATCAGCAGTGGGTAGGTTAATCTGTGGCATGGAGGTTGATGCACAATCAGGTGCTACTAAGAGTGGTGATCCAAACAGAGATATGGCTAATTCCCCAGCTGTGGGGCGTCTCAGAACACTCAGAGGCCGGTTTACTTCTGGACCTGGGGTCACAATAGCTACTGCTCTACCACCCTGTTTCTTTGACAACACCGTTTTAAAAGTAGAATTACTTGAAGACACTCCTCCTGATCTTTCATCTGAATTTCTTGTTAGTAAATATTTACTCTTTGGTACTTCAAACGTCGTCTCACGGAAGGTGACCTCTTTAATTGAATTTCCAGTTGATTTCAACTGTTTTAAGTTTTCTGTCTTTTTGTTCCTTAACTCATAAGATGTGTTCTTGTCTTGAATTTTACTAGTAGTTCCAGTGCTTGAAGCTGCATTTGTAAAACTCAATGTGCTTAAACCAGAAATTGTATTTGAAAATTTGTCTGTCAAACCTTGCTGATAACATTGGTAAATATTTTTAGCAAATGAAGATTTGTCGAATTTAAGCTTAATACATTCAGTTCCTAGTTTAAACTTGGCCAACCTGGCTTGTCTGTTAACTTCTTTCTTTATATCCTCTAGACTCCTTTTAGCTTCTTTTATGACTTCCTCATCTTGTTGATCTAAATCATCATTGCTGTTAGGTGATGAAGCTGCTACCGGTTGAATCTTGTGGTCTTCATTCTCCAGGTCCAATGTGTTCACTAATTCCTTTTTACATCTTTTCCTAAATCTTCCACTCATTTTCCTTTTAAAGGACTCTTTTATATAAGTGTAGTTCAATTATTCTCCTAACGTTTGTTAATTGATTATAAATATATTCCTAAAAACTTTAGTTAGAACACATTATTCTTCTTAATATATTTGTTTTGATACAAAATTCAAATATATATATTTTTTCAAATAGAACATTTAATTCTTAAATTCTTCTCCTACGAAAAATCTATTTAATATTGTTCTCTTAAATATAATCAGCCTTTCTAGGTTGCATTTATAATTAGATTAATAAAAAAAAAAATCTTTTATAAAGAAAGTTAACACTTATAAAATAACAATAAATAATGTGACAGTATGTCATGATGTCACATCTTAACTTTTTTTACTTGTTTTATTTATCTATTAAATAAAAAGGGCATCCTATTGATCTAAACTTTGAAACACTCCCCTGTTAAAAAGGCTGAATATGAAGGGCTCAAGTTTTGACAGTGTCCTAAGCTACTTAAGCTTTATCTATTTTTCAACAATTTGATATTCATGATCCTGAGCACAAACTTAGTTAGTAGACCGAAAATCAAGTTGATCGCTTGATAAGTTAGTTATTTAAATGTTACTCCAAATCAAATTGATCACCTATCAAGTGACAAACTACCATCAACTTGATTTTTGGTCTACTAACTAATTTTGTCCTCAGGATCATGAAAATCAAAATCATACTGTCCACCATAAAGGGGGGAACATGGCCGCTCTCCACCGGTTTGTTTTTTTCAAATACCTATTGCCAAGGTATGTCCCGCAGACGAACATAGCCGACCACATATTCTTAAAAGGCACCAAAAGATTAACTTACACGCAAAATTCTAGCTTGATGTTAGTCAGACACATTTTTGCATGCTATCTCCTGGACTAAAATCTTATTTCAGAATTATTGCTCTGATCATTATCTGGGGAATTGCTCAAAATAAAAAAATAAATAGCATGTTTTATTTTCATTACAGCTTTATTTAATGAGAGCTACTTCTTTTCCTTTCCACCAATTTTAATTTTTTCTGTTGTCTAATTTTTTATCTGCCAACCTTATTGATTCTAACTACAGCCAGTTACAGCCAATCTCAATTTTAGCCTGCTAAAGGTCTGAAATAAGGCTTTCTGTTTTACCTAATTAAATAATTGGCAAAACTAATAATTTGTAGTTCCTAGTTTTTATCAGGCCATTAAAAAAAATTAGTAAACGAATAAGGCAAACTACACTCTTACAATTAACTACACAAAGTACACTTTATTCTACAATATGTACATGCAATTGGCATTCTATATTAGTCCAGGAAAATAAGGAATAATAGGGGAAATAATTTATAAAGTTTTGAAACTTTGTGAAAACACTCTTAAGGGGTGCAGTAGTAAGAAACAGTAAAGTTCCCCCCTCTTGGTGGGGCGCATCCCACCCTCCCCCCTCCTTAAAGTACAAAATTTACTTCTTTTTCACTTTTTACACAAAACGGTTTATTTTTTTTTAAGAGAAGTGTTGTTACCAAAAATATTTTTCACATAATTCTGCACAAAAAAGGTCCTATGCATGTTTGAAGTGAGACATACTGTTTTCGAGATATTGTAGTTGGAAAAAGATACAAAAATCCATTACCGTATTTTTGCAAACCAATATATATAAAAAACTACTCTTCCAATTTCAATGAAATTTGGATGGTAGGTTATAATTAGCTCATTGTTGATCCCTTATAAGTTTCAACCTTCTGCGCCCATTATTTTATCTTCCACATGCGCACAAACATGCATTTATTTACAGCTATATCTTCAATAGTACTCAACTTACATTTAGCTAAATTGATTCTTTAATTCATAATTGACAGACAAAAAATTGATTGACAGACAGGGAACCAATTTAGAAAATGTAAAGAGCAACAGGAAATAATTTATAAAGTTTCGAAACTTTATAAATGATTTGGGAGCCAGGGTAGCCGAGCGTGTTAGGGCGCTCGCCTTAGCTATCAATAAGTCGAGGCAACTCGAGGTCGTGGGTTCGATCCCGTGCCATGATACTCTGATTTGCATCAATGATTCACGGACGGTGCAGGGCGAGGGACACCCTTTATGGGGACTCTTCCCCCACTCTTTGGTGTGGGTCCGATCCGTGTCATGACGATGTAATTTGTATCTATGGTTTCGAGGACGGAGCAGGGCGAGGGACACCCTTTATGGGGACTCTTCCCCCACGCTTTGGCGCACGCTTATATAGCTTACTAATGACCACACCATACTCGCTTCGGCGGTACAAGGTACAAATGTATGATGTGTGAAGTAGCTGGAACTCTCCACCACGGGGCGTAAAAAGGGCCTAAGTGATGGCCTAATTGCAAGGTTCGAACAAGTGGTTCGTCCTACCCGTTCTAGTAGGAAGTACTAGACTACTACTACTTATAAATGATTTCCTCCATTTGCTTTTTTGTTTTTTTACTAATTTGCCTGGACTATATTATATCGTCATTTTGTCTTTTCTCCATTCTTACCATAATTGGTAAATAAAAAATAAACTATTAACAATTACACATAAAATTAGTTTATTTTAACAGTTGGTACTTACTTTAATATGTACAATTTTTACAATAGGTTCTCTAATATTAAGTTTTTAATTTTTCTTTTTATTCCAGTAGTCCAGCAATTTAATTAGGAATGCATATTCTATAATTAAATAAAAGGAGAAGGGAGACCAACTAAATTTAAAGGACCTATTGCTTTCAACTAAGATATGAATAATAGTCCAGGAGATAGCGTGCAAAAAAGTGTCTGACTAACATCAAGCTAGAATTTTATGTATAAGTAAATGTTTTGGTGCCATTTAAGAATATATGGTCGGCTAAGTTCGTCTGCGGGACATAGCTTGGCAATAGGCATTTGAAAAAAACAATCCGGTGGAGAGCGGTCATGTCCAACTCTTTTTGGTGGACAATGTGATTTTCATGATCCTGAGTACAAACTTAGTTAGTAGACCAAAAATCATGTTGATGGTAGTTTTTCCCTTGACAGAGGAACACTTTGATTTCGAGTAATATTCGACTAACTAACCTATTAAGTGACACACTACCATCAACTTGATTATTGGTCTACTAACTAAGATCGTACTCAGGATCATGAAAATCACATTGTCCACCAAAAAGGGCGGGACATGGTCGCTCTCCACCGGTTTGTTTTTTTCAAATGCCTATTACCAGGCTATGTCCCGCAGACGAACTTAGCCAACCATATATTCTTAAAAGGCACCAAAACATTTACTTATACACAAAATTCTAGCTTGATGTTAGTCAGACACTTTTTTGCACGCTATCTCCTGGACTATAAAGACAATATGGTTTTTCTTTTTTTCTTCTTCTTTTAAGCACCTATATTACTTTACCTATACATTTGCTGGATTAAAAGCTTCAGAATCACTAAACAATATAAGGATAAGAATTAGGTCCGGTTCACACGTGTGTATTTTGAACACAGTGTTTTCAAGTGTATGGCTGGCAATGAGATGTATCAGACATGACAGCAAATGGAAGACGAGGTGTAAGGATGTTGAGTTGGAAAAATGGACACTGAGACAAATGGATTCAGTGTGCAGCATCCAAAAGGCGCTCATGTGAAAAAGGCTGCCGTCTATAGAAAATCCTTATAACAACAGCATGTTTAAACTATTTTTAGAAGAACTATAAGTAAAAAAGTAGTTATTTATGTAGAAAACATATCTGACATAACATCACTGTAATCAACTTTCTGACGATCTTCTCTGGGGCTTTCCTTCTGCTGCACTGGATTAGTACCTGAAATAGATAAGTAATATCATCAATTTCCACATTGTATTTAAGTCTGTCAGGGCCAAAGGACCTTACAAAATATTTTAAGGAGAATTTTTTTTTGGTGAATTCTTTATATTAATAGATTTGAAGGGTCAATTGCTTCAAAGGAAATCATGAGGTAAATTAATAAATTGGTTTGTTTTATTCTAGATGCTATACGTTTGTTCTAACTAAGTCACACCGATCCAACTGGGGACCGTGTTCCTTTCCATCCTCCAAGCTGTTCCAATTTATGCATGGATAATTAATAAATCGTTTAACAAACGTTCCAAACTACCCTCAGCCAAAACCTAGTACCTGTTGGTAGAGCATGCACAGTTATGTCAATCGCCATACAGGTCAACAAAAAGGTTCCCTATCTACTGGGTTTTCTTGAATGTTTTTAGAGTTCCAAATCTGTTCCGGCCTGAAAATTATTTTTTTAAGCACATAAGCATAAAACCTGTCCTGAATGATCCATGGGAATATTTATGGATGGTACAATTAAGATTTTTTTATTTTTTATTTAAGTACTTATGGGTCCTGTCTACTATAAGTGGTTACTATATCATAACCACACCACCTGTTTACTTTAATGAATTTGAGTTTTGACATTAATTTAAACACTGTTATATTCTAATTTAAACACTCAATTAAGGAGGCACAACAGCCTTCTCAGTTTCTATAAATAAAAGGAGCAGGAGGGGAGAATGGTCTTAAGCTCAAGATGCAATTATCTCTTGTGAGTGTGCTCTCAATACTAAACATGAGGTCTCTATCTAGGGGGGGTGTCAAACTCAATTTTGACAAAATGAGTAATTTGGGAGGCCAGAGTGATTTTAGCCAAGTGCCATTGCCCTGGTCTTCGTAATTTTTATCTAACGATGGTTCACAGAATCTTTTTCACGCTCCATTAATCTGACTTTAATCATTATTTTACTATTAACTTGTTGACCAAACAATAACAACAAATAAATTAATTCTAAATATTTTAAAATTATATCTGTAGATTAAAATAGATTGGATAGTTTGCTTACCTTGATTTGCCCACATAGGAGAAGTAGAGTCAGGATTACTTTTATACATTGGCCTTGATTTAGCATAGGATAGTTTCATAGGAAAAGCAGTCTCCATTGAACTTACATTCTAAAAATAAAAAAATAAATAAATAAATTACAGAATAAATATTATGCAAAATATTTACTTAACACATTGAGGACGGAGGTAAAACGTTGGTTTACACATTGAGTACGGAGGTAAAAACGCTGGTTTATTCAGTAGGACGGAGGTATATGCATGGGCCGTACTGATTGGACGCGCCGGCGCGTCCTCCCCGGCCTTTAGCTTGACTCACAATTAAAACGGACGCGTTATCGAGTCCTGCCGTCCTTTTGGCATTGCATTTTTTAACAAGCACCAGATTAAATATCCTTATATTTAGATGTTTTCTTTTTTAAAAAAATCTATTTAGCTTTGAAGAATCAAAAACCATTGTAACTCTTATTATTATACTCTTAAAAATTTACAAAGACCTGAGGATTAAAAAAAAAAAACAACTTTGTTTCTTATGTATAACTGTATAATATAAAAAAACAACAAGTATTCTCGTAAATATTTATGCACTATAATTTGTTATTGCTCAGACTATAACTATATATATATATATATATATATATATATATATATATATATATATATATATATATATATATATATATATATATATATATAGATATATATATATATATATATATATATATATATATATATATATATATATATATGACAGTGTTGTGCATTAAAAAAAAGCTATAACTAACATAAATATATATGACTAATAGATACAATATAAAAGGAAACATGAAATTAGTTATGTAGCTAATACTACAAAAAAAACTATCTAAAATAAAGTGTAACAAAAATATATATCTAAACTATAAAAAAAGAAAATTTATATTAGGTAACATGGTAATTAAAACAAAAATCTATAACTAACTTTAAATTATGAAACTAATAAATACAACAAATAATACGCTAAATTTTTAATTTTTAGCTAATACTATAACAATATATATATATATATATATATATATATATATATATATATATATATATATATATATATATATATATATATATATATGTATATATACATATATATAAATTGAAAATGATAGATAATAGTAAGAATATATTATAAACACATGTTATTTTTCCATACACACATATATATATATATATATATATATATATATATATATATATATATATATATATATATATATATATATATATATATATATATATATATATAATGTGTATATTCATGTTTTTGCCCCAAAAAAATTTATTACAACTTCATAAAGATATTGTTAAAACTTTTTTCCCTTTTTATATAACAGTATATCAGAAAAAGTATTATAATTATGCATTATCTTACCTTGAAAAAGACGTAAAATCCAATATTAGCGGGAGGTGTGTAGGGGAATTTCAGGGGCGATTTACTCGAAAAGTTTATATAAAAAAACCGGAGCCGAAGGTCACAGTAGGTACATGTACACTCTTAAGAAGCTAGAGAGACATTGATAGAACGTTTCCAAGAGCCTCTACCCCCACCCTAATGATACATACATACAAGGATTTCGGACGCGCTGGCGCGTCCACCCGTCCTTTTGGCTTTGCACACTGGACGCGCTGGCGCGTCCGCCCGTCCTTTTGGCTTTGCACACTGGACGCGCTGGCGCGTCCGCCCGTCCTCAACGTGTTAATAGAGGCATAAAATACTTATAAAGAAGGTTTCAAAAGATTACCATTATAGCATTGGTAGCAGATTCAATTTTATCAAAGGCGACAAAAGCACGACTGAAACAAATAAATAACAAAAGGAGCAAGTTTTAAGAGATATATAATTTTTTATAATATAGTAACAAGTATTTAACCCTTCTAAATATAAAAGGTATTATGTTATCCTTTATTAAAGACAACATCTATAAATAATTTAAATTTATTATAAATGAAGGAATTGTAAAAATAAAAAAGGTAACTACAGAAATAAGATATTACTTTTTTTCCACTTCTATGTTGATTTTGACAATATGGCCATATGCTTCAAATGTGGATGAAAGGAAGGATTGGGTGAGATTTTGTTTCTCAGCACTGTTTACTACAACCAACAGTGTGTTTGTCATTTTACCATGATGTCCTGGTGTAAACTGGGAAGGGCCTGATAAACTTTTTCCAGTTTTGATATTTGCATCATCTCTTTCCTCTTCATGAGTAGTTGTATATAGTTTCTACAACAGGGACAAAAATTAGAAACAACTTAATCAACTTGTTCTAAGAATTGAATTAGTTTTTATTAATCAGAACAAGTGATGTTATTACTTAGGCCACTGAAGGTAGCAAATAAACATTAAACTAATAAAATATCTGTAAAGTTCTACCCTAGATATACGCGGTCATTCTAAAATTCTATCCTAATGGCACTGTCAACACAGTAAAAACTTAAGTCAATTCGGAGGATTTTAGGCAGTCATTATAAGGAGTACAGGGTAAGAGATTTCAAGAATATATGTTTATTAGAGAGTATTTAATGATTAACGTAATGTGCTGAAAGATTCTGGCATGCTTATGCATTAGCATGCATATTTTTATCCCTGGTAGTGTCACTTGCCATTATGAAATTAACCTGTACTGCAGGCTTCCATCTATACAGGATAAATTAGCAAAAACCAGATGTAAAAACAATTGGGATAGGAAACAATTTTGAGTAAAAGCGATTATAAGGGGAAGATCCTAGCATCAATATTCTTCATGGTCATACTCATACCTTGATAAATTATAATAACAAATCATTAAATAGTTACTTTTGGAACAAAGGGACATAATCTCTTTATTTAACTTATTATAAAGGCAGAAGGACATCTAATATTGTCTGTAGGAATCTAAACGTGCAAGCTTCTCACAACACTAGAGCACTCTAAGAAATATTTCAACTGACTTCTGTTCTAAAGCAGCAATAATATATATTAGACTTTGCACTCAAGAAAACAATATATACAACCTTAGTGACAGGTTTATCATCTATAGGTTCAATGCTATGAGACGAAGAGAATGGTTGATATGAGGAGTGACTGTTATTTCGTTCAAGTTTTCTCTCCAGTCCACAGGGTCGTTTAAAGCCAGAGCCTTGTTCTTCTCTACGTTGGGCCTTAGGAATAGCGGCAATAGCACCACTTTTTAACAATTTCCTCGCAATCTCTCGAGCGTTCTTAGCTTCAATCTTAGGTCTTTTAATGACAGGTCTTTCAGGTTCTACTTTTGGAGCTTTCAAATTTTCGAGAGCTTTTTTCTGAAATTTAAAAACAAAGTTATTAAATTTATCACATGGAAAATATTAAATAGGAATCCACAGCGATGTTAAAAGAAAAATGATTTTTACAAAATTCAAAACATGACTATCGCACTCTCTAAAAAATTAAATTCTTACTTTCTTCCTTAACTTTTCATATTTGGCTTGAAGCATAAGTTCTTCCTCTGTTAAATTCGGAGGGAAATGTAAATTAACCATTGTGTAACTTGGTTGACCAAAAGAAGAAAACAAACAAAAACAAAGTATCGGGTCAAAAAATAGAAATAATAAATAAACAATAATGATGATAAGATAATAGATAATAGGATTGATAAATCTCGTATTAGATTTCGAATTAAGGTTTCAACTAACGATAAATATTATCAATTCGCCTTTATAAAATATCATCAAGTATGTTAAAAAAAAAGTTTTGTAGAGAAAGCGTGGACAATCTCATGTATTTATTTTATTTTGTGGTTGTTCCAATCAGTAACTTTTTTCTGAAGGATACGATTTTTATTTTTTAGGGGGCAGCACCCCTAAAGAAGAATTAAAAATTGGTTTCTTGATTTCTACTGAATGATTTTTCTGTATTAGTCCTTTTCGATTTAATAGAAGAAGAAAAAAAAAAAAAAATCATTTATTCAAAATGTATGAATTCACAAATATATTAATACATTGCGTGTTTACGCCTTTGGCGAATGGCCGTTGGGGGAAATATAATAGTAAAGCCAAACCCTAATTACACGGGGTGATTTTACTCGATACTTGCTCCAAAGTTTACAAGCTGCTAGTAAACTCACTCTGTGTAATTTTTTATAAGCTAGCTAGTTAAAGTAAACTCGCCCAATGAAATATCTAATTGGCAATACAGAATAAAAACTCAGGGGACTTTAAAACGTGTAAATCCATCAAAATCGAATTTTCGTTTCATTACATACTTTCCCTTTTGCTTCCGAGCTTACCGATGGTAACGGATTACGGAATTTTTGAGGACGAAAAAATTTTATGTCTAAAAATTCCAAGACCGAAATCCGTTTCACTCATCAGGGAAAATCTTTGGTCTCGTGTCTGTCAGTCTGTAACTTTGTGACGATAACTTGAGTAAAAGTTGACCGATTTTAATGAAATTTGGTAGACATTTTCATTTTACCAATGCCCATGACGAGTTTGTTGGATAACGTTATCCAACTAAGCGTTCTCGCGTAAACGTGAACTTCAAATTGAAATTTTAGGTCGGGAAAACTCTAACTTCATCTATTCAATGAGACAAACATTTTTTATTAGATTCTTGTTTAAAAAAATGTATTTTAATATGGTAACACTGTTGGGTAAGACACAGCTGAGAAATGTGTTTTTATGTTGCTGATGGATGAGTGATTTTAAAATTTAAAAATACTAGGAGTAAAAATTAATTCAATTACAGCTTGATAATGACCCAAGGTGGGGTTGAAATATAGCAGGAATTGTTTTTTAAAAATCAAAAAGTTTTTATAAACAACCTACCCATCAGACCATTGGAAATTAGTTGTTGAAGTTTGTCGGAATGATGTTAAATAGTGGAATCTATAAAAAATTAATTTGCTGTTGTCACTCATATCATAATAAAATAAAACATTCTACCAACATTAAAGGTACCTGAAATAATACTTCAAATATTACTTACTCGTTCTTTGCTGATTTTGTAAAATATTCTTACTTCCAAAAATATATACAAATAAACAACCCCCCAACAAAATTGATCTATAAGCTTGGTCCGATATTTCTCTCAAAAAATAACTTTTAAAATGCCTCGTACTAGCAAGTTGCTTGTGTTTTAAGAAATAGCCTTATCAAAATTTCAATTACCCATGAGCAGGATTGGCTAAGGCCCCTACACTTTTACCGTAGTCAGTAGTCACCAGATAAGCCATAACTGATGGTATATCCACACTGTATGGTCTGAAAGGCAGACTTTTTTGTGGAGTAGTTTTAACTTTTGGAAACGAGAGAGAAAATATCATACATTTTGAAAGGATTCGGAGTGTCAGCCTCCCTACTCCCTAAGCAGTCACCGGCGAGATCTGCTAAAATAATATGCCCTGTCTGGTAACTAAGTGTTGGGGCCTTAACTCCGCCCCCTCTTTTGAAAATATATTTCCAAATTAAGTGCCAACTTAGTACTACTACCAAATTTATCTTTGTTTACAAGCAGAGGCTGATGTCGAATTTTATTAATTTGAAGTTCGTTCTATCTTCTTTAGGTGGAAATATATGGTTCCGACTGTTGCATGAAACAATCAATACGTCAAATTGGATATTATATTTTGCAATCATGTCAGATATAATGCACTAACCATTAAATAATGTCACCTTTCACATAATCTTAAATGTGCTTAGTTTAATAATGCGTTTTCATAGAAATTACAGGCAAGAAACAATAATATTTTTAAGCAGCATAATATTAATAATCTAGAATTGTTACACAATGAAATAATTTAAGGCCATATAATAAATAATATTAATTTTTCATTAGAAGTTGGCCAACATTTCCTGCTCCGACTCCTTCAGAAGAGTTGCTTTAATTTACCAATGTTATTTTAAACCCCGATAAAGACAGGTACATAATTCAGCTGCAGTTCTTTGGCATTAAATGTTTAAATATTTGGTTAACTCAATATGCATAATATACAGATATTCAGGACATGTTATTCAGCATAATATGCTGATGGCATATTAGGTCCCGAATATCTGATATGAAAGTATAGCTATCATATTCACCATCAAGTTAATAGAAATAACTTAAAACAAGACTCCCATGATGTGAATCCCATTATCGTTACAATTATATACATATATTTATATATATAATGCAAGTAGTATTTGAAATAGAAAAGTAAAAAGGTAATATAAAAGTCTTAGATAAATTAAAAAAAAACAATCTTAAGAGGAAGTTTATTTGTTCCTTCAATACAATTAAAAAGATTGATGTCTTGAATAAAAAATAAAAGAAGGATGATCACACCTCAGGTACGCCATCTGAAAAAAAAAGAAAAAAGAATAATTATTACTAGAATTATGTAGAACTCTATAGTAGCAGTAGGAAGAACTAGATGACATAATAATAATTAGTTGGCACATCAGCCCATAATGGGCTTGGGCCTGCCAAAAGGCTACACATGAATTCCTTAACTATTCCCTCAGAAACGTAAAAGTCTTATCAGTTCTTTTCAAATAATGTGGGTAAGAATGAGAAATCATCATAGGGAATATGCAAATGATTTATATTAACTTTCCATTTTAAGTGTCCAGACAATAATAAAAGTGCTTTCACAATTAAAATTAAGCTGCTATATTATAGTATAATTATATATAAAACTAATAGTAGAACATTTAATGCTTTGAAACCACACCACAAATTTAATGATCTGAAGTTAATGACAAGTATTAGGGAGAGGCTTTGCTTGTACATACAGCTTTGACTAAGATACAATCTCTCAAATGTATAAACCATACCAAGTGATGCATTCAAAACACAATGTATTTTAATAAATGTACCTAGTTCAATATTACAGGTTAAGGTAGTAAAGTTAAGTACAACCACTACCTTGTTTACAATCCCTTAGCTAGCTTGAGTTTTATAATCCATTGCAAGAGGGTCAAACATTTACCACCAATTAAGATAAACTAAGACTTCGTATAACTACAACTAAAGAAAGTACCTAAACATTTTCTAAATTTGATGTGATTTTATGTGACAGAAAAAATAAAGCCACTAGGCCTTTTTTAAATGAATTTTCCTTTAATATTCATTAAATGTAATATCAGTTATAAAATATTATAGAAAGTGAAGGCTTTAAACTACTGAGATAAAGAATATTATAATATTTGATAGTAATATGAGCCCCCCAAGCTAGATTCTGGATAGGCAAGGCAGTAAGGAGCTAACGTTTAACACTAACCTAATAGCCTTGAGGTAAGAACCAAGACAATTGGAAATTAGAGCAGAATTCCAAGTTAGAACCAAGCTCAACCCTGCAACAGCGAAATCCTCGCCGTTTATAATATTTAAACTCTATTTTTAGAAGGAAAGAAACAGGGCAGAGAACGGAATCAAAGAAAATAATTGATTCAGAATAACATTAATGAAACTATTATGAACTATGTAACAGTACATAGCAACTTGTTACTTCAGATGTTATTAATGCCGTCCTGTTATATGAGCTGAACAAATTTTATTCTCTAATAACATGTTATTTTTGACACACCCCTAGTCCTCTAACAGTTATATTTTTATATATTCTTATTACAAGGTCTTTAGGGATGAAGAAAAGATAATTTTTTTTTTGTTAAGCTATATTTTGCCCATACCTGGGCATCATATTGTTAAAAAATTTTATCTTTTCTTCATCCCTAGAGACCTTGTAATAAGAATATATTGAAACATAAGGGATCATCTTAAAAGAAAATAGACAAAAAGTTATATTTCTGTTTGCCAAGTTGGTCTGACCTACTACCAGCTAAAATCTTGAGCTTTCAGTGGCTCCCCCTCCCACTTTTTTTTTATTTACCTTTGCTGTCAGAATTAATTTCTTATAATGTATTAGTATCGTTAACCTGCAATGTAGATAGCTTTAAATTTCCATTTAAAAATATTTATACTCTCTCAGATTTAGAGTTCTTATCATGGCTCACAATCAACTAATGTGGGTAAGAATTTAAATATAATCATCATAGAGAGTCCATTTAAAAAATAAAGAAATCGGTAAACATGCACTTAATGTCCCACCTTTATACCTTACTTTGTTTTTATTATCTTTGATGCTTTGTTTAAAAAAAGTTTAATTAAGTGGATTTACGATTAAGTCAATAGTTTATTTACTCTTCTTAATACATAACATGTCCACTTACTCTTATTTATAGGGAGAGGAACATCACTCTTCTGTATATTAGCAAGCAAATATCCCTTTGTATTAATAGATAAAGGATGATTGATTATTCCTTATATTGAGTTTATTATTATTATTTATTATTATTATTCTCAATATTATAATGAGTTTCATGGAAACTCCTGACCTCAATCCTGACATACCCAGGGCGTGAGTGTAGCGTATTTCTGTAGAAATGTAGTTGTCAAAATGCGTAATAAAAAACATGGTTATAAAATTATTTATAACCTTTACCAAAAGTAACCAAGAAACAGATACTACCTTCACACATCATTTTGAAAGCGTTTCGGATCCAATTTGTTCTCTAAACGATTTGCGTTCACACAACAAAAAATACAGGTGATAGATATATTTGTTTTCGACATTTCATAACGGTGACGTCACAAGTAAAACCTTTTTCCTTGTTATCTGCTATGTCCACGAATTTATACATTTTATTTACAAATTATTAAAAGTTTTAACAGGTTCTTTATAGTATTAACTTTTGTTTAAAAACATTTTTGCAGTTTAAAAAAAAGAAACGGAAGCTCACGAAAACAAAGAACTTAAATAGTGGAAAAGAGTAAAATAACCTGACATCTCGATGCCCTCTACGACCTGTTCATACAAGCGTTTTGAATTTCGATCCCCCGTTCCGATCACATATTATTGGTGGAGCAAATTTAACCCGATACGATCCATCGATCTCCGTTCGTATAGCGTTTTGAACTGGCGGATCGTTTTCAAAATTATGTGTGAACGTAGTGTTTCTTTTGGTTTTTAATCGTTTTGTATTGAATACGGATTTAATACTACTCATGGAAACAAAGAATAATACAAAAAAATTTGCAAGTAAATCGGATAATTAGAAATAGGCTGGCCAAATAGTGAAAATTTACCTGATCGAACATGTGTTCTGGCATCAACAGACTTAATTACTAAATAAAACAGGCTAAAACATGTGTTGTACATCACTATTAGGAAAATACGGCCTTGAAACTCATTGATTGTAATACTACACTCTTTCCACTAATAAACTTCCTTCCACCATTAAAATAACTAATCGTGTGCAAATAGAAGACGTGTAGGTTATTAACTTGAAAGACCACGCACACTACGATTTGTTTTTGACTTGTAATATCTTGTAATAAGCTTGTAATATCTGAATAATAAATCACAACGAATAGAAGAGAGCAGAGCTAAAACACTTCTCTTCCAAATCTTCAAAGCATACACAAAGAGAATCTAATGACAGACGCAAAACACATGCCGGGGCAACGTGTAAATATTTAAATGCATACGTGCCGAGACTATCTGTATTACCTAGCCGAAAATATCTCTATTAACTTCTAGGATAGCGTGGCCCTAAACTATTGTTAAAATAACCATACCAAATTGGTCAAAATATGCAACACTGAAATAAATTCAACATGAGAAAATCAAGTCTTAAAATATGTCTCATATAAGCGTAATGAAACGTGTTCCTAATAAAAAAAAAAGGAACTTAAAATTTCACAAGCACGTTGTACAAATATTGACTATTTGCCACACTATACTTAACCCTTAACATACTTAATGAAAATAGAACTTTAAAGTAATATAAAATCCATGTAATACATACCAGAAACACTCTACTTGGACCTCGCCCTCATCTTCCTCCTCTTACGCTTAAGCCTTCGCATACGCTTCTTCCTCCACTATAACATCAAAATAAAAATAAATCAGCATGCATTATGAAAAAAAAACAGCACCTTCTTATGCGAAAGTATTACAAAAAATAATGACATATAACATTAAAATCTACCCAATACTAACATAAGAATTAACTAAATACATACCTTAGCTCGCATATTGCCTTAAAAAATTAAAAAGAAATCAAAGGATGGCTGAGATATTTATCGATACATGTGTACCCGTGAACGAAATAAGAAATAATGGCCGATGAAGGAAGGAGAGACTACACAGTAGACAGGCACGCGGAGTGTCACGTTCTAACCAGTTATACCAACATTATACAGTGTAGCCCTGACTTTATTTTAAGCTGGATTTTCGTCGCCCCCCCCCCTTATATACTTTTGGAATTAAAACAATTAAAATTTAATTTAAAAAAATAAAATGGCCAAGTATGTGCTTTCGGCACACGCAAAGGGTCCATAGGCAATTTAAAAAATAGGACGAATTCGTTAACCTGCAAAATTGGCCCAGCTGTATCATGATGGTGGCCATTTAAAAGTTAATAAGATATAACTTTAGAACCACTAATTATAATTATACTCCTTATAACAAACGCCTTTATTTAAATGTTTACAGTCCAAAAGCAATTAAAGTACTCCGAAGTGCCCTATTTCATAAACAGTTTTCTCAATATTTAAGATTTTTTGGGAGGGGGGGTTCCCCCCCACAAAATATACTGTGTATAAAAAAACAGCACAAGGATAAATTGGTACAAAAGCAAATATATATTTGAACTTGAACTAAGGGCATTCACTTCTTTCATTTACAACTCCGCATGACATATTTTAGATATAGCAAATTTTTAATCTCTTATGTTTTATTCTTTTTGAGGGATGATTTTTTTCTAGGCTTCTTTACAATTTTCCTTCCTTCAGATAACTGCAAAGTTTAAAATTCTCGTGCTGGGTACTTTTAGAGATCATATGTGTTACAGACAGACAAGCGCAGGAATGTATGAAGATCATGTCTATTTATAAATAAATACTTATAGTGATATAAAACGAGTAATAATTATAATATTGAAATAACACTAGTTGCTAGATTTCTGTGCTCCTCTACAGAATGTGCTATTTATAATACTTTTTAAAAAAAAATTTGATGGGTATAAATACACACAAGAAACATTAAAATTATTTAACTATCGAGAACATTTGCATTTGGATGCTGATTTGAAAACCCTTTTGCTAAAAGATTTTTCTATTACATAAAAAAGAGAGCCAAAATTTGAACGTTCTAGAGCAATTAGTTCCATCCATGGAGACTGTATTGGAAGAAAAGATTTTGGGCTAATGTGTGGCCAGCCTAGCCTCTTCATTACAGCAGAAGGAGGCTAATATTGGAAGGAAATACATATTTGTAAATGTATGGGTCTATTGGCAAAGGTGGTAGGTGGTCTATCGGCATAAACAAAGGAAAAACACGACTACTAAGTGATTCAGATAAGAAAGTTTAGTTCGATTAGTATTGGACAGATTTTTCTTCAACTTTGTTCTGGTACATTAGTTTTATGCTTCAGCATTTCAAAACTTAAAGGTTACATTTAGCTATTACCAGTGCTTGATTTGTACAAAAAAGAGGTTCCTGTCCTGTGAACTTGTGGTCCAAAAGTTTTGAAATTTTAACGATTTTCTGAGCATTTTAAAAGTGTGAATACAATATTTGTATACAAGCGGTAAAAAATAAACAAAAAAACATTGGTAAAAAATAATTCTCCCATGTGCACCAACAATCTTCCGTCAGAGGTACCGGTACAGCGGTCCGTGACAAATCAAGCACTGGATATTACAAGCTCAGAAACTGAAAATGAATAGGTGTATACATAAAAAAATTGACGAGTCTACCAAAATTATTGTTTATTTATTCAGTTATAGTACTAGCTTATAATAATGAAATTATTATGCCAGTGTTAGTTAAATTATCAATAAACATTCTTCGCCAAATTTACTTGTAGCTTTTTATTGTGTCTTCAGGGGTGTTATAATAAAAACTACAGTTGTTGCGTTATTTTGTCCCTAGTTTAGGACATTTTAAAGCAATTTACTATTACTGCTCATTCATAAATTAGGTAAAAGAGTCTGTTCATCAGTTACAGAAGTGAATTTATCACTTCTTAATCGTCATTTTGGAATATCCAAAGCATAAATTAGAAAATATAAAAAATCACAGGAGAGACAGAGATTGCACTATGACTCAAGAGCCATAAATATAATGATTAGAGGAACAGAAATTGATCCTCTTACTTTCCTCCTTATTGTAGTATCTCTAACTATGGGATTAGCACATTTACAGGGCAGTAGAACAAAAGAAAGTAAATAAAGCTTACCATGCTGTATAAAACTGACAAGCACAACAGATAAAAGGATGTCTTAACCCATCCAATGCGGGTGGATCCATGCCGTGCTAACACGCCTGGCGGGTGGATCCAAGCCCCTTCCTTTCAGCCCTCTGTAGCTCTATTCTCCCTGCCTTGAGTAGAACCATCTTGCAAGGTTCCATCAGGCCCGCTGACCTTTGTATCCACAGGGATCAATTTTTTTTTTTTAAATTAACTTTAAAGATTCTATTCAGTCACTAAGGTAGGTTCATGAATTAGATTACGCATTCAATGGGTTAAGCACTTAAAATTAGTTCAGAATGGCCGCATGCAATTTTTTAATGACAACTTTTATACTTTCTTTATAAGGTGTTTTTTTTAAAGAGTGGTACATAGGATGGAATGGGCTGATCTGTTAAATTTGTTAATGGATTACTTCAGCAGGATTTTAGATTAAACCCAGAAACAAACACACAGGGTTGCCCATCCCCCCCAAGGCCCATGGCGCAAACCCCCAAAAACTGCCTGAATCCCTTGGAATATTTAAAAATCCCCTCTCAACCTCTGAAAAATACCCCAAAATTGGAATCCCCCCAAAAATTCTGATGGCGCAGCTTGCACCATCAATCCCCCCAAAAATTCTGATGGCGCAGCTTGCACCATCAATCCCCCCAACACATAAACAAACACATTAACTTTAATTTTTAAAACTACATAGTCCAATTACAAGTGACTTTCTAATACCTCAATGCAGAAGTTAATTTAAACAATTTATAAAATAAAAAATTATCGTCAAGATCTAAGATTAATGCAATATTAAAAAGCTGAGTGAATATTATTTTGTTAAGTAGAAAAAGGCTAAATTTGCTTGGATTTGAGGTATACCTGGACAAATCTACACTTACAATTCTTAAGTTGTTTTTTAATTTTAACTGGGAGGTGTACTATTGATTGTTGATAATTATAATATTTGTTTATAAATTATGACTGACAAATTATTATGCCAGTTGAAGGTTGTAGGTTTTGCAGCACTACCTAGTGTCTCCTAACACTTAGGTAATTAAGACAGACAACGATAAAAATGCATGCTAACATATATATTTGAATATAAACATACATTAATATAGTTTTGCCGTTACTTTTATCTATACATAAAAATAATATAATTACCAAGCATTTTTTTCCGACGATATAATTGTTATACTTGAATGTTTCTTTTAAAGGTGTGAGTATAATACTCTTAATGCAAAGTAAGTTACTACAAGATATTATGCTGTTTAAATTGGTCAATTTTAAAGACCAAAAAATGAAAGGCCACATCAAATATGGAATTTTTAAAAAACAAATCATAGATTCACATACACACTTATAATAATATTAGAATATCATATCTACAACTAAACAATAGATAATAATTCATAGTCTATTGAAAATACAATTTTTTATAATGGAAGTAAAAAAATATAATAAACATTTATTTTATATTCTAAGACAAATGTTGAAAATTCATAATATAGTTATTTTTTACACACACAAATATTATAAAAATTTAAGCTCACTAATGTCGTATCTAGTTGAAGAATAAATAAATGTACAAAGGGGGCATTATGGTGGAAATAAAAGTATTTCGAAAAGAGTTTAAGAGTTCAATAAACCTGAGGACCTTATATAACCTGTAATTAAACTGTGTTAATCTTAATTTAATGATCACTGATGATTTTCAGGTCCCTTGAGCAAAAAAAATCTGACTTTTATTTTGAACTTTGCCTCTAGAATTTGTAGTTGTTCCTCTTTTCTTTTGGGCAGAAGTGTTTTATTGAACAGCTTTAACCCAGTCTATCTCGAGAGACGATGTACCAGCCTGTTTTATGGGAAGGTAAACACCTCCATAAATCTGTATCTCAAAATTGGTGATATTTGATGTATCAAGAGTTCCAACTTCGGATACATTAAGCTTCCTACCACGAAAGTATGGCTCAAAATCAGATAGCTCTAGTCTAACTGAACCAAATTCATCCTTAGGAGCCTGTAAAAAAAATAATAATAATAAAAATACATTCATTTTATTAATGTTACAATTTTGCTTCCGAGCTTACCGAAGGTAACGGAAGCTATGTGATCGTTCTGAAGAACGAAAATATTTTATATCTCCGATTTAAAAAATTCCAAGACAGAAATCCGTTTCAGACATCAGGGAACATTTTTGGTCCCGTGTCTGTCTGTCGGTCTGTCGTTCAATTTTTGCGAACCACCATATCTTAAAAACTACACGTCCAATTTTAATGAAATTTGGGTGGTAGGTAATAATTAGCCCATTGTTGGTCCCATATAAGTTTCAACCTTCTGCTCTTATTTGTTTATCTTCCACAAGCTCACAAACATACATTTATTTACTGCCATATCTTTAAAAGTAATCATCTGATTTGTATGAAATTTTTATGGTTTGTGGAAAGTAGTCTGCAGATAACACCTGCCTAATTTCAACTTTCTGCGCACTTTAAATCGTGGTAAATTATTATGTCTTCTTATACTATAAAGCCGCATGGCTAACTGACTCACTGACTGACATTAATGTTTACCCACTTCCAGAAGAGCTAGAGACTAGCGGTTTGCGCCATTCGACGCGCAACGTCCATATTGTGAGCAAAAATAACTATAAAAAGTTCACTTTTCCCCCTTCTTCCCCACTTAAAAAAATAATAATGGGCGACTTGATTTTTAAGCTGGTTTGGGGGCTTTTTGCGGCTAAATGGTAAGTCGTATTAGAAAATGGATAGCACAAGTGGTAACTGATTTTAAAAGATCTACAACTTTAGTCCTATGAGTTTTTGTCGTATCATCATCGGTTGTACCTTAGATGGTGATAATTTTGTTATTTTTTGGTTTTATTTTTTTCCATTTTTGTCTTTGAATGGCCATAGTTTCTATAATAGTTGGCCGATTTTATTTCTGATTGCGGCGATTGAATCTCATACTAATGCTCTTTAAATTGAGTATATTTTATATGATTAATTTTATCGAGGTATTTTTCTTAATTCGGTCTTTTCGTTGCGAGGAAGCTATGTGCCACATTAATTGGCAGAGTATTTTATAATGGAAGTAAAATTCATGTCACATGTTGAAAATTCATAATAAATAATTAACCAATAAAAAAGTAATATAATCTGTGGAGCAACAGCCTATATTCTAGGGAAGATATGCTATAAATCGAGGGGGAAATATTACTCCTCAATTTTTAACTGAAGTGTTAATTTCAACATTGGTTAATTTTAAAATAAATAAGTAAAATACCTGGAACATGTGTTCATAAGTAGGATTGGGTTCATAATTAAGACCTTTGTGCCTTAAGTTAATTTTATAACCAAAATTCTGGCCCTGGCCTCTTGTCCATAATTCCAAAGCCTTATAAGCAGAGAGATCCAATTGTGTATTTGTTCTATATCCAGCAAAGCAGGCACCATTAGGTTGAGGATTGAGCATGCTAAAAAATACTGCTCGTTGAAATACCCGTGTTTTTTGTAGAACTAAAATTCCTTTAGATTTTCCAACCTGCCCAACAACATAAAACAGAAAAAACAATTAATAAATTAAAAAAATCCTGTTGAATTCAAAATCAAAATTATTTTTATTTCATAAGTGATGTAATTCAAATTAATTCAAAATAGTTAGCCCATAGGAAAGCCAAAAATAGTGGATTATATAAAAGAAATACCATCGAGTTAGTCTCAATGTCATTTTTCAGCATTAAATATTTGGAATAAATTCTACTATTTTTTAAATTCGAAATAAATAAACCATCCCTTATCTACCTGTATACAAGTATCGAGAATGTATATATTATAATATGAGTTGTTGAAAAAGGATTTTGGAGACAAGTAGTGGCGCAAGCTGGGGGGCTGAAACCTAGATCCTAAAAAGTTAAAGTTGTGACGGGGGTGGGGGTTAGATTAAATAAGAAAGATTTAAAAAAACAAAAACATTCTTCATAAAAACTCCTGCTTCTTCTTATACCACTATAAAATTGTAGGATAATCATTTCTTGATTTTGTGTACAGGGTGTTCAGACACCATCAATAATGGGGGTAGTTTACTCTTGGTAATTTTGCTTAAAGTTTTCAAGAAACAGCACCCTGAATATAAAATCAAGAAAAGATTCCCAGGAGTTTTATAAAGAATAACTTTTTTTCAAAAACCCAAAAATAATAATATAATTTCCTCTCGAATACTCTATCTTGGAACACAGTAGTTTTTTAAAAAAACTTATACAACAAAATATATATATTTTTTTAAAAAAAATACAGTTAATGTTTCAAGAAATTACTGAATTTTATTTTTAAAAAATGTGCAATTGACTCATGTATCTAGAGTGCAGGATTGTTAAAAGATGACCAAATGTAAGGCCAAAATATAGCTATCCAGAAGAGAAAATTTGATTTTTTTGTAACTTTTAAAACTATTTGTCTGGGCGTGTAATTTTGAAAACTTCGTTCAGTAAAAGAATAGAATATTTTAATTCAAGAAAGCAACCCATAAGAGTGAACATAAACAAAACAACAATAGTGAAAAATGTGTAAATATTAGGGAGGTAACTAAAAGGTAACAGTTCTGAAATAGTTCTTAAATTGTTCCAACAGGCTCCTTTTTTTAATCAGTTCGACCAGACCTCACGGACACATTTGCATTTAACTAATCCTGAACTGATCTAGAACTGTTCTTTAATTGCCTGTTGGAACAAACCTCTACATGAGCATGTATTTTAGAATCTATTATCTTATTAATAATAATCAAACATTTCTTTCAACAGTAAACTCACTTCTCTAACAGGGTCACTCTGCTCCTCCCATCCATCAAGTGACTGGATTTTAGTAAAATCATAAATCATCATTGGATCCGAATTCTTTACTCTCAAACTTGATAGACCACTGTAAGTTTAAAATAAAATAAAAGCATTATAAAAATATGAAAACAATCAGAAAAAAATACAAAATAACTATAGGTATATCAGTTTTATTTACACGCATACCCAAATATATATATATATATATATATATATATATATATATATATATATATATATATATATATATAAATATGAACATATATTCTGGTTAAAATAACAAACCTGGCTAAGCTTGTGTCTTCCTTAGACATTACTCCAATTACTATTAAAACTAAGAATAAAAAAATCATTTGAAAAGGGGAGATATTGCAGAGTTCTGTTAGTTTAGCAAAATCAACAAAAGTTACAGTATATGTGAGAGACAGAGACAATGTGACCTTTACTACCTTAAACAAAACAAAAAGTTCACATGTATGTTAATTTAAATATCACATCTATAGTCTTACAACTCTATTTCATTCAAGAAAAAGCATGGTTATATAACACGAAGAGTCCATTGACCTTTTAACCTCTTAAAATAATTCTACTAAGTATTGATGTAAATGCTGACATTTTTTTCAGCATTTATTGTATAAAATCAATACAAAAATGTATTGTATAAAATCAAGCAATTATTGTGTAAAGTTTAGGTTCAAAAAAACAACTTTGGTTTGTGTTATACTCACATGGTATAGAAGTGAAAAATGATAAAGACTAATGAGTTAATTCTGTTCAAAATAAAAATATATGTTTAAAAATAAACATTTTAACACAGACAATTGAGGAGATTGTCATAATAACACACAGCCAATTTCAGTAACAAAAGAGATAAAATTCTTAGACATACATATTTTGAGTGTGGAAGTTCCTCTTTTCCATCTGTGTAAACCTACCAATATAACTCAGAAACTAGTTTTTTTTTTTCTGGGAAAGCAACTAATACAATTTCATTAGAAATGTGTTGATGCACGTTTCTTTTAGGAGATAAGCTCTTTTCTCAATTTGGGGGCAGAACCCTCAATTTTAGAGATAACATTCATCATTAAAATAATTGTTATATGTAGGTACAGAAAACAAAACCAAATATTATTAAATAGGTTCCCTACTTTAGACTCCATAGGTCTCATATACATTTTCTGAGTCCAAAAACAACTCAGGGGACTTTAAAACGTGAAAATCCAGGAAAATGGCAATATCAAATACCTGCTTACCACAATATTTTCTCTCTGTATATGAATATACAGCTGCTTACAACTAACTGGTTCTACCCCCAAATTGATAAAAGAGCTTATCTCCTAAAAAAAAAACGTGCATCAACACATTACTAATGAAATCATATTAGTGCTGGTTGTGAATTTCATTTGTAAGGTTAATACAGCTGACACTAACCCCGTGTCATCCATCACATAATTGTCGTATGATAGGGTAAGTAAAAAAAAAATTTTTTTTTTAAAATCTCAACCATTTAACACATAAGACATCACTGTCTGCCACTTGGGTCTCCAGTCGGAGCCTAGAAGATAGGTTTTATTTTAATAACATTTTTTATGGAAAACCATTCCAGCCTTTCAGACATGGGAGGGCCTGCAAATTTTCAATTATTTTAAAAGTTGTTTCCATTGCGGGCAGTAGAGAGACAGACTTGGAAGTCTCAGAACACATAAATGTTGAATGTTGAGCTGTCTCATGACCCCCGTGTTTTTATTCCTTTTTTTTGGGGGGGGGGGGGGGGGGGACCTGTGGCTTTTGTATCGTGTGACAGTCCCGAGACTTGTTGTGATACACTTATTTAGGGACAGACTCTAATAGTTTACAAGGCTTAAGCATTGCATGTGATTGTTGTGAAATAGTTGTTTTATGTTAAAATAATTTAAAAAGTCCCAATATTCGTACTTTATGCTGAACTTAAGGAGACAATAACTCCGAAATGTAGTGATTTTATCAGGTATTCATTACATGTTTTGTAAAAAGATTTTGAAAGAACTCAACAAGAGTTTGAATGTAAATCTATATAAGTGGCCAAACACATTGCTAAGAAATTTATTTTTATTTGGTCGAAAAAGCTTATATACAAAAAGAGAGAATCCAGTGCTATTGAATGCGTTTTAAAATACCACAGGTAAATCCTGATAATTGTGATAATCCCTATAGTGCGAAAGATAATTGTGCATTGAGCCATCCTAACTTACTTTTCTCATGTTACTGCACACTCTAGGGTACAAGAGAAGAATTTTAAAACATTCAAAATGATTCATTACTCTATCCATAATGTGGTAATACTGATTTAAAAAAACAAATAAACTTATTTGTTGCTGACAAAGGATTATTAAATGCAAGGATTATTAAAACATACTTTAATAATTTTAAATTAAAATATTTATTTAATAAATTATTTAAAAATATATACAGATATTCACATAATAAAAATACTGTTATTTACACATTGATACAAATTCGAAACTATCTCTCCTTAGAATCATCGTCATGAGTTTTTTCAGGTTTTCGTCGGATTCTGTGTCCAAGACATTCAACATCCTCTTCCAAGCATTTTTTCTTACAGCAAGCTTTGCAGAAAACAAAGGCACACTTTAAACCCACTGGGTTGGGGCAAACTGAGCATTTCTCAAAATGTCTTCTTTCTTTAGGCTTACCTGCTGGGTTCTTTTTAATTTTTTTAAGCTGTTTTTTAGAGAGGTAAAGTTCAACTGAATCAATTTCTTGGTTGTTTGAGTGGTTATGATTCTCTTTTCCTTCCTTTGTTGCTTGCTGTCTTTCAATTGCCTCTCTCTGTTTGTCTGCCATTTTTTTAATATGATCTTCTGGGGACATTCTGACATAAGGTTGGCACAGCCAAGGTGGTAAAACAAGGTTATAATCAACTATTTCAGATGGACTCCAAGGTATTTGACCATCATTATAAGGCAAATATTTATCTTTCAACTTCATAACAGTTGCTCTGAATTCTTCAACAGAAGTACTTTTAGCAAACTCCTCACGTTCTTCAACATTTTCTTCAATACTCAATAGCGAGTGAAAAATTTTGAAAATGTGTCCACGAATAAATGAAACTGGACAAGGGTAAGTAGTGACTAAATCTAAATACTCCAAAGCTGGTTCCCACATAGGAGGACTGGTTCCTTCAAATATTGATGGGTTGTGTAAGTGTCCTTCAGCAGACATTATGCCGTTGACTCCTGTTTCTAAAATACATCGTTCCACATCAAACAAATATTGAATATTTCCGTTAGCAAATACAGGAATGGCAACACTTTCTTTAACAGCTTTAATATGATACCAACTAGCAATACCTGTTAAAGGACCTTTCTGCTCACGAGTTCTTCCATGAACGGTCAACAATTTGCAGCCAGACTCTTCAAGCATTTTGGCATACTTAACAGTGTGTTCTACATCTTCAAAAATGCGTATTTTACAAGTTACAGGTATATTTAACTCCTGCGAAAGGCGTTTCACTATGCTTGATATAAGATCCCATTCGTCTTGAAGAAAAGAGCCGTAATGACCTCGCTTTGCAATAGCTTGAGGGCATCCCAAATTGATATCGATAGCGTCACACATGTGTTGGGCCATTTTAGCTGCTTCAACAACGACATCCGGGTTGTTACCACAGAATTGCACAATAAGTGGTCTATCTTCAGGACATGTGAGGAGAGCCTCTTTACGGTACTTGGGGTCTTTAATAAAAACAAGGCTGTGAAGCATGGGTGTGTAGCACAGATGGGCACCTCGCCTTCTTCCTAACAATCTCCAGGGAAGCTCCGAACCTTCCACCATTGGGGCGACAACGTTTACGGGTTTACCCAATTTTTCCCACAGATTCTCATTCATTTCGATGATCTTACGAAGAATTAAGAGATTTATTGTTAAAAATGGTCCGATGTAGACACGTTTCACATCATTATTGCACCGTGAAATCAAGCCACGTTGGATGTTGGTTTAAAGTAAATTAATGACCACGAACACAAGCACAAAACATTTAAGTACAATATTTCGCGAGTCCAACAAATATTATTAAACGCATAAAAGCTTTTATATAACGATAATAATTTAAAACAATAAATTAAAACCTAACATACATAAGTGTAACCTTCTGACAGCTACAGCTGACGTTCTTATCAGTGTTGCCATGTTTGAAATATATATATATATATTCTACATATTTTACAAATCATAAGCATATGGATTTTTTCTTTTGGTTGTACAATATTTGTTTCTTAAAATAAATTGTAAAAGTTCTGGATCTGGGTTAATTGAACAAAATCAATAAGGTTTGTTCAAACAGGCTCGGACAGGTCAAGAACTGTATGGCTCAATATGCACTGAACACTTTCAACATGCTTTTTTGACAGTTTTGGATCTATAATAGTCCCATGTTCCAACATAAGTGAAAATGTTCTGAGGGTCCTGGAACCGCGGAACAATTTTATTATTGTCTACTTAACTTTATCTTGGATAGTACTTTGGTATACTAAATAGTCGTTATAGAAACTTAAGGTCATAAAAGAATAATATATAACCTCTAAAAACAGGTTTTTATAAATTCTGGAGGTAAAATGTATCATGGCCCCAAGGCATGATTATTGATGAAGTAAACTAAGTCTATTTTAGGAGAAAAAAAAATCCCGTTTAATAACTCCATACTTTACAACAGGGGTTCCCATACGTTTTGGGTGTCACTTAATATGTCTTGACTTTTTTCTGCACCGCTGATGTTTATACTGGAACAACCAGAGGGCTTTTACAGAAGAAAGGGGGTCTTCCCCCGGAAATATTTTGAGTTTCTAAGGTTCAAAAACGTAGGGCTATTCATTAATACAAAAAGGGTAGGCAAATCACTTTTTTTTTTAATGCGATAAATTTTTGAAATTTAAGTTGTACCAGACCAGAGTACTGTATCATTATTTTTTTACCTTCAATCCCCTGGATAGAGAGGTGTTTGAGGATGATTGTTAAATTAGAAAAGACTAAATAAAAAATATATTTTTTAAATAAAAAAACATTCATTAAAGAACATAAAATAACATGAATAGAACATAGAATATTAATAAAAATTGTTTAAAAAAAACATTAATAAAGAACATAATGAAAAATACGTCCGAACTAACAATGTGGTTAGGCAGGTTAATGGGATGGATGTGCTTGCAATAATTGGCTCAAACTAACAATGTCTGGCATTGATGGGGCTGAGTTTTAAACGCAAATCATCCTCAACCCAGGATAGTCTGTTTCTATACTTAGTTTTGAGGTGTATAATGGATGAATACACTCCTAACAATCACAAATATTTAACTGGACACGATCCCGCATACTACAAGTAGTATGCGTACCACTTTCTGATTGTAAAAATTATTCTTGAAGTTCCTTACTCTTTGGAACATCCACTGATTTATTTACTAATTTTTCATCCACTAGAGCAGTACCAGAATGGTTCCGGCACCAGTACACCCCTGGTCCATAGGCAAAAATGAGGATCATTATTCATTCCTGCGTTTTTCTGTCTGTCCGTAACGCACCTTTTCTCCGAAAGTTTCCAGCACAAAAATTTGAAACTTTGTAGTTATGTTATGTGAAATAAATAACACAAAAGCAGAAAAGTGTCAGGCAAAGACTAGAAAGATCATCCTTGAGTATAAATCTATATTGATTTGTTTTGCTTTCTTATTACATAATTCATAATAGCGCCCTGCGTCTTTAAAAATGCTTATTTCGTGGTTCCCCCTAAATTTTTTTATTTTATTTTTTTTTTTTAAATCAACAAAAAAACTAAGTTATTCTTTGTTAAAAAAGAGTTGAGTACTTTATTGCCGTGAATATTGGCGTGCTAGACTTGTAGAAAAGATTGAAAGCTTGGATTCGGGACTTGGTATCGGAAACGACAGGGAAAGTCATCCTCCAGTATAGCTCAGTTGGTAAGAGCACCTGTCACGGATATATAGGAGGCCCGTGGTTCAAGTCCCGGTGCTGGGGGTCTATTTTTCTCTGTATGTTTCCCATAGTTAATGATAATTATAATTTGATTAAAATTAAAATTTAATACTTTTATTTAATTTACCTATTACAATTTAACATTTTATTTTAGTTTTGAGTTAGTTATTGAAGTGTTTATTTATTTAAAACTTAAAATTTATACCTTCCTACAATTGCTAACTGCAAGCCTATAATTTTAAACAACTGCAGAAACCGTTTTTAAATGATAGGTAAAGTGGGTTCTTTACAGCATTTAATAGCAATTATGATTAATTAAATTCTACACCATACTGATTTAGTTAAATTAAAACCATACTGATTTAGTTAAATTCTACACCATACTGATTTAGTTAAATGTTACACCATACTATTGAGTTACTAAATATTATTAATAATCTCAGAGGAAACCTAGGATTTTATTTACTTAGGGTAGGAATTGGAAAGTTGTTAAAAAAAAAATTGTTCTAAGAACGTGCACTTGAATTGGTATTAAATCAAAAGCTATAATGAAACATGACTAACACAGTTACACAAGCTTTTCTTTTTTTTATTCAGTATGATGGTTTGCTATACAATGAATATGGTTGATCTAAGAGTCCTAAATTAAGACTATATAAAAGATTGCTTTTATATGACAATTAATAGAATTATAACATGAAAGATAACACAAAATCCTCAAAGAAAATACATTTAAGAGGCCAAAAATACTGCCACATGGACATAAATGTTTGGGACATATGACTTTTAGATTTATTTTAGATAAGTTAGTTGAAAGTGTTCCTTGTAGTTTTCAATTCTTTAGAAGTTGGGTCAAACAAAGGAATAAAAGTCTCACTTTTGCAATATTTCGATCCCTCCTTGGATCATTCTCAAGCTAAAAACATAATTTATTCTAATATTAACAATTGGACACATAATTAAAATTACTATATATAACATTAACAATTACATTTATATATTTTTTTAAAAACACTATTTGGAAATTTGAAACCTCACTAACCTGACTGTCTAGAAGATTACATCATGATGATTATTATTATTTTAAAATCGGTTTGGATGTCGAAAAGTAGTATAATTGAATCATAGTGATTCTCGTCATTTAGCCTAAAAATAGAAAATCCTAAATTATTAATTTTTGTCAAAGTTCATGTGAGTTATTAAACCAACCAATTGTAATCTTAATTTAATATTTAGATTTGTAGGTACTTACTGAAAGCAGTTTCTGTTTATTGCACTATTAGTTTAAAATTAAAAAATTCATTATTTTAATATAAGCAAATTTCTCATATTTAATTAAAAAATATATATTTTTCTTTCTACTCCTTTATCATTTCAACTTATCTTTCACTGAGCAATACTTAAACTTATGCACTAATCCAGATTAGTTTAAATGATAGCAACAAAAACTAAAAATTGCATTCTAATACCTAAAACCACTCTCTATGTTGTATCTACGTAATAGTTATTATTCCACCTAATTTATTTAATTTGTTGTAGAATTCCCGCGTAGTGCTTGTTTAACTCCCTGCAGTCTTTTTTGAAATTAATGTTAAGTTCATTCTTGGAAATATGCAATGCCTCTAAAATTAATCTTTTTTTATTGTTATTTTCAACTGTAAGTATTTTGGTGTCGGCAAAATTAAATTTGTGGTTCATTTGTTTGGAATGGACCGCGAGCGCTGTTTTGTCGTCGTTCGCTTTCACGTTATAGACACTGACCACGCAAACTAATCTGGATTAGTGCATAAGTTTAAGTATTGCTCAGTGAAAGATAAGTTGAAATGATAAAGGAGTAGAAAGAAAAATATATATTTTTTAATTAAATATGAGAAATTTGCTTATATTAAAATAATGAATTTTTTAATTTTAAACTAATAGTGCAATAAACAGAAACTGCTTTCAGTAAGTACCTACAAATCTAAATATTAAATTAAGATTACAATTGGTTGGTTTAATAACTCACATGAACTTTGACAAAAATTAATAATTTAGGATTTTCTATTTTTAGGCTAAATGACGAGAATCACTATGATTCAATTATACTACTTTTCGACATCCAAACCGATTTTAAAATAATAATAATCATCATGATGTAATCTTCTAGACAGTCAGGTTAGTGAGGTTTCAAATTTCCAAATAGTGTTTTTAAAAAAATATATAAATGTAATTGTTAATGTTATATATAGTAATTTTAATTATGTGTCCAATTGTTAATATTAGAATAAATTATGTTTTTAGCTTGAGAATGATCCAAGGAGGGATCGAAATATTGCAAAAGTGAGACTTTTATTCCTTTGTTTGACCCAACTTCTAAAGGATTTATTTTATATTCCAGGAGATAGCGTGAAAAAATGTGTCTGACTAACATCAAGCTAGAATTTTGTGCGTAAGTATATCTTTTAGTGCCTTTTAAGATTATGTGGTCGGCTATGTTCTTCAGCAAGACAGCTTGGCAATAGGCATTTGAAAAAACAAACCGGTGGAGAGCGGCCATGTTCCGCCCTTTATGGAGGACAGTGTGATTTTCATGATCCTGAGGACAAAATTAGTTAGTAGGCCAAAAATCAAGTTGATGGTAGTTTGTCTCTAGATAGGTTAGTTATTTGAATATTACTCCAAATCAAAGTGGTCACTTATCAAGAGATGGTGGACAGCATAAAGGGCGGAACAGGGCCGCTCTCCACCGGTTTGATTTTTTCAAATGGCTATTGCCAAGCTATGTCCTGCAGACCAACTTAGCCAACCATTCATAAAAGCAAACGATTTACTTATGCACAAAATTCTAGCTTGATGTTAGCCAGACACTTGTTTGCACGCCATCTCCAGGCCTATTAGGGCAAACAATCAACATTTAACACAAGTCTTGTGCACGTACAAAGGATTATTGTCCTTACCTGATAAAATACTTAAGGCTCCTTCTCATAGAACCCAGCGTGCTGCAGAAGAACGTTCTTAACTTTAGTCAATATTTCTTTCTTCACTGAATCTGGCACAAGAGCTAGAGGAAAAGTTTAATTTATTATTTTTAATTGTGGATATTTATGAGAATTTAATTTATAAAATTTGAGAATTCAGTGTTAATTATTGCTACCAACCTCTAGTTTTGGGAGAGACTTCAGCAATCAGCTGATTCACATTAGTAACTTCACTTTGTTGAACAGTTTTAATGCAGAGCGCATTAACTTGATCTGCCCAACCACACTCGTACAGGCGACTTCTCAAAAGATTCTTTAGTCTAAACAGAATAATTTACACTTAATACACAAGAGATAACAGGAAAACTCCAAAGTATAATTTCTAGAAAGATTAAAATTATTAAATAAGGATACTGACCTGTCGTAATCTCCACTTGTTTGAACAGCAAGCCAAAAATCCAGACCACTATTATTACTTCCCATTCTTTAATTCAACACACTACTTTCCACCACTTCTGAATATCTGGAAAATAAAACCAGGATGGTACTATGTCAGACACTTGTAAAGGATTTTAAATAAATTAAACTTTTCTATTCATTAATGATTTATTTACTTTAAATAAAATCTTACAACATTACAAAAGACAAATAATTTCTTTAAAAAAAAAACAAAAAACAAATAACGAGTATAGATGTTTTCAATTAAAAATATATGCTATCTAAAAATGACTAAGTTACAATAACTTAAAAAAAGCATAATAAATAAATTCTAGTGAAGATATAATTATCTAGGTTTTCCGGTGGAAATTGTATTTTGAAGGGTTGTGTGAAGTCCAACCAACCTTTTTTTTTTTTTATTATTATTAGTAGATAATTGCTCAAATGTTGAAAAACGAGAAGGGTGTGTGTAACCAAATCGAAGATATTTTGTTTACAAAAATATTAAATAATTTTAATTTTGGCAGAGGGGATTCAAACAGACCCGTTGAGAATAAACACAATTAAATGATTTGTTCCACTGATTAATGTGTGCAAAATTAGTCGATTTTTAGGTATGGTAAATTATTTGTTAAAATTTGTCAACCATAACAACACCATTAAGAGGACTTATAATTATTAAAGGAAATGAATGGTGCTGGAACCAAGTGTAGATAGAGGCATTTAACAAAGTCAAAGATCTGATGACAATAATAACTGTATTGGCCCATTAGAAACCAAATTTCACAACTATAATTAGAGTTGATAGTTCAGGATATGGTCTTGGAGCTGTGTTTGAGAAACAAGATCTAGATAATAGGTGTTGGAAACCGGTGTGCTATGAGTCACTTTCACTAACAAAAGCTGAGACCAAGTGGGCATAAATTGAAAAGGAAGAATTAGCAGTCACTTGGGCATGTTATAGATTCCACACATGGATCAAACAAAGGGTTATGTTTTTACCTTCAAACATACCATAAACCGTAGGTAACCTTATAAGGAGGAGAATTGTTAAGTGAGTTAACGCCGAGGATACAAAGATTAAGGCTATTGTTAATGAATTATAGTTACACAATGGTACATATTCCTGGAAATCAATTGGATGTACTCGATACTTAATCCCAGTCACCTGAAGTGTCAATAGATACGGAGAAAAAAAGATCTAGATAAAGAAGTTGATATGTTTGTTAAATATATTAAAGCTAATTTACCCGCTTCTGACAAGTTTTAACAGAAATTAAAACGGTTCAAGATGTATGTATGAGGCAGTTCGTATTGAAAGGATAGCCTTAAGTCTTTAAACTTCCTAAGGAAATGATTTCCTTTACAAGTGGCAAGATGAGTTGTCTTCAGTTAATTTAATCATGAAAGGTGAAAACTAGCACATCCCTAGATCTCATAGACTGCGGTCTAGGGCCTGGACAAAAATCAGATATAGAGAGATTTATTCGAAGGTACTTCTTCAGATTGTTACTTCCCTATGATTTTTTAGAATATAAATGGATATAATTATTTATACATTCCTTTGTCTAAATAACTATTAAGACAAAGGGATGTTTAGTCCAATGTACTATGGGACAAAGGAATATCACACTTCTGTTTTTATATGGGGAGTAACAGTCTAAAGATGTGCCCATTCAAAATTGTAGAGAGAATTTAGAGGAAAGGAAAAATCTTGTAGAGCCCATGTCAGCAAGTGATTTACCAGAAGGTCCATGAGAGTAGGTGAAAACATACTTACTTTGGCAAGAAAACTATTTATGTATTCAAGATTACTTTTCCCAATACCAGGAGTTAACCCATTCAATGCGGGTAGATCCACCCGCATTAAATGGGTAAATTAGCTTGGTTAGAATAACTTCAGCTCATGTAATAAGCTGGATAAAAAGTGTTTTTGCTAGGCTACCTACCGATTTTTGGTGTGATCAGGAGAGAACTTTTGTTAGTGACAAATTTAATTATGGGAATGGACAGGGCTGGATTTACGCAGGGGCCATCGGGGCCCAGGCCCCTGGCGGCAAATTTTCGAAGGTGGCAAAAGGCGGCAGAAAGAAAAACAAAACAAAAATCATAAAACATATTTTTTTTTTTTTATTTTTGGACACTACAATATGACTCTTGTGAACATAAAGTATAATATTTTTTTATTTACTAATTGAAATTTTATATACTAATTAGACAGTTGAGTATGTACTGAGCGCAAGTGCAGGTCAGTAGGCATAAGTTTTTATTTATAAGTGTTTAAGTTGATTTTAGTTTTTGGGCATAGAGCCGCGGAGAGTGAATTATAACTCATCGCCGCTAGTTATTCACGTACGTAAAGCAGTTAGAACTACAGTTTAGGCCAACTTTACTCTATTTTTATAAACGTAATCTTTAAAGGTAAAAACGGACATAAAACTATGTTTTTAAACAATTTAAAGAATTCCCAGCAGTCAGCAGTTTATAATATAAAATATAATTATAAACATTAAATAATAATTCAGTAGCGTACACAGAAAATTTTTTCGGGGGGGGCCCAACCTAATTTAACTTATATGCGGGTTTAGCATACCCCATAATTTATTATAATTGTACTTTCTCCCCCTTTGCAACACTCTAATTTCAATTTCTAACCTCATATTTAATTAAATTAAAATCCTATGAGGTAACACCTCACTATGTGATGTGATCGTTCTAAAGAACGATTATGTCTCCGATTCCAATAATTCCAAGACAGAAATCTGTTCCAGTTATCAGACATTTTTGATGCCGTTTCTGGCTGTTAGTCTGTCTCTCGCTCAATCATTGCGAACAATTCTTAAAAACTACTCTTTCGATTTTAATGAAATTCGCAGATGATGGCAGTTAATTAGCATATAAAAAGTCCATATTGTTGGTCCTATATAAGGTCCAATCTTCTGGTCCCCTTTCCCTCCACCACATTTCTCCACCTGCCACCATTTCTCTTCCACATGTGCACACACATACATTTATTTACACCTTATCTTCAAAAATATTCATCTGATTTTATAAAACTTATCTGATAGAAGCTCACAGATTAATTTTAACTGTCTGCGCTGTTTAAATTTTGGTAAATTGATACTTCAAATCATGTAAAAATCAAACCAATTTTGACTAATTTAAAAAAGGAGGGAAAATTGAGTAAATTTAACATGAATAAAGTATCAATATAGCAATATTTTAAGAGCGTAGACGGTTGAAATTATTCTTGGGTTATCTGCAGGCTACTTTAAACAAACCATTAAAATTTCATAAAAATCAGATGAGTACATTTGAAGATATAGGTGTAAATAAATGTATGTCTGTGCGAATGTGGAAGAGAAATAAATAGGTGCAGAAGATTTAAACTTATACGGGATCAGCAATGTTATAACTTGGCTAATTATGACCTACCATCAAAATTTCAATATAATTAGACGAATAGCTTTTAAGATATGTTGGTTCGCAAAAATTGAAGGACAGGCGAACTCGGGACCCAAACTGTACCCTGATGTTGAACAGATTTCTGTCTTGGAATTTTTGAAATCGGAGACATAAAAATTGTTCGTTCTTCAGAACTGTCACATATCTTCCGTTTTCTTTGGTAAGCTCGGAAGCAAAACGTGATCCATAAACAAGAGGACCCACGTAGCGTTCTACACACAATCCTGGTCCAAAACAAAAATTTGCTACTGAAATCCACAACCATCATTTTCCCGTTTAAGCCAGTCTAGTGTGCATATTTGAATTCAATTAATTTAATTCCATTGGCAAAAGTTCGAGTTAACGGGCCTCATTTAATTTAATGTGCTTAACACCTAGGCCGAGCCGGCAATCGGGTCTATTATTGAACGCATCCCAATTTATTTTTATGTATAATTTCCATCGACAAAATCGGGCCTACTAGCAATCAGGCCGATTCATTGTACTCATCCTAATCAATTCAATGCACTTAATTCTATATAGCAAAAAATCCGGGCCTAGCTGTCAATCGGAGCAGTCAATTTTTACGAATCCAAATTCAATTCATTGCATTAGGATTCGTAATGAATTGAAGCTGTCCTATAATGCAACCTATGCTATTGAACTGGACTAAAACCACAAAAAAATCATTGAATTCAATTAGCAAAAAATCGGGCCCAGCCGAAATCGGGTCGATCAAATTTAATGTTTTTAGTTCCACTGGCAAAAATCAAGGCCTAGTCGGCAAATGAGCCGATATATTTCATGCATCCTAATTTAATTCAATGAATCTAATTCCATCAGCAAAAATCTCGGTCCAGCCAAAATCGGGCCACTATAGTGTTAAATAGTTTTAGTTTCATCGACAAAAATCCGGGCCCAGCCGACAGTCGGGCCGGTATAGTGTTCAATAAATTAAATTCCATCGGCAAAATCCGGGCCCAGCCGACAGTCGGGCCGGTATAGTGTTTAATAAATTTAATTTCATCGGCAAAATCCGGGCCCAGCCGACAGCCGGGCCGGTATAGTGTTTAATAAATTCAATTCCATCGGCAAAATCTTGGCCCAGCCGACATTCGGGCCGTTATAATGTTTAATAAATTCAATTCCATCGGCAAAATCCGGGCCCAGCCGACAGTTGGGCCGGTATAGTGTTTAATAAATTCAATTCCATCGGCAAAATCCAGGCCTAGCCGACAGTCGGGCCGGTATTGTGTTCAATAAATTTAATTCCATCGGCAAAATCCGGGCCCAGCCGAAAGTCGGGCCGGTATAGTGTTTAATAAATTTAATTCCATCGGCAAAATCCGGGCTCAGCTGACAATCGGGCCGGTATAGTGTTGAATGAATTTAATTCTATCGGCAAATCCGGGCCGAGCTTATTTGGGGTGATTAAGTGTATACACACCATAAGATAATACTTAATTAATTCCTTTTATTGGAAAATATTTACAGCCAATTCGAATGCATCTGTCATTACTGTGTTTTTTTGTTTTAAGTGTATGGCGGGTCTTAGGTATGTAATCATTTCGGGGGGGGGCCAGGGCCCCTTGGGCCCCCCCCTGTGTACGCCACTGTAATAATTATTAAAAACACTTTTCTTTTGATTTCTTGATAGTACAGTCATTTTAGGTTTTCTGTTCCAAAAAATTCGGAGCTTTAATATTTATTTTGATTACTTCATTTTGACGTACTGAAAGACATTGAAAATAGGCAACGAGATCTTGGTCGCGTCAATAGGATATTCAAGGGCAAAGGTCAACAAATACGGTATTTTGCTAATATCTCACTTCCTAAGGCTCCGACACCAATCAAGGTGGTTATCAAAATTAAAGGTAACAAAATTTCCCACAAAAAAATCTCATTAATTTTTTTACGTACAATGGACGTTTTACGGAATATAGGGCGAAGAATATCTATGAATATTTAGTATCCGTCGCCGCACCACTTTTTACGTATTTTTATGAATTTCTCGCTTCCTAAGGCTCGGAGACAAATTAAGGATATTATTAAAAAAAATAGATAATTAAATTTCCCACAGAAAAGCTATCTTTCATTTTTTAAGTACAACGAATGGTTAAAAAACCTACCTTATCATAACTTAAGTAGTGTTTGTTTTTGCACGACTTTTACGCATTTATGTAAATATCTCGCTTCCATAGCTCGGAGACCAATTGAAGATTATAAAATTTCACACATAAAAAATTTGTTTATTACGTAATAACAATATTCTTGCCATACTTTTCAATCAATTTTGCTTGTATAGTCGCATCGGTAGCAGCATTATCTCCAAGCAAACCCTTCAGCTCCGCCAACGTAATTGACAATTATCTATGTAATAAAATTATTTTTTTTACGTCTTGTGCGGAAACTTTGGAGCACTTTATTATCCTAAGGGGTTCGTTCTACGTAAAAAATAAACAAATTTTTTAAGTGTGAAATTTTATAATCTTCAATTTTGATCTGATCGTCAATTAGTCTCCTAGCTAGAGGAAGCGAGATATTTACAAAAATACGTAAAAAGTCGTGCTTTTCAGAACGACAAAATGAAGTGATCAAAAAAAAAAAAAAAAAAAAATTGAAGTTGCGAATTTTTTGGAATAGAAGCTATATTTATGACTAAAATAACTGGACTATGACTTGAATTTAAAAATGTCATTTCCTACTCCTAATGTTTAAAAGCAAGATGTAAGAAATTACAATAAACAAATTTTTAAAAAATCCAAACAAATTTTGAAATGTCAATAATACCAATAGAAAGGCTGAGTTCGTTGGCCAGAATTTTCGGAGTCCATTTAGGGGTCAAATTTTGACAATTTAGGGTCAAAAATAGCATAAAAACGTGTTTTTCCCATTTTACCCCCCTCTTGTATGAAATATGAGGGGGGGGGGGCGTCAATTTTTCTTGGGCCCCTGGCCACTAAATATGTTAATCCAGCTCTGGGAATGGAATTATGGGTTTAGGATAGTAACCAGTAGCCATATTAAGTTTTATAATCGCACATCAGAGTTGTTTAAATGGCTTCAAAAGCTAAAGACATATTGCAACAAATTGATAATTACACTGACAGTTCCATTTATTTGGTGAAATGTTACAATGCACATCCTTCAAGAAACCATCTCCCTCGGAAAACCTATATTGCTATGATGAGCCTAGCCATGGAAAGCTATGCATCAGATTACAAGTGGAAGTAATTACAATTCTGTTAATTACTAAATATTGGTGCTTAACATTCACCTCAAGAGAGTTTTAGTACACTCAAACCTTTTTATATAAAAAATTAATCAAATCCAAAATTAGACTCTTCTCTCGTTAAAGATAGCAATTAAGATAATCATTATCAACTGTATGCTTCTCCAACATGTGATATTTACTTAACATCGATTCAGGTTTTCACACTAAGTATTTGTATTAACAAAGTTTGTAATAAGAAAGTAACTTATTTTTCTACCACTTTGTTTAAAACTCTCTATATTAAATTATTGTTTACATTTTACTTTATATTTTATAAAAGATGCTAATTTTCTATTAAATTTTGGTTTGTATAATATCTGTTAATATTTGTTAATACAAATACTTGTGTGACCTAGTGTTTTTTCCTTTTCAAAATGATAAGATTATTTAGTAACAAGATTATCTAATATTTTATATATTAGTTGCTACTGGCAGCACTAAAGTTATTGTTTTGTCTATATGAGAAAAGCCCAAGGTAAAATACAATAAATTTAAGAATGTTACTATCTAAGTTAAGTGTTTAGTACCTAACAGTAACACTTTCTTACATTTCTGTTAAAGACACAAATTAATATTCCTCTCAAAGTTATGTATACATTTATATATTAATTGACAAAGTCAAAATTGATCACTTTTATACTATTAAGCATACAAAATATTAATATTAATAATCTGTTCAAAAAGAAGTAATCCAATGGCTTAAGTATGTGATCTGATTTATCAATGAATAATAAAATCAAGCTCTTTCTGATAAAAAAAATCAGTTGGATTCTAGACATGTAATTATAAAAACTTAATAAAAATTATAACAATACCAAAATATTACAAATGACAAATATAAATAATTCTATAATCACATAAAATATAAACTTTCAAATTCAATAAGTTAACAACAAATAAATAATATGACATAGAACATAATTATTTTAGAGTACAGAGTACAATATTATATATAATACTAATATTAGTTGGGATATCATTCATTAAAGATATAAAATTTATTTGAGGATTATTCTTATTAATATTCAATATCTAAGTTTAATAAATTTATTCCCATAGATATCTATACCTTTATTTAAAGCTCAGTACTAGCAGTTCAGGCTGAGCTTGCTAAATAGTTTAAGCTTAAATATGTCAGGCTTTCAGAATAATTGCTCAGAGTTCGGAAATTTTATAATGATCTGATGAGTTAAACAATTAATTGTTAGTTATAATTAACAATATGCTACCATCTTAATAATGGCATTGAAAATATTAATTTAATCTAAAGCTTCTTCCTTCCCAGGTGATTTGCCAGCTTCTACTACATCAGAGGCCTATATTGAGCTACAAATTGAAAAAAAAAAAATATATATTCACAATGCATTTCATATCCGATAATACCCAATTTAAATAATTTATTACTAAACGTATTTATGTGATCAACAGGATTTAGATATTATGGTTCTTCTATTTTTATTAGTATATTGGAAACTAGATTTTTCCCAGGAAAATGACTAATATTCAAAATAATAAAAATTGCAAAAACTTTTTTTTTTAGTGTGTTAATCCATCAAAATCTCAATATATAATAATTGCAACATCACAATACTTTCACTTTGTATATACACTATATACAAGAAAGTAAAAATGATGAAATAATACATAATAAATGTAACATAATGTTTGAAGTAATATAATGTTGTTTTTACATCAATTAAATTATTAACTATTCCAGATATTTGATGTAAAGATCTGACATTTAAGGTTGAATTACATCTCCCAAGTGCTGGGCCAAGACTGTCCCATAAGTACACAGCCCAGAAAATGGAACTCATGTCTATCCACTGTCTCGGCCAGATCGCTCGCCCGTTAAGCCGAGCTCTGACTAGACTTATCACATTAGCCGAGCACTCGCCGAATGCACTCTTTCGGCAAGTGTAATGCGGCCTTTATAGTTACATTTTTTTACAACTAAAGACAAGAGTTCAGAAGCGTGATATTAAATTTTGAAATTAAAACAGGAGAATATTTAGGTAGAGTGGGTTTAATAACAATATCAATGGAGATAATATCATATTTCATATATCAATAATGGGAAATGATATCCTATTCCAAATAAATAATTTTTTACCAACTAATAAACATATATTTAAATTTTTAAGTATAAATACTTTTATTCACACACATACAGAGATAATAATAATAATAATTATTTCCTTTAACATAAGTTATATATTCTAATGTTACATATATTTTAACATAAATTTAAACAAATTAATGCACCCTTTAAGTTTTGATACTTGTACATAGGAAACTGGTCATTAGTCTGATTTGAATTTCTTTTATCAGACTGAAATTAAATCAAATATAATGGCTTATCTACAGCAGGATTTTGAAGTGAATTAAAGAAAATTATTAATTTACTTTGATTTATTTCTTAAAAAATAAATAATGAAAATTTACACATTGTATACATATAATATGTTACCTATGTATATTTTTTTTACACACATTACTGCAATTAATTTATAAATATATTTTTTAATTACCAAATATTTGCTTTTTTAAGTCTCGAATTCTAATAATTAACTTACTAATTTACAGGGTCCAAACATATTATTTTCAAAAAAATGTTTTCTTACAAAAAGTTAATTTACTACAGAGACTCAAACCTATTGCTACCCCCTATTAACGACTCATCTGTTGACCTACACCTCAATAATCTTAGACTACAGCTGGGTTTGTAGCATGCATTATTGACGCGAGTGAGATTAATCTATGGCTTGTTGAGTGAAAAGTTGGTTTTCCCGTTGATGATTCTCCACAGCTTTCATGAATTTATTGTTATCTATACTGCGAATTTGATGGGCATTTGGGGTATATAGATAGTAATATACTCATGAAAGCCATGGAGACATCACTGCATGTGTGTCCCCCCACCCTTCCTTCTTTGTGTGCTTGCACAGCTTTCCATTTAGGTTATAAACAAAGCCGAACATATAACTAGGCATCGCATGGCTCTTTCATTGAAGCGAGTGTAATAAAATAAATATTGAATATTAATAGATTATGTTTAACCAATCAGAAATAAAATCAGCCAATAATTGCGTACGCTATGAGGGTAAGTTAAAAATTAAAAAAAATACTAGGCATCGTGTGACTCTTTCATTGAAGCGAGCGTAATACAAAAATCTTTATTATTAACAAAATAGTTAATCATGACGAGTTGATAGTTAAAGAGGATGATTATAGTAAAGAGTCATGTAGTAAGGGAACAGGACTATTCTTAAACCTTACGCCCTGGTCATTTCCAATTGAACTTTTAAAATGTATCACTTCACCACACAAAAATTTTACATACATGTTTCAATAGTCCATTAGATGATTTAAGTGAAGTTATATTCAAATCAATAAGTTAGAAAATATGATATTATAGGTCAGCTTTAATAGTTTTAGCAATCTTTAACACTTCATAGCGGTGTCGCTGTTGGTTTTACTAAAAAAATTATGTTTGTCTTATAGAATAGATGAAGTTAGCATTTTTTCCCGTCCTAAAATTCCAATTTAAAATGTTCTTGCGAGCATTGCACGCGAATGCTTGGGCGAATAATGTTGTCCAACCAACTCCTCATGAGCATTGTTAAAATGAACATGTGTACCAAAATTCGTCTACTTTTACTCCAGTTATCGTCACACGTTTCCGACAAAGACAGGATGCATAGTTTGTTGAATGTAAGAAGATTGATTACGCTCGCTTCAATTAAAATATACAAAATCAACTTTCAAAAAGGATGGTTTGAAAATAACTATATTAAATATTGACTTTTTGAAAAAAAAAAAATATAAACAAGGGGATCATTCAGGTTAGGCTCAATGAGAGAGAGAGAGAGAGTTGGGATAGAACCAACTTTTCACGTGTCAAGATAAGACAGCTCATTTAACATGACAAAAGTGTAAAAACCCATACTATAAACCAAGTTTTAGCCATCAGCCAAAAGGTTAAGAAACATCTTATAATTTTAACTACATGAGCCAGGGGAATTGAACACCCTAAAGGGTGATTCTGTAACTAGTGAATATCAAGATTGTTATTAATGAGATATTAACAAGATGTTATTTTGGTGTTGTCACAAACTTAAATCGCTCTTCAGAATCAGTAGGATATCTAACAACACCTTAACTGCAACAACTTTGATTGTCAACTAACGTTTCAGAATCGTCCTTTTAGGAGAAATTACAGATTTAATAATAATTATAATTACATTTAGCTGGCTTTTAAAACTCTTACAGTAAGTTACTTTCCAACATTTTACCTTTAGGGTGGTTTGGGGTGTTAATTTTTAATCATATGTAAAGTAATGAGGGACCGTGGCAATTGTAAAATGTGTAGCAAAACTTAACAGACATTAAAATAAAATTTAAAAAAAAAAAAAAAAAATCCACATTTTACTATGATAACAAAAATAGTATAATAAAATTAAAAAAATAGGATGTAAATTAATAAACCTTAAAATAAAGGCTGGCCCTCAAACAAAAATAAGACACAAGTCCCATAAGGGAAAAACAAATAAATTTCTCCTAAAAAGTATGATTTTTTTACCATATGTTAATTGATAAACTAAGTATCATAAAACTAAGTAATATAATACAACATATAAGACTAAAAAGTAAACTCTATTTCCCTTTCTTTTAATCAGTAAAATGCTTCATAATAATAAAATAAGGTTAGAGGATGATCTTACAAATCTTTGCTCTCTAAGAGACCTGTGGGAGTGAGTGGGACTGAGCTACTAGCTAAAAAGCGCTCCTTAGGAAATATAGGTTTCAATGAGGAGCCTGTTATTTTTATTCCATAGTGCCCTTTCCAAAACTGAGTGTCTTTGCCTTTATGATAAAACACAATATACCTGGCTCCAATAGGGTAAGGGCTTCGCAGAAATCCACTAACTTTCTCCCAACCAGATCCGCTTTCGAGGCGCCTTTCTTCAACAATAGCCTCACAAAGAGGGTATTTGTTTTCATCTAGTAAAAGAATGTTCAAAACATAGAGACCGCCACAGTCAAATCTTGAGGTTATCCAATCACCATACTCAAAGTCAGGCTGAATTTCATCCATTATCTTATCTGAAAGACCTACGTCAGATAATTTTATGTATTGATCTTTTGAAGACCACTCAAAAGAAGTAACAAAGCAACACTTAATCTCTCCTATTTCTTCACAGGAAGGTGTTGGTTCCATGGCTCCAAATGGTTTCTTCTCGACCATCCAACGATCTCCAAAATTTTGTCTTATGTTCCAGTGTGCAAACTGAGACTGACCACAATTATTTTTAATGATATTTCTATTAAAAAGGGAAACAGGGTGCATTTTTGCTGCACAATAGGAAAGCCACCAAGGGATTTGTACTTCAGATCGAGGTCCAAGCAATACTTTGGTGCAATGCACCTTCTCTTCCCAAACGAAATCGTCGACCACATCTTTCCACTGCTTACAAACTAACCTACATGAGAAGACAAGAGTGTCAGGATCTAGCCATTTAAGAATAGACCCAAGAACCTCCACAGGTATTACTTTTCCTTTCATATAAAGCCCGTTCACATAGTCATCTCGACAATCTTCCATTTCTTCTACAGAGCTATCGCTATCACAGTCTTGAAATGAAGTACCCGTCAATTTCTTCAACAAAGATTGTGATAAGTAAGATAAACTGTCCCACACCATATCACGAAATAAATATGAGACGGTCAGGATCCGAGACAAATATTAATGATTGAAAACTATTAAGTGACAAATCACTAACCTTTATTCCTTGAAATGCCGAATAGATAATAGAGAAAACAAACAAAAAATCACAAAAATGTTACCTCCTCTACGCAATATAGTGAATAGATAGAATTTAGGATTACATGCTTTCCAAATTATTGATAATATTTAGTAAAAAAAAAGAAACAAGCCATTAAAGAATTAAACCGGTAATTATCCGATTTATAGATATTACCTGTCCACCTTATTCGGCAACAATTAGTCCTAAAATAATAAATATTTCAACGAAATTTACAGTGTCTTTTAAACTTTAATTAATTACACAGAATAATATAAATAATATAACCATACAATAAAAAGTTAAGTTGCACAACTGTTTGCTCAATTGACGTGTTAACTTCAATTCAATCAAATCAAGCTTTTTTTTAAAAGATAAGAGATGGGTAGTTCTAGTTCTAGTTCTTTTATGAACGGGTCAGCTACAGCAAACAAGTCTTGAACAGTCGTTCTTTTTCTTTTCCTATATCGAAACTCAAATGAACGGGTCACTAATGTATCGAATATCGATATCGATTGAAACGATCGTGTCACAAATGAATCCGAATCTAGATGACGGACCGTAGAGGGGGGGGGGGGGGGGGATATTATCAGTATCGGTGGCAAAGAGGAAAGTATTCGAAAATATTATAATAAGAATAAGGCCGATGAAGAACAATGAACGGGGAAGATATTCTAAGTGACTTGTTTGACAAATTGAAAATGAACAATTTTGCTCATTTCTGGTATTTTGTACACCAAATAAACGAAATCTACTCAATTAAATTGGGTAGGTGTATATTATTCCAAAATGAGGAATAATAGGGGAAATAATTTGTAGTTTTAAAAATTTGTGAAAACACTGTTTTCATAGGGTTGCCAGACGTCCCGGTTTTCCGGGATTGTCCCGGTTTTGGACTCAAAGTCCCGGTGTCCCGAAAACACCTTTCGGGACGCCAAAATGTCCCGGTTTTTACTGGAGACGTAATATAATTATAATTTAGGTGCAAGAAATAAAAGTGCAAGAAAAAACTAATAATTTATGATATAAAATAATTCATAAATGCGAAGTTTTAGAAAGCAAAGGTACAATAGTTTTATAGATAAGAAGTATTTTATAAATCTAAGATTTTTTATATGATACCGATATTGTACTGTATTGAGGATCCATATTATATATTATATTGAAACTGAAAGATAAAGAAGCGTACGGCAAAATCTATAGAAGTACCTATTCTACATTTAGATAAAGGAATAGCTTAAAATAAGCCGAAAGTAAATTGAACAATTGGTGCAGAGTCGAACCGATAGTTGTAAGTGTAAGCCAAATAGTGCAGATGTATCTACTAATTGTTTTACGTTTTATTTATTTATATTTCAGTTTTGCTCGCCTTTTTATTGGAAAAAAGATCTAGCGAATGTTTTTGTAAATTAAAATATTAGAACATTATCATTGATATCATAATAAAAATTAATAAATATCGAAATTATTTTTCTACTTATTAAGTTTTTGACTGTTTAATCAATTTTAATAAAAACTGTTGCAGGTATTTATTTTTTCCCAATACAATAGTAACATTAACATTTAACATTTTGTAACGAATATGATGTTAAAACAAACTTGTTACAATGATTAGGTGCACAACTTTTATTGAATTACTATTACTATTTTTTTTTATTTTGTATTAAAAGAAAAATGTTTACTTATGTTCATACTTTTTTGCCAACGAACTACACCATAAGTTTACTTTTATGACAAATGACAAAGTATTAAAAATCAAATGTCCCCTCAGAAATGCATAAAAGCCGCTTTTGAGAGGTCATATTTTCAAAATTTTCCAGGGGAGGGCCCCGGACCCCCGCCATTAATCCTCCCCCCAATAATTAACTGCAGACGACGCCCAAAAATTTACAGTAAAATATTGTACTGCAGAACCCCCCTCCCCCGGTCCCGGTTTTTACATTCAGAAATCTGGCAACCCTATGTTTTCACAAACTGTTTCACAGGGGTGTGGCAGTAAGAAACAGTAAAGTTCCCCCCTCCCTCCCTCCTTTAACCCTAGGATCAGGCAAAAAAGTACCGGTGTGGAAATGCCACACATGACTTCCATGAAATGTTGTGGTGTCAATACGTGAGCAAGAGAGAACTCAGTATAAACTTCATCATACAAACAGCTAATATCCATTATAGTTTTGCAACAAAAATCCAAAATTAAACAAAAATAATAATGATAATAAACACAATTCAATATATAGTTAACATAAAATGAAATGATACCTTATAAATAATGTCGGTTCAATGTAAAAAGATTAGAGAGAAAGGAGGTTTGTTTACATCTAGAGTTCTAGGTGAGTTTATGCGAAAACAAAACAAATTTATAAATCTTAATCCTTTATAACACAAAACTTAATTATTCAATGTTTGTTTACATTTTCTTTATACTTGTTTTTAACAATACAATATAAGAATATAATAATAAAAGAATTTAAAATCAGCCGATAAAAATGATTGTTTACAAAGTAAATAAGACGGTATTTTTTTACTTTTAAATTTCGATTCTTCTTTATAAGTACTACAAATAATTACAATAATAAATACTCGTTTTAAAGGGCATTAATGTGCGGTTTAAGCACCCCAATCAGAAATTAAATCGGTAAATTATTGCACACGATATTAGAGCTCAAAGTCGAAAATTTAACAAAAAACTGAAAAATATGTCTCTATTTAAGGTAGAAGGGATGGTCCTACGACAAAAAGTCATAGGACCAAAGTTGTAGATCTTTTAAAATCAGTTACCGCTGGTGTTATCCGCTTTTCGATACGACTTACAGTTTAGCCGCAATTTGGTTCCGAAATAAATCGGTCAATTATTTCGAATAATATAAGAGCTCAAAGTCGAAAATTTAACAAAAATGACTATTTAAGGTAGAAGGGATGGTCCTACGACAAAAAGTCATATTACAAAAGTTGTAGATTATTTAAAATTAGTTAAACTGGTGTTATCCGCTTTTCGATACGATTTTCAGTTTAGCCGCAATTTGGTTCCGAAAAAACCTTTAAAAAAAACACTAAAATACCAATATCTCCCAAACCGCTTGTCCGATTTTGCTCAAAAAGTATAGGTACAATCTACCATATAGGACACATATATACCCCAAAGGAAATTGAAATCAAATAAAGCCTACTAAAGTTATCGTCGACAGACCGATTTCGTGCTTAAGTGACTGTAGCTCCGAAACGTCGTAAGCTACGATGTTCGGGTTTGCGCCATCAGTTTTTCCGTCCAAAGTTCTAAAAAATGCCGAAAACCGCATCTCAATACGATGTCTTGAAGCGATGTTATAAAGGTTTTAAGTTCCGAACGAACGTACGTACGTACGTACGTACGTACGTACGTACGTACATACATACGTACGCACAGACATACATGTATATGAAACGGATTTCAATGATACCCCCGGGTCCGTAAGACCCCTCCTTCACGGAGATCTCGGAATCACGTTTTGGAGGGTATCACCATACTTCCATTTTCATGGAAGTAAAAAATAAAAAATTTACAGTGGATTGGTGGTTTCCGCAGTTTATCACCTGACCATCTCTACACGTTTCACGTGTGTTTTGGATGACATGTTTCCAGGTTTTTTTTTATTGTGGCTCATAGAATATAGAAGCAATTTCTTAGGGCGGAATTTTGTTAAAATACTTGTTATACTACCAGTTTTGATTTGATATCGAGTTTTTATAATAAATAATTAGCGCTCTCGAGTTATTTGCAGATTTTTAGCTTGAATTGTGAAAATTTAATAAATTTCGTTGTCTAGTTAGAGGTTTGGTGGTTCATTCCGTTAATCACCTACTTTAAGGTGGTAAAGGATGTAACCGTAACCCACCAAACCTTACAGGCAATATAATGTTTGTCAAGGACATCAGAAGTACAAATCCATAATTGATTGGTGGCAACTCCTTGAAACCACCTAAAATATTGATTTTTGCTAGAAGTTTTTTAAATACACTTTCTGGGGCCATTCTTGATCTCACAGATGGGATATGCAACTCTAATTTTAGAAATTAAAAAAAAAAACAGTAGTGCGCCATTCGGAGCAAAAGGAGGTACCAATTCCTAAGCCCTAAAGCAGGGGTACTTACTACGCGGCCCTCAGAACAATATTGTGTGGTCCTCAACCGTACGTAAAACTCGCGATATTTTGCTCATTATCTCACGTCGCTAGAAAATAAATTGCCTTAAGAAATGAAAATATTAATTTTTGCCCGTGCCTGGGCATCATCAGGGCTTTATCTGAGTAAAATGGTTAATGCAATGTGTCTTACAGAGTCATGGTAAAATAATTGAATGGTGAGTAATCTTCTAACATTAACATTCTCCAGTTACTGAGAAGTACTCAGAAAAAGGCCTGATGATGCCCAAGTAAGGAAGAAAATTATCCATCAAAGAAAAATCGATTTAAGAAAATTGAGTGGCACATAGGTTCCTCGCATATCGCATACTGTAACGTACTTAAATGATGTTCTGCTTTAACAAACCTTTATTGTTTAATTTTTGCTTCCGAGCTTACCGAAGGTAAGGGAAGCTATGTGATCGTTCTGAATAACGAAAATATTTTATTTCTCCGATTTCAAAAATTCCAAGACAGAAATCCGTTTCAGACATCAGAGAACATTTTTGGTTCCTTGTTTGCCTGTTGGCCTGTAGGTTTGTCGGTCTGCGCTCAATTGTATTTGTGAACCAACATATCTTAAATACTACACATCCGATTTTAATAATATTTTGACGATAGGTCATAATTAGGGTTACTTTCGATAAACTGTAAAAGTTTCATACCAATCAGATAAGTACTTTTAAAGATATAAGTGTAAAAAAAATGTATGTTTGTGTGAATGTAGAAGAATAACAAATGGGCGAGGAGGGTTGAAACTTATACGGGACTAACATTGGGCTAATTATAACCTACCACCCACATTTCATTAAAATTGGACGAGTCGTTTTTAAGCTATGTTGGTTTGCAAAAATTAAAGTCAGACCGACAGACAGACACGGAACCAAAAATGTTTCATGATATCTGAAACTGATTTCTGTCTTGGAATTTTTTAAAATTGAAGACCTACAACCTAAAAATTGTTCGTTCTTCAGAACGATCACATTGCATCCGTTAGCTTCTGTAAGCTATGTGATCATTTCGAAGAACGAATGAATTTTAACGAAGGATTCCAAGACAGAAATCCGTTTTAGACATCAGGGAACATTTTTGGTTCCGTGTCTGTCGGTCTGTCTCTCAATTTTTGCGAACCAACATATCGTGAAAACAATACGTCCGATTTTAATGATATTTGGATGGTAGGCCATGATTAGCGCATTGTTGGTCTCTTATAAGTTTCAATCTTCTGCGCCTATTTGTTTCTCTTCCACATGCCCACAAACATATATTTATTTACACCTATAGCTTCAAAAGTACTCAAGTGATTATTATAAAATTTTGATGGTTTGTCGAAAGTAGTCCGCAGATAGCCCCAAATTAATTTCAACCGTCTGCGCTCATTACATTTTGCTAAATTAATACTATAATTCATAATTGACAAACAAAAAATTGATTGACAGACAGACAAACAGGGAATTAATTAAGCAAATGTAAAGAGCGCAAACGGTTGAAATTAATTTGGGGCTATTTGCGCCCGCAATATATATATATACTTTCGACAAACTCTCTAAATTTCATAATAATCAGTTGAGTACGAGCGTTGCGTGCGAAAGCTTTGGTGGATAAAGTTGTTTAACGGACTCGTATTGGGCATTGGTAAAATGAACATGAAGACCAAATTTCATCACAATTGGTCAACTTTTACTCATGTTATCGTAACACGTTTCCAACAAACACACAACAACAAACAGGATGCGTAGTTTGTTGAATGTAAGAAGCTTGCTTGCTTCTAAGGGCTCAAATTTTTACAGTGTTCTGCCTGAGTTACTTAAGCTTAATCTATACATATTTATAATTAAAAAATAAACATCTTAAGAGGAAGCAGAGGTATGAGGTTGACTGTTAAACACTGGGTAAATTGTTTTAAGTATAAATACACTTCATGGCTTGCTGGAACTTGACCTTGCGCACTACCGTTGCCTTGCCAGATATGATGGTAGTCAACATTACATCATTTGACAGATTCTCCCCGAAAAGGGATTTCTCTAAGGCTGTTTAAAGTTAAAGTTTGTTAAGTCAATAGCGGGCAGATCGAACTCGGTGAGACCTCGTACCATCCAAATGTAGATTCAAGGATTGCAGAGAATCTTAACAAAAGGGGCTCCTATTAGTTGAACAGTACAAAAAGAATGGGGGAAAACTAAATCTTCTTATTCTTATATATAATTTTGATATAAGAAAAAATACTTTTATATGCATTCACAATAAAATAGGATTGGTATTCAATATGATTGTCATTTTACAAAGGCTTTACTCTCGGCACTTTGACATCAGAGGAGTCTTCTTTTTTATATCTCGGAATGTATGTAATGACATTTTATTTTTGGCATTTCTTTACACTGGTGAAGAAGTTTCAAAATTATGATTATTTGTTTGTTTTAGCTATAACTTTGAACCTTTATTACAATGACTCAATGAAACATATACGCCTTCAAATACATTTTTGTCGTCCAAACGCAATGAAACTGCTTCAAATCTTTAGCTCAGACTTTTCTTAATACTGATATTAATTTTTTTTGTTTTTGTGGGGAGGGGGGGGGGGGGAGTCATTTTGTCCCTAAGTGCTGCTCTACTTCAATATAATACTAAGATAAAGAATTTACAAGAACAGAGTATATTCCAATCATAACTCAACAATACATCAACATAATCAAATCAAAACAAATTCTATGTCAAGTGACTACGTCACACACACATAGCATACTACTTTCGTTCATGGTACTTCCAGAGATACAGGATACAGGTGCGTCAACGAAAAACGCACGAAATTATAAGTTTTCATTATCAGGTTTTAATATAATACTTAACTTTCAGGGCCAAAACATTAAGGTCAATTGAGCAATGTATCTTTTTTTATAACTTTCTTTCTGGTAACAGTGAAGTACTGCTTCTCTTCATAATTCATAAAATTTTTCCTAATAAATGTGAAACTAAAAGACCTTTTTCTCAATTTTTCGTATATCAACATTTTCATCACATAAAGGCATTTGGCGTTTTATATTTAATGCTTTAGTTAAGAATTAACGCTACCACAGCGATATAAGACAAAAAATCTTCTTTCTGTGTTTACCTACTGTTGATTTTGTACCGCTATGTTTTTCCTTCTACGTATTTTACCTGACAAATCGAGCACTTTTTTCAGATTAAACTTCAATTTCTAGAGATGTATGAGATATCGAAAGAGTTAAAAGTGATTTTTGTTCCAAAGCGTTTACTATCGTATGTACAAGAATCAAAACGTCAATAATTATTTCATTGATTTTTTGCAATTTGAGGTTCTCACTTTGGATCCGAACAATGCCTATTATTGGTCATATGGTTAGAGATGTTAACTAAATATAGTCAGTAATCATTTAATTATAAATTTACTTTTAGCATGATAAAATTTAAAGTAAAGGTGGAAATCAAATAAATATACTTTTTCTTTCACATGTAATTTTTATTACAAAAAAGTAAATGTCTTAAAAAAGTTGTTGAATTTACACATTCAATAAACAAGGAATTACAATAATAAATAATTTTCTTATAATAAATAATTTTCTTTGTATCTTTTGTTTAAATCACAAAAAAAATAATTATAAATAACAGAAAAAATAAAATATAAATTAAATAAACAAAATAAAATATTTAAAAAAAGGAAAATTACAAACAAAAATATACATAGCACATTAATATATACAGGAAAAATGTTTATTTATATACATTCTGTTATTATTATTTAATTATACTAATCACAGCCTTTATCAAAAAACAAATAAAAATAAATCAAGTCAATTAATTAACATTTAAATAATAACCGTTATAATAAGATATCTTTGGCTGGTTAATATTAAGCTTGTATTTGGTATTATCAACTGCAGACTTGATATAATTAACAGGTATTATTTATATATTTTTAAAATAAAATAAAATTATAATTGTAGTTCCCAAATTTAGGTATCAAGTTTTGGGGAAATGTTTTTTTTTTCTTCTAATCCACAGAAAGCAAAATTAAATCTATTTGTCATCATCATATATTTAGATCAGTTGTTTTACTGAGATTTAGTGGACTGTATAAAACTCAAATATGTATCAATTTAATTACAACAAAATCAGTTCATTTATAACGAATTTATCATCGAATGAATTTAGGAGTTGCAGTATTATAATCATATTTCAGTATAACAAGTTTTTGTAAATTAATTGTGGCAGTGAGTTAAACAACTTTTTTTAATTTATATAATTTTTTCTTTAATAATTTGTTGCTTTCTACATCGTTTATGTAATTTTATATAACTATTTTAATTTTATTTACATGCTCTATATATTATATAAAATTTACTAAATAACTGCTCAAATATACTTACAAAAATTTGTAATACATAAAAAAATACTACATTTATATATATATATATATATATATATATATATATATATATATATATATATATATATATATATATATATATATATATATATATTTACTCGACATTTTATGAATATTAAAATGTTTTTTATAATTGAAAATAATAACAATGATGTATATAAAAAAGAAATTAAATCAATTGTTAAACAAACTTAAAACGTATAAATAAAAATTATTATCATAGTAATATCATATAGTCTATAAATTACTAAAAATAATTGTCAAAAAATAAATCTGGTAACTTATTATGGTAATTAATACGATTTTGTGTAGCTTTTAATAAGGTGAAATATTTTTATTTATTGTCATAGTTGTGTCTTTAGAGATGTATTATATTTAAATTTTGTATATATCTCCAATTTAGAGAACTTTCAGTCCTTTAAATATTATTTTCAAATTAAAATTAATCAGATAACTAAAAATGAAAGCGACTCACTGATTAAAACTCCATACAATAATTTTATTAATCAGTTTTGCTTCAAAAGTCCTTATTTAGAACGGTTTGGGGTAATTGTCTTCATTAATTTGAACTATCATTTATTAAGTGATCTGATAATTACCGTTTTAAGTCATCCAAACCTCCCAATTAAATTTGGTATTGTGGTTTACATTTATTTTCTAATACGCTGTTAGATTTAGTATTTTTTTCGGTTAATATAATGATTATAAAAAGCTAAATTGTTTAAATTGGAACTGTCTGTCAGTTACGATGATCTTTAGTCATTTGTATTATATATTATTTTTTTTATAAATAACTATAACATTTAAAAATTATTAATACTTTTTTAAATTCTATTTAAATTGAACAACATTAATAAAACCTGTAATACACATCTATAGACACAACTTATTCGACTGTTTATCATGAAAGTGACAAAAAAAAAGAAGAGAGGAAAATAATTAATAAAAAATATGTATTTTTTATATCATAGTTGGCTCATATTTACATTTCAACCTCTCATAGTGCCATAATATTTACTATTATTCTTTAATTCTACACTAGCGAATTTGGTAATCATTATTAATATATTTATATACGAGTATATTAAATTTATTTCATTGCTTTTTTTAATCTATATTTACTACTTTTTTCACATAATGTTATAATAAATTAACTAGGAAATACTACAGTTAAAGAGTGAAGAACAGTTCATATTTTTTTTTTTACTTTTTGTACAATTTTCTTTTTTTTTTTATAAAAAATTCAAATGTGTGCAGTATTTATGATTTGAAAAGTTTCAAAGAATTTTAAGTACATCTAATATAAACTCCAAAAAATTTGCAATTTTATAAAAAAACTTTTTTAAATTTTATAATCAACAATATTTTATTAATTTAAACATTTAATTACCAGCCACTGTAAAAAATAAATAAATAGTTAATTTTTTTTTTCATGTAAAAAAAAAACCAAAGATTTTATTTCATTCTTTAAAATTTAATACAAATGTTTTGTATGTTATCTAGAGCAGTAGATAATATAGTAAAAGTGGCACTTCTTTAGATTGTTACTCCCCTTATAAAGAAAACAGAGGGGAGTAACAATCTAAAGAAGATGCACGGAATGTTCTTCTTTAGACTGTACAGAAAAAGGTGATTTATTATTCCTTTGTCCCAAAGTACATTGGAATAAGCAGCCCTTTGTATTAATAGTTATTTATTCAAAGTCATTTTTATTCCAAAAAACATAGGTGAGTAACAATCTAAAGAAGTACCGTAAAAGTATAGTTTTCTTTATTGAGAACTATATATATCAATATATGTGTTTTTTTTACAATTTAATTTATGCTAATATAGTTATATATTTAGGACCGTTCTCTCTATACCATTAAAAACTGAGTTATTTTATTAGAAATACATTTATTTAATTTTTATTAACTTTTAAAATTACTGTTTATAATACAAAGACAAATGAAAATAAGTATTATTATAATTTTATAAATATTTAAAAGTCAATTTTATTCTGGGAAATACTATCGAACAATGCTTATCTAAAAATGTATTGTGTGCAGTCGTTAGAGAACAGTCCTTTTAATAGTGGGAAAGTATACAGGATAATAAAAATGTCGTCAACTGAAGCAGAATTATTCTAAATTTATAGCAAGTTATTTATAAACTTTTACAAAATTACGAATAATCAGACAACATATTCTAGTGCTAAGAAGATTTACTAAGGACTTCTTTAAATATATTATGGTACATAAATGTCTTTTAATTTTTTTTAAACATCAATTATAGACAATCTCTTTTTAGGAAATCACGCTAAATTCCTCCTTTTTCCTACGGCTTATTTATAAGACCATTTTAATTTAAACTCACACTTTAACATAAGTAAAGTGTAAGAAAACAACATCGTATTGTTCTAAATATAATCTTCAAAAAGAGAAATAATATCTGGAATAATAGTTGATTAACATCGATCTCTTGACACAAAATGGAATGTCTAGAGTGAATTGGTATAAGTTTAGTTTTTTGTGCATTTAAACAACCGATGTTAAAAAATGTTTTAGTAAAATGTTTGAATGAAATCACTTATTGAATAACGTCTCTTTTCGTAATGAATATTTAATTTTATATTTTTGAAAAAAAGAAGAAGAAAATTATTGTTTAAAATGGTCATATTTAAAAATAGTAGATGGCAACATTAATGCGAGTTATGTTTACAACAACTCTGCTGATTTCATGCCTCGATATTTTTCTTTCATTTTATCTTACACGCCATTCAACTAAAAAGCCCAAGGAAATAAACTCATTTAAAGTTTCTTCTTTTCTGAGAAGAAACACAAGTATCGTTATCAATACGATACAAAACAAATTTTTTCATGTTTTTTTCAACAAAAAAACTTTTATCAGTTTTTAACTTCCAATCTTACTAAGTGGTTTAAGACAATTTAGGACTCATTGAGTCACAAGGATGCAGTGGCAGTGAAGTGTTGTCTCCTTTTGAGAACTCGGTTTCTATGAGAGGCGAGATCTGCTTTTCGGCAAACCATGACGGTTCCTCCAGGGCTCTGTTTCCCGCATGCCCCAGCGCCAGCTACTTTACCACCACCCATTAACGATCCGATCATTTTAGACACGGAGAACTTCCTTGCACGTCCAGATCTCGTCTCTTGGAATAGACTTTCAAAAGCGAGGTATATGTCAGAAGAATTTTCGGCTACGGATACTTCGTAAAACCTAGCTTCGGCCGCCTGGGCTGCCGCTTTACCTTCGGACTCTTGTACAACTCGTAGGTGTTCCAGATCGGCTTTGTTAGCGAGGAGTGCTACTGGAAGAGGTCTCTCGCGTGGACGCAGCATGCTTAGAGCTTCGACGGCGTACTCGAAACTCTGCCTGTCAGTTATTGAATAAACCACGACGCATCCATCGGCCCATTCAACCTGCTCTATAGGGAAGCTACTGCTATCTTTCTGTAATCAAAATTCAATCAAACTACATAAAAAACCTGCTAATGAAATTAATAAGACAAGTAATTCAAGAATTTATTCCTCTTTTAAAGGAAATGATTAATGATATTCCACCCTAATCTAGGCAAACATTTACTTTTTTTGTCGATGTTGGTGTTACAAAACAACAAAGAGCTTAATGATAGAAATTTAATTAAAATTAAATTCTTTAAGAGGTTAGCTAACACTAATTAGTAAGTGGAATAGAATAATGATATGATAACGTTGAAACACTAGTTATTTTACCATTTCGACTCTTTTTTTTTTATTTATGAATGTTTCTAGAACATTAATTTATGGGTTTTCTAGGAGGGAAACCGCTTTAATAATAAGTTCAGAATTTTACAAACTGTATTAATATTATAATTACCGTGTCTCCAGAGACATCGATGATTTCTACTTCAATCGGCGTATTATTGAGAGTGATAGTTTGTCTGTACAGCAAATCTACAACAAAAAAGATAAAACAACTTAATATAAAGAATTTTTTCTCATTGTTTAATAAAAATTATTATGTTTCAGATGAAGTAACGGAATTAAAGAAGGAGAAGAAATCTAAAAATCCTTTTAAGGAGGTGATAAACATTTTTTCACTCTTTACTATTTTGGCTATTTTCTATTTGTGCTTGATATTGATAGAAATTTTAAATTCCACTACAGTGTTTTGTTTACATAGTTGAATTTGTTTTATATTTTTAGTTGTATTTACACGTAGAAAGGTGATTTATATAAATAAACAAGAGCGAGTGGGTGACGGGATTAGCTTTGCGATGACGCAGATCCTTCTAAAGAGCATATTAGTGGAGAGGATCTTACCAAATAACACTTTCTGTATTTCCCATTTCACAATTTCTCTACTTATTTATAACTTTTAATTATTTCGAGCTTTTATTTACTTCTATTTTATACGTTTTTTTCCTGTATATTCATTGAAGAAAAAACAACAATAAGAATTTAACACCTTGTGTATGCGCTTTGAGTAACAGAAACTCAAAAAGAGATAAAACTTGAATGAATTTTAAACATTAACGGATAGCCTGTTTTTTCTTTTCCTTCTTTTAACTCAAATTGTTTTTAAAATAAAGCGAAACAAAATAGAACCCACAGGCGTCATCAAGACGACACTGATACTTTTCTAAAACGATTAGTAAATTTGAATAATAGATTTTTTTAAATTATGAATTAAAATAAAGTAATGATAGTTAAAGATACTAATGTACGTCTAAATAATAATAGTCGGAGACAAGTTACGTCAAACCGTAATGTAGTTGAACTAGAGTAGTGAACGTGAATAAGATTTATATTTAGAATACAAAACAAATAATAAAATATTCGAAGTTTGATATGATTCAATTTGGTATCAGTATTGTAATTATAATCAATGATAACATGCGGGTGGTAAAGTATAAATTTGTTTAAATATGTTAGCCTTGATTAAATGTAGAATTTAATCGTACCAATTTTAAAAATTCAAATACTGTAGAGTAGGATACTGGAAGTTTTGGATAATTTACCACAGGTGATAAATATAGTTTTAGACTTTGGTCTTAGGGGCTGATCCTTTAGACGTTTTAGATTTACTATTAAATTTATGGGTATTTGATAATCCCTTCGTCATATCACTACATGAGGAAGGATTATCAAAAATTCCTCAATATTGAAGGTTTTAGTAGTTGGAACAAACATTATGTGTTTAGTTTATCTATTGTTTTAAAATAATTAATTATATGAGGACGAAAACAAAAGTAATAAAGATTTCTTTATTATTCATTAGAAAGTAGATGATTCTTATAATTAAAGTAGGTATTTGAAAGTAATTATTAGTGTTTCGTCTATTAAACACAACAAACTATTGGTTTTAGTGGGTGAAGTTTTAAGGGGACGAAAGTAACAAAGAACAGAGCAGAGAGCTTTAAGCATTCTTTCTATATTTATCACTTTGATCTACGTAAATATTCCACTGTTTGAGAATGAGCTTTAAGTTATGTATTTTTAATCCAGAATAAATACACTCAAGAATCTACGCTTAGAAAGATATTTTAACCAATGGAATTTAAATTCCTCCTTCACGGTTGCTCTGAACAGTTCGATTCACCTACTTTTCATTCTAAGTGGGTCGTTTTTATTTGTGTGTTTTGTTCGGTGATGTGAGAGGCAAACGTGGGTCTTCAGCCAACCTATGTTTCCAGTTCATTATATCTTGCATACATTATGTAAAATAGAACACGATTGAAATAAACTGTGTTATATTCATTGCAATGTACTTATTGCATAATTAAATGTTATTTGGATTTTTAAAAATAAAAAAATATAATATTTTGATAGATGAATATAATAAAAGATTATTCTAATTAATTTATCAATTTGTTTATATTTACACAAATCTGAGTTATTTGAGGTAAAAATAATCATAATAAAAATGTTTAATTCATCTCCCATGCCAAACTACATTCATAGAAACTAATATAGACTATTATAATTTAGAATAAAATAGCAAACTCGGAATAATTTATATTGGAATTAAATGTTTATAAATATGTAAATACATTCTGAATACTAGTATCGGTCAAATTTAAAGATCGTGTTTTCAGATGCTCACAATTTATGTTTTAATGCATATGTGAAAGAGTCACTTATTAACACTACTATACCACATTTCTAGAAAATAGGTTAGGTAGAGCGAAGGGCTGAGATTGTTTGTAGCTTCAAGAGATTATAGGTATCTTTGACTAAAACGTTGTGTGAAGATCAGATTAATCTTAAGAAGAAATTAAGAAACAACAATTAAGTGATATCCAGTTTGAATGAAGCTCAAGGATTATGAACATATGTTTTTGGATTTGCTACGACAGCATTGTATTATACAGCCAGAACAAGCAGGTTTGACTTGTATAGAAAGACCGAGGGTATTGATAATGCTATAATGGGAAGCAAAGGCGCTGCCCGGAGGTGCAGAGTGGCGCCTAGAAGCTGTAGCCACTATCTAGAATGTGTCCGACAAACCCTACATAGAATCATGCTGACAAAACACATTCCCAAGTAAGCGATTCGCTCTACTTTTTTGAAAACAATGCTCCATTGTGTTTTCTTTCTAGTAATATGATCTTTTATAAATCAAATTACGATTTTTTTTAATTCATTCAATGTGTATTTCCTATTAAAAGAAGCTTGTTAAGATGAATGATGAATCTAACGTTTTTGGTTTTTTTTCCGAATAATTTATCTATAATGCAAAGCGAACTCGTATTACACGAATAAATCATTTATTTAAATAACATCTTTTTGTTGCAAATGTTATTGAACTTAGTACTAACACACACTTTTGAGTACTCAACTACCTCTCAAGTTACTAATTATATTTGAGAATATTGAAATGTCTCCATAATCTCAAAATCGTCTGTTTTTTCTAAATTTATTTGTTTAAAAACTGCCATTTACCATACTGACGTCTCAAAAGTGTAAAATTAGGTATCATCTGGGTCTTAGCACCCATATTTTTTACTGATACAATCGATTATGATAATTATTAAAAAGAGGAATGATAAAGTAGATCTTGCAGATCTTGAATTTGCTTATTGTTATTTACCTAAAACGTATCATCTTTTAAAGTTCATTGACATGATCTTGTACATGCAGTCGTTATAAAAAATGGTAATGCCTTACTTAAAATTCTATGTCAACTATAAATATTTGTGACCGCAAAAGTTCAATAAGTGCAATGTTTTTTTTTTCACTATGATAATTTTTGAAGTCCAGTAGTCAAGGTAGGATTATTTCTTCCTTATAGTTTTATAAGGATTTATATAAATTCATAATTTATAGGCTGTGGACTCGGTGCTACAACGCGACCCAATATACACAAGTTAACTCTGCGGTGAAGTCGAGGACCCTCCCGGTCCTTAACTCTGGGTATTGAATAACGTTATTAATATGTATTATGTGCCACCACTCTCCTAACTATTTAATTTATGTACTAACGACGTGTTTCTCTGTTTAAGTATGTAACAGTGGATTTGGATTTCGAGTGTGTGTGAGTGAGTATAAAAACCGCGAGTGGAAAATTTATCAGCGTCAGTGTTTGTCATCGGCATCTGTGGTTTTGTGTGTGATTACATTATTATATTATCGGGTCAATTGATTATAAGAAAGGACCAAAGCAGGATGCGAAGATAGTTTTTCACTTCGCGTTACTCTATATTCTTTAAACTTTCGTCTAGGATTGTGTTTCGTGTATGAAACTATGTGCTCTAAGGCTCTGTTTCTTGCTTTCCACTCAATATCTCGATTTATTTATTTCTTTTCGCTAAGTAAAATGATTAAGTATCGTGTAATAACAGTGAATACACTAAGAATTAACGATCGGTTTTCGCGTGTCTCATTATTATGATTTTGTTCTTTGACCTTCACTGTGAATCATTGGTTCGTTCACCGTTCTCAAAACAAATTAACAAATTTGATATGTTGTTTTTCATTTATCGTATTCATATCTCAGTGTTAAGATGGTCCTCAAGATTTGAAACCTTCCAATAATGATTTCGTAAAATCTCAAGATAAAATCCAAACAACCAAATCTTTTCTGCTGTATTTAACCATTTTGCCAAAAGAAACAGATCTGCACTACGTCGTTTTTGACGGAGCTACCGCACAACAAACAACAGCTAAATTTAATCTTTGTTTACCAACTAAAAATATAGTGCTTTTGAGAGTTTCTTTTTATGAATTCGCTGACATTAGGAAACATCATTAAACTCGTGGACGAGATCAACAAACCGAATGTCAACAGAAGTATATTACTCTGCTCGTTATATCAACAATCTTGGGAATTATTTCTTTGTAAATACGGCAGGATAGTCACAGCTGTTTTTAAGGTATAAACATTTGTCTTAGCTATTCATTGATAATTTTTGGAAAATGGAAACAATTCTAAGGTAAATCTGTCTCTCTGTCATGATCTGAATATTTTATTTACTGAAATACCTTTTAATTATAAAATTGATAATAAAAACATTTGAAATTAATTTAAAAATATGACTGAATTTAAGTTCCAATTAATTAGTTTCGCTTCTGCCTCATTAAAAACATAATAGAAAGAAACAATTTTCAGAAGATATGACTCAGAAGATATGATAACACTACACCTTACTTTTATTGCACTTATTACAGGAATAATTTAAAATCATTACTTAACAGCAATAATTTATTACTCATTTTAATGACACCTTATTGCTATCTATTAAATTAAAAATCATATAGACATTCATAAGACCGTTCCTATATCCAACTTATTATTTATTGCTGAAATCAAATAAAAAAAATATGACATTCAACTTTTAAATGAAAAAAACAATAAATCATCAGGTATTAAATGATCATCTTGAATTAAGACGATCTTTTGTAAAACCAACTGAAATAAATAAAATGTTTAGCTAAGCAATTAAAAATAATTTGCAAGCTACATAAAAAGGAAAAAGAAGGCCTATAGGGAACAGATGGTTTTGCTTTTTTTTTTTATTTAGAGTGCAAAGTTTAATTAAGGTGAAAATTGATGAATATTTTATTAATTTTTGGTGAGGTAGACAAACTCATTATTGGAATGTTTTTATCTCTTTCCCAAAGCATTTAATTTATTATTGACACTGTAGAGCTGGTTATCCAGAATAATTAATAAAAGAAGGGGAAAAATATATTATAGTAAGTTGAAGAATAGAAAATTACTCTATTAAATATTACACATTTATTTTTTTATATTTTCAATATTGTTTATACTTTGTTAAATTTTAAGTGTAAAATAATGCAACATCATTTTATGGTCATTTAAAATTACATTTTTTAACATTGGATAAACTAAAATTTTATATTTTAAAGACTTTCTTGTAATAAAAAAAATTTATCGTACAAACTAAATAATTATTAACTAAAAATAAAAGCATCTTACTATGATATCACATTAGGCGTTTTAGGATCGATATTTTACTTTAAATCCTGGGGATATTAAATTGAAATTAATGACTTCAGTACATGATCATAAATGGGACCGGCGTAACTGAGTGAATAGCGAACTGAAGCCTTGGTCTAAACACCGACATATCGGGTGAATTCAAATCTCACAGAGGAAATGAGACAAGTTTCAGACTGCTTTAATAATATAACACCCCCTCTTGAAATAACCCAATGATGTGTTGATCAGGACGTAAAAGAAACAGAAAAATATAAATAAATAACAGTATATTTTGGAAAAAAATACATTAATTTTGTGCAATCAGTTGATATCATGAAGCCTTTTGTTTTATAACTGTTTATAAGTTAGTTAATGTAAGAGGAGTTGAGTTTTCCCCGAAGATCTATGCCATATGGCATTAACCTTGGCAACAGTCCCAGATCTATATGAGGAAAAAGCCTAAAAACATTAATTATAGCACAACGCAGACACTCTTAATAACCACTTGGAAATGAGTGTGTTTTTTTTTTTTTTAAATTAATTTCCCTCTCAGATATCCAGCCTACACACTTTCCCCCTTTATACTAACTCTCCACAAACAACAATACATTTTTACATACCAGCGTACATTTATTTGTCTATATCTATACTAATTTTATAAAGAGGTAAAATTGTGTTTGTTTCTAGAAGGTAATCTTAGGATCCAATTCTAAAAATTCTATATTCTTTATATTGGGGGGGGGGGGGGGGGGGGGACGTGCCCCCCCTGGATACACCACTGATCCCCGAGTTACATCGGCTGTTTTATTTTATTATTATTATCATCTATACAGAAGGAAAATACCTTTATCTACTCGCGGCAGCAAAATTAGGCACTGCAAGGCATTTTGTACTGTTTTCAATCTGCAAATTGTAATTTTTCTTGATTCTTTTGAAACATGTCAAAAAAGCTCGCAGCAAAATAATAAAGTGTCAGCAAAATATCAAAGTGTCCGCAAAAGTTCAAAGTGTCAGCAAAATAACAACATACTGCCAAATTTTAAGAAAAAGTTACTACATTGCAGGTTATGAACTCTCCCACATTGTTCATTTTTGTATATTTAAGTGTAATATTCTGGTAAATATTTATGTTTTTTGAAAATACCTTTAAAAATTAAAATAATAAAACAAACTATTATTTTAGAGTGAATATTTTTTAAAAAATCGCTAAAAATTTTGATAAAAAACTGCTGTTAATAATAAAAAGTGGCAACACTGATCGTTTTGCCTTTGTTTTGTTTTAACTTTCGAGTCATATCACACATCACACTTACTCAAACTTTCGAGTCAACAATTTTAAATTTTTACAACATTCATTGCTTTAAATATTTTATCTATCAAAAAAAGATGATAATAATTTAATAGTCTTCTATTATTATTATTTTAATAAGTTTGTTAATTAGGTTTTTGAAGTTTAAATAAAAATATGGATGATAATGTTGTGCATGACGTTGAAGACTTGTTTGATAACACGCCACCTGAAATTGCAAATATTGCAACATCATCCAAGGAAAGTTTATTGCCCTCTAAATCAGGTACTAAAGTCTTTAGTATAATTTTTCTGCCGTTAGTAGATAAAATATTTTATGTAACTATGCAGCAAAGGAAACATCCCTGACTCGTTTAAAGATTACCTGCTTCGGTTACACCTCAGCAGGTAATTAACGTTTTCCTGCCTCGGCTTCGCCCCAGCAGTCAATTTGTTTAGCCTATCCTCGCCTTCGGCTCGGAACTAAAACTTGTCAGCAAAATTCCATTTTGCTGCCTAGTAACATAAATAACTATTGTTTTATGCTTTTCGCTGAAGGTTAAAACTGTTTCTCCGGTAGTCAGAGTCAATTAGTAATAAGGGATTTAAGCAAATTATATTATTCCACGGGATGATACAAAGGACGGTACAAAGTACAAATAGAAGGGTTATATAAGGATTATCGCTTAGTAAAATAACTTCAAGGTTTCTTGAAGTTTATATTTTTTGAGGGTTTATAAATGATCAAATTTAACAAATATGTTACAAATAAAATACCTACTTCGTAGCGGAACACGGGTATCCAACTAATTATAGATATAGCAATAGTATTAGTAAAATGTTGTATGGTTAAAGTAATAAATTTTCTTTTATTCTTTTATTTATTATACTTTCATATAATTATTTTATTTTTAACATTAAATATTATGAATTAAACGGTTAAAGTTGTTTTTATAATAATCATATTTAAAGTAAATAGAAATGATAACGGATGATATGATTACAAGAAACTTGTGCAGTGTATTTTCTGTATTTTAAATTATTGTCATGTTTCAACTTTCTCTTATCAATAAACAACAAATATTATTAACTTTATTTTAATTTTCATAAAGATGTTGAAGAAGAAAATAAGTAAAGGTTTAAAATTTGAAAGTTGGTGAATTTAAATATAGTAAGCAAGAATAAAGGAAAAGCGTCGATAAAGAGAGATTAGGTACATTAATTTTTATTTTATATTTTAACATATTCCTTCATTCACCTTTTTTTTTGCTCTTTCATAATATTAATCTTATTCATAAAAGTTTAAAAAATTGTAGGAGGCGGGCCGAAGCTATGAATCTACTTAAATGTTTTGGGGCAAGTCTCAACAGGATTCACCGTGACCTAGGGGAGCCCGCCGTGTTTTACCCCGCAGTGTAGGTTTCTCCTACTCTATTTTAATTTCTAATTTTTCTCGTTTAATTAAAGACCAGTGAGTGCTTGTTTAAAGAGGGGACGTTGCGCAGGTTTTGACGTCAAATAATCTTTCATGTTTTTCACTCTTTAACTTCTAAAAGCTTATTAAAATGAACTAGAGATAGAGTCTAGAGGTGTTTTGAAGTTAGGAAGACAACGTGGAATGTATACTACCCAGCACCTGGCAAAACTGCGTGTAATGTGAGCATCGTAACTCTATGTTCAAAACAAAGAAAACCAATTCAATATTTCTCTTTTTATTAATCCTAAGGCTAGGTTACTCCTGAATATAAAAGAGATTTAGATAAAAAAAATTGGCAATGTATTCTGAATTCAAAGTGTAAAATCAAAACATTTAATTATCTTTCTTGTCTTGCTACATTTTAAGTAAACAATAAAAGCAATTCAATAAATAGCTGTCAAGACACTGAAAAGTAACGCATCAAATAATTTAAACAGTTTGTCGTATTGTATTATCTCCACGGTATAAGAAATTAAGATATTTACTACTTTCAAAAACATTGAACTCAGAATATACAAAAATATCGAATTTATTTTTCCTGTTTAAAATTGTCATTGGTTTAATCATTCAATATATTAGTTTCTATTTTTAGCTCGATTTTTGACAGTGAAATCATTTTTCACGTTGTTATCTAAGTAGAACACTTTCCTTGTTTAAAAGTAAGAGGAAAAACTCAAGATTTAATCTATAATTTATATATATATATATATATATATATATATATATATATATATATATATATATATATATATATATATATATATATATATATATATATATATATATATATATATAGTAAGATTTCTGAACAATCTATTGCTAATTGACTTGTTCTAAAATCCTGGAGGATAATTAAGAAAGAAGCTCTTTCTAGTCCACGAGCATATTTCTTGCTTTGCTTTTTTTTAGATAAAGAAACGTTATTTAGGTCATTTTATTTAATATACGCACTATTTTGAAGCCAAACACTAAAAAAATAATCATGTCTTATATTTAAAATGAAATTGTTATTTTTGTTGAATTGATTCTATATAATAAACTTCTATGAACGCATTTTTGTGATCCGATTTTAAATCAATAATATTAAATATTAAGGGTTAGTTAATCATTGGCGTTGCATATTAAATTTGTCGTATCTAATATCCATAATTTCAGATAAACGTTATTATCTCCAATCTTATAAATTTATTTTAATATATCATAACAGTCTTATCTAAAATTCATATGTGTAACCTTTTTTCCTTCGAGGATTATAAATATTTTAAGATTTTAAGTAAAATCTTATAAATATTTTTTTAATTTTAAAGACCAGAAGATCTCACAAAAGGAAGGGAAATATTGCATGAGGAGGTAACGTGTTATATTTAATACCCGAGAGACCAATAAATAATTAACTTGATATTATGTATTTAACTTCAACATTAATTGATGTATTAATTATCTTTGTAAATGTATAAGTACGAGCTTAAGATGCTAAGCTTTCCTTTCTGTGAAAACACTCTGATGTGTATAATTAATATTTACTTCTAACGTTTAGACTTATGATTCTAACCTAGCCTCTAGAATATTAAGTACACAAATATCTTTATAAAAAAAGAAAAATCATTATATCTACATTTTAAATTAGTTAAAGAAATTATATTTATAAACTCTGAAGGCTTATGTGTGAAGTAAGTAAACTTTCCATATAATTTAATTATCATTAATGCAGAGAACTATTGACAGGAATGATTAATTATCTGTATTACTGGAATAACTGGTGCCTCCTTAGTCTGCATTAATTTTTCTTTTTAAACACCTATTTATATGTTAATATAATAAAGGTTAGCAAATACCTTTAAAAAAAAGAAAAATAAATATAATAAAAGTATAATCATTTAAAAATGTTAACCCTTTAATAATTGTTAATATTGTGCGGAACACATAAATAATATTATTATTGAAATAATTTGTGTAATTACTCAAATAATTGATATACATCAATTTAATTTTCTGCCCCTCTACATTAAATTTACATAGATACAAGTCAGAATTTTAACGATGACGGATGTCATACTTGAATTCTAATTTTATTTTAATATTATTTTAAATCGTATTCATGGCTGGATGCCATGATGAACCAGACATATAATATTAAACGGGCACAAAGCCATCAAATACTTTAGGCAAATGGCGCTAACAGAAATTATAACAATTTATTGTTAATTAATAGTATAATAAATAAATTAATGTATGTATATATATACATATATATATAAATATATATATATATATATATATATATATATATATATATATATATATATATATATATATATATATATATATAAATATATATATATGTGTGTTATTCACGCAAGCAATTATAATATTTTCCAAAATAGTTTATATATTCTTTCACACTTGTTTTTGTGGCATGATCTAACAAGGAAATATACATAATGCTAATGTAATATTTGAGCTTAATATGTCTTAACAGGTTATGATTTCATTTGCATTATCATGATTAGCTAAAGTAGTTGCTACAGCAAGCTTTAAACAACCCTTGACGCTTGAGACATTAAAAAAACTACTTATGTCAGAAGAAAAGAAAGAGTCGTTGACTTTTATATAAAGTGAAATTTGGAATATATATATATATATATATATATATATATATATATATATATATATATATATATATATATATATATATATATATATATATATATATATATATATATATATATATATATATATATATATATATATATATATATATATATATATATATATATATATATAAAATATATTATTTAAATTCTCAACATTAAAAAAATAAACAGGCTGGCAAGTGGCCGAACGACTTCTCATGAGATAGGTACAGGTGTAGTTTGCAAATTAGTTGGACAAATTACGCGAGCCGGTGATATTAAATAGCGTATTGAAACCTATCATTAGGTCCCGGAATGTCGAGGAACTAAAAATGTCGCCCGGCACGCCGGCGACGCCGTTGACCAAGAAAAATACCGTAAAATAGTCAGACGGAAACTTAACCAGGTTTTTTTTTAAAAAAATGATTTTTTTATAACAGGATGAGGGTTTGTCGGAATAATAATAATTTAACATGTTATTAAAAACGATAGATCAGGTTGCAAGTAAATATTTAAAATATATATTAATCACCCTCATATATATTATACATAAATGTATTACCCCTATGTTACACACACACATACATAAGTAATATATATTAGCTTTTGTTAATGTCCCTAATAAAAGAGCAAACCTGAAGTAATAATCTACTTTTTAAACATGTGGTTAAAAATGTGCTAAAACATTTCTTAAATTTTAAGCTAGCGTGTACTTGGACTAAAAAACTTTTATCTATGATTGATACGAAATATAAACATTATATCTTTGTTTAGATGCGTAGAAAGTGATTATTTACGTACTTGTATTCATTGCGCATGCGCGTCTCATAGTTCTGAATAATTCCTCTTCTTTACCACGCTAGTGCGGTAAAGAAGAGGAATTCTTCAGCTTTACGCACGATTAGTGAGTTTGTTTACATTTAACAAAACTAATTTGGTGTTCTTTTATTAAAGTAACTGTTTATATCGAGTTTTTAGTGAAAAACAATGAGTGAAACAAGTGACTTTGACGAAAATATGGAGAATAATAATCCTCCAGAAATAATTAATTCGGCAAAAAATACAACTAATGAATTAATGCCATCTTTATCAAGAGAGAGATACGAACTTACATACAGCAAGTTTATTTGTTTCTGTATTTATTATTTAAATCTAACAATCGTAGATAAAGTACGGCCGTTTTCGCAACTCGTGCGAAAACGGCATTTTGCATTGCTCGTGTGGTTTTACCACCCTCGCTGTCGCTCGGGTGCAAACTCCACACTCCCATGCAAAATGCTACTTTCCGCACTCGACGCGTAATGTACTATAACAGAAGAATAGCAAATGTTAATATTAGGCAGGTATGTACTATTGTTATTAGTTAAACTTTAAGTACAGACTGTAGAGACTGTATGACATGAGGTTTTACAATTAACATACAAACTTTACTCATGCTTTTCTCAAGTTTACATTTAACCTTATTTGTCTAATTTGATAAAATACCCTGAAATAAACCCTGAAATATGATTTTATTAACTTTATATAAATATATATATATATATATATATATATATATATATATATATATATATATATATATATATATATATATATATATATATATATATATATATATATATATATATATATATATATATATGTATATATGTACTATATAAAAAAAGGTAATTATTGTTGATAGATTCATGGTCGTTTTTTCCAACTTAATAGACACTATACAAAACAGTAGGTCAGGTGGTGCACAAAATTTATTTTGGCAGCTGTTACAGATCTTATATTTGAAAATAGACGATATTATTTATACGAAGCCAAGTCATACAATATGAGTACGCCTTGTTACAAACATTACTATATTCTATAACCGTACCAACTCAGGCTAGGTGAGAGATAAAGCATTTACGAGAGTTACTTCTAAATAAAGATTTAGAAGCCGACCTTCATGAGATATCTCGGTCATTTGAAGTAACTACGAAGTATGTAAGTGTAGTAAAAATCCGATATACATTTTTTTAAAAACTTTTTATAAGTGTCGAAATGACAATGATAATAATATCTTCTAATAATATGTGAAATAATAGTTTAATTATTTTAACAAAAATTTGAATTAAGAAGGTGATGATTAAGTAAACTCCAAAGCGAAAAGGTTTACGTTGCTTTAAGATAAATTTATTGGCCGTAATTTTTGTCTTTTTCTCGATTTTTTAATAAGAGGTCATTGTACTTTTATCTTCTCCACTATAGAACAAGCGACCTGAAATCCAAGTTGTTTGGAATTTTGCTCTAGAGCCGTGTAATGAAAGGAACAAGAGGGTTTTATCAAACTAACTAGAACAATTCACTTAGCTCTGCGACTGACATGAAAACTAAAGCTTCTTATTTATTACAATTCACTTCTAACATTGCCTCATGAAACCCTACATTTGTCTCTGCCTTCCCTTTAAACTGTTTCGACTAAAAGGTAGAAGAGAAACGACAAATAATCAGGCGAGAAAGATATATTACTTCAAATGTCTTCTTTCAACGTGAAATACAAAATAAACTTATAAAAGTGCGTCAATAATTATTATCTACAGCAAAAACAATAAATGTAGCCATGCATTATAAAATATAATTATATTTCAGATAAAGGTTTTTTTATTTCGTAAAATTGTTCATTAAATATTTATAAGAGCTATTGTTTTACAAACACCTAATCAAATCTGAATAAACGAAAATAACTGTTTAAGAAGTAACCTTATTGTTTGATATTTACCCGAAATATTTTAGTATCATGTATAGTTTAGTGGCATGTGATCTTTTTCACATTATTTTATGGCACGTTTATTGTTGTTATTAGTTCCACACATTGTATACTGTGTTTTTTTAGACGTCCGTGCGGTTTAAAGATATGGGCCGAAGTAAATGTGCGGTGGAGACGTTAGGTCGGACCGGAGATAGTCAAGGCATTCAAACCCTAGTTATTTCTTGCTAGAGCTGCCAGTGCTTAAAATAATATTACAGTACCTACCCTCTCTTCTTAATATTAACTAACTGATCACTCTACAAAATGTGTTCTCTTTTATAAAATTAAAGGAATTTAAAAAACCAATCATATTACCTTTGTTACAAAGGTAATAAATATAATGAATATTAAAGTCATTATTAATCATTATTGTATGTAGGTTAATTGCGTTGATTTATAATTTTTACTATTAAACTGCTTACTAAGATTATATAGTAGTTTATACCGTGAAAACAACATAAAATTAAAAATATTTATATGATATATTCAAATATAATAAATTTATAATATTTACCTGTGTTTGATCTGTATTCTCCAATGTATCGTCTCGTCAAATAACGCACCGTTAGAGCTGAAACATTCATACGGATTCATAAAATATAACATAATAATCTATTTTTATAAAAAAAAAATTAAATATATATGTGTGTTATATAATACATAAAAGTTATAGAAGTATGCAAAAGAGTTAAGGCCCACACGGTCAAAATATTTGCGCAAACATTTTGACCGTGTATGCGGGGCTGTTTGATGTTTGCGCAAACATGATGTTTGACGTATGGCCTAAATTTGCCCGACATCAGGTTTGCGCAAACATGTTTGATCGTGTATGGGGGCCTTAACATAATTAAGAGACTGTTGAAAATTAAGTACTGCACTTTTTTGTAAATATACATATTTCAAGTCACTTTGAAATATGGTTGGTTTTAAAAATATCATTTATAATGAAGAAGTGAGGTTTATTACAAATCTATGATCAATAATATACTGCAATTATAGATACAAATTAAGTACCGATTTGAAAGGAAACATAAAATAAGACAAAAGAGAAAACACACAACTATAAAATTAAGTTGTCATTAAAATTAATTTATTCTCTATTAAATTTTTTTTATTTTTTTACTTAAGGAAAATATACTTTTATTTTTTGTATTATTTTTAAATCATAAAAAAAGTATAAGAGGATTAAACCACTAACAAAAAGAAACGACTGCCTTCAATAAAAATCAACTCAAGTAGTAAAAATAAACGATAAAGTGTAATCCATAAAGTCGAACAGACTATTCCCATTACATGCAGGACAATGTTTTGTTATTAAATATCTATTATATCTACAGATGAAGTCGCTCATAAAGAGTGAAAGTGAGAAGGCCCTGGTTATAAAGTATTTAAACTTGAAAATAAAGCTATTACATCCTTGTTGCTCGTTTTATATAGACTCACCGTAATATGCATCCAGTAAAATAAAATCTTTACATATTATGTATATAATATATATATATTGAATACCAATTAAAATTAAATATTTAACACGGTCACAACATAACTTTCTCTTTTAATTATTAAAATGGTATGAGGAAATTATATCGTTTTCGTCATATCCCTCCTGATTATTCCCCCCCCCCTTATTTAAATTAATAGTCATTATTTTTTTTTTAAACAGATAAAAAAATGCTGTAAAATTAAAAGAATTCTTTTAATATAGGAGCTACAATATTTTTACTGAGTATATATAACCCCCCGAGTATATATTTTTACTGGGTATATATAAACTTAATTTAAGAACCAATTTTGCAAAGGATATCATTTCTTATGCAGGAAAAAAGTAAATGGTAGCTTTTAAGGTTTAATTTTTAAAAAAGTAAGAACTTGAAATCGGAATTTGGGTTAAGAGGAAAGCTCAAAAATGTTATTGATCTATATGCTCAAATATTTGCTATTAACAAGTTTCTTAAATAAAAGTAAAGCAAGAAAGCAGTTCAAGTAATGCACTAATATTTAAGTTATTATTTATTTAAATCTCTTTTCAAGTTACAACAGTAAACCTAGTATTTATTTTTAATCTACATAATTTTTTTACATAAATTTATCAGGCGAAACGTTTTCTGTCTATGTGAATAAATGACAACAAATTTCTGACCGTTAAACATATATAATAACGAATTTCTAATGACAAAAAAAAATTCTGACTGAATTGTTATAGGGTGATGAATATATAAACTCAAAAGATATGTTTATTATAGGACATCGCTCCTCTCTAGACCGACTTAGGAGTAATAAAATGTAACTAGACAGTGAAGAGAAGTAAAATAGTTATATCGTTAATTCATTATATTATATACTTTCTTTTGCTGTCGATTAGCACGAAGTTAGATAATAATCTCTCTAATCTCTAATAAGAAGATAGAGGAAATCCACGTGACACATTTACTTAATGTGACTAATGCCTCTCCTGTCTCTCTGGGATTATAGAGCCATTAAAGTGCTCTGATATGCCAGTGTTTAGAATCACCAAAGAGCTCTGATATTGCAGTGGTTAGCGCCATAAAAGATCTCCGATATAGCAGTGTTTAGCGCCATCAAAGAGCTTTGATATGGCAGGGTTTAGAATCATCAAAGAGCTCTGATATGCCAGTGTTTAGAATCAACAAAGAGCTCTGATATTGCAGTGGTTAGCACCATAAAAGATCTCCGATATAGCAGTGTTTAGCGCCATCAAAGAGCTTTGATATGGCAGGGTTTAGAATCAACAAAGAGCTCTGATATACCAGTGTTTAGAATCAACAAAGAGCTCTGATATTGCAGTGGTTAGCGCCATAAAAGATCTCCGATATAGCAGTGTTTAGCGCCATCAAAGAGCTTTGATATGTCAGGGTTTAGAATCATCAAAGAGCTCTGATATGTCAGTATTGTTATTATTTAAAGCCATCAAAAACTTCTGATACATGAGTGTTATATGTTTTAATTGCTAAAATATTTCAGAATTTTCAACCAAAAACAGTTTTTGACCCTAAGAATAAATTTATAAGGGGTATCGTCCTTATTTAATTTCCCTTACAACACACCATTATTTTTCTGAATTAAAAAAAACTTTTATTAAATTTTAAGTTAGCAACCGTTAAAACTAACTCTCTCATATCAAAACTTTTATTGTTATAAAAATTGTTGACATTCATTATGATACTTAAGATTCAACAACAACTAGAAAACGTTTAGATCGCTATCTAGAGTCCCATCACAATTAACCTCGAAATTTGCTATAAATAAAAAATAGATAATATCCTTAACAAATATAACAATATTTAATAAGTTTCAAATTTTCTTTTGTAATCTCATCTCATGATTCAGTGGAATGCAAATATTTACAGAATATACTGGCGCTTATAATTTCCTATTAATTAAAAAAAAACTAATACAATACACTAACAATTTACATAATTCGTTGCAAAATCACGTTCAAGATGTTAGAAAAGCGATTAAATATATGATTTGCAAGATTACCTATTTTATAGGGAATTCAAATTATTTTCTATGAATATTATTGATAAAGCCTGTACCGTAAAACAGATTAGTCTTAATGTATTTCTCGTCATCTCAGTCATTAAGAAATGAAGAAGTATCAGCATTTTTTTATTATTTTAATTTCTTATTCGGCATTATATATTTTTTTTAAAAAATTAACAATATAATGTAAAAAAATGTCTTTTTACAGAAACAATGACCACTCATGCGAATGTTTATGCTGTAAAAGTTTAGATTCGAGATTTGATTATCTACAGTTATAAGCATTATGTTACAAAATTAGTTATTGTAGTTTTTGCATTATCGATAACGAACAAGGTAAAAAATGTAAATAAAGTGATAAAAGAATTGTTAAGATTGTATCAAAATGTATAAAAGAAAATAGAGAGAGGTCATAGTAAAACACAATAAAGTAGAAGGTCATTTTATATAATACTGGGCTATTGAGCTATTATAGTTCCTACCGAAATCATTCAGCTTCAAGTTCGAATAAGTCAGCCTCTGTTTAGAGATTTTGCTTATTATAGAAAATTCATGTAGCATACTACAATCTTTCAATTTGCTCAAAGATGACTAACAGCGATTCTAAATTTAAGATTTATTTACATAGGTACTATATTTGTGGGAGTACATATTAATACTCTTGACTACAATAAGTGGTAGCAATAAAGATATATGTATAGTATATTTCACTATATCAGATTACAATAATAAAATTATTACAGTTGAATTTTAAAAAACAAAAATCAAACTGACTATAGGTTAACCGGAAACAAGGAAGGAATATGGTGAATAATTAAATCGACTGAAAACATAACCTTTTTATGATTTTTAGTTATACATTTATTTGGTCATATTATTTAGAATCATTAATAATAATTTGTTAGTATCAATTAAACACGTATTTTATTTATGAAAAAATGTTAAAAGTATATATATATACATATTATATATACATATATATATATATATATATATATATATATATATATATATATATATATATATATATATATATATATATATAATACTACTAATTAGTACTAATAGTACTAAAACTGTTGCATATGAACTCTAATCCAAATATATATATATATATATATATATATATATATATATATATATATATATATATATATATATATACACACGTAAACGTATATTAGGTATATCACGTTCACTGAAATTCGAAACATCCTATCATCAATCAGCGTCTAACATGAACTTTCAAAGTTCAAAGCCAACTGCCGAATCATAAATAATCGTTTACTCACATTCTATCACCATTTAGTTCAATATCAAGAAAAGGATTTTTAATGTATATATTCGTGGAAAAAAACATGAAACAACACATTTATATGAATATATGTATTTAAATATAAATACAAGTTATAATTATATAAAATGACTTTTCCTCCGGCGAGGTCATATGTTTTCCTTGATTTGTCTTGTTCGAAAAAAAATAAAGTTCAAATTATCCTTAATTAACTTTTGACCAATAATTATTGATTCCAATTCTGACACGTTGTAATTAAGTATAAAACGATGTTTTTGGTGTAATTTAAATTGGATTTACATTTGATATCCTGTAGTATTGACTAACATAAAATAAATGGGTAAAACCCTACTTATTTTTTGGTTGGATTCAATGATGAGAATATTTAAGAATTAATTTCTTATTTCAGATAAATACATTTTTTGCCAATAATTATCGGTTTTTCCCAAACTAGTTTTAACTATTAGAAAAACATAGGAAGAACTAAAAAATATAGAATATTGATATATTTAGTATATCCAAGTGCAATAAAGATCTGAAATAGTTAAGTTTAATATAGAGAGCAAAGTTTAAGCTGGTTGGCAGATTCAGTTTACTTAAGCACAATTAAACACATTATAAAACAAATTCATATGTAAATTTCTATATCAGTCTCTATATATATATATCAGTGAACAGTTGGCTATACTGAAGGCATCTTTGAAATTTACATTTTTCAGTGCCTTTTCCAATTTGTCATTTTGCACAGGGTCAGAGAGAATGATCGCAAGAAGTGATTTGCGATATAATTTTTACTGTTGAGTAAAAAGTACTCCATTCTTCATGGAGGATCGTCCGGATTACCACGTGTCCGGATTAACGGGGTCCCAATGCATTATTATCAGGAAGAGCTCAAACTTATAAAAATACTAGCTGGAATCCTTTGCTTCATTACGGAGTGTGTGAGTTTGATTGGTTTAATTTCCTACCGTTGAGAAGCATTAAAATTATTTCACTTAGCAAGAACATCTTGATGCCAAAGAGTTCTCCCCTACCCTTATTTCTATTCCCCCTCCCATGAATCAATTATAATTTTAATTGCAAAAATCCAAGCCTAGAGGGAGGATCCTTCATGCAAAATTTGCAGCACTCTAGCTGTTGCCGTTCTAGAGAGATACTGTGATGGATGAGAGTAAGTGGTATTTAGCTTTAATTATATAGATACATGAATAACTATTTGTATGATTTACATTCAATAAGTATAGGATTAAGGCTTATAATATGTAGATTGTGTAAACTTACCAGATTTTCCAACATTGACCATGCCAAGAACAGCTATCCTGACCCGGGACATATTTGCCCCATTTTTCTCTTCCGTTTTCATTTTTTACTGAGAGCACGATCACCTGAAATCATAGTGCAGAAAAGTCGATAAAAAACACTTGAAAATATTAAGCCACAAACTGTTTAAAATTTGTATTTATTCAGTTTAGTGTACTAATGCGTATTATAAATCAACGAACTAATATGTCATTTATAACTTCATTTAAAAATCTCTGTAGTATGCACTTTAATGATAAGGAAATCTTTAGAACAATAGGAATTAAATAATCTTCTCCATTATTTAATTACAATTATTAATTATAGCATTTTGGACTTACTGATATCAGTATAAAAATGCACCTAACGCTATGTATATCATTAAAGAAAAATGGGAGTATGAAGGGCTAGAACTCCATAAAAGCCATATACCTGCGTTATTTTATACCTATTTGTAATTATGATATTTTAAACATAATAATATATTAGAATGGATAAAGGGCATTTTGAAATTGATTTTTGGGTAATTCAATGTTCTATGGCTTTAAAAATTATTCATGATAAAAAAAGGTTGATCTTTTGCACCCCCCTCGCCTATAAAGATGAGCATAGGAGATAGTGTCTTTATTATAAATAAGTCAGTATTTTCATTTGAGCTTCATGCAATGTTATAGCTAGGTATGCACCGAGTCGTATAAGATTATATAAAACTTGTTGGGATATTCCAATCGTATTTTTGTTGTTTGTAAAGAGGATAAAAATAAATTCAAGAACCTTTCAGGTCATATATGCAATAAAAACGAAGTGATTTAACAAGTGCAAAATTGAATTCATTATATGGAAGTGTGTAAAGCTGTTTACACCGGTTACATCATATAACAATTACAATAAAAAAATTGTTGTATTTTTTAAACTCTATTTAGCTAAACACAAATTGTGAACCCCGGATGGCGTTTTATTTAAATTCAAACTACGCATTTGTAAGACGAGTTTAACAATGACCAATAGGCAGCGTAAAGCTGTTTGATCTATTACAGATAAAAATCCAAATTATTCTTAGTATTTTGAGGTTCCAAAAACGAATGAAAACAGTAAACAGTAGACTCCTAGGCTATAAATTAAAAACTGCGGGTAACATTGATAAACACAAAAGGAAGGAAAAAACCGAAGCAATGATTTAATGCTCATACCTATTTGAAAGCTTAAGTTTTCCTGCTTACTTCTTGGGGTTTAAGGTGAAGCACTCTAGATTCAAATAATGGGTTTATAATGAGCAAGGATATCACTTATGATATACATTACACTACGTGTTTGTTTGTTTATTAATCTAGATGAAATATGGAAGTAAAAAAAGTAATTTATCTCTTCCAAGAACTACGGCAAGGGCTGTCTTTCATTGTTTCCATGTTAGTAATAAAGACCTATACTAGAGGAAAGTGTCAGAATGATAAGGGAAACTGATACACGATATTGTTCATTCGCAGGAAATTTGCAGCCCTTTTTCCTAGAAGATAGAGGAAGATTTTTTTGAAAATATGATTTTTTTCATATTTGCTGAGGATGGTGAGGCTGGAATATGTATTCCATTAAAATTATTAACCTACCCCAAGATAATATTGTGGATATTTCATATATATATATTCCTTTTAAATTTTATTGAAAGCTTTTTTCACACGTTGAAGCGAAAACATTGATTAATTTATAAAAGCTAATTTTATAAAATAAATGTACTTGTAAGTAACACTCTGTGTATATGTTAGCTTATCTTTTGACAAAAATGTCAGATCCTCTTTATTATGCCAACGTGAAGTCTATTTTTATCATTATAATGTACAGGGAAATTAAAAAGGATTAACGAATATGTTTCACGCAACAAATACATTAGAGGGGGTAAATGTCATTATCTTCAATAGAAGATTAGATTTGTTTAATGCTGCCAGTGCTGCCATTATTTATAGAAAAATTGAAGCACTATAAAAAAAAAATACGGGTATGTCAGAGAGAGTAAAGTAGAGGGAGAAAGTAAATTATCTAAAAGCTACAAGGATGTTAAAGTGTAGAGTATTCATCCGCTGTATTTGATAGACTTCTCCAAGACGGTTTGACCTCGTATAGATTGCGTCACTATGTATCTCGATATATATATTAGACGCTAATTATTATTATTTCTTTTAAATTAATCGATAAATGATGTTAGAGCACCGATTGCGCGTCTTAATCGAGTCTGGGTGTCAACTTGTTTCTCGACAAGAATTTCCAGAACTTGTTCTCCGTGCGTCAAGTGGCCACATCCACAGACAATTAGATGGATGTTTTTATTAATTGCAACCAATTTACGCCGTTTATGAAGGAAAAGTATAGTTTAAGACGGAGCCGACAGGATATAAAAGCCTTGAGTAATTAGGCGCCACCTGACATTCAGGCGCCGGCGCCAAAGATCGTCGGCGCCTTGAGACGCGCTTTGTGAAATACTTGAATCTAATGCGTAATCCTTAAAGAGTATAGGAAAGAAAAACACGTATCCATTTCAATCAAAAGTCCATCTCTGGATGGTCCATCAACTCCATTAAATGCGTTTGACCCTCTTCAACGTCAGTTTCTTATAGAAGTTTGAAGGCTAATGGTTCAAACGTGTTCTTTTTAAACTTTACATACCAGTTTAAGAACTAAACATTGTTATCACTTAACTTTCTTTTATGAATTTTTCTGACCCAGTCAACAAATTCCTTGAAGCATTCTAATAAAATAAAGGTTTGGGGAGGAACAGGAAAGTGGTCATATTTTATAATTGTTGGCCAGTTGGTGAGAAAGTTTATAGTTTCATTGCTACCATTTACCATTAGGTATATTTCAAACTTAAGAGTGTTCTAGAGTAGTTGAAGTAAAAAATTATAGAAAGCAGTTAATATAACTTAAATTTTTCAATTTCAATGCAGGACAAATAAACGAAAGAAAAAACTGATAAAGCGGATGTAAAGATAGTTGTATTTGAATTATCCAGCTTAATTTACATTTATGCATCACTAAGTCAAGACAGACGACTTTAGTGCAAAATATACAAGTTTCACAATGATTCAGACTCTTTTCCGGTCAGTTCGGCCCATACATAGCCCATACATCCTCCGCTTAATTTGACTTACAAATTATTCTGAATAGAGTACTCTCTAAAAGTATCCTTTTAGACAAGAATGTGTATTTAGCAGGTTTGAGTTTCAAAACGGTTTTTATCAAGTGCTATCGACTTTTTTCTTGCAAACTGATTTTCAAGTGTGAAACTTAGTTTTGTGTAATAGGTATAGGCAAAGAGATTAAGGGAAGTAGTATTTCAAAAGTTGAGTCCTCTTGACCCTGTATACATCTAGTAACTTTTTTATGTATTCACCTGCTGCCCTCTTCTTTAAGTGTTATGCTTATTATTTGTTTTATAAGTTGAAATATCATTTTGAAAAACATTAGTTTCTAGTATGAAGCAAGTTAACATACGGTAAAAATGACATAACATAGTCAGCCTATGGGAAACTTCTTTTTGCTCAAAAAAGGAACTTCCTTCACAAACGCCATAATAAACAAATTTAGTTTGAATAATAAGGCTTCTGTTTGATTATTAAAACAGTGGATGCTTAAAATACTCGCTATATTGATTTAAGAACCTTCTACTTTAATATTTTTTTATATTTCTTTGCCGTGCTTCAAATCTCTTCATGGACATTTTGACTTCATCTCTATATTAGTGAAAATATGATGAACTAGCTAGATTCCTATGCTTCACCATGGCATTTGTTATATTTAATGAATATTATAAAAAATGAAAAAAATACTTTAAACTAATTGGTAATTGCTAACTTTTTTAAAGGAAAAACTAAAACTTCTATCCTAAAGTAAGTCTTCTTGAGACCTCCCCCCCCCCTGGTGTAAAACCTCTTATCACGTTATTGGGTTCAAATTGAAAACATCTTTTATTAATAGGTACTTATTCATCATAAAAAACCCTTTCCCAAGTATTATCTTCCTTATGCTTCATAACATTCATCTGGGCCAGGCCCTGATTTATCAATGGTTAGAATGGGCATTTGCACAGGGCGCAGGTTTTAGAGAGACGTCAAAATCTTGCGAGAAGGGAAAAGAAGCGAAAATCGACACCGTCAACTACCCCTCCCCCTCCCTCGGCGAGGGTGAAACAATTATGGGGCCTTAACCCAGGGCCCTAGATACCTAAAATCGGGACTCGGGTCTGGGCTAAGTCCCCTTTCTGTTTTACTTCCCCCTTAGAGATCAAATTTCATCTCAAATCAAGTACTACTAAAGGCCGCATTTTGCGCAAATTGTTTGATCGTGTATGGGGGTCTTATGAGGGACCTATGTAAAACATATCATATGGTAATATGGTTATATGGTAATAGGTCCAGTGATTACAGAGATATTGGAGTGAGTTGTATTTTATATATATCGAGTTTAAAGGCCCCCATACACGATCGAAATGTTTGCGCAAACATTTTGACCGTGTATGGGTTCGATGTTTGCGCAAACATAATGCTTGACGTGTATGGCCTAAATTTGCCCGACATCATTTATATCAGGTTTGCGTAAAATGTTTAAACGTGTATGGAGGCCTTAAGGAATCACTGTTTTAGAGAGGCGTCAAGTTCATCATCAACAATAAATTAAATTTGATTATCAGAGAAGTGATACAGAGATTTTTCAAACATATATAATCGCATGGATGGGTCAGATTAGTCTTGTATAACTTTATGCTGTTGACTAGTAATTCTTTAAAATTAGAATTAAGTGGAATTCCACTGCTAAATTAAAAGAATAATTGGAAATTTAAGAACTATAGTACTATAGTATAAATAAAAATAATGTGTAAGTTAAGGACCAAATTTATTATAAATTAAAAAATAAAATTAATACTCTCTTATAATTCTATAATGAATCAGAATATCAAAGTTTATAAACTTATAGCATTAAAGACATGGTGCGTAACTTAGCATCTAATAAAAACCAAGGGTTTTCTAAACTTAAAATTAATATAGGTTTAAATACAGATTGATATTCAAATTTGATTTTATGTTTTTTTTTGTATATAGTATATATATATATGTATATATATATATATATATATATATATATATATATATATATATATATATATATATATATATATATAAATTGAATTACGTTGTAAAAACAAGTTAAACTTAATTTTTTAAATGTTGTAATAAAAGTGCAATTTATTATAGGAATTTTTGAATGACAAATTATCTGACAAGTATTATATCAAAATCACTTAGAATTAACATCACACAGAGGCAACATACAATTAATGAATTACTTTAGTATACCTGAATAAATATCTTCCATCTATTAGAGTAAAATTTAAGAAAACGTTATATAATGTTATTCATGTTCAAAATGCTTCCCGCACTTAAAACTCGAATCTTTCAACTTTTTCCAACTTTCTAGCCTTCTAGAAAGCCTAAAATTTGTAGCTTATTGAAAGTAAAAGAGATTTCTTTTGCTTTCTACAGTTGAAAATTACACTTAAATGAGATTGGTGGAGGAGGGGGTATGTAAAGAAATCCATTAATTTTAATTTTTTTAATGGTTTCTATAACTAGTCCTTATCATTTTAATAAATTCAAAATTACTCTAAGAAATTCAGCTATTATGAGAAATGTGGTATTAGGTTATGATTCTACGGTTTAAGGTAATAATTATTCACACATGACCCTTTGACCCTCATTAATAATCACCTGGCTTATCTACATTCCTCATGCTCAACATTAAGTAACGTGTGAATACATATAGTTCAATACAATTTCACTGACATAATCAACTAATTTAAATATCAAATTAATTGATATGTTATCAAGAAATATAAATATAATTTTAATAATACAATTAAGAAAATATTAATCATACTCTTGCATGAAATAAACATTTTAAGATAACAGGGAAATAAAAGTAAGTACATACCTTCTATTTATTTATTAAAACATAAAATGTATACAATCTATACTATGGATAATTTTTGGATTAAAATTTATGATCTCACAATTATTTTAATTTAAAACATTTTATATTCTTAAGATTTATATACATATATTTAATTACATATTTTTCCTCCTTTAATATTTTAAAAATTTAATTTTCTTGTCTTGGGATCATTTCCTAAAAAAAATATTATTATGATATAGAAAAATAAATCTATAAATAATATTTATGGACTTACGTGAATCAGTAAAATTCCACTTGGAGTTCCAAGATAATTCAAATGTTCTGTGAGGATTCGCGCGCTTAAAGATAACGCACCGAAGAAAGGATGAAGAAAAAAAAACAAACAATAAAAACGAGGGGAAATTTCGAAAATAAGTAGTTTAAATGTATATTCTATTTTTCGTTTAATTTTTTTAAGATGAACAGTTTATAATATATTATTTCAAATATTTCGAAATAAATGTGATAATGTCGAAAGCTTAATTTCCGAATCACACCCGACGATTTTCAGTAGAGGACTGAAGTTGTCTGGGGTCACACTACCCGTATATATAGACTACGCTACAACCTGTGGCTTGGAGGGGGACATGCGCAATCGATTCTCTTTACCTACGAGAGAACTCCTGTACTAGAAGAGTAATATCGGAGGAGGCGCCTCATTATGCCTCCAGGCGTCGATCAGGACAGACGCTAACGGTATCCAACCACTGTTTTATACGACGTTCCTTCTTCTATTTTGATTCATTTCAACCCAACAATCAAATTAAAAACAAATATAATTTATATAAACAATGGTATTAACAGCTGACCCGTATTGCTAGGATGATACTACATTACCTACTGACATTGTCAACAGCAATGTTATTCTATGGATTGTTGGTTGCTTATAACGGCAAAAGCATAGAGACAATATGAAAAGAAAAAAAAAATAATAAGAAATTTGATTGTTTTTTATTAATTAGTCAATAAAATCAAATTTATCAATAAAGTTATTGATCGGAGTAATAAATTAAGTTATTAAATAAGTGGTTAATTAATTGTTAAAGGCCATTGTGCATTGTGTGGCTCCTTTCTTTACGCATATTCAATAAAGAAGAAAAGAAATATTGTTTGAGATACTTCAAAGAATAAATATAATAAATAAAGGATAAGAAACTAATTTTAGCTGACAAAATAGTAGAGGTAGAATTTAATTAAATATCATCAAGCCCACACTTCTTAATGGCTATTAATCCAATTGTAAATTTTGTCAGTGGTAACAATTAAATTTTAAATCCAAGGGAGCTGTATAATATTTGCATTATAAATATAATAGATTTTAGTATATCTTTCATGATTTGAGTTTTATTTAAGATATTAGTCAGAATATATTGAATTGATGAGGTAGCTATTATCATTTTCTAGAAGTTATAGTCTTTCTTAAAACCCAATTTCATTAAATATGACTAATAATAGAAGCACAATCAATATTAATTAATCAGCATTAGTAGGTACATTCTTGCCAAGCATATTAAGTTTTATTTCTAGGAAAATGTTAAATTAAATAAACAATAAGACTGCTAATTATTGTGGCACATAGCTTCCTATCACGTACTTTATTGATTTTATGCTTTTACAAGCCCGTTGTTGTTTCCTCGGTTTTTTTAATGTGTGAAAATTGTTTTGATTTTTCACATGAATTAAAATATCAATTTATCAAAATTTAAGAGCACAGACGGTTTAAATTAATCTGGTGCTATCGACTGGCTACTTTCGACAAACCAACCAAATTTTATAAAATTGAGATGAGTATTTTTGATGATATAAATGTTTGTGCGCATGTTGAAAAGAAACAAATTGAAACTTATATAGGACCAACAGTGAGCTAATTACTAATTATGACCTACCATACAAGGATATGTTAGTTCGCAAAAATTGTGCCAGACAGACACGGAACCAAAAATATTCCCTGATGTCTGAAATGGATTTCTGTCTTGGAATTTTTGAAATCGGAGACATAATATTTTCGTTCTTCAGAACAGTCTTATAGCTTAATTAACATAGCTTCCGTTACCGGAACACATAACATCACACACATCATTAACATTGCTTCCGTTGTAAGCTCGGAAGCAATATTTAACTGATTAAAACCAAGATGCCAAGAGTGATTTATTAAATATTTGATGTTCTGGTTTGTCAAGATACTGATGATGATCAAGCTGTATTCAATTGATAAACTGAATGTTCATTCCTATAACTTTTACGATCAGTGTATTTATGTATTCTATGCGACGGTATACATCGCTAATAATAGAGCCTTAGCACACTCTTTGCGTAATAATAAAGAGTTGTTCAAAGAAAGGTTAAAAGTAACTTATATGCTTAAAAAAGGACTGGACGTAAATTTGATTTAATGTCAACTTGAAAATTATTGTTTTAAACTAAAATAGATCTCGCACTCTCCGCGTCATATTATGACGTTGGTTATTACTTACGTTCAAACTTTATCAAGTCAAATGTTATGTTTGGCATTACTCATGTTGAAGAAAGCAGCCAAATTCATGAAGTATTTTCCCATGCCACTTTCTTTTTATATAATCTATTAGTTTAAATAATATAAACTTAAATAATAACTATTTAAGTTTAAATATAATAATTTAAATGTTAGAATAAATTATTTATTCTAACATTTTTTGTCCTCAAGAGACTAATAATATTTTTAGCAATATATATATTAAATAGAATTTATATGCGTGCACCTTGTTTTGTGAAACATTACTCAGATCTGGGCATAATGCTACCAATGCTCAGAATGTAACTACAATTATTGTTTTTAGTTCACTACCTTTAATTAATTTTTATTCAATAATTTAATTCTATCATCAATTTTTTGTTTTGCAAACTTGTTAAAAGGTTTACTCATAAATGTGTTTTTTTCATTGTCATTGGTTTAATGATTAATAAAACTTTTTACTATTAAATTGAGTTCCTACTTTACAATAGTAAATGATTCACTAAAATTATAATTTTATTTTCTTTTTCAGAAGATCTTGCTTTCTTATTTTATTAAGAAGTGTCGGAGTAAAAAATACAGATAAGGTTTGTGGACATCCTCTTCGTATCATGGCAACTAATTTGAATTTCTTTGCTGCTCTTCCATCTAATTGTTTGCTTGGTATGTTTTTGTTGTTAAAATTGTTTTTTGTTTTTTTACTTTATCAAGACAAATCAAATAAAGACAACTTTCTAATGATATGTTAATGGTATGTACCGTAGTTAGTTGGGGTATTAGTTGCATTAAAATATACATAATTATTTATACTACTTAAAAGAACTCAAAATTCAATAATTATTAAAACATTCCAAAACTTAAATAGCTTATAAAATAAAAGAAAGTTAAAACTATTATCCACTTAAATAAACATATAGATTTATTCCAACTTAGATTCAACAAATATGTGAGTAAATTAATTTTTTTAATAATAAGAAAAAGTGAGATACTTATTGTATCCTATGACTGTTAGACCCCGTATATCAGTAATGGCTTTCCTTGGCAGAGAGATTTTTAAGGGTCTACCATAAGATCTCTTGGTTGTTTTAGGACGTGCGATAAGGAACCTTTAATATTCAAGGTTGCCTAAACTTGTTCACAGTCCAATGTCATTACAAACTAGACACATTTCACACTAAAGGATACTTAGATAACTAACTGACCCACTGACCTCCTCGTAAAAGAAAGGAAAATGATTAAAAAACTTACTAATAAAGATTTTTATTTCTAGCTCGTTTATTTATAGTTACAATTAGAAAGATAATAGATTTTAATTCTAGAAATAAAAAACTATTATCTATACTAAAGTATATTAAAACTACCAACATATATCTAACTAGTAGGTTAAAAAACGAAAATGTTTGATTTTTAATTATTTATAATATCTTGTAACCTGTTTTTTTTAAAGAAGGATATGCTCGTTCTTTGGCCGGGTTTAAACAAACAATATTTTGGATATAATATTATATCATAATTAAAAAAATCATTAAATTATTTAATGTTAATTTTTTTGATTATTCATTATTAACTATAGGTTGCCAATATTTAATTTAATTATTAAAATTATCAATAATAATTGAGCACTAAAGGTATAATGCCTAGTGAATTGAATAATAAACTGTTGGATTCGAATGGCATAATGCACTCCTAATTTTAATTTCAGATGATATTTCAAAATATCATAATTAAAAAATCAGTACATTATTTTATTATTAATAATTGAGCACTAATGGTTTAATGCCTAGTGAATTGAATAATAAACGGTTGGATTCGAATGTTAATTTCATTATAAAATCCAGGAATATTAAATATATTTTTTTATACATTGGAATATATGAGCAGTAACGTACTTCCTTTACTTTTATATTCCATAAATTTATTAAAAATATAATATGAAAAATAATAATAGAAAAAACATTACTTTTGTACACATTATAATCAGAAAAGCAGTAAATAGATATTATATGCTGAGCCCAGTAAAGATGAACATCTCGCTGTTTTGAAGGTCAAACTAAGACTACTTGCGTGAAATGTGATAGGGACCCTGAGAGCGTTGACAGTTGTTTCTAGGAATGTGTGAAGCAGGTTTAAGGTTTAAGCTCTTGGGTCAGTAACCTTCTCCAGAAAAATGATATTGAGCTTCTTAAAAGAACATTAAAAATACTGACACAGAAAAAGGTATAATCCTACGAATAATGTGGGAACTACAATGAGGTGGAGTGATCACTTGAGGTGCCACAGGACATAAATTGAGCATTTGGAAGTTTATACAGAACTCGTGTAAAAGGCAAGTTCCATGTAATGCTATGTATTCAGGCGTCATTATGAATTTGATAATTTATTGCATAAATAAAAGAGCCGCGAAAAATAAACTTGAAATTGTCTATTCTTGCTTGGGGATCAGACAGAAATAATCCTAGATATAGCCAAAAATGTTATCTAATTCCCATACTTTCCTCAGAGAAAAGAAATAGTACATTACGCGTCTAGTGCAGAAAGTAGCATTATGCATGCGAGTGTGGAGTTTGTACCCGAGTGACAGCGAGGGTAGTTAAACCACACGAGCAAAGCAAAATTCAGTTTTGCGTAGCAAGAGTTGGGTACCGTCCTTAAAATAATCGTAAATCTACGATTTACTTGGATTTTAATAATAAATTAAGAAAAAAGAAATAAACTACTTGTATGAAAGTTCGTATTTCTCTTTTGATAAAGATGACATTAACCCATTAGTTGTATTTTGTGCCGAATTAATTATTCCTCATTTTTGTCATAATGACATAAATCAATCATTGTTTTTCACCAAAAACTCGATATAAACAGTTACTTTAATTAAACAAACAGCAAATTAGTTATGTTAAATGTAAACAAACTCGCTAATCGTGCGCGTTAAGGTGAAGAATTCCGTAAAGAATCACTTTCTACGCATCTAAACAGAGATAAATGTTTATACTTTGTATCAATCGTAGATAAAATATTTTATTAATATCTAGTGAAATCGAAATTTAAAAAAGATTTGTAGAGATAAGTATACTTTATACTTTAAAGTGTTATTATTAACTAGTGGTAATGAGTCTGTGCACATACAAAGATTTATGGACTTACGAAAATGTTGTAGACATTCCTAGCTTCTAAAAGTAAAGTCGGTCACTAGGTAACGCTAATTAACTCTATCAATAGGATTACTAACGAGTTACCAGAGAAGATGGTATTCACGTGATCTTGATATCGCTGTTTTAATGATTCCTTCTAAGATTACTTGGATATAATAAGAAGTAAGTTTTTAATACTATGCCTAAATAAAATTAAACGTTTTTGCGACCCGGCTTGTTGCATGTGACGGAAGTATTGTGACCGTTCTAAAGAACAACAATTTTGTATGTTCCCGATTTCAAACATATCTGGACAAATATCTGAAAATCTACACTTGATTTTGATGAAATTTGGATGTTCAGTCATAATTAGCCCTTAGATGGTCCCATATTTATTTTAAGCGCAAATTTAATATTACTTATAAATATAAGTGCAACCCCACTGAAAATCGAAACAGATAAAAACTGCATTTAATCATTCGTAAAATGGACGCAACAAAGTTATGTGCCACACTAATTGGCGTACTATTTTAGTTTAGTTTAGATAGTCTTTTTTTAATGTTTTGATGTTTAGATAAAGATTTTGCCTATAAACTGATAGTAATAAATATCAGCTAATTATAATCCCACATGTTTTAATACACACTAATATCGGTAAACTCATTTCCTCCATGATAATCATTTAAAGAGGTTGATCTGTCGGTAATAAAACAATTGCTATCGAAGGTATGAAAAGAAAGTAATAAGAATTGTTACTGAATTTTTCCAATGGTGTATGGTTCTAATAACACTTTAGAACCATTAAAATGAAATAACGTAAACATTTTACTTAGTATTTGTATGAGTATTTAATTATAATACTAATTTCTTAATAATTATAGTATGGATAAGAAAATGAGTAATGTAACAACAACACGGTGTTATTTATAGATTTGGAGTCTACACCTGTTTAATTGAATTATTAATGAATGTGATAGAACATTTAAATGCATAAAAATAAATTCATTTATAGAGATGTTTCGACCCTTCCTCATAAGGTCATCTTAAGTCATAATCTTGATTAAAAAGGAGTGTTTAATACTGTACAGTGTTTTGAAATCCCCATAAGAGAGAGCCATTGTTTAATGTTTAATAAAATCGTCAAATAATTTTAAAAATAAAATTTAAAAATACCTAATATTTAAGGCTATATTATTATAAAAATTCATAAAAACAAATTCGATTAACCTACTATATCTAACAACAAAATGAAACAATTAGCAAATATAAAAATTAAATGACACAATTACCTCACCACCTGTTATTTATTTAAATTAGCAGATAAAGAGAATAATTTACTGTTTAGCTCTTAAAAAGAGTGGGTCATTCTTCATTTATCTGTATTATCTTGGGGCTTCTAACGCTAGTCGAGATTCTTATTCATATTATATATATATATATATATATATATATATATATATATATATATATATATATATATATATATATATATGTATATATATGTTTGCATTGGAGTTCATATGCAACAGTTTTAGAACTACTAAAACAATATGCTAAACTATCTTACCAGGTGACTTCTACACTTCATCCGTTTTGTTCTAAAAGATTTAACGAAACATCTGTTTCATGCAAATTTTCTTCGACTCGTGATATTGTGAAAGGAAAGCAAACACTTAATAGATGTCTTACGAGTAGAACTTTTATGGTATGGTTATAATCGATCTATAGAATTACTCAATCTCTGAAATAATTTTTTGTTACAGAACTCAATTAGAAAGCCTGTATCATCCAGCGTAATCTGAGTTACTTTCTAACCGGCGGCAGTATACATTTTTAAGACCTATTGTAACTTAATTACACATGTTTAAAATGTGTAAGAACTCTATTAACTAATAAAAACAGTAATTTAAATCTTCAAGTTTATATTGCTATAATTATTTTTAGTGTCAAATAAATGAAGTTCAATAACTTCATTTTTATTTTTTTTTATGTTTCTAGAATTTTTATAGTCTTATTTATTTAAATACTATTGAAAAGTGAGAAAAATGGAAAGGGATAAACAAAAATCATTCATAAATTGCCTTGAAGGATAAATAAATAAAAAAATAAAAAAAATAAATAACACTAAAAAAAAAGAAAAGTAAAATAGTAAGAGGTAGAAACAAAAGAGCTACCGCATCGAGAGTTACACAAAACAACAAAACAAAAAATAAAAATACCTATAAAATAATCTTATATTGTGTCATTGTAGGTACTTTTAATTGGATTTGCTCGAATGCTTTCAGCCATGAGTATCAATAAAGTAAGAGTTAAAAATTAAATAAATAAATAGTCAATATTTATTTAAAATAATAACAATGAAATATTGCATTCCAATAACAATATTTACGATTTTCTATTTATAAAACTTTAAATGCAATATATTGATCGAATCTGAGGAAATTGGATTTTATTTTTATTAGAATAACTCAGCTACTATTGGGGCATATCCTCTTTTAGGGTTTCGAGTTCATCCTAGAAACCCTTATGCTTTTGGTAGTTCATCCGTCCGTCGCATCTTGGAGTATATCTCCCGACCTACCGTAGCTAGAAATTAGAAATTTTGTATACAAGTTAAACTGTTTTGCCCAAAAACAAAAAAATATTGCGAACTTAAACACTCAAAATTTTATGCTTTGAGCAGCACATGCAATGCACAAATGCAATAAATGCAATACATGCAATACATGTATGTGAGCCTGCAAAAACTTCAGGTTATCCAAAACAAGTTTCTTCGACTGCTACTTATTCACCTAGACGTACAATAATTCAAAAATTAGAAACGATTGAAGAAGCAATTATGGTTAAACTAGCTAAATACTTTTTAAAAAATGTAGAGTCTGGGATAATCCTTTAGCATATAAACCTTAATTCCCATTTTGGTCGTCATAAAATTTTGTAGCTTAGACAATCATGAACTAGTTGTTTAATTAGTGTAAACTAGATTAAATTAGCATGTTATAGATTTTGTTTAAAAAAATAATTTCAATCGTTAGTTGTGCTTTTAATAATATTGTCACAATACTTTTGTAAATATGTAACATTGTAAAGGAAAAAGTGAAAATTATAAAACTGTCACTTCTATACGATATCGTACAACTAACCAATATTTTGAAATCAACTGAACGGTAATAAAATGGTTTTCAAATTAAATGAAACTAAATTGATTATAACTTTAATTAATAATTTTCAATAAATTACATTTTTCTTTAAAGAATGGAGGAAAACCCTTTTTTAAACTGAACATCAAACGACTTAACAAAATTAGTTCAATATTCTACCTTACCTTTTAATATAACTGAACTTCTGACAGTCTCGTCAACATCAACGCACATTTGTAATAGGAACTTTTATGGAACAAGTGGTTTAATTTAAATAATTTTCTTTAACTTTAAAATTAGTTTAAACGATCGCTTTCTGAATAAAACCTGCTTTAATAAATTAACTTATTATATTATTTATATTTTATGAAGGTATTTTATTGACTAATAAGTAATAAAGTTCTTGGATTTTGAATGTGTTAGTGTAATTTCTCTCAACTTTTAATAAATTATTGATTAATTTAATTAATATGCAGTGAAACCTCTAACTAAAGGAAACTGTTACTTCAAATGAGTTTGTAAATTAGAGTTGTCCTTAAAGGGAAGATTTATTTATGTTTTGTTATTTTCTTGCCAATTGTTTAAATTTCTATCGCACATATAAAGAAATAGAACGAAATCTGCTTTTGATGAAATTTCTATTTACTAAAATATTTCTGTACAAATAATGTTGCTTTGTATGTATAGTGCAGCATTTTTATACTATGTACATTGTAACCAATGATAGGTACTTTCTTATATATGTACATCATTATACTGTTTCCATAATACATATCTATAGTGAGTTTCAATTTTATTTGTATAACACATTATAGTTGTTACTAAGAAATATTCTTTTGAATTTATAAGCCAATTCGTCGCTGGTAAGTTTTGATCATACAATAATAATAACGGCTGTGACGGTAAAATCATGTTTAATAATTAAGCTTCCAAGTATTCTTCAGAAGTTACTTCTCCTTGTAAGAAGGTAAAATACCCTCTAATCTTACAACATTCAGTAAGGACGTATAATAAAAGGAATAACAAAAAAAAAACTCTAACGTAAGACTACAAAGGATTTTTTTTTTGAAAAAGTTCTACATTTATATCAGAGGCTGAGACTTGCTGGGTATATTATACTCTTTTATCATTTTACATGTTCATGGATACTAATGAGCATACATCATTCTTCTAAATGGTGCTCTTTATGTTTAACTATTTTTCAAAGACTCTTTAGAGGCCAAGCATGATATATGTATAATTTTTAAATCCTTTGTGTTAACTTCAATTTCCGTTCCTGTTGTCAAAATCCTTGGAGGGCTATTTAATAACACTCTTCTTGTGATTCAATCGAGCTGAAACTTTGCACATAGACTCTGTACATAAAAACATTCTATCAAATTTTAGGAACACATACTGATTAACGACAGCGCTTGTAATAACTCAACCTTGATAGCTATGAAAAGTTTCAAAGCCCGTTTGAATTGACGTATGAGTCAAGCATACGCTACATTTTAAAATTTGGTGAATTTTAAAATTTCTAACAAAGAAGTTTGTAGGGATCGAGAAATGGCTTCTTTGTTGTTACATCCTAAGTAGAAAAGTAGAAGCTATAATTAAAATGTTAACAGCCTAAAATCAGGGGTTAGGGCAGAGCTTGATCATCACACTCATAGCTATTTAGCTTTCACCCCTTAGTTTATCACTTAGGGTTTCAAATTTTTGAAAACTCCCTTCTTAGCGTTGGGTAAAAGGCCCAAAAAAGAAAAAGAAAAAATAGCCAGAAAGAAATATAATATATTTAACCAGCAGATAGCCCCAGATTAATTTAAACCGTCTGCGCTCTTTAACTTTTGCTAGATTGATACTTTAATTCACGTTAAAAATCAAAACAATTTTGACAGATTAAAGAAACGGGGGAAATAAACAAATTAGACTTGTAAAAGTATAAAATCAATAAAGTGTATGTGATAGAATGCGAGGAAGCTATGTCTATTTTTTAAATGTAGTTAAAACCTTTCAAAACTAAACTTTATTTGAACTATTAATTTAATAGAGATTTGCTGAAAATCGAAGTATTCACGGTGGACTGTGTCTTAAGAAGGGAGAATATTTTTCTTTTGCTGTTTACAGAAAGTTATTTTCCACTTGTCTGATTCTGATTTGTTATCAATTCTTCAATCTAGACAGTTTGTTTAAAAATCATTTCTTCTATTTTTACGTGAACTTCACTTACAGAACAATGACCTTTCAGATTAAAATCCATTGCGAGAACTTTGGAAAACAATATCGAATACTTTTCAAACTAAAATAAGTAATTTACCAAAATGTCCTTTTAGCTTCAATTGTTTTAGGTACATAATATTATATCAACAATCAACCACTCTTTTCGAAACTGTATAAGACTTAATCAAAATAATAATTTGATTTTCTTTTTACATAATTAATTATGTATTATCTAATATCTAGATTACTTTGCGCTTGAGGTATTCATATTTAATATTTCATTTTTATAGGAGGAGATTCGGCAGGTTGACAAGTAGAAGATCATGAGATTAGATGAGCAGGCGACGAGTTGCCTCGGCCACGAGGCGATGAAGTTGATGGATTATGTAAGTGAAGTGTCTTATAAAGTACTTGCCTTTCAGATATTCCACTTGACTCTTTAGCTCGACGAACTGCGATGACACGTGTAGCCTTTGAATTTATAAACACGAGTCTAACTACATACATACATAATATATCGCTATAATCATTTGACTTTGATAATTTAGCGACCCTCTCGTGGAGACTATCGACTTTACTCATGGCTCATGGCAAATGTTTTGCAGGGCAATGTGCCCCTGTTTTATTTTATTCTATAATTCTATCACTGTCGAAACCACTTACAAGGGTCTAAAAATGGTATACTTACATATTAGTGCAGTAAGATGAATTCCAACTTTTAAGATTATTAATTAAATGAAAAAAATTGCGCTGAAAGATTGAAAAACAAAATTTCGGAGACACAATATTGCATCTACATATTATCAACTATCTATACCACTTAGTAAATAAATACATAAGCTGCTTTTCATCACATCTTTTAAAACTGCTGACTTAATTATATTTAAGCTATAATAATAGCTCAGTAATGAATTACGATTAATGATATTATCAAGTTATAATGATAATAGCATAACATTTAGTTGGACCTTAGTTCATCCTATGATATCAGGTTAGTATAAAAATGTTTAGAAATTGAAAGTGGAAAGTAACGAAGAATTTGATAGTTAGTATTATTAATATAATTATTTCAGAGTTTTCCTTCTACCTAAGTAGGATGGAAGAAAGCTAATTTTTGTAACGAACTGATAGTCCAGGATATCTCACACAATTTTTTGACGCTTTTTGGACACTTCTTGGACTAACATCAAGCTAGAATTTTGTGAATTAGTAAATCTTTTATGAATATGTGGTCGGCTAAGTTCGTCTGCGGGGCATAGCTTAGCAATAGACATTTGAAAAAAACAAACCGGTGGATAGCGGTCATGTCCCGTCCTTTTTGGTGGACAATGCGATTTTCATGATCCTGAGTATACTAACTTAGTTATTTGACAAAAAATCAAGTTAATGGTAGTTTGTCACTTAATAGGTGACCTCTTTGATTTGGGATAATATTTGTCTAACTAACGTAAGTGACAAACTACCATCAACTTGATTATTGGTCTACTAGCTAAGTTCGCACTCAGGATCATGAAAATTACATTGTCCACCAAAAACGGCGGGACATGGCCGCTCTCCACAGTTTTTTTTTCCAAATGCCTATTGCCAAGCTATGTCCTGCAGATGAACTTAGCCGACCACATATTCTTAAAAGGCACCACACATTTACTTAAACACAAAATTCTAGCTTGATGTTAGTCAGACACTTTTTTGCTCGCTATCTTCTGGACTATGATAAACTATATTAAACTTAATTTTTACAACCTGACACCTTTATTCAAGTTTAGAGAAAACTTGTATAGTACTTTTGCCGTAGTCTAACAACAACAAACTATTTTTTTTTCTTTAATATAAACTCTACGTTTTACCCATTTGATTGTACCCTTAGTTATTAAATAACAACTTTGGGTACTTAATAAATATTAAGTTATTGTTTGGAGTTTTTTTAAACCGGTCTAAAATAACGTTTACTTTAGAATTAAGTTCCAAAAAGCAACATCAGCTGTAATCTTGGTTTGAATCCCGGAAAAGGCGAGACAAAGATATTCGATTTTTTGACAGAAATGCGTTGATTAACGTGAAGCTGCAGATTTATCTTTCTTGGTCGTAATTTTTCTTAATTAGTTTCTCGTTTCGTTATTTTGATTCAAGTTAAAATTGTAAATAGAATTAAATTAAATATAATATCATAAAATTAAACTAAAAAAAAAAAAAATTAGACAAGAAAGTTCTGTAATAACTAATAACCTAATGATGTTGATTGACACGTAAAAAAAACCCACAAAAGAATTAAATTAAATTTTTCCCCCTATAAATAAAAAAACTAGAGATTACGTTAAGGACTAAACCCACTTTAAATGAAAAACTTTTATTCAAATTCGAATAAAGGTGAAATTAGGTAGAAGTTTTAAAACAGTGTAAAAAACAAAATTTGGGAAATCCGTATTATCTTTCAAATTTAATTTTACAACAGTTTATTTGCAGGGCCCGATTTACCAATGGGCAGACTGGGCAATTGCCCAGGGCGGCAATTTTCAGATTGTTTTTATTTTTTATTATTATTTCCAGAACAACGGTAAAAAAAAAAAAAATAGAACTGGAACGACACAACCAACTTGCGTAGGCCACGCATTTTGTTACCAAGTTTGCTACGAAAAAATCAAGAAAAAGGTCCATGTAGTTATTTTAACTAAAAGTTTTCAAGGAAAGTATAGAAAATGATGGCTATTCACTTACTTTAATTCATTTTATCAAAAATTTGACTTTTTCCTTAGTTTCAAAATGTTAATGCTTATTTCATACCCGAGCTGTGGACAATGCCAAAGATAATATATTTTATCTACGATTGATACGAAATATAAACATTGTATCTCTGTTTAGATGCGTAGAAAGTGATTATTTACGTACTTGTATTCATTGCGCATGCGCGTCTCATAGTTCTGAAGAATTCCTCTTCTTTACCACGCTAGCGCGGTAAAGAAGAGGAATTCTTCAGCTTTACGCACGATTAGCGAGTTTGTTTACATTTAACAAAACTAATTTGCTATTCTTTTATTAAAGTAACTGTTTATATAGAGTTTTTAGTGAAAAATAATGAATGAATCAAGTGGCTTTGACGAAAATGTAGAGAATAATACTCCTCCAGAAATAATTAATTCGGCAAAAAATACAACTCAAGATTAAAGCCATCTTTATCAAGAGAAGAGATACGAACTTACATACAGCAAGTTTATTTTTTCTGTATTTATTATTTAAATCTAACAATCGTAGATAAAGTACGGTACGCAACTCGTGCGAAAACGGCATTTTGCATTGCTCGTGTGGTTTTACTACCCTCGCTGTCGCTCGGGTGCAAACTCCACACTCGCATGCAAAATGCTACTTTCCGCACTCGACGCTTAATGTACTATTTCACTTTCATATCTAAGTATCTATTTCGTTTATTTTCCCTTTGGTAATACAATTTTAATCCACGTGTTTATTAATTAAAAACAAATTGATTTTACACATTAAACATTAGACATGCAAACTGGTATATTAAAATTATTATCATGTATGTTTGCAGTTTGCACTAAAAACGTAGATAAAAAAAAATAGTAATATTTACTGGGGTACAAAAGGTTTTGCCCAGGGTGCAGCTTACCCTATCGGGGCCTGTTTATTTGTGCAATATAGATATAACCTACTTCAAGGACTTCATTTTAATATCAAAATGAAAATTATATGTTGCTTTTTAATTTCCTATAATTAAGTACTTCTTCAAAGTTAGCTTGTTAAAGACAGGGAGATAAGCTGAATTTTAAGTCGTGGCAGAACCGATTCTTAAGAAAGAACGCAGATTAAATGGTCTGGTAGAGGTCTTTTAGTTTTATTTTTATTACTCTAAGCTTTTTGCTTGTTAAGAGGAAAAGGGACATTTCTTTTAATAGTAGTGCGGTATTATACTTTAAATCAAAGTCTAGCCTAATTGGACACATCATACTAACATGGACATACTTTCATGTTCATGTTAGTGCGACCTTAATGTTAGTTTGATGGTTTGATGTAAAAATGCGGAAAAAGTAGAATTTCTTTTAGCTTGTATCCTCAAAATGTTTGGAGACTGTTATGAATAATTTAATGCTATTGTTGAATTATAAATCTTTATAATTATGAAGCCTATTATAAAGATGAAAGGGCGAACAAACCTACAAAATCATTGTAATATAAAATATAACCTTATTTCCTTTTTTAAAATGCAAATTATTTTAAATAGTTATACCTACTACAAAATATCGAATTTGTTAAGATCATTTGTGTTGGTGGAAATTCTTTCAATTACCATCTGCTATAAGTTTTTTAAATGTAAATATTAGAAAGATCTGCAATACCAAAATCAGTAAATATACTTACCGCTGAATAAACTGGCCACCTTGTTTACAAATAGATCTTCCAGCTGTTTTGTTGTTCAATCCGTTTGTTGTTATTTGTGTTGTTTAAAGTAAAGCTCGCACAGTGTTCGATATAAACTACAACCTGTATTCATCTAAAAGTAATTGTGTGAAGGTATTAATTGGTTTCTGTACTTCAGTAGTTTCAGACAGAGAAGCGCAATCAGTTAATTATTCCAATCAGTATTGGTTTGAAACGATGTGAACCGATTAGTTCGAGTCTTCTCGTTAGCATACATGTATACCAACATCCTACACCACTGATATCTATATTTAGATCATTTTAAAAGAAAAATAAAACAATAGAACTATTTTAGTATAATTATTTTTTACTTTCTCATATAAAGGAGAAAGTATTGTGATGGCGCCACAAAATGTAGTCCATTTAAATAAAAATCTAACGATATAAGCCGTTTTCCCGAGATATTGATTAAAATATAATTATGATTTTGCTGAAAATTGAAACCAGTAATTAAACAACCATATGTTGGAACGCTATTTAAATTTTTTTTTTTTTTCTTTTTCAAGTAAATGAGGTATCGTGAAATTTAAATACAGTTTTATCAGTTTGAGAATGTTTGTCTGAGTTGTCGTAGACCGATTTTTTCTTTAAAGCTTTACGATTTACCGACTTACCATTTTAAAAACAATATAAATGTTTATCAGTATTATTAAATTGAATAGGTATGAAGGGATATTATTTTAATTTTTCGTTTTCATATTACTTCTTTTTGCATCTTTAAGGTTTAAAGAAATTTAAAAGACGTTTAAAAATAAAAGGTAGGTTAAAAAATTTAAGAAAAACAAACAGACTGAGAAAGAAGGAATACATACTTAAATAATAAGTACTTAGGAGGGACGAAATCCGTTATTTTTTTTTAACAAAAATTAATTTTGCTTATATGATAATGCTTAGATTATACATAGGCAACTATCACCTCTAAATGAAACTTCAATAAAGCCAACATAAACTTGAATTGTTAAGTCTATCATCAGTTACTCAGTCAAACATTGGTTCAAGTCGTTTTTAAAAATAGTTCCTTAGTGGAAAGTGTTCCTTTTTGTCTTACTATTGATATAAGCACCACTTGCGCACCTATTTTACTTTGCATGCAGAGGTTCTTACTTTAAGAAAGGTTCTGTAATGATATCGATAAATTAATGTTCCTATAGATGGTAGCTTTAGTGTGATATAAAATGCTATCTAATTTTTTTATAAATAAATTTATGATAAGGCAAAACAAATAGAGTACTAGACATGCATATTGTCATATCAAAGTTTTGAGATTTATTTGATTTAGTCTAATAAAATGAAGGTTCAAATATTTAATTTTTATTAAAAATAGGTCTAAGAGGCCTAAACTTTTGTTAAAAATTTTTCTATAATTTAATCATAGAATTTTTCGGAGAAAATTTTCTTAAGAAAAAAAACAACATTGTACTTCTATGATCATAAACTTTTTTGTTGTCTATATCATACAATACATATATTTTATCAAATATGCTATACTTAAAAATATTTATTTTTATTGATATACATAATATGAGACGGGGAGGATAATAGAAGTAAATAAATTGTAGTTATAAAAGATGCCCAGTTATTCTAGTTCAGATTTCATACACTTAAATAAAACTATCTTGAGAAACAGGATGGGAATGACAGTAAATGTGGAGATGCAAAAATGTAAAGAGATTAGCTATACTAATGCAGCATGAGCTATACGCTTCGCAGGTTTAGTGCATTTCCAGCAATAATTTATTCAACATCAATGTTAGCATCTTGGGACTTGAAATGTAGAATATTGCATTATTTTTGCGAAGAACTGGAAAAAGCTTAGGTCGGGGCAAAGCTTATAAGTCAAGCTAGAGAGTTCAAGTACAATGTACATCTTGGGTGAAAATATATTTTACTTACCATGTTATTGTACTTTATTTATGTCCTACTCGTTTATTTGATTGCATCCTTTTGTGATAATAGAGTATTTCTAAAAATAACGGTAAACATTTACAAAAACATCCATTAATATTCATGTTATTAGTATAACTCAGAAATTACATTTTTAATTGCAGATTTAATTATAACAATGATATAATAGACCAGTATATCCGAGAACTACCTAAATAATCTTAATCCAATTTTCAGCAAGATAAAGCTTGTGTATCACATATTTTACCCATAGTGTGTGTAAAATGTTCTGTTCTTTAGTCTGCATACATAGTCGTTTTAATTTCATTTATTGGATTTATAATGAGAAAATCTAATTTTTTCTGTACTATATTTAGAGTGGTATTTATTCTTAATATTATACTTAATTTGAAATTTAATATCATTCTAAAGCTGAAATGTAAAAATAACCTGAAATAAAATAAAATCTTCAATGCTTAATATAACTAAAAAAATTACTTTTAAAAATATATTTCTAAATATAACTAATAATTATTAAAATATTTATTCAACATAAAATTACAATAATGTAAAAAGAAAAATTGTAATAAAAGTTTTTATTATTTCGTACATTGATTTACAGCTATTCTTACCTCTTAACATATGAAAAGGATGTTTATATTTAAGCATAAAATTTTTATTACACAAAAAAATCACTTAGGGTTATGTAAGACTTGCCAAAAATTCATGAACGATATATCGTAAATTTAATTTCAAAATCAAGTTTATTTAGACTATTTGTCTTTCAAAAATTGGGGGAAATAAGGCCACCAGTAAATAGTAGTATTATATTACTGGGATATTATCATATTTAAAGGAATATGTTATGCGGTAACCGATTTATAAAGGTGATAAAATGAATATTATTAAAAGACCCCGTAAGATGTGATATTAAACTTTTTTGTAACTAAATTAAGAGAAACTTAGAACCCAGACCGTTAAACCGGGATAGGTTTATCCCCTCTCTGGGTGCGTCTCTCTTTCCAGCCCAAATTATTATTTTTCTTGTTCACTTTTCAGTCAAGACAATCAAAATAAGTTACATTCCTAGACTCCACGCCAAAAAATATCCCAAAATATACTGGATATAACATATTCATGTGGCAATTGAAATAAATCATCATCTCGACCGAGGCTTACATAAAATATTTAACACAACAGTGATAAACTAAAACTGGAAGACTTTGAAAATACACAATTGTCACAAAACCATTAGATATTTTTCTTTTACAATACTTAATAGCTTCAACCATGAAGCTTAGTCCCAAAATAAATATTTTTTACACCGTTCAAAAGTTAATCTCACAGATTATAGAACAACGGGAAATCTAGCTCTAAAAGATACCCTATTCATTACCCACAAAGGAAAGCTTATATGTCAATGCAACTGATTGAGTGGAGTAAATAAGATACAAACTTATATTAACTGTGATTTTTGGAATCACATCTTTATAAAAATCTCATTCTTTTTTCTTTATTCAAAATATATAAAAATAAGATAATTTATTATAAATGAATAAAATGAATTTGTTATTATTTAAAATAGGAAAAATAAGAAATAAAAATTGGCTTGGATAAATTTAATTTTTTAATAAGTAGTTGACTTTAATTTTATTTTGATAGGAATAATTAGCAAGCAATCTAATAATAATTATAATAATATATTTATTTGGTTTTTAAATGTAAAGCTAAAAAATATATATATATATATATATATATTATTTAATTGTTATAAGATATATTACTAGGCATCGCGTGGCTCTATCATTGAAGCGAGCGTATTGCAATAAAATACTGATTATTGAAAGTTTTTAATCATGATGAATGTAATAGTTGAAGATAAGTGGAAGAGGGTAGTTTGGAGTAGAGTGGGGGTACTCGGTACAAAGCTTTACTTCCCAAACTAACCTACACGCAACACGACTCTAACAATCTTAACCAACCGTCGCAGCTTTTAAACAATTATTATTAATGTATTACTTCATTACTCAAATACTACTGCTTGTATCAAGTTGAAATTGTACATACTTGTTTCAATTGTACTTTAGACGATGTACATGAAGTTTTATTAAAATCGTTTCGTTAGAACGTAAGATATCGGTAAAAAGGTAGTTTTCTCTATTTTAAACGTTTAGGTCCGCTTTAATAGTTTTAGCGATCTTTATTAATTCATAGCAGTGTCGTTGTTGGTTTTACTAAAAAATGTTATTTAAAAAAATGTCCGTCTCATCAAATAGGTGATGATAGAATTTTTTCCCGTCCTAAAATTCCAATTTTAAATTTGAAGCTCACGTTTACGCGAGCATTGCGCGCGAACTCTTGGACGGATCACGCTGTCCAACGAACTTAGCCTGAGTATTAGTAAAAGAAAGATGTATACCAAATTTCAACTGAATCGGTCAACTTTTACTTAAGTTATCGTCGGACACGTAAACGTTACACACAGACAGACAGACAAGATGCATATTTCGTTGAATGTAAGAAGCTCGCTTACGCTCGCTTCAATTAAATATAATATTTAGGAATCAGTTAAGAAATTGAAACTGAAGCAGCCAAATTATCACAGAGACGTATTTTTGGTTAATTTAAAACTAATTGTTTCACATTTACTTTGAAAAATACTTGCTTTTTTATTATTCGTGTAATAGAAATTAACACATGAGTTCTCTCTTCATAAACATGAATATTTGAATTAATTTAATGTTAAAATTAAAGATAGGAAGTATCAGTGGCGTAGGAATTCATTTTTGACGGGGGTGGCTCGGCTCCTCCGCTAAAGGGGGGGGGGGGGGGGGGGGGTAGATACTCTTTATCAGACTGCAACCTATCCTCTGAAGGGGGGTCCGGGGGTCCTCCCCCGGGAAAATTTTGGAAAATAAACGTTCAAAAACAGCATTTTAAGCAGTTGTAAACATATTTTAGAGCAGTTCTAATATTCGTAGGTTTCGACTTTTTAGAGAACAAATTTAAATAAGTATTTCGTCTTTTTCTCATGATGTCTATCATAATTTAATAAATGTATAAGAATAAATTGTATACACTGTTTAAAAAGTAAAAATTAGATTTTATGCACTATTTAAAAGTATGAAAATAAATAAATTGAGATTGAGGTAAAGCGAATGGAGTCAAAAACAATTTACCATTCTCAGTTTGACACGATTCGCGAGAGAGCTAGGGCCTGACTAAAGAATCAAAAAAGGCCGGGTAAAGAGGAAAGAGAAGAGAAGTCTCCTTATCTAGCTAAAATTCATAGTTGATAATGTCTAGAAGAATAAGGGTGGTTCAACCCCCTACTACGACCGTGGTTGTTTTTTGATAAACGGGGTTTGAGCCGCGCTTCTGAAACTACTGATAGCAAGTTGACAAAAATCAGTCTGATAAATCGAACGAAACTTTCTTGTCATCAACGACAGAGCAGGTGCTATTTATTTTGATTGACTCAGTTCATCACGTCATTAAGATTTTATTTAGTTTAGTGTTGGTGAGAAATAGAAGTCATGATAACTCTTTGTGATGTGCCGACTGCCGACTTGTTGGCTTTACTAGCCGCCCTTATCTTCCTATTTAAACCCACTCGTCGTCACTTCAAATAAATTAAATGTTTATAATATATACATACCATTTTATTAATGTTAAAAACATTTATTTGAAATAAAATATAAATGTATTATTTTCCAAATCATTTAACAAAATTTTAAGCATGTACTAATTTTTATTTTATTTGTAATTTTTTTGCCCCTTCAAATCTGACGGGGGGGGCTCGAGCCCGATAGCCCCCCCCCTTCCTACGCCACTGGGAAGTATGTAATTTAACTTTATTTAAACATTTAAATTGAAATTCCTCCAATGCTCATTAGATTAGATAACGACGTCAATGCAAGTTATAAACGGGTTATGTAATTCGTAGTTTTATTACTCGTACAATTGGTCTTCTATAAATTAGAAAAAATTTCCTTTACTTTGATGCACTTTTTATGAGGTAGGTAATGAACGCATTATTTAAAAAGTTATTTTCGGGTGCCAAAAACTATATCTGGATGAGGTGCTACGATTGGGACCAGGGTGTGTCAGAGCGGTGCCAAATTCCTCAACAGCATAAAGGAACAGGCCCCCATGTCTTGTATTGCTTCCATTCAATGATTTACTGCCTGTACAGTTGCAATAATAATTAGTTTTAAATGAAAATTAAAAATGAGTGTTAACAACTTTAATCTAGGTAAAGTGTTGAATAAAAATTTGATCATGAGAATGCAATAAAAGTGGAATTTGTATCAGGGCTAAAATAAAAATGTGCATTGGCTCTAGTTCTATCATTTATATAATCCAGTAGTGTCCCGACAACGACGACGACTCACCTCGAAATGATCTGTTATTGCTATGCTAAGACAACCACATTTATTCCAATAAAAATAAATGTTTGTTTTAATTTGTTGCTCTTCAAATAGATATAATAACTTACTTAAATAGATATAAAAACTTATCTAAATTAATTACTTAATTTTACTTTTTTTCTAAATATAAAATTTAAATATATTTATATGTTATCATATATATATATATATATATATATATATATATATATATATATATATATATATATATATATATATATATATATATATATATATATATATATATATATATATATATATATCAGCAATGTAATACCGTGTTTTTGCACACTGCAATAAGGTACACAATTTGTGTTAGTGAGAGACACCAAGGGATGTGCCACGCAAGCGTGACACATAGGAACTGTTCCAACATTAGACTATACGTCACAAAGCTGTTGGCTCGGCATTACGCCATGTCCTGCATCGTTTCGTCGCGTCCGACTCATCAGGGGCCCGACGATGCCCACCCAACTCTGGACCTATACTAAATCAAGAAGATCAGATATAGGGCTTTACCAGAGACGAGCGTGCTCTCACACCGCCATTCTTGCTTGGCTGGCAAAACAAATCAGCAATGTAATACCGTGTTTTTGCACACTGCAATAAGGTACACAATTTGTGTTAGTGAGAGACACCAAGGGATGTGCCACGCAAGCGTGACACATAGGAACTGTTCCAACATTAGACTATACGTCACAAAGCTGTTGGCTCGGCATTACGCCATGTCCTGCATCGTTTCGTCGCGTCCGACTCATCAGGGGCCCGACGATGCCCACCCAACTCTGGACCTATACTAAATCAAGAAGATCAGATATAGGGCTTTACCAGAGACGAGCGTGCTCTCACACCGCCATTCTTGCTTGGCTGGCAAAACAAATCAGCAATGTAATACCGTGTTTTTGCACACTGCAATAAGGTACACAATTTGTGTTAGTGAGAGACACCAAGGGATGTGCCACGCAAGCGTGACACATAGGAACTGTTCCAACATTAGACTATACGTCACAAAGCTGTTGGCTCGGCATTACGCCATGTCCTGCATCGTTTCGTCGCGTCCGACTCATCAGGGGCCCGACGATGCCCACCCAACTCTGGACCTATACTAAATCAAGAAGATCAGATATAGGGCTTTACCAGAGACGAGCGTGCTCTCACACCGCCATTCTTGCTTGGCTGGCAAAACAAATCAGCAATGTAATACCGTGTTTTTGCACACTGCAATAAGGTACACAATTTGTGTTAGTGAGAGACACCAAGGGATGTGCCACGCAAGCGTGACACATAGGAACTGTTCCAACATTAGACTATACGTCACAAAGCTGTTGGCTCGGCATTACGCCATGTCCTGCATCGTTTCGTCGCGTCCGACTCATCAGGGGCCCGACGATGCCCACCCAACTCTGGACCTATACTAAATCAAGAAGATCAGATATAGGGCTTTACCAGAGACGAGCGTGCTCTCACACCGCCATTCTTGCTTGGCTGGCAAAACAAATCAGCAATGTAATACCGTGTTTTTGCACACTGCAATAAGGTACACAATTTGTGTTAGTGAGAGACACCAAGGGATGTGCCACGCAAGCGTGACACATAGGAACTGTTCCAACATTAGACTATACGTCACAAAGCTGTTGGCTCGGCATTACGCCATGTCCTGCATCGTTTCGTCGCGTCCGACTCATCAGGGGCCCGACGATGCCCACCCAACTCTGGACCTATACTAAATCAAGAAGATCAGATATAGGGCTTTACCAGAGACGAGCGTGCTCTCACACCGCCATTCTTGCTTGGCTGGCAAAACAAATCAGCAATGTAATACCGTGTTTTTGCACACTGCAATAAGGTACACAATTTGTGTTAGTGAGAGACACCAAGGGATGTGCCACGCAAGCGTGACACATAGGAACTGTTCCAACATTAGACTATACGTCACAAAGCTGTTGGCTCGGCATTACGCCATGTCCTGCATCGTTTCGTCGCGTCCGACTCATCAGGGGCCCGACGATGCCCACCCAACTCTGGACCTATACTGATCCTACTGATGAGTCGGACGCGACGAAACGATGCAGGACATGGCGTAATGCCGAGCCAACAGCTTTGTGACGTATAGTCTAATGTTGGAACAGTTCCTATGTGTCACGCTTGCGTGGCACATCCCTTGGTGTCTCTCACTAACACAAATTGTGTATATATATATATATATATATATATATATATATATATATATATATATATATATATATATATATATATATATATATATATATATATATATATATATATATATATATATATATATATATATATATCAGCAGAGTAACACCGTGTTTTTGCACACTGCAATAGGCTACACAATTTGCGAGAGACACCAAGGGATGTGCCACGCAAGCGTGACACATAGGAACTGTTCCAACATCAGACATAACGTCATTAAGATGTTGGCTCGGCATTATGCCATGTCCTGCATCGTTTCGTCGCGTCCGACTCATCAGGGGCCCATCTTAATGACGTTATGTCTGATGTTGGAACAGTTCCTATGTGTCACGCTTGCGTGGCACATCCCTTGGTGTCTCTCGCAAATTGTGTAATATATATATATATATATATATATATATATATATATATATATATATATATATATATATATATATGTATATATAATTATTATTATATTTAAATCTATCAAGATTCTTTATTTTTATAGAATATTGAAACACCTTAGTTCTAAACGCTATAAAATATTACTGGAGGAGACAATCACAGTTTTAAAAAGGATTTGTCATTTCATTTTGTAAATTATATTTATAACCCTAGCAGTATGGTTTAAACAAAAATAAACGAATAAATATCGCACCACCCTTGTAGGAAAGGAGAGCAAGGCTTAAATTAAAAAAGTTTAAAGACACCTGTCATAGTCAATTTAGCTACATCTGTATATACTGTGTAATTACTAAATTACATTATTTTGTCTAATTATTACTTTTCTGACATTATTAAATTAAAAGGAAAATGTGTAAACTAAACTGAAATAGTTTGCCAATTAGTACCCACACAATTTCCTCGCGTCCAATTATTATTTGACGAATGGATACATGCGATTTAAATTGATTTCGATTCTCTGTGGGTTACCACTTATTGTTATGTGATATTAAATTTACAATTAATGTATTACCATCTGTGGGCTACTTTCGATAAACTATCCACATGTCTTCAAAATCAGAAGAGTACTTTTAAAGGTATAGAATAGATATTTTATTCATAATAAGAATAAGAATGGGTGCAGAAAGTTTAAACAATGTGGGCTAATATGACATACCATCCAATTTTCATCCTACTCCAGGAGAGTAGTTTTTAAGATTTATGGTGGTTCGCAAAATGTCGAACGGCAGACCAACTGATACAATACCGACAATGTTCCCTGACAACAAAAACGAATTTTTTAAAAGGTATTTTTAAATTCAGACACATAAAAGCATCTTCAGAATGATCACAATGGTTGTATTACCTTTAAAATTAACATCAATCAACATAAATCAATAACATTTAGATAATGGATCAATTACAAAATTAAAATTACATAGTACGATCCACTGTTGATACAAAACTTGACGAACTGTAAAAAACATTAGAGAATTAAGAACGTTGGGCGTCGATAGAAATTTTATTATAGAATACACATAATCTGTCTCTCCACATAAATAATACTTTATTATTTATCAAAGCAGCTTTCTGCCTTTGGAAGGCAAAGCTTGATAAATCTATAAACTAGTGTTATTTTACCTAGTGTTATTTTGTTGGATACTGGACTAAGTTATTTATATATATATATCATATATTTATTTTTACCTTGTCAAGAGTGACTGACAAAAACCTAAAATTGTTTTGGTTGAAGTAAAAATGGACAAATCTTTAAGTACAGTTTGTTATACTAGCTGATCCCCGGTCTCAAAACGTCTTCTATAAATTCCGCCCAGTCAGATGTGTGAATTTGTTATATTTATTAAAATAACTCTCAATCCGTTTCTCTTCTCCTTAAATAATGGTTTCCATATTTATCGTACACATATACATTCATTATTGTATTTGCACCTTGTTTATTTATTATCGTAGATGGCTTACATTTTTCAAAAAAGTTAGGATATCGAATTGTTTCAACTATATGAACTATGATTCATTGTTTTTTCTTTGTACACTAACGATAAAAATTGGATTAAGAAAGAAAATACATATGAGTTGAAAAAGCTCTGTCTTTTTTCACAACTTCTGTTTTCTCTCCTTACTATGCAAGGATGAGAAAGCAATGTAAAGTAAACACGTAATTAAGAAAATAATAAAATAATACACTAACAGAAATTGCGATCTTTTAAATAGATTCGTTTTATTTAATGTGTAGTTTATTAAAGATCTCAAGTTTTTTTTATTCATTAGATTAGACTATTTGATACATTTATATAGAACATTCAACAACGTAGTAAATAAACAAGTTTTGAATTTCGATTAATTACCACTAAGCGTTCTGAAGTTCTATGTTGTTAACCTGAAGATAACCCAGGAGAAGCTAAACTGTCTGAATGAAAAGTTATTTATTGAAGCCAGCGTAAGCGAAATTCAACATTCAATGAAATATGCAACTTGTCTGTCTGTGTGTACGATTACGTGTCCGACGATAACTTGAGTAAAAGTTGAACGATTTGGTTTTGGTTTGGTGTTCCTTTCTCTAATGCTCAAGCTAAGTTAGTTGGACACCGTGATCCGTCCAAGAGTTCGCGCGCATTGCTCGCGTTAGCGAGAAGTTCAAATGTAAAATTGGAGTTTCAGGACGGGAAAATATTCTATCATCACCTATTCGATGAGACCGATTGATCGGTGTCGCTGTTTTTACTAAAAAATGTTCAAATAACATTTTTTAGTAAAACCAACAACGACACCGCTATGAATTAATAAAGATCGTTAAAATTGTTAAAGCGGACCGAAACGTTTAAAATAGAGAAAACAACCTTTTTACCGATAGCTTACGTTCTAACGTAACGATTTTAATAAAAATCTATATATATATATATATATATATATATATATATATATATATATATATATATATATATATCATCTAAAGTACAATTTTATCAAGTACAATTTCATCTAAAGTACAATTTAATGTGAAATTTCAACTTGATACAAGCAGAAGTCTTTGTGCAGTTAAGTGATATATTTTATAATAGTTAAAAAGGAGATGTGTGGTTAGTGGAAGAGTAAGATTCAGGGTGGCTCCCTTACTATTAACCTCACTATCATACCCTTTAACAGTCAAATCATCATGATTATCTATTTCTTCAATATTCAATACATATTTATTACTATACGCTCGCTTCAATGGTAGAGCCACGCGATGCTTAGTATATATTTACTTTTACCTTGTCAAGTGTGACCGACAAAAACTTAAAATTGTTTTGAGAAAAAAGAGCGTTGGTGGAGGTCATCTTAATAAATAAAAAGAACCAGTCTCTCCACGGTAGATAAAACTTTTTTTTATTTATCAAAGCAGCTTTCGGCTTTTATAAAGCCATCATCAGTGCCGATTTCAGTGGAACAAGAGACACATTACATTTAATAAATGGAAATATGTAGAGGGCGAGTCATACGATGTCGGAGACTAACGTAAGACCAACGAAGGAGTCTTACGTTGGTCTCCGACATCGTATGACTCGCCCTCTACATATTTCCATTTATTAAATATAATGTGTCTCTAGTTCCACTGAAATCGGCACTGATGATGGCTTTATAAAAGCCGAAAGCTGCTTTGATAAATAAAAAAAAGTTTTATTTACCGTGGAGAGACTGGTTCTTTTTATTTATTAAAATTGTTTTGGTTGAAGTAAATGTGGACAAATCTTTAAATACAGTTTGTTATACTAGCCGGTCCCCGGACTAAAAAAGGTCTTCTATAAATTCCACCCGGGCTGTTCTATAGGTGAATTTGTTAAAATAACTCTCAATCCGTTTCTCTAATCCTTAAGTATTGGTTTCCATATTTATCATACATATATACATACATTATTGACGATGGGACAAGGTTTTGTTTCCTAATTTTACATTTTGTATTTACAAATGGCGATCCTCAAAATAGCATATTGAAGGTATTGTTCAACATCACTAAGATCATGATGTTTTATGTAATTTTTTCGATACGTTTTTATTAGCTTGCTTTCTTGTTTGTTTGTTTGTTTGTTTGTCCGGTACAAATCTGGCAATCGATTTCTAACTAACTTCCCGAATAGCTAGATTTTTTGAAACTTTTAGCATAGCTCAGAACACGACGACAATGCATTATTTTAATACTTTTAGCCATCTTTCAGCAGAATTTAATTGGTTTTCAGCAAATTTTGCTGTATGGAAAGTTAGTTCGGAAAAAATCCTCAAGTTATTTTATTTGTTTTGCCATGTCCCATATTTACAATCTTCATTTTGACGGGTTTCAAATTTGCGATTTTTATAAATAAGAGATAAACATTGAATGACAGCAAAACAGGAAATATATCGATTATATTATTTATATTATTTCAAATATATCGATGGAACGCTTTAGATTTGGTGTTGGGGAGATCCGTTGTACAAAGATTTGCCTTTTTACAGGTTTAAGATTAGCTCTCTAGATGGTAGTAATTTATGTGAAGTAAATAATTTTGGAACTATTTTTTTTTTCACTAACATTATGTATTATATAACAATAACAATTATATTATCAACATTACATACGATTCAACAGAAAATTTAAAAACGTTGTATATTAATGGATAATAGAAATAGTCTCTCCACGTTAACTGGCTAATTTGTTTATTATGATTACATAGCAGCTTTCAGCCTTCATAAGGCCATCATCAGTGCCTAGGAACAAACAAAAGTTAGACTAAGTACTGAAATCTAAACAATAATTAGAGCGAAACATTTTACATACAATAATTACAAAATAACTGTCAGCATTAGAATGAGGCAAATATCAAAAGCCAAATAAAAAATAAAAGACGAATGAACAAATAAATAAAAAACAAAGACAAGTTAAAATAAAAATAAAAAAAATAAAAATAAAAAGTTACAAAAAAAAAAAAATAAATAAATAAATAAACAAAAAAAAAAAAAAATAAAAAAATAAATAAATAAATAAATAAAATAAATAAATAAAAATGAATAATTAAAATAAATAAATAAAAATGAATAAATAAACATAAACCAAGAATCAAAAATATAGTGTCGTATAAAATAATGAGGCAACAATCCGAAGCAAGATAAATGAGACTTGTATAACAAAAACCACAAAGTAGTCAAAAACACTAAAACAGACGCAAAAACTACGAAAAACCAAAATAAATAAATAAATAAATAAATAAAATAAAATAAAATAAAAATAAGTAAATATACCAATAAATAAAATAAAGCAAGAAAAAAAAAAAAAATAAATAAATAAATAAATAAAACAAAAAAAAAAATAAATAAATAAGGGAAAGCGGGATAATATAAAAATAGCATACCGGAATGTGGAAGAAGTAGAGTTACATAATACAAGAAAGTAGTTAAATGATAGTTAGAGGAGGTAAAAGTAGATAAAAAGTGAGTCCAGTCTACTTCATGTCGGAGATCAAGGTAAGACTAATACGGACTGGCATTGCAGCTACAGCCCTTATCAGCGAAGATCCATCTCCCCTCTCATTAATATTTTTCTCCCCCACTCTACGTATGCTCCTTAATATTTCCAGATTCTCTAGTGAATCTAGTTTCCGACCTTTCTGAGCGAAGTGGAGGAATCCTATCTTGTGCTGAGCGTTCATGTGACCATACTCAAGAAGGTGCTGATTAAACCTACTGTTAGTACGTTGTAAGTGCTCCTTCGCTCTAGTTTTAAAGTTACGGCCCGTTTGTCCAATATATTCAGCGTCGCAGTCACCACATGCTATAACGTAGACGCCACTCCTATTCTCGTTACATACCGGATCTTTTACGTAACTCAGTTGAGCCTTCAAAGTCTTATTTGTGCTGAATCCTACTCTGAAGTGGTATTTACTTAAGATGTGAGCAAGTTGGTCCGAGATAGACCCGAGATAAGGAATTGAGCACCACACTCCTTCTCTCGGTTCCCGATCCGCTGCTGCGCCCATCGTTTCCAATAGCAATTTCCGTTCTTTTTTAGCAATCAACCTATCTACTAATTTCTCGCTATACCCGTTATTGCTGGCTATAATTTTGATGGTACTAACTTCTTTCCCAAAAGCTGAGGTGTCTAAGGGTAGGGATAGGAGACGATGCACCATACTATTAAAAGCAGCTAGCTTATGCGCCCAAGGGTGGTTGGAGTCCGCATGAATAATGGCGTCGGTTGTGGTCGGCTTACGATAAATTTCATACCTCAACGTGTTAGCTGTTCTAATAACTGTGAGGTCAAGGTAGTTTAGACGACCATTTAACTCAACCTCGATAGTAAACTCTATGGTGCGGAAACAGTTATTTAAATAACCGAGGAAACTATGAAGCTGCACTGCCGATCCTGTCCAAATACAAAAAACATCGTCGACATATCTGACCCATTTATAAATATGTTGATGAAATGGGTTATGCGGACTATCCACAAACTCCTTGTAGAAATAATGAAGAAACGCGTTAGCTCCTAAAGCAGAAAGCGGAGCACCCATCGCCAGCCCCTCTGTGGCAGCATAAACCTTGTTGTTATAACAAAAATAATTTTGAGATAGGCAAATATCCAATAAGTGAGTAAACTCTTGAACTAAGATTTTATTTGGACAATGCTTGCTCAGGAGTCGGTTTAAGATAGCCAATGTTCTGTCCTTCGGGACGCTCGTGTAAAGATCCTTAACGTCGAACGATACTAATATTGCTTGCTGAGGTATCTGAACAGAGTCTAAAGCTTTCACGAACTCAGCTGTGTTCTTAACACTATCCACAGCTTTAAAACCTGTTATTGAATGAAACGATTTGTTCAGATACTTAGCCAATTTTTCTGTGGGAGAAGAGCAGAACGAAACAATTGGTCTAATAGGAATTTTGTCCTTATGTACTTTGGGTGTACCGTAAAACTGTGGAGCAAGAGGATTCATTACGACTAGGCTCTGAACGTTAAATTTCTCAGGAAATATGCTTATGGAATTTTTGAGAGCGTCGCGTACATTTTGCTGAAAAACACTCGTGGGATCTTTGTCTAACACTATAAAGCCATTATTATCCAGAAAATCTGAGACTTTGCTGTGGTATTTACTTTTTTCCAAAACAACTGTACAGCTACCTTTGTCGGCTTTAAGAATAACTAAGTTGTTATTCTTCTTTTTTATTTTTTTTATTTTTATTTTAACTTGTCTTTGTTTTTTATTTATTTGTTCATTCGTCTTTTATTTTTTATTTGGCTTTTGATATTTGCCTCATTCTAATGCTGACAGTTATTTTGTAATTATTGTATGTAAAATGTTTCGCTCTAATTATTGTTTAGATTTCAGTACTTAGTCTAACTTTTGTTTGTTCCTAGGCACTGATGATGGCCTTATGAAGGCTGAAAGCTGCTATGTAATCATAATAAACAAATTAGCCAGTTAACGTGGAGAGACTATTTCTATTATCCATTAAGATGACCTCCATAGACGCTCCCATATCTACATTGTATATTAAGTTATTTTTATCTTGAAATTATTCTAAATAAAGTATTATTGTTGTAGGCTGAGAATGGCAGGTAGTGCCGAAACGTTGCCTCGTAAAATCTACCTGTAGTTCGATTTTTTAACCTTAAATGGATCCACTAATTTATCACAGTGAAACTATGAAGTTTTATAAACTATGGATTCTGTAGACTAGATATTCTTTAAACAAAAAGTGGAAAATAGAAAACTAGATCATCGCAACTTTAATATGATTAATTAAAATAATATGTTTAACTTTAAAATTTGTCTTGTTAGTTGTAAATCACTCTTGACAAAAACATCATCCTGATTTAATTTTCAAAGGTATATAGAGTATCTACTCTATATTTTTTTGTTTGACGGAGGTAAAATTTATTAAAATCCATTTATCTTTTTCGAATATTGTATTTGATCAATAATGTCTAGATGTAGAGGAGTGAGAAATAGAACAGTCATTATTATTTTATTTCATTTTTAAAAAAGTGATTTGTTGGAATTTAGAACACGTTCAAAGCCATAAGATTGAAATTATTTCTGTAAATAAAAAGAACTAGAAGCTTGAGATGAATTCAGTTAAGACTTGATAAAAACTGACATGATGTACAAGAGAAGGCTGCTTGGATAATTAATTTAACAAATTCAAAGACCTTTTCCTTCAACTAGTAGCCACATCCACTGTTTAATTTTGGATAACTAGGTCAGTGCTCTTCCCACTATTCCTGGTTATCTAATGGAAGCCCTCTTTGGTTTCTCTGCCATCCAGAATGTAATGCGGAAATTCCAGAACTAAATTTTTTTCATATATCTTTACACCATATCGTCTAACTTATTACTTGTCCGATGTCTTATAATTAATTATGTAAACAAACACAAAGTTGTCAACAACAAGCCTATTAAAAGCATAAAAAATAGTTGGAGGCTATTTACCTCTGCGTTGATAAATGTAGTAAACATTTATTTAAATATTTATATTATTGCAATTAGAACAAGATGATCACTCATCATGGTAACTCAGTTAAGCTTAGAGAACTACAACCAAGCAAAACAATAATGCGCCACTTAATTTTAATCGCTACAAAAATTTTCAAAAGGCGATTTCGTAACAACCGTGGCTGTCCTTAAGGCTCTGCCGCTCTTTGAGGTTAGAAAAATCATTAAATTGAAAATTTTATTGGTTCTAAGCAAGATATCAAAACTCTGATCACATCAGGCTTCATTCCTAATTTTAATTCTGCACAATTTGAGCCCTATTTCAACTTCCTATGATAAATAGTACAGGCGCCATTTCAATACAACGATAAAACTCGTATTAAAATTGCGCCTGTACAATTGAACATAGGAAGTTGAAATAGGGCTCAAATTGAGTAGAATTAAAATTAGGAATGAAGCCTGTGATTAGATTTTTGATATCTTGCTTAGAACCAGTATAATTTTAATTTTACTGTTTTTCCTAACCTCAAAGGGTGGTAGAGCCTTAAGTCAGTTGATCTTATTCACTTCATTCTAGATCATACATTAATAATGTTATTCAAAAACTTATTGGATAATTTTGAAGTAGGATCCTGCCAGAATTAAAATATGTTATAGTTATTAAAAATAATAAATTATTACTAAACGGAACTTCAAGTTAAAGTTTGTCCTTTAAAAAAATGTAATTACCATGGCATTATATAAATGTGGCCCTACTTTGGTTGTGGCAGGGAGATTTTAAGTGGCGAGAGATTTTTCCAATGCCGCAACACTGGTTTTCTTGCAACGGTTGATAGGGGATGAGCTGAACCCTTCAGTTGAGAGTTAGCGCTAAAAATAAGCGCTAAATATTCAGATTGTTCTTCCAGTTACGTACCCTTTTAAACGTAATTGCCGTGCATGTTATTAACCCTTAATAACCTAGCGTTGCCATATGGCAACAGCAAAACCCCCTCCCTTTATTATTGTCTGGAGAGGTCCAAGTTAATATTGAACTTTTTAAATGTTAATATTATGTCAAAAGAAGGGCTAAATTGATTTTTCATCATTAGATTTATTTGTTTGGTGCAACACGTATGCGACAAGACAGGTTTAAAAAATGGGTTATTCCAAATTTGAGACACGGAAAGAATTTTAATTTTTTAAATTAATTAATTGATTAAATAATTTTATTATTGGTAATGAAACTATTAGAATAAAGAGTGATTAAAAATATAAAATTATTGCAGTTTCACAAAATTTAATTTTTCTGCCCTAAATTGAGCGTCAATTTGAAAGTTGCCATATGGCAACGCTAGGACATTAGCCTTACAGTTTTTTTTCTAAGTGGTAATTTTATTCAGTCATATTTATATACAAAGTTTTGATGTTTTTTTGCCTAATGTTCATTTTTTATTGATTATTTTCTAAATATTTCTCAATTAGTCTCTAAATCTTGTAATTATTTTTGTTGAACAAGTATAATTAATAATTAGTAACAAATATTATTGGGCTATTCTTTTAAAAATAATATGTATATAATAATATCTATATTTTTTTTATTACAATTGAATAATACATATATATTTTTAAAGGTAATAACAAAAACACATGCATAAAACAAAAAATTAAGAAATAATTACATAATTTTACAGAAAAAAACATGATACATAATACAAATAATGAAAAAAAAAAAAAAAAAAAATTGCTTTTTTGTTCTTTTAAATAAATTTAGTATTTTGTTAATATTATTTGTACTTTTTTAACCTAAAATTAATTTTACATACATTTTGTAAAAGAAATTATTAAAAAATTTACTGAGAAAAAAAACTGTAAGGCTAATGTCCTAGCGTTGCCATATGGCAACAGCCCAAATTTGGGGTAAGGAATTTATTTCAATTTTTTTAAACATTTTTTACATATTAAGGGACCTCTTAACAGACAAAATCCCCAGAAAAAACCGAACAATTCCCCAAAACAATAATTCGGGCAGTTAAGGGTTAAAATCTATTTTCAAAAACTTTATAGGTCAAGTTATAGTTCATTGTTTAGGCTTTTAAGAGTGCTAGTTAATGGTGTATTAAAATTGGGTTTTTATTTTAAACTACTGACCAAAATATTTTCTTAAAGTGTAAAATGTAACAACCGTGCACCAAAATGTGTAATTCACGAGGCTTAATTAGCATGTTTTAAATAAACTTAATTCCAGCCTAAAAATTTAAAACATTATTTCCCATCTGTCCCGCATCCTGCAGTATATCTGAAATTAGTCCGAGAACATTCCATATTTTTTCCTGAATATTTTTAATAAGTCAGAATGTTCAGTCTAAGTCCAATTTTAGATTCCAAAATAGCACTTTAAATTAGATTCACCCATAAAATAATCAATATACTTTTTTTTACACTATATTCCACATCAGGGAGTCTTACTCCTGCCTCCATTGATTGAAACAGCAGAGAAATTATATCATTATAATTAACATTTTTTTTTTCTCAGAAATGTTAATGACCTGCGGCAGCGGCAGCACTTTTTATTTTATATTTTAATATTTTTGTTATATGCCAAAGTTCGACATTCGTGTTTTGTAAATACAAGCAAACGAAATTATTATATTATACGCTAGTTCTCGTAGCCGTAGACCTTTTTCTGTCTCGTCTAGCGACTAAGTTCTAAACATAGCTTATTTTAAACAGTTTATATTTATAAAATTAAGTTACTTTTTAATTTTAAGAGAATATAATTTTAAACTGAGGCACTCAAACGAGCTTTAAAATAACCCTCAACAAAAGCTCGGTGTAACTTAAACTAGAAAAACTTTAATAGAAACTGGAAATTACCTTTAGAATCCTTATAACTAAATATTGTTTTTATCAATTAATTATTATTTAAAATGAAAATTAATCTTATAGTTTGGTGTAATATTCCAAAAACTAAATTAAATCATTGAAATTTTATTTTGTTGTTATTATTTAATATATTAAATTTGTATATAGTTTTTACAAATTTGTTTAAAATTGAACCTTTGGAATTAAAGTGCTTATTTGTCGTAAAATTTGAGTTGAATGAAATAAATCAATTGTTTTCATTATGTTATTTCTTAAACAATTCCGGTCCTTGTCTAAAATCAGTTTCTTGTTTCTACTGCTAACCCGCATGACATTTGTTGACAGATAGTTTTCATGTAGTTGAGAATTTGCAGACTATTTTCAACTACCGTGCGTACTCATGAGATGGTTCGGCACCGATCGGGGCGCGTCCACACGGGGGGTTCACATGGGGGCGTCCACACTACTAAAGTAATGGGGATGTCATGCCGACCCGAAAGTATTGTACCGAACGTGCCGACCGGCACAGGCCGATCGGCATAGTGTGGCAGTGTGGACGTGCCTTTATATACACTTAAACATTGTAATGAGTTAATGAGGCTTGTTCTTATTACATAAATGAGATAACTATACATCTATCAAACTTATGTCAATTGAAGGATATAACTTAATTACTTCTTCTTGCCACTATTTGTAATTCTAATTCCAATACCGAGCTGATCTCTGACCTTCCACGCAAACTATCTTAATTTATTTAGAAATGTTTGAACAGTCTCCTCTGAACTGCGAAATGACTGACAGAACCCTCTGCGCTCCGCTGCAACAAAAAATGTTTTCCCATGAAAATGATCTAGTGATTTTATCACCTGCCTACATCCTTCTCTCTGATATTAGTAGGTGGCGTACTTATTTTATACTCTTGTTTCTCTTTGGAAGGTAATGCAATTAAATTTACAAACCGCATTCACCGTCGATTGTTTTCGGCTCGTTCTTCATCTTAGGAAGAAGCATTTCTAGATTTACGCTGCTTCTTATTAACCATTATCCTCGACACCAAAGAAATAACTCGCCAATAAGTGTTAATCATAAGTGTATTTAATAATGTCACTAATTAAACTAATGTCAACTAATTAAAAGTAATGAAATATAGAAATACAGTGTTGTAAATGTGATAAATTAATAATGTTCAATAAAAAGTAAAGTTAAAAGGTTCTGATACTAATCGGTATATCGCCATGTTTGTTTTAAATTTTACATTAAGAGAAAATATTGTGATTCTCATTACCCCTAGAAATATACACTTATATTTATTATATACACTTATTTGCTCAGAGATAAATTTAATTTATGTAATATTATCACAGATGGTTTATAAAATTATTATTATTAATGGAATTAAGAGTTGACAAGGTCTAGCTGGGGTTGATAGAATATCGTCATGACATGTATCAATGAAGAATTGATTTTCTGAAAGTATATAACGATGAAATAAGCATTGTAAAATACATTTATGAATTATTTATTCACACAAGATTATTCAGAATCACAGAAAATGTCTGCAATTCCGTACGAAACATTTATTATTTTCAAACAGACTTATTAAAATAGTGATTTAAATTACAATAAAACAGTTTCTAGTTATAGATACAATTGAACAGTTCCTAGAATATGATAAAAATTGTGTCAAAATGTGGACTTATCTCGTAAATATTATTATATATAGTGGGAGGGAGGGGGGGGGGCATTTTTTCACGAGTAATTGTAACCTAGATTTTGTTTTATATAACATGCAACATAAAAAGAAGGAAATTATTCCGTAATGTTATTATAGATTATACACTATTAAGAATAAGAGATAATACTTAACTGGAATTAAAAATATAAGCTAATTTATCTTTATAATATCACGCTAGCAGCTATTGAAAACAAAAAATATATATTTTAGTAGCTAAAATAAACATCTATATACATTCATATTTTAAAACCAATTGCATGATTTTTTAACCACATGAATAGTTATTTTCTGAAAAAAAAACTATTTTCCAAGATATTGATGAAAATAAATATGATTTTCCTAAAAATCGAAACGAAATTTAAATAATAATCTGTTAAAATGTTTTATATGGTTTTTAGCTACATTTATATGTTGTATTGAAAACGATCTCAATACGTTTGCTGTTTTCAACTTATGTTTGTTTATATGTCCGCAATGAATTAGTATTTGAAAATATTTGAATATAGCTCTGACGTCATTAGAAAATAGCTGATTTTGACACGTAATGATTATGATGGCTGTGAAAAAAGGTTATATTTGTACTGTAGGTTTGTTCCAACCCCCCTATTTGAACCGTCCTTTGTATCGTTCCGCGGATCATTCGGGAATCGTTTAGGACAGGTTTTATACTCATGCGCTAACATTGTACTGTAATCAAATCATGTCAGGTTGGAACGGATTTAGGACTATAATTCGTACCGTATTAAAAACATTCAAGAAAACCTAACAGTTAGGAAAACTTCCTATTGACATGTGTGACAATTGACATAACTGCGCATGTCATACAAACCAGTAATTGTCAGAGGATCGTTTGGACGGTACGGACAGTTCGCAAACGAGTCCTGCGCGGGTTGTAACGGTTTGGAGGACGGTTCGAAACACTGTCACAAGTCGGGTTGGAACGGATTTTATCAATTGCGCATGCCCGTGACGATCCCGCGGACGATACTCTGCTTGGTTGGAACAAACCTGATGTGCTAGGTTATCCAGGAGAGAAATATGAAACTGCGCATGCCCTAATACGATCTCAATTCAGTAAGGTGTTTATCATAGGTTTGCTCCAACCAAGCAGTCGCAGACGGTACCTGCAGGATCGTCACGGGCATGCGCAATGGATAATAGCCGTCCCAACGCGACTTGTGATAATGTTTCGTACCGTTCTCCAAACTGTTCCAACCCGGGCAGGGATCATTTGCGAACCGTTTACTGTACGGTCCAAACGATCATCTGGCAATACCAAATACTGGTTTGTATGACATGTGGAGTTATGTCAATCGTCACACATGTCAACAGGAAGGTTCCGTAACTGTGCCTTGAATGTTTTAAATACGGTGCGAATTATTATCCTAAAGCCGTTCCAAACTGACATGATTATATTACACTACAATGTTAGCGCACGCGTATAAAACCTGTCCTAAAGGATTTCCAAATGACAAAGGACGGTAAAAATAGCTAATAACTCGATTAAAAGTAGATAGTAATGGATTTAAATTCAGTATCATTATGTACTATATGAGAAAGTTTTGTTCAAATTTGTCGAACCAATTTTTTTTGGGGGGGGGGGGGGGGGGGGTGATAATTATTTAATGGTCATAACTCATAAGAACCAATGAACCTTTTAAAGTTAATTCAGGAAATTTAATAAATTTTATTTATAATATACCTATATACTTTAATAATGACAGAATATTATCTGGAATGAAATTTAATTAGTTTTTTGAAAACTACAGATAAAGCTTATAAAAAATAAAAAATATAATTAATATTACCCACGTGTGTAAATGATGAGCATAAAAATTTGAAGCTATCATCAGAATTGCAATTACTTTTAATCACAATTTTTCTCCAATGTCACCCTGTCATGATGTCTACCTAACAAGTCAATTTATAGCTGTTCCACATTTAGTCTCAATTCTAGGATAAAATATGCATTTCACCCTCTGTTTTTGCATATAACCTAGTTAGGTTTTTTACCATTCTTCTCAGTGTTTTAAGCCTGATGAAAAAACTAAAATTTAATTGATATATCTACATTCGAATACCATTAAAAATACAAATTAATAAATTTAAAACAATAATTGGACCTATATTATTTATATATTTATTTTTAATTATAATTATTAAGTTGGACCTTTAGTATTTATTTAATTATAATTATTAACACGTTTTAGAGTTATATAAAAAAAGAAAATACTTTGAGTTTAAAGTTATTAAGCATACGACTGATACATATTTAATTTATTATAATTTAATCATATTGCCTGATCATATCAGATTGTTTTCTGTATAGACATGTATTATATATAAAAGTATACACTGTTACATATGCAAACTTACTACATTAACACTAGATACAGTTATTCATATTTTTAGTCAATATGCAGTTGCAGTTACAATAGTGTTATTTATTCAAACTTGAATAATCATTATAAATATATACATTTGGCTAAAATATAGTGACATTAGTAGCAATAAAGTTTAAGTAAACATTCCCCAGATCAAATGTCCTTGTTTTTGAAACTTTAACCAATATTTTATCTGTCTGGTTATCGACATGGTAATTTTGAATTGTAAAACACGTCTTTGTGTAGTTCAAGCCAATATTTTATTAATAAATAAACAAATCCTATCATGAAGTCAGAGTGTAAATGGTTATAAATGTATACTGACGTTATGTTCTCTGAAATATCTGTGTCAACCTTGAACCTTTACTCGAATCAAATAATTCTTTTATTTAAACCAAAATATAGATGTTACCTTTAAATGCATTTGACGTTTGACTGCTTTTGTTGTGGTTCTATAAAAAAAAGAACAATTTTTGCAAGTTACAAATATTAATTTAATAAGTTGAGTACATAATCTCAAATGAAAGAGGCTCTCTATATAGGATTTTGCCTTTTCTACTTCTTTATGATAATACTAGTAATAGTTTACCCTAGTAGTGGGAGTAGACTTATTTTAAATTTAGCTTAAAAGTGGTCCCCCCCCCCCCAGAAAGACGATAATAATATCATCTTTATTCATTTTATATATAATATATAATGTTTGTAGTCCCCTTATTATGTATAATATTATAAATATTTAGGTCCTCAGGGGTATTAAAAAAGTAAAAACTACTTCATTAAGTTTTTTAAGGTGATATTTCGTCCCTAACTTGGGACATCTTCCAACCTTTATTCGAGGTCTTGTGTTAAAAATCAAAAAGTTTAATACAAACTATTTTTCGTTAATTTATTAAAATTTTTAATATAAGAGTCAAGGGTTGTTGCCTAGTTGGCAACTAGTCACAGACTCTAGAGAGTCTGTGACTAGTTAACACAAGACCTCGAATAAAGGTTGGAAGATGTCCCAAGTTAGGGACGAAATATCACCTTAAAAAACTTAATGAAGTAGTTTTTACTTTTTTAATACCCCTGAGGACCTAAATATTTATAATATCATCTTTATTCTTTAAATCTCTAAAATATACGCAGTATTAAAATATTCACAAACAGAGTAATATTTTATTATTTGTGATACACGTGTAAATATTATAATGAAAAATTGTTTTCCCAAATTTGTAAATAGTGTTTTTATGTTTAAGTACAAATATATCTGGACTGTGTTTTTCACCAATGTGTGAGAACGACTAATCATGAAATAGGTATAGTTCAATAACCAAACAACGTCTTCACACAGAAAATTGTAATTGAAATAATTGACCGGTTTCAGCTGTTCTAAAACACACTTCTTCAGATAACTACAAAGTGACAGACTTAAACCCGAGATATTAAGTAAGGTAACATTAGATTGCAAAACAACAATTAAAACTGTAATTAAATTAACAATAAGTAAAAAAGATAAAAAAAAAAAAAAATGAATGGAATGCAAAATACCTATAGAGATTTAGACAAAAAGGAGGGAAGGATTATTACCTCCTAAAAAGGTACCAAACACATACCCTGTGAACTAAAGACTAAAAAAGAAAACTTAAAAAATCTCAAAAGTCAATCTAGTAACCTCTAGGTAATTTGTATTAAATTCATTTCAGTTTTTTATTTGTTTACCTTTTTTACTTATTGTTAATTTAATTACGGTTTTAATTATTGTTTTAGAATCTAACGTTACCTTACTTTATATCTTAAGTTTTAGTCTGCTACTTTGTTTGTAGATTATCTGAAGAAGGCTTAGAGCATCTGATCTTAGGAGAAGGTTTAGAACATCTAAAACCTGCCAATGTTTCAATCACAATTATTTGTGTGAAGACGTACTGTTTGGTTATTGAACTACGCCTGTTTCATGAAAAGTATACCTAGTTGTATTTTGTTCACTTATTAGTATAAGGTTTGTTCCAACCCCCCTGTTTGTACCGTCCTTTGTATCGTCCCGCGGATAGTTCAGGAATCGTTTAGGACAGGTTTTATACGCATGCGCTAATATTGTACTGTAGTAAAATCATGTCAGGTTGGAACGGTTTTAGGACTATAATTCGCACTGTATTAAAAATATCCAAGGAAACCTAACAGTTAGGGAACCTTCCTGGTGATATTTGTGACTATTGACATAACTGCGCATGTCATACAAACCAGTACATGGTATTGTCAGAGGATCGTTGGGACCGTACAGTGAACGGTTCGCAAACGATCCCTGCCCGGTTGAAACAGTTTTGTGGACGATACGAAACACCGTCATAAATCGGCTTGGTACGGCTTTTATCTATTGCGCAGGCCCGTGATGATCCTGCGGACGGTACAATGGTTGGTTGGAACAAACCTATAATTAAGTGGGGAAATTATGTATTTATTGATACATTTTTTTTTTTTTAAATATCTAATCCCAATATTTGGTTCCTTATTCTTTAGTTTTAAGTGTAAAATATACTGCTCTGTAAACAAATATTTACAAAAAAATTGTCAAACTAAAATAAAAACAAAACAATAAAACATCAGCAGTTTCGCTTAAATGTTTTTAAGAGGATTCAATTTTTCGAGAAAATGGTTTCTGCAAATCAGCAAAATTTCAAGAGATATTTACAAGATTTTTGTTATAAGTTTAAATTTTATAAATTTAAAATATCAAGCGGAGCATTGAAGTTGGGAATTATTTATTTTATCTCTAAAGGCTTCAGAGTTTATTTTATGAATTTCAATATATTATTGATTGAAGCATAAACCAATCGCATTAAGCTTAGTTACATTTTATTTGTAGATGATACTTAATAGATAAGCTTTGAACTGTAAAAGGTTATCACATATATTTTTGCTTCCGAGCTTACCGAAGGATTATAATAATTTTGAAGAAGGAAATTTATTTATATCTTCGAATTCTAGTTCCTAGATAGAAATCCGTTTTTGACATCAGGAAACATTTTTCGTCTCGTGGATCTGTCAGTCTGTCAGTCGTTCAACATGTTTGCTAACCATCATGTTATATTAAAAACTATTTAACCGATGTTGATGAAATTTTGACAGTTTGTTAAACGTAGCCCACAGATAGTTCTATATTAATTGCAACCGTCTGCGCTCAGTTAATATTGAATAAAAATAAATGCTGCCCCACTGTGAATTTAAAAGTCAAAATAACCACAGAGGGATCGTATTATTGTACACTCATGTATTCGTCCGACGGTCCAACAATAAGACGCCAGGATGTGCTGCACCAACTGGCAGACTATTTTTAAAATAAAGGTTGTTATTAAAAATGCTGCTTTATATTTAAGATACATGACACAATTTATTCACCTTCATAGTATCTTATTCTATAAATGCTATAGGCTTTAATTTTACCATCAACTATTTATTTATGTTGTTCTATGGTCAAATTTATGTAGGCCAAGTATTTTTTTATTTTAATGTATGATCGATTTCTTTAAAATATTGCTCCAAGGTTTATCCACCTGAAGTCAAAAAGGCAGTGACTTTACCCAGATATATGATCGACCTATACCCTATGCATATTCCTTATCAAGAAAACAAATGATTGGTTGAGAACCGAATACAGAACTATAGTAATAATAATAATATTCTTTATTCCACCACAAAAAATAAATAAATACAATCAAGATAATACAAGAAAAACTATAATAACAACCATTCAATGAAGTACACAATAACTCTTTTACTCACACAATACTCATTCTGTATCAATCGCTGCTCCTAAAATAATGATGATAGAGCTGAATAGAGGCACCGTTGGAAAGATTAGAACATTTTAGTTTAGAAAAAGTCTATTTTAAATGCCTTAAAGGGGCAAACATATGCCTAAATTTCATTTTATTGTTAATTTTATTAAAAAATTTTAAATTTATTTTTGTTTCAGCCGGTAATTATGCCAAAATGGCATGTGCTGCAGTGTGCCAAATTTCAGCTAAACTTCTTCATTTATTCCCCTTCAATTTGAGTACCCTAACACACTCAGTTAATATGTAATTTTTTTGAGTTATGATTGAGTTTTTGTAATAAAACCGACCGTCAAATAGCGTACAGACCGCCTTACGCGTTACTGCGAGGAATGTCTTAATTGTTATTATTACCCTTATTAGTGAGATAATATGGACAACAAATTAAAAGCAATTATGACAATGTTTATGTCTCTTCTTTAGGCCCAAATTTAATAATAGATTTATTTTTTCCTATAACACTTCCAAAGGATATAAACGGTTTACCGACTAATTTATCCTGTCTAAGAAATATTAATCAGGTTGACCCCAAGAAACCAAACTACCTCCTTCGACTTCATATTGGTATACTATCATTTCGTTATCTATGAAAACTTATTTAATTTTCGTTGAAATTTAGTAAGAATTTATAATTTTTGCAACACAAAATCCTAACTAATAATAAAACCAGTTTTTTTTTGTTTTTTGTTTTCAAAAGATACTTGTTACTTTTTACTTTAAAAGACAAAGAAACTAGTTTTTTTCCTACTATATTTTATTCTCTCTCTGTCTATTAATTCTGTTCTTCCTATTTACATAAACCTGGTTGTAAAAGGGGTTCATTCTATAAAAGATGTTTTAGATCCTCTTTTATGTATTCCGGTTTTCCCTTGCTTAGAAAATAAATTTGTTAGGAAGTTTACTTTTTCTCGGAAAATTCTAGTTTTGTGTTATTTATTTAAAGGGACTGAAGAAAGTTCATCGAACTTGAGATCATAGCTTTATTTACTTTACATCTTTGACCTGTGAATGCTTTCATATCCTTATCCTTAAATAATCTAACATTATCTGGTTTTTTTTTTTTTTTTTTAAGAGACTTTCTTCCATTGAAGACTACACATCTTTTCAAATATTCCCAAGGGTGTCCTGGATTTTAAATTACTTTCGACGAAGGAGTTACTACTACATTTTAGATGATTATGACAAGCTGAAGTCGTTCTGAAAAAAGAACATTTTTTTTTGTCACTGATTTCAAAAATTCCAAGACAAATCCGTTTCAGACGTCAGGGAACATTTTTGGTTTTGCGTCTGTCTGTCGGTCTAACGCTCAATTTTTGCTAACCATCATATCTTAAAAACTACTCGTGCGATTTTATTGTAAATTGGATGGTAGGTTACAATTTACCCCTGTGGTCCCATTTAAGTTTAAACCTTCTGCGTCCATTTGCTTCTCTTCCACATTCGTACAAACATAATTTATTTTCACCTATATCTTCAAAAGCACTTATCTGATTTTTATGAAATTTAGCTGGTTTGTCGAAAGTTGCCCGCAGATAGCCCCAGATTAATTGCAACCGTCTGCGATATTTAAATTTTTCTAAATCGATACTTTAATTCTCGTGCTAATCAAAACTATTTTGACAGATTTAAACAACAGAGGGAAATTAAATAAATTTGACAATAGTATGTAGTAAAAGCATAAAATCATTGAAGTATACAAAATAGGATGCGAGGAAGCTATGTGCCACAATTGGCTGAATATTTTTTTGGTAGCTTTAAAAAATAAAAAAATAAAAAAATAAAATAAATGTTAAATATATGTTTTTCAGTATATTTCCACGATAATTTTTGTTCCTAAACAGTGGTTTTGTTACTCTTCCTCTTTAAAATTTGGCCTTTTAAGGGTTACTTGGTTTTCTTTAATTAATTAAATAAAAATTATATACTCTCTCTTTTAAAAAAGCTATATTTCGCCCTACCCCTTCAGGCATTTTTAGGCTTGTAACTATCCCTTTCACATGCGTTTAATTATAAAAACCATTTAATCGCATTAATTTCAAGTCCACTACTGTGGAATATCGGGAAAATTTAACTGAGTATCGGAGGTAAAGGGCACTATGAGCCAAATTGTAAATTTTTCGGGAAAGCTATTTTAATGATTTTTTTAATGATGTATGGCGCAAGGCCACACTGATAAGACTAGTAGCTCTCTCACTCTACTAAGTGGAGTGGATATAGGGCACCATCTGGACATAGTAACTTATTCTTAATTCTCTGGAGGTAAACAGCTACATGTCCAAGTAGTACTCTTTACCTCCCCAGCATGTTGGTTCATAGTGCCTTTTCCAACTGACTAAATCCGTGAGTTTTAGTTTTAGCACATAGTGCCTTGTATCTCTAAAAAAGGGGGAAAATATGAACAGGAAACTGTTAAAACCTTAATTTCGCAAAAAATGGAGATAGTGCCCTTTACCTCCCATACACAGAAAATAAATGCGTGAATATATATATATACATATGTATATATATATGTACATATATTATACACATTCACATGAAACCTCCCTGTTTAAATGCCAGGGAGAGAGAAAGAAACAGCAAGTGTTTGGATTAGAGGTGGTTAGAGGTGGTTAGAGGTGGTTAGAGGTGGTATTAAATAGTTTTATAATATAATTTTTATAAAGAGTTATATACTCCTGGTGGTGTCATGTTTACCGAGGGTGAAATATTTATTATACGACCCCACGTACCATAAAATTGATTTAAAATTTGTACGTATACTTAGCCTGAATTCTTTCCTGATAAAGGATGTGACAATATGTGGGTCACCCGTTTACTTACAGGCCATTAAGCTGGATTAAAAGTCTGGGCCGATAGTAAGAAGAATGGAATTTTTTAACTCTTAAAATGGTTTTCAGTGAATTCTCTCTCTAACACCCGTACTAAATAGTTTAATTATTGACATTATCTGTATTGGAATTAGGGTCAGTATAAAAAATTTGATTAAAAAAACTGTAAGGATTAAAGGATTCTAGAAGACATATATTACTTTCAAAACTCCTATAATTTAATTATTGAATATCTCTGAAGCTTAAGTCTGATTAACCGAAACTTGTTTTTAATTTTTGTATTTCTCTGAATAGAGTTGGATATTGAATTAAATCATAAGTAAAGTCAAATACAACTGAATCTGAAATACAAGTACAGTAAAGAAAATTTTCTACTATAAAAAATATGAAGTTGAAAACTTCTAGTTGATAGGATCTGATCCTGTAATACCCTAAAATTGTATTAATTGAGAGGTTTAACCGGTCCTAAAATACTCATACAAATGTTTTTCATAAGGTTAAAGTTTTCATAGGTTTCCACTTTCCTCTATCTTTGTGCGTTCTTGTATTTCTTTTTATTTCGGAACGTTTTAAAATCATACATTATTTATTTAAAATGAGACTTTTTTTAAAAAAAATGTAATCCTTTTTACCAATTTTAAAGGATATATCTTTGTCCCATTGTGATATCTGTTATACTGCATCTACACATTCTCGCTCGTGACTCGCCAGCTCTCCCGCGGCATTCGTCCATTCGCCCATTCGCCCACAACGCGAAACGACCTTTTACGCTTTACACATTTGCTAAGTGTTCGCCGCGACACAGCGCCAGCCCCACGAGCGACGAGAGTGAACTGATTAAACATTCGGCACGGCCCTCGCCTCGCCATTTTAGCGAATGTGTAAATGTAGATGCGGCATTAGACGATCCATATTTATTGTATCTTTAGGTGAAGCGTAAATATAAAATCAATAGAAGAAAGTAAATAAATGTAATATTATAAGAGAAGAAGCAAATTGTTTTCTATACCAGGGAAAGCGTCATATCCTCGAACGACTCAACCGTAAGCTGTTTTCTGATTAATAGAGTTATACTAATCTTTTTTTCAGTATAAACTGATAAAAAAAAAATTTGGATAATTATTTAATCTTTTGTCTCTTTTGATAAGCTTTTTATGTAATAAAGAAGCTTAGGAAATGGCTTTTACTGTAATATTGTTTAGTTAGGTTAAAGAATGTGGGGAATAGAGCTATTCTAAGCTGGCAGGGAGCCCAAGCAAATGTATCTTGACGAGCCAGTAAGTCAGCGTGCTAGTGTGAGTTTGTTTAGTGCTCTGCGTCCCGCTGTATGTCTAATACCCTTTTGATATATCTCTATTTCCAACACAGAGACACTGTGAAATAACATACATATTTAATACAGCGTCAGACACACATTGACTCGCTCCTAATCTCCGTACCTCTACGAAAGCAAGAATGGAATAGTAAGAGAATTTCTATATGACTCCAGTGATGATGGAGCTACCTCGGTAGTTCGTCAGATCTCCGCTACTTGTCTTATTTAGATGCGACAGAGTAGCGTGCTTTCCTCCCGCTCCTTCTCACGCCCCCTTATAATATTTCTCAGAGGCCTCTTGATACTCCTGTTCCAAAACATTGCAATAAATTTCTGTTGTATAGGAGATGGTCTCTTAATCTTTGCTCTCCTGAAGTATTATTAGATAGGGAGGCGGCCGCTGGGCGCCAATACTCTTAACTGAGCATTCTTTGACAACACTTTTGCCTTTATACGTTTCCTATATCTTGTGAGAGACTTCTTAGCGTTTTTATCTACTCGGTATCATACGATATTTTGCATTTTAATATAAGCATTTTTTCTTTTTAATTTATTCATAGGATAGTTTATCACCGACCAAGAATCTTAACTTTTTCCCTAAGGCTTAACTTTCTAAGGTATATGACTTGCTTCAATATTTATATTAAAGCAAGTCATTTTTCAAGCTTCTACTATGAACCTTAGAAAGGAGGTAGACGCTATCTAGCTTCTATCATTCGGTAGTTCACTAAGCACGGCAGCGGTATTATATTTTGCCACTAAGTGTTCTACTTAATAAACATGTTACTTTGTTTAGGTATGTAAACTATAAAAGTATAATAATAATTAAGAACCCAATCGTAACGCATTTGAGACAGGAGAAATCAAGAGATGTATAACAAGCCCCTCAAAAAATTATTTTATAAATAGACTACCACAGATACTTTTTTCTATTTCACTATGATAATTGATTCTACAATAATATGACTTTTAAAAAAAATATACTTTTTGGAAAGAAGTACCTTATGACACGGTACAGCGTCTGGAGCCCGGGAGTGAATCCGAAAGAAACGACCGTTTACGAAATCGACAGTCACAAAATCGACCGATTACGATAACTTGAGTAAAAGTTGACCGGCTTAGTTGAAATTTGGAACACATGTCCAATTTAAAAATGCCAAGGATAAGTTTGTTGGACAATGTTATCCGCTCAAGCATTCGCGCGCAGCGCTCGCGTAAACGTGAACTGTAAAATTGGAATTTTAGGACGGGAAAAAATTCTAACTGCATCTATTTAATGAGACAAACAACTTTTTTTAGTAAAACCAACTAAATCGCTAAAACTAATAAAGAGGACCTAAACGTTTAAAATAGAGAAAACAACGTACCGATATCTTACGTTCTAACGTAACGATTTTAATAAAACTTCAATAAGAAAATAAACTAGGCATGTAAAATTGAACCTGATACAAGCAGAAGTTTTTGCGTAGTTAAGTGATATGTTTTATAATATTTTGAATGGGCGTGAGGGTTAGGGAATAGTCCTGTTGCCTCACTACTTGGCTCTTTACTACAATCATCCCCTTTAACTATCAACTCATTACGATTAACTATTTTCTCCATATGCGATACATATTTATTGCAAGACACGCTCCAATGAAAAAAAAAATTGTTTCTTTTAATTTTCCCAAATTCCGCAAAGTACAAATTGATAGTTAATTTTAATTTTTTCTCATTTCTAACTAACTAACTTCTAAGTAGTTAGGAACGTAAACTTAGCAGTGTGATTTTATAATTTATATTTAATGAAAAAAGCGTAAGAAATTTCGTATTTTCGTGTCCCACAACACAACTCGTATTTTTTTTTTTTTAATTTTAAGAGCCCCTCTCCTAAGAAGTTGTCAATGACTTCAAGGGATAAACGTTGAGTTCCTCTAAAAAAATTAGTAAAATTAAAACAAAAAATAAAAAAAATAAGACAAATGAAGTTAAATTAAATTTTATTATCTCTTAAAAAAAGCAACACGCAACTATCATTATATTATTATTATAATTTATTGTTTAAGTTTTAGCCTAAACCTCATTAAAATTTCAAGTTGCATTCAACTAGCTCTCCAAATTAGTCCTTAGCTTTCTAAAAATACGTTTTTAGGATTTTCAATTTTAGAGCATCTAATCTAGACCCATGGCAATCAAGTGCCTTTGTTATTTAAATTGTTATTGAACGAGTAAGTAAAAAATATTATGGGGAATCCGATGATAGTTCAGTCTCGTTTTATTTATAAGTATTAAAGATAATATACATATCTTAAATATAAATAGATTCATAGCAGAGTAAAACTGTAGTGAATACATATTTTTTATTTTATTTTTTTATACAACACACATCAAGATATTATTTAGTATGTTAGTAGTTCATACTATTTAGTATAGCAATTTAAAAATATCCAGCAAAAATAGTTTACATAATTTGTTCAAGATTATGTTTGGCATCTGTTCGGATAAAAACAATCCGGCTCGATATAAAAACACACTCAACACACTGTCCGTGGGTGAAGTGTACACTAAGATGCCTTCAGATGGTTCTTAAAGAGGTGAGTCGGGAGGGAGTCACTTAGCACGAACTATTCACAGCTCTATAAGGGGTAACATTCTATTCGGTAGCTTACTGTGCAAGGCAGCGGTGACACATTCTCGCTTTAACTACATTCCCTTAGTTTACAGCTAACTAAAATAGATTCTTTCCCAGTTATTTTAATTTAAACTCAAAACATTCTAAAAATCCAGACAAATATCTCATTTAAAATTTTCTTGTATAGATGGGGGATAATCTAAATGAAGATATTATAATGATAGACGTAATGAAATTATACTAACACTGTAATAATTGCCCACTTGACTTGCTTGTCTATGCTTTCATTCAAACTGTGGGTACACTATAAATCATCAGTTCATATTTATCCGTAGGTAATGCATGTTATTGGAGAATGTGGATACTTTGTGTATTTTTTATGCTATCCAAATGTAAATTAAGTAAAAGTGAAGACAGAGTAAAAGCTTTAGTTTTGAAATAAACATAATTGTTTCCCTTCTTATAAGCATCACTTTGAGACTGTAATCATCTTCATCAATAAAAGAGACTGTTCTATAATGATGATTCTGGTCTATTCTTCTATGAAGATTGATTCTTGATCTTGATTCTTGAATCAAGATGTGTTATTAACAGATTTTAAGGATAAGTTAACACATTATTTAATTTAATATTCTTTGATGGCTAGTAAAAAAACAAAACAATTTCGCTGCCCTCTCTGCAGTGACCAACTAACAGAGGACCTGAATCATTTTCTAACAGAGCAGAGCATATTTTAAGGAATTTTTACTGGGCGACACACTAGGAATTGCGAGGGGGGGGGCGGGGTGGAATTCCCTGAGCATTGAAGGGGGGGGGGGGTCCGGGGGCCCTCCCCCGGAAAATTTTGGAAAATTTAAAGTTTAAAAACGCAACTTTAAGCTATTTTTACACTAAATACAGGTTTTTAAAATGTAACTTAACTAACTGAAGTGCTGTTGTAATAAAAAATATTTTTATCTGCAGTAGGGAATTAAAGAGTCTGAGTCTAATTCCCTCGGCTTCGCCTCGGGATTTAGGGGCCATGGTTCCTTCGGATTCGCCTCAAGAACCAACTTTTTCGCTCAGGGAATAATGGCTTACTTTACTCCCTAGGTGCATAAATAACTATTATAAAGAGTTAGAAATTACAACTTATGACATTCTTCGAGATCAAAACAAAAAATTTAAACAAATTGTTTTAGAGATGAATGAAAAACAATTACTTATTATGATTTAAAGAAAACAGTTTTTTTATTGTAAAAAACCGTTGCTTGTACCAGGTTTGAAATTTAGCTGTACTAGGTTCTATTAAATAAATACAGTATAGCATTTTAAATTAAATCCCGCTATTACTGCTGTCAGCTGACTTAGCCCGCTTCTGCATATAATTCCGTTCTTGGAAGTCATCTACTTGCAGTCCTAGCCTTACTCCAGCTGGGCTCTGGGCTCAGTAATTGAGTGATAACATATCACTTTACTGTCACGGATTTCTAATCAGTAGTGGGTCATTTTCAAAAAAGTGACACTTTCACTGTTAGGGGGTTGAAAAATTTTATTATTTGCACTCCTTATAATTAAAAAATCTACAACCCTACAAACACTTTTCTACAGTTGAAATTCGTCATTTCGGTGTGGTCAGATTCTTGAATATCCTTTTTAGTGAGGAGAAATCTAAATATATATATTCTAAAAAGGTCACGATAGTTACGTCCCAGCCCCTTGTAACCTTAGTTACCATGCTCAAAAAATATTTTTCTTTGACTTTCTATCTATGAGTCTAGATAGGAAATATAATGTAGTTTGTGATACTAAACATAATTTCTTTCTAATTTCGGTGTAACTTGTCGAGAATTTAATAAAAAGGCTTGTCCCAGCAATCGGTCACGATAGTTACGTCATAATAGTTACCAACAATTTAACTGCACTGTTTGACTGAAGGGTGGGATTTCAGTGCTTTGCAGTTAACAGAATCATTCCTTTATAACCTAAAGTTCGTCTTCGCGTCTTCTAAAGTAAGCCTAGGTCACACAACAATTCTCTTCTAAATCATGGGGCGTATGTTTATTTAAAGTCACAATAGTTACCATTAATTTTGTACTTAAAAAATAATTAATATAAAAAAATTGGTAAGGCGTGAAGTCTCACGTAAAAAGGGTTTCATTGATATCGTGAACATGAAATGGGGGGGGGGGGGGGGGGGACGCAATTTTTTATTTTATTTTGACAAATTGGCATGAAAAATTAAACATATTCCCCAAGTGGATTCCCAGTTTATCAGATCAACTTGCTATTCTTATTTTTTCTTTGGCCCAGCAGACCTCACATTTTTTCATATTTTTTTATATTTTTAGTAATAGCAGAAATATAGTTTTGGGGGGGGGGGGGACAAGCAAAATTTTGATGTTTTTTGGCAAAATGGCGCGGAAAATTAAACACTATCCACAAGTGTTATATATTTTTGTAATCTACTCTTCAATACCTTTCATTTGATACCCCACTCAAAATTAAAAAAAAAAAATCCGCGTGACGTGAATTATCCGCCATTTTGAATTTGTACAGCTGATAATTTTAAGTTCACTATATTTTTCCTATTTTATCATACCCAACTCTAGAGGATCACGACATTTGTCACGATAGTTACCCAGGAACAAGATAGATGTCACATGTCACATTAGTTACCGAGCGCACTAGGTGTCACGATAGTTACTAAAAAAATTAAATTAAAATAAGTTATTTATTTATTTATTTTTTAAAAAAAACATCGTCCTCTTCAGAGGGTTTGTGTACAATAGGAAATGAAATCTAATCAGCTAACAAAAAAATTGTATGGCCAGGAACTTTAATTAAAGGAACTTGAACGGTAACTATCGTGACAAATTTATAATTAATTAATTTTTTCACAAATTAAAACCAATGTAAGAAATGTTCTCAGTAGACAATAATATTAGTTTGAGCCTGTGTGACGATTTCCAGGTGGTAAATATCATTTTGCAAGTCGGTAAGGTGAAGAAAATTCCGGTAACTATTGTGACTAAAAAACTTGACTTTTCTTGTTTAAAAATTGATAAAAAATAGTAAAACTTAAAAATCCCGCGACGCACGTACATATTCTTATTGTATAGATGTTCAGCATCAAAATAAAGCACTAGCTATATCAAAAACTGAAAAATAAATTTGGGGCATAAAGGTTTGCTCAGAATTGTCAGTGTCACTTTTTTTGAAAATGAACCTAGTAACAACAATAATTTTGAATGATTGTAAATTTTTGATTTATGGCATAAAAAACTGCCGGCACTACCTCTAGTCACTGGGCGACAAAACCTTAGCACTGGGCGACACTAGTGTCGCCCAGTTAATATGTTAAAATATGCTCTGTAACAGAGTGCAGATCATTAAACCAGTTGAGGATGGTACATTTTGATAAACCGTGTTTAACTTCGGATTTGACGCTAAAGTTTCTCAACAGCGAGGATTGGAAAGCCTTATAGCAAGGTACCTTGGAGCTGCTTGAGCGGAACAAAATGACTACAACTACAATATAATAAATATAACTTTTGATCGTGGTTTAATTATTGTTATTATTATTATTATTATTATTATTATTATTATTATTATTATTATTATTATATTATTTATTATTTCCTCTTATTTATTCGTTTACGTCTTTGTTTCAGTTATGTTGTTACGAGTATTACTTGTTATTATGAATGAGGTATAAATTAGAAGAACAGTTCGTTATAATTTTAATACATCTAAACTCAATTAATATCACGCTATATATAATTTCCTTTATTATCATTTATATTCTAGAAAACACTTTCTCCTTAAAAATTGTAATCTAAATAGTAGTTTTGTTTTTGTTGTTATTACTTTTCCTGACTACCTATGGTAGGAAAAGTATTGTATTTACCAAAAAATTTGTTTTCGAGATTGCAACGGAATTATCAGTTTTGGGTGTTTTTAAGACCTCCTGAGTGGTTTTCAGCATGACGTCTGTATGTATGTATGAATGTGTGTGTGTGTGTGTATGTTATCATCGAAGCGCCCAAGGTATTTAACCTAGAGAGTTGAATCTTGGCAGAAATATCAGTCCTTACCTGTAGTGGTGCCGCCCGGAAAAATCAACTTTTTTCGCCATCTTGAACCAGTTTGCTGAGTTAGCAAAAATTTAAAGAAATCGTACAATATCGAAAAGTGGACCGATCGAGTTGAAATTTGGCACCAATGTACCTCTCTGTATGAAAAACAAGCCCACCAAATTTCATTTTGATATTGGTCGCCATTTTGAAGTTATCAATTTTTGAATTTTGTAACTTTGACGGTTAATAATACCGAAAGTATAACACGTTTTTGACATATAGCATATCGTTGGAACCGGAAAAAATTAAGGAAAATATATAAAAAAACCCGATGAAATTCCATTAATTAGTTTAAAAGTTATAATTATTTATTAGTGCGATAATTTTGATGACGTCAAAGTTTGTTTACATTCCTGTCAAAATACCGCCAAAATTCAAATAATTTAATAAATGAAATAAAATAAATAAAAATAAGAAATTTAAAGATAAAAAGAACTTTTTATATACTACGTTTTTAAAATTTCTGTTAAATCGTATGTAATGTTGATGATATAATTGTTATTGTTATTGTTATATAATATATAATGTTAGTGAAAAAAAAAATAGTTCCAAATTTATTTACTTCACATAAATAGCAACCATCTAGAGAGCTGATCTTAAACCTATAAAAGGACAAATCTTTGTACAACGGATCTCCCCAACACCAAATCTAAACCGTACCATCGATATATTTGAAATAATATAATCGATATATTTCCTGTTTTGCTTTCATTCAATGTTTATCTCTTATTTATAAAAATCACAAATTTGAAACCCGTCAAAATAAAGATTGTAAATATGGGACATGGCAAAACAAATAAAATAACTTGCGGATTTTTTCCGAACTAACCTTCCATACAGCAAAATTTGCTGAAAACCAATTAAATTCTATGTTATGGCGATGGCTAAAAGTATTAAAATAATGCATTGTCATCATGTTCTGAGCTATGCTAAAAGTTTCAAATGTCTAGCTATTCGGGAAGTTAGTTAGAAATCGATTGCCAGATTTGTACCGGACAAACAAACAAACAAACTAACAAACGAACAAGAAAGCACGCTAATAAAAACGTAGTAATAATGTATAAACATTATTTAAAGAGGCCACTTAGGGGCCTCCTAAGTGAGGAAAAGTTCCGAGGTACCCCATACCCGATTTTTTATTGTTAAAATTATTATGCTCTATGCGTTGTGTTTAATTTATTATTTAAATATTTATAAAAAAAGAGAACAATTTTCAAAAAGGAACTCTGCCTGACGGTCATGTTTCGTAGGATATATTATGTTTTTGTTTTGTTCTTTTACTAAATACACGAATTATATTATTATTAAAAAAAAAAATAAAATGTAAAATCCTGATTCTCCAAAAATGCAAGCATACTTTTAAACACATTTCATCAATGACTTAAAAAACCACATCTTTATGGTCACTAGCATAGGATAAATAGAGGAGAAAAATTATTATAATCAGGATTAAATGTAATGAGAGGCAACAGAAAGTCTGCTGCCTGATGTATTCATTTTATTATTCGAATTTTATGTATTTAATTTGAATTTTGATTGTAGCCCTTTTCTCAAACGACAATGCTCATATTAAGGCCAAAATATTTAAATAAATGTATTACTCATAACAAAAATATGCTTACTATTAATAATTAGTTATACATCTTGTAAACTTGAGTTATAGTTATAAATAATAAGAAATCATTTTAAAAAAATACAGACCGGTTTGATTTCACAATCATTTCAATTTATTGATGAATTTGTTTGGAGTTACTATAGTCCTTTACTGCTCTTTGTTTTCTTTATTTTCCCTTTTTATTTAGTTATATAATTATAACTATATAACAATACCGAACAAAAGACTTTTATAAGAATAATTAGATTTTACTACGAGTTTTTAACATGAAAGCAAGTGATTCTTTGTTGTTTATTTTTGTCGCTACTGAAGCTCCTCTTTGAATTTAACAATTTTTTATTATATATATTTCATTTTAAAGGGTTCTTATTTAGAATTATTTATATCTTCAGTTAAACAAAAATAATGAAATAGTTACTTCCTTGAGTTTTCCTGAAAGCGGGCAAACAGATGCGCATTATTGAGATGAAAACTTGATTAAGGAATAAAACGGAGGAAAGCCTTCAAGTAACTGTTTGTATCGACTTGTTGAAAATTTTCCTCTTATTTTTCGATCAGGAAGGGGAAAGGTAGAAACCCAGCGGAAAGTTACCGTGGTAAAGAAACACCCTCCCCCTTAGTAAATACCTAAAGCAAGAGACTCCTGAGTACATAGGATGGTTATATCCACTTCTTGTTTACGTTCCACTACTCATTCCTTTCCGATAATCTTCCGTTAAAAACAACTAAATCATCTGAGTTAAGTACTTTGGAAAATTTTCGTTTCCTTCTATATAAATGCTTGGTATGGCATTTTTCTTGATATTTTTAAAGGTTTTTACTATAACCGTAAACCTTTAAAACGATGTATCATTAATGTAATAATAATAATCTATTTATTTGCATAAAATATAACAATTTTTTACAAAGGAGTCAAATCGTTTTAAGTTGTTTTAAATATACTGTGTGTCGACATGTTTTATAGAAAGTAAAGAATTAAGAGAAAAATACATAAAATTTACTATTTAAGTAGTACACATAATTGAAAAAAACAAAAAAAAAACTAAATATTAAATCTCTTTATACGATTACTGATTGTTAATTCTTCTCTTTAAAAATTAGGCTCTTAATAAGATTGATGATAATTATTTCTTCTCTTTAATGATTGAACAGAAAATAAGTATACTTTTTGTAATATGACACTGTTGAGCTGATACAATGAGTCGTGTAGAGAGATTCTGAGTCACTAGAGAAGGACCGAGGAACTTTGAACGGAGATCTCGCGTATTAGCACAATTTATACACAATAAAATGATCTAGATTGTCAGAGCCATCATTGCAAAGTGGGCAATTTTCAAAACTATTGAGAGTGTATGTTGTTTTATTACAGTATAATTTTATTAAATTATAGTTGGCAAGCCGAATCTGGGTAGCCAGTCTTAATTTATCAATGCTACACCGACTTTGCAAATACAGATCTCCCTCTGAACAAAACATCGAGATATTCCAGAAGATAGGTGAATAACTTGAGTTCACAGTTCTCTCTATAATATCAAGGCTAAATAAATTATTGTAAAGTAAGCAGCAAACTTCTTATATTGGATTTGAACGAGTCAACATCATTATTTAGTAACACTGAGCTACAAATGGTTGCTAGAAAAATTTTGAATTAAAAGACGCAGTTTAAATCCGCAATATTATTTTGCTTAGAATCGGCTTATAATAAAGCTGTCAAACAGTTGCGAGGAAGACGATATGGACCCATGGATATTAGTATCATTAATATAAATTAGCAAAAATAACCATTTTTGTGGTGTGGCTAAATATTTTTTTTTTTGTTTTTAGCAAGTAATAAAATTTCACAAACTTGTCATTATACAATATTTTTTAGAGACCTAAGACAAAATTTTGAGTATAGCACACACTAAACCCAATTAAATTTAATCGGATCAGATTTTTACTACTTTCAAGAAGAAAATCACACTTAATAACCGAACACTAGAATTAGGTTCCTCTGAATAAGCCCTATTCAACTTAGTTCACTCATTTATTATTTCCGCTGATAAAGCTTTCGTTAATATCAAATATTGTTTGTATAATTTTAATACTCAAAATTGTCAAAACGTATATTTTCGTTTCATCCATTTTGTTCTAGTCCATCTCTCCCTCTTTCCATTCTATTTATAAATTTCAATTTTTTTTTATTGCACAAAAAGTCTTAAATTTAATTTTTTTTTTTTTTTTATTAAAAATATCAACAAATTACTATTTTTATTTTCAAATTTGATTTTTTGAAGTTTTTTTTAGATGCTCATAAACTTAAATAATTTTCACATCTGACTCGTAGAAAAAAAGTGAAATATATTTGAAGCTAAGAAAAAAAACAACTGAAAGAAAATAAAGTTCGCATATTCTTTTAGTTTTCCGGTTTTATACTTTCAAAAGAATATCAATTTGATAGGGATTTACGCCATCGCAGAATCTTTTTAGATTTTATATTTACATGTTTGTGAATTTTATACGAAGTAAACAAATGGAAAAGTATTTTGAGTGCCGTAAAATAAGATGATATTTTAAAAAGAATTTAAAAAAACAAAAAAAAACAAAAACAAATATGTTGTTATTTATAAAGTTTTAATGCTGCAACGTAATATCAAATTTTTATTTTCTCTCCGTCATTCTTCTTCTCAGGTCTTCTCTATTGAAAATGTAAAAGTATTCAAGTGTACTTTTAATTTAGTAACTCATGAACCTGTGAAGTATACAACTTGGGGTTTTTAATTGTAAACACTGATTTCAAGTATGTGTTCCAAACTATTCGTCTGTTTCTTTTTAGCTAATAGTTAGACTGACGTTTAAGGTAACCTGTCACTGTCAGTCAATAATTGACAGTGTAGATTTTATTTTATTTTTTTGTTTAGTTTAGTTTTCTTTTCAAAGTTAATCAAACTATATTTAAATTTTTACGGACAATTATTTAGAAAGAAGGGAAAAGGATAGAAGGAAAAATTGCAGAAAGAAACATTATTAGAAAGAAAGAAACAGATAAAGAAAAAACACCTTTGATACTATTTTTGACTTGTGACAATTCCAAATTCCAAATTAACTGTATTATACTATTTTCCCTACTAAATATATTTCCTGTAAAAAAAATATAACGTTCTTGCCGTTACAGTAAAAATTTAAATTAATTTGGTAAAGTAAAAATTTAAATTAAATTTTGGACTTTACCTTTGGAACACTTGATTACAAAATTGAAACTAAGAAACCAGAAATGCCGCGGGGAAAGAAAGTGTGTAAGAAGCAGGACGAAGAAGACTTGGACAAACTTACAGTCGTTACAAAATCAATCAAGTCGGTGTCCGCTACTATACGGCGTAAGCAAAAGGAAGTGTCACGCTTAGTTAAAGATTTCGAATGCAATCCAGAGCACATGAGTATTCTATCAGCAGCACTCAGCGGTCTTGTACGACTAAAGAGAGACCTGCAAGTGCTGATTGATAGACTTCCAGAACTCGTGGCTCCTGATGCACCATATATGGCTAAGTGTGATCAAGACTTACTAGACCTTGAAGTGTTTATTAGCCATGTAGAAGAGGTCTTGAACACGGCACAACCGATGTCCAGGCCAGGATCAGTCGCTTCAACATCTGCATCTAGAAAATCCGCGGCATCGATGCGTCTTGCGGCCAAATTAACTCTCGCATCAGAAAAGAGAAGGTTGGAGAGTGAAAAGGAGGAGTGTGGGACCAGGATTGACCAGCTTCAACAGGAGCTTGAAGCAGCCAAATGTAAGATGTCATCGATCGGAGAAAGAGCAAATAGAAATTCAGATCTTCAAGACAGCTTACATGAGGCTACGCAAGCAGAGGAGGTTGAGGCGGTTTACGAAGCTCTGGAGGTAGGAGACAAGGCTTCACTTCTCCCTGAAATAAGTTATAAAGTAGAATCAAAATTTGCACCTAATACCTCTTTTATTTCGGCTAATATTCCATCCTTAGAAAAAAATATACCACCCACCCAAAATGCACCTTTAAATCCTATATTAATGATGACCAAGGTTCAAGTGTTGAACTCCTTGGTACCTCTCCAATATGATGGTGATAGCTTAAATTATCCTATCTTTCGGGATCAAGTTAGAATGCATCTAGAGGATAATATCCTCCCAGACAATGAAAAGAAGATCTTCTTGACTAGATTCCTGAAGGGAGAGGCACTAGAAGTCATTCAGTCAAATCTTTCCCTGTCCTATTTAGACTCTATTTCTCTTCTCGAACGAAGGTTTGGAAATCCTCTCAAAATAACAGAAGCCTGGGTGGAAAAGTTGACAGAAGGGCCGACTTTTAAAATTACCGATTCAAAAGGCTTACAGAAGTTTTCTGAGAGTATTTCCACAGCATGTAGAGTTCTGCCGGAAGATGCTATCAGGGAGGTAAGCTCGAAAATGTGTCTTAAGAAAATAGCTTCTCGTCTTCCTATCCAGTTTCTTCATGGCTGGATATCAGAAGTGTTACCCTTGAAAGGAAAAGAGACCATTCTGGAACTTGCAGCGTATGTAGAAAGGAAAGTAGGACTACTAACTCACCCAGTTTATTCTATAAATTCCGAAAAAATTAACCTTGTTCAAAATTCAAAAGGAAAACCAACTGTTGCTAAAGGACTAAGAAATAAATCAAAACCCGAAAAGTTTTCTGGAAAATCAATAACAAATTTACCGGCCTTTAAAACCCAGGACCAATTTCCTTTAAAATTTGAAAAACCTGAAGTGGTGCAGCCTAACCCTTCACTCAATTTTTGTTATTTTTGTCAAGACGGCACGCACATTACTGAGTTCTGCTCCAAGCTTCCAAATACTTCAGAAGACATAAGAAGGGAATTCATTAAAAGAAGCGGTCTTTGCTGGTCTTGTTTAGAACAAGGCCACCTGTCAAAATACTGCAAGAAGAGACTGAAATGTCAAGTTAAAGGGTGTGAAAAGCTTCATCCAACAAGCCTTCATCAAGAAACAAAGAACCAGTCTTCAGCGAAAATGCGCTCGGCGACTATAGAGAACTTTGTAGGCACGACATCCTTCATAATACCTGTCTACCTTCATCAGAAAGACAAGCCAGAAGACCAACACCTGGTTTATGCCCTACTAGATGATGGCAGTGACGCTTGTTTCATTTCAGAAAATCTGAGAGTAAACATGGGATTAGAAGGTATTCCAACCAGACTTGAGCTTTCCACCCTCCTTAAAAGGTCTTCGGTCTCCAGCTTAAGAATTCCAGACCTGGTAGTGTCCAGTTTTGATAGAAAAACAGTTATCAACCTTCCGAATAACACATATACTCGAGAACACATTCCTGGCTCTCCGGACGAAATTCCTACACCAAAATCAGCAAATCACTTTCCCCATTTGAAAGAGCTAGTACACCTTCTACATCCATTACAAGAAAATACGGAAATTGGAATTCTTATCGGAAGCAATTGCCCAAGAGCATTATGCCCGCTGGAGGTGATCCGTGGAAAAGATAATGATCCTTATGGAATAAGGACAGAATTAGGTTGGGGGATAATAGGACCCAGACCAAATGCAAGTACATCATATTGCTCCCGAAGAGTCTCATTTAGAGAGATCATAAATATTTTTAACCTTGACTCAACACACGAAGAAAAGAATTTTGGCCTAGGTCAATCAGTAAATGACAAGAGGTTTATAGAAAAAATCTCATCAGGTCTTGTCCACCGAGCAGACAAACATTATGAGATCCCCCTCCCACTCAAAAACGATAATTTGGAGATGCCTTCTAATCGTATTCTAGCTTTTAAACGTCTAAATTCAATCAAGAAAAAATGTCAAAATTTGACCTTCAAAGAAAATTACATTCAGTTCATGAAGGACCAAATTGATAAAGGATATGCCGAAGCAGCAGACAAAACTCAAATAGAACCAGGTAGATTATGGTATTTACCACACCATGGAGTGTACCATCCAAGAAAACCTGGCAAGATACGAGTGGTTTTTGACTGTTCTGCGGTTTATCAAGGTGTTTCACTAAACAGTATGCTTCTATCTAGTCCAGATTTAACAAATTCAGTGGTGGGCGTGCTTTTAAGATTCCGCCAGGGAAAAATAGCATTTGTTGGCGATTTAGAAGGAATGTTCTTACAAGTAATCGTTCCAGAGAGGGATAGAAACCTTCTGAGTTTTTTGTGGTGGGAGGATGGTGATGTCCTAAAAGAACCAAAAGAGTATCGAATGACAGTGCACCTATTTGGAGCTTCGTCGTCACCAGGTTGTGCTAATTTCGCATTAAGAAAAAAGGCTGAAGAACTAAGAGAAGCAGCAAGAATTATCTTGAAGATAGTTCAAGATGAGGAATTAGAAGAAAATTCAATAAATCAACTGAGATCACTGCACCCAGTCAAGGACAGTTATGGACTAATCGTAGTAGGAGGGCGTATTAAGCACTCTCTGCTCTCAGCCCAAGAAAAACACCCTGTTATTCTGCCACGAAAATGTCATGTGACGACCCTTTTAATTCGTGACGCCCATGAAAAGGTACATCATCAAGGTAGAGGTCTTACAATGAATAGACTGCGAGCTCAAGGTTATTGGATTGTAAGAGCCTCTACGGAAGTCTCCAGATATTTACACAACTGTATTAGGTGTCGTCGACTAAGAGGGACTTTTCAAAGACCTATTATGGCAGACTTGCCTAAGGAACGGGTAACCCCTACCCCACCATTCACCTATAGTGCAGCGGATGTCTTTGGCCCCTTCTACGTTAAGCAGGGCAGAAGTCAAGTTAAACGATGGGGTATAATTTTTACGTGCTTATCTTGTCGAGCAGTTGACATCGACATATTAGACCATTTAGACACCAACTCTTTTATAAACGCCTTGCGAAGATTTCTCTGCAATAGAGGATCTATTCATTCACTTAGGACGGACATGGGCACTAATTTTGTAGGAGCCAAAGAGGAACTCAGAAAGGCTCTTGAAGAAATAGACATCAACGCTATAGGTACATTTTTAAGCCAACAATGCAATGCAGTGGACTTTCAGTTTTCTCCTCCATACGCCAGTCATATGAATGGTGCGGTTGAGAGACAAATAGGTAGTGTTCGTAGAATCCTAGATTACTTGTTTCAAACGCACAAAGGGCTATTGAATGAAGATTGCTTCAGGACACTGCTGAAAGAATGCGAAGCCACTATTAACAGTCGCCCTCTAACAGTAGAAAATCTAACAGATCCCGATATTTCCCCTCTGACACCGAACCACTTACTCACAATGAAACCACCTTTACTACCCCCTCCAGGAAAATTTGAAGGTGATCTCAATTATCCTCGAAGAAGGTGGCGTCAGGTGCAACATCTAGCAGAAGAGTTCTGGACCAGGTGGCAAAAGGAGTACCTTCAGTCCTTACATCACAGAACCAAGTGGACTTCTGAAAAAAGAAATCTCCAAGAAGGTGACATAGTGATGATCCGAGACCCAGCGACTCCTCGTAACACCTGGCCCCTCGCCCGCATAACAGCTACCCATCCATCTAAAGATGGAGTAGTGCGGACTGTTACAATTCGGAGGAACCAAGCATCACTGAAAAGAGCGGCGCAAAGCATCGTGCTTCTTCTAGAAGTCGAGAATCAGGACCAGCCTGTACCGCCGGGGAGTGTCACTGTCAGTCAATAATTGACAGTGTAGATTTTATTTTATTTTTTTGTTTAGTTTAGTTTTCTTTTCAAAGTTAATCAAACTATATTTAAATTTTTACGGACAATTATTTAGAAAGAAGGGAAAAGGATAGAAGGAAAAATTGCAGAAAGAAACATTATTAGAAAGAAAGAAACAGATAAAGAAAAAACACCTTTGATACTATTTTTGACTTGTGACAATTCCAAATTCCAAATTAACTGTATTATACTATTTTCCCTACTAAATATATTTCCTGTAAAAAAAATATAACGTTCTTGCCGTTACATAACCTATCTGGAGTTCTTCGTGATTATTGGTTTTTTTTCTCGGATTTGTTTATTCAAATTATACAGAATTAAATATGAAAATAGTTAAAGACAGCTCCATGTTCAGTTTTACTAAGTCATTTATGAGAAAAAATGACTAAAAAGTTAAAATATTTTCCATTCAATGTGAACAAATTTTCCAAGTTTAACCGTTTTAATTCCCCTCTCTCTATTAGACTTTAGTATCCAGGGGATATTTTAATTCTTTCGCATTAAACACTGTTTTCTGGTCAAGGACATTCAATTACCTAAGTACCATATGACATATTATCAGTATAAAAGACTATTTTGAATTCAATTACGATATATATGGAAAAACTTTATTATATTTATTTGCTGGTACATGTTTTCCTCCATATATGATATTACGTTGCAATAATATTTGTTGTCAATTTTTTTATCTACGATTAATACGAATTATTAACATTTCATCTCAGTTTAGATGCGTAGAAAGTGATTTTTTCGTAGTTGTATTCGTTGCGCATGCGCGTTCATAATTCTTTACCTTAACTCACGATTAGCGTGTTTGTTTACATTTAACAAAACTAATTTGATGTTTGTTTAATTAAAGTTACTGTTTATATCGAGTTATTAGTGAAAAAAATGAGTGATTTAAGTGATTATGGCGAAAATGAGGAGAATACTACTCCTCCCGAAATAATTAATTCGGCACAAAATACAACTGATGAATTAATGTCATCTTTATCAAAAGAAAAAATACGAACTAACATACAGGAAGTTTAATAACATTTTATTTTGTGTATTTATTTTTAAAATCCAACAATCGTAGATAAAGTACGGTACGCAACTCGTGCGAAAGCTGCATCAGTCATCAGTGTGCAGGAGTGTGGTTTTACTACCCTCACTGTCGCTTGGGTGCAAACTCCACACTCGCATGCAAAATGCTACTTTCCACACTAGACGCGTAATGTACTATTTCCTTCCTAGTTTTATCCATATTTAAATTCCTTTTAATTTTATAAAGTATTCGGTGTAATTTTGAAATGAGGTTTGTTTCAAGATACAAAAATAACAATGAAAATATAAGCATAACGGATGTAGAATGCAATATTATTTGCACACTACATTATTATATCAGCTTTGTCAAAAGCACGAGGCTCCAGTTTCTAGTTGAAGTAATATTAAACGAAGTTAGTAGCTTTGTTGCTCGAACTTCCAAGTATAAGCACGAGATTTGATCCAATAAAGTAAAGGGTATAAACCACTAAACAATATTTGGGTCAGGACCTGTCAAAGGTTGTCTACACTTACAACCACAGTTTTACTTTACTGTAAATACTGTTTATATGTACCTACTACATCGTATAAAGGAAATATTTGACCTACATTTTCTCTCAAGACATGTAATTTTTTATTATATAGAAAGAAAAAATACATTTTACAGACGATATCTTAAGATGATCAAATGGGTTATATAAATAATAAAAGCTCTTATTACTCAAACATTAGATTATTAAACTGCAAATTCATGTTTAAAAATTTTATTTAAAATCACATAAACAATTATTTCTAGGAATAATTTATATGAAAAATATGATATCTTTTATGTTCAAGGAGATTTCTTCAAATTATTAATAACATAGTCAAATTGTGTTTATCTTTACCAATACAACCTGATATTGGATGTGGCTAGACCATACGTTATGAGTAAGATGATCGATTTAGCTGATATTGGAACCATTTGAAATAATTATTCTATTTAAAACATACTATTTGTTGTGTACAACTCTGGCAACACTGGGTCAGCCCGCCAAATCTGGGCAGTCGAGTCGATAACACGAGACTAATAACATGTTGTCAACGTATAGACTTTTTATATATACATCTGCTTGTTTAACCTATTATATTATTCGACCTTCAACCAATACATAGTTATTTGAAACCCTTCAAATAACTATGTATTGGTTGAATAATATAATAGGTTAAACAAGCACATTAATATATAAAAAATGTCTATACGTTCACAACATGTTATTAGTCTCGTGTTATCGACTCGACTGCCCAGATTTGGCGGGCTGACCCAGTGTTGCCAGAGTTGTATTCAACACTATTCTTACGGTTTTATTCTAAACATACTTTTTAGTACGGTGCAATTAGACCAAAACCCTAACATCCAAAGTAAAAGTTTCCCTCCAACTCCAAATTGTTCTATGCAGTCCACATATTGCTTGGTAAAAAGTTACACCATTTTAAGCGTCGGGTTTGGCGGGGAGGGGGGGCAAAGTTGGAAAATTAGTAGTTTTACCCGTTTTTCTTAAATATTTCGAAAACTATGCGTTTTAGAGCAAAAAGAGCTATGTACAAAAATAATCTACATTAAATTTTGAGCAAAAATGGTCAAGTGCATAATCTTCCCAAAGTAAATGGTTCCAAAGTTACGGAGAGTGTAAAAAAAGACATTTTTCGTATTTTTTAGATTTTTGGCAAAAAAAATGAATTTAAAGTGATAACCACTTAGTTTAACAGTATATTAAAGACGTACACTAATAAAAATAGCAGCATAACTTCACTAGAAATAACACTCACAAACGCATTTAACGGATCTCCGAATACAGCTAATAGAAAGTATATATAAATAAAATATACATTTCTTAATTTCAAGATATGGAAATAATAAATTTAAATCAGAAAAGATAGATATGGAACTCTGAAGTATTAAATAAAAAAAAAAAAAAAAATTATTATTATATAATATAGTTAAATAAATAAAATATTATATATATATTAATTTGAAGATATAGTAATTACAAATTTAAATCAGAAAAAATAGATATGGAACTCTGAAGTATTATATAAAAAATAAATCAAACAAAAAATAAAATTATTATTATATAATGTATAGTCCAGGAGATAGCGTGCAAAAAAGTGTCTGACTAACATCAAGCTAGAATTTTGTATACAAGTCAATCTTTTAGCGCCTTTTAAGAATATGTGGTCGGCTAAGTTCGTCTGTGGGACATAGCTTGGCAATAGGCGTTTGAAAGAAACAAACCGGTGGAGAGCGGCCATGTCTCACAACTTATAGTGGACAATGTAATTTTCATGATCCTGAGTACAGAATTAGTTAGTAGACCAAAAATCAAGTCGATATTATTTTCACACTTGATAGGTTAGTTATTCAAATATTACTAAAAATCAACGTGGTCACCTGTCAAGGGACAAACTAACATCTCTAACTAATTCTGTACTCAGGGTCATGAAAATCACATTGTCCACCATAAGTGGTGAGACATGGCCGCTCTCCACCGGTTTGTTTTTTTCAAACTCCTATTGCCAAGCTATGTCCCGCAGACGAACTTAAAAAAATATATATATATTTATTTGAAGATATTATAGAAATAATAAATTTAAATCAGAAAAAAATAGATATGGAACAGGGGAATTGTAAGTGTAAGAACTTAGAACCGTTTCACGAGAGCTGTTAACAATAGAGAACTGTGTGACAAGTCAAGCGGAAAGGAACTGTTTTGGGGGAGTTCTTTAATATTAGGATTAGAAGGGGAAGGGACTAGTAGGCTAGGGCTAGCCTGAGTTGTGTTTGTGTATATGTTTAATTACAATATTACAAAATAGAGGCCCGTGGTTCAAATCCCGGCGCTAGAGTGTATTTTTCTCTGTCTGTTTCCAGTAGTTAATAATAATTATAATTTGATTTAAATTAAAATTTAATCTTTCCGTAGTATGAATACTACCAAAATCGTAAAATATGAATATTATAATAGTAATAGTTTAAATAAGTGTGAGTGGATATTTGCGCGCGCAATAAACTCACACAATGTACAGCATAGTAGTACAGTATAGAACACTCAAACATATACATACTGACTGGGCATAAAAATGACTTGCACATTTACATGGTAAGGTCCCCTGTCCCACACACTCGCACTACTACTATACTACATTATATTATTCCACCTTCAATCTCTACTCTCAACCTCAACTACTTCCTTCCCTTAAAAAAAAAAACTCTGTTGTCATTCCAATTCCAACCAGTTCTTAAAGAACTGCTTAAACTAAAGTACCATTCTTTTGGAAACGAAAATTCTTTGGGGATTAAATACTGATGAATCATTTCAAAAGCTGCAGTTTTAAAAATATTAAGATTAAAAATTATACAATTAGATATCATAATTATCCCATAGAAAATATTATTATATTTGAAAGTCATTTATGTTGGAAAGACATTCATAGTCCAGAGAAAGTTCAGAGTGGGTTTCTCCGTACCACAGGTTTACATGGCCTAGGCCTGTGGAAGCCTCTTTTCCCTTAAAAAGTAGCGCCCCTTGAGATGGTGGTGAGGTTGTCGTTCCTTCAAGGGCTTATCACTAACATACCACCGGCCACTAAATCGCAATTTGCTTTTACAATTTTTTTCAAACCTGTAAAAGAAAATTAGTTCCCTTAGGGAAAGTTTCATTTTTTTGCCAAAAATCTAAAAAATACGAAAAATGTCTATTTTTACACTCTCCGTAACTTTGGAACCATTTACTTTGGGAAGATTATGCACTAGACCATTTTTGTTCAAAATTTAATGTAGATTATTTTTGTATATAGCTCTTTTTGCTCTAAAACGCATAGTTTTCGAAATATTTAAGAAAAACGGGTAAAACTACTAATTTACCAACTTTGCCCCCCCCTCCCCGCCAAACCCGACGCTTAAAATGGTGTAACTTTTTACCAAACAATATGTGGACTGCATAGAACAATTTGGAGTTGGAGGGAAACTTTTACTTTGGATGTTAGGGTTAGGCCGTTTTTTGGACTAATTGCACCGTACTATTTATAAAACCTATGCTTTACTTATATTGTCCTTCTCTCGTTTAGTCAATTGCTAACAAAATGTAAGCCTAGTCAGTTCTTTATTACAAAGACTTTTGCTTTGAAAAGTTCGTTTGAGTGTTTGTCTAACGATAACTTTCATAAAAATTGATAAATTTGTACGAAATTCGGCATTTAAATGTACCTCAGCATTTGTGAAAACTTCGTACAGTTTTTAGAATTTCCACACTTAATATTTTTAAGACGGCGGCCAATATGCTGGATAACTAAACAAAAAGTTTTTTGTCAGCATGACATGTTATACATCATTTTGAAGGTCTTGAAGAGTACGAAAAGAATACATGATAATTATTTCAAAATATTCATTCTTTGCCTGCATTTTGGAAACAAATATGCCCGAAATGTGGGTGATGGGAAAAAGTTTATGCTTGTATGGCATGTTACATGAAATTGGGCTGCTCTTTTCAGGTATAGATAAAGAATGTGTAAGTTTTCCCCCAAAAAATATTTCCTGGTAGCCTATTACAAAAGTAACATCTTTAATCATTTTATCAACATCTTTAATCTTTAATCAATTTATTATTTAAACATATTTATTTTAGTATTATGCAGAGTCTTATGAATCATAAATTTATTGCTAAGATATTTATTAGGGAATACCAAATCATTGATCTAAAGAGATATTGACACCTGGGACACATTTGTCCATCCGTCATAACGAGGACGGTTTTGCTCTGCGATCTTGTGACTTTTGATTAATATTTGTTCTTTAAGAGTTGTTCTTTAAGAGTATCTTATTCTAATTTACTTTTCGTGTACGGTCACATGTCATCGACTCATTGTATCTTATTTCATACTCCTTTTATAGCTCAAGCCTCAATTGAAGTATGAAAATTATTAGAGGATGTCTCATTTGGCAATGTGGTTTGTACACTTATTAGTTCCGAGCTTACCAAAAATAATGGACCTGTCAGTGAGTGTCTGTCGGCCTGTCGTTCAAACTTTTTGCCAATCAGCAGATCTTAAAAACTAACCGTCCCATTATAATAAAATTTGAATAATAGGTTATTCTTAGTCCATAATAGGTTATTAATAGTTCCATTTAAGTTTCAATCTTCTGCATCTAGTGGCTTCTCTTCCGCATTTGTACAAACATACATTTATTTGCGCCTTTATCTTTAAAAGTATATACTCAACCTTATTTTTAGGAAATTTGGATGGTTTGTCGAATGTAGCCCAGAGATGGATCTATAATAATTTAAACTGTCTGCGCTCATTAAACATTTCTAAATTGATACTTTTATTTGTGTAAAAAACAAAACAATTTTGGCAGATTTAAAATAAAGGGGAAAAAATGAAATAAATTAGATATAAATAAGATATAAATTTTCAATTGAATATAATTACTTTTAAACATACTAAAGTGAGAGCGTTATAGAATTATTAAACCGGATGGGATTATTACGAGAGACTAGTAGGTATTTAGAAGCTCATCAAGCCCGAGTAAATCTCTGCTGTGGATAGCAAAATAATTATAATTTACTACTCTATTTTCATATTTACAGTTTTACTTCCTAATCTTGTTCTTTTTTCCACCCATTAAATTTGGCTTTAATGCAACTATATACTTTGCTCGACACATTTAATTTCAATTTCTAAAATATGATCTTCATTAAAATATATATATATTGTAGATATGTTTTCTTTTTAAAATTTCATCTCTACCTACGCCTCATAATAATTTTAATATATAATTTAGACTCAAGAATACCGCACACTTCGTGTTGAAGAACGGGGGAAGAAATATTCAAAATGGGACAAGGAAGGAAATATTTAAAATTAGCAAATAACTCACTCTGTTGTTGCACTCTGATTTCGGTTATATAATTAATACGCTAAACAGAAAAGTATTTTGGATTTAAAATCCTACCTTATTTTAATGAAAAACCCTTTGTTTTAATCTTATATTTATATGGTTTTTTAAATTCGTCCTAATTAGGTTTTCGAGATAGGAAAACTATATATTTACTTTATTTTAGTGGCCAAATTGGTGAATATTTAAATTTAAAATCTAATAATCTGTTATGATAGTTTATCATGTATAATATATATTCTTAGATATTTATATACATAGTAATAAAGGGTATTGAGTGAGAGGGGCTCTAACTCATTAGAGGGAGAGGATAAATTAAAAAATTGGGTACCTCGGAACTTTTACTCACTTCGGAGGCCACTAATGTGGCCTCTCCTGCTCATTCTCATTTTTCAAATAAGAATTATACATTATTTTTATTTATTTTATTTAATTATTTGAACCTTGGCGATATTTTGACTGATGTAAACAAACTTAAGTATCGCACTAATTAATAATTATGTTCTCTTATAACTTTATAACTAATTAATGTAATTTCATTGTTTTTTTTTATATTTCCTCCTTATTTTTTAACGTTTCCAACGATATGTTATATGTCAAAAATTTTGGTATTATTAACCGTCAAAGTTTCAAAATTCAAAAATCGATTAAATTTGGTGGGTTTGTTGGTCATAAAGAGAGGTACATGCGAAATTTCAACTCGGTTGGACTACTTTTGGATTTTTTACGATGTTTTTTTAATTTTAAAAAAAATTTAAAACTGGGTTCAAGATTGCGGAAAATGTTGATTTTCCGGGCAACAATACTACTTTTAAAGACTGATTTTTGTACTAAGTTTCAACTCTCTAGCTTAAAAACTGTGGGAGTTATGCGTGACACAGACATATGTCCAGCTAATAACCACTCAAATCGTCTTAGAAACACCCAATTCCGTTGAAATCTCGGTTTCAGATTTTTTAGGCGAAAACAATATTTTTCCTATATGCCTTCGGAAAAGGTGAGGAAAAGTAAAAATCGGACGTGGGGCGTCTCGGAATTTTTCCTTACCAAATTATTTCAAAGTGGTGGCAGAAATTAAGTTGAAATATATAATCTTATTGAAACCAATAATTAGTGCGAATTTCAGCTTAATCGGAGAAATAGTTCCGAAATAATTCAAAGTTCAAAAATCGACATTTTCAAAATGGTGGCAGAAACCAATACTTTTCCTTTAGATAAGAAATAGTAAAAACGAGTTATCATAATATGAAATAATGTTAATCTACGATTGATACGAAATATAAACATTGTATCTCTGTTTAGATGCGTAGAAAGTGATTCTTTACGTACTTGTATTCATTGCGCAAGCGCGTTTTTATAATTCCTATTTTTTCCGCCCTAGTGCGGTAAAAAAGAAGAATTCTTCACCTTAACGTACGATTAGCAAGTTTGTTCACATTTAATAAAACTAATATGCTGTTTGTTTAATTAAAGTAACTGTTTATATCGAGTTTTTAGTGAAAAACAATGATTGATTTATGCCATTATGACGAAAATGAGGAGAATAATACGCCTCCCGAAATAATTAATTCGGCACAAAATACAACTAATGAATTAATGTCATCTTTATCAAAAGAGAAATACGAACTTACATACAGGAAGTTTATTAAAAAAAAAGTCTGTATTTATTATTAAAATCCAACAATCGTAGATAAAGTACGGTACGCAACTCGTGCGAAAACGGCATTTTGCTTCGCTCGCGTGGTTTTACTACCCTCACTGTCGCTTGGGTGCAAACTCCACACTCGCATGCAAAATGCTACTGTCCGCACTAGACGCGTAATGCAAATTTGAATGTATGAAAAAGTAATTCTGTTTAGTTAGAGTGGAAAAGAGAAACTAAAGAGTCATTTAAAAAAAAAACAAAAAAACAATTATGATTGGAAAGGAAGGGAAGAGTGTTTTCATTTACTTGTCATTTCCAGGCACATTATATCCAAGAGATAAAATTGTTTTACAAAAAACATCTCTAAACAGTATAATTAATTCTACTGTCATTCTATTTATTAAATACAATTTAAAAATGTAACGGTCAATAATCCTCAGTTTCATGTAAATTATCTTTCCATGATACATGCTTTTATTGAACAATCCTACTTTTGTATTTTTATTTGAATAGGCCAGACATTTAAATCAAATCCTGCCCTATATTGATATATGTAACAGTTATTGCTCCTTCAATACTTACTAATTCTTATTACATTACCAATATAGTTAGAATTACAGCTACCGGATTGCATGGATACAGGAGATTAAGTTCAATAAGTCTGAATTTCGGAAATGAATTCAAAGCTTTCAGTTAAAAAGAAACCTGTCAATAGTTATTAAAAAATTACAGTAGTGATGTCTACAGAAATGTTTAGTACAGTTACATTATATAATATATATGTAATTTTAAACTTAACTATCAATTTCTAACAAAACAAACAAAAGAAATTTTCTAACAATTTACGAACATAGCCAACATACCATAATATAACAAATGAACGCTTAAATAGTTGAAATGTAACTCGGCACTTTCACGGACAAATCTACTAAATTTGCCTTCATTATTTTATGCCACTTGCCTTAATCTTAACATTGGTAAACCAATTCGCTTTTTACGTGTCCTTACCTTCAAAGAAAAAGTATTGTTTTCACCCAAGAATTCTGAAGAGATTTCAACGGAATTATCCGTTTTGGGTGTTTTTTAAGACCATTCGTGTGGTTATTGGCTGGATGTCTGTCCAAAATTTTTGCGAACCAATGTATCATAAATATTAATCGTCCAAATTTAGTGAAATTTAGTTGGTAGGTCATAATTAGTCTATTGTTGTGGTCCCATATCAGTTTCAATTCTCTTCCATATGCACACGAGGTTCTTTGTTGACACTTATCTATGAGTGAAAAGTACTTTGTGATTTTAAAGATATGGATAATTTATCAAATGTAATCCACATATCGATGGCTAATAAGTAATACCTCGTAACTACCAAGATGGTGATTTTGAGATTTTCATTATATTGGCCTTGGGAGGCTTGACTGCAAGTATATGCGAGATCTCGAAAGTGAAAAAAATCCTTCACATAGAAAATGGGCAGTCGAGACATCTCGTATCAGATTCGCAAACAATTTGTTATGCGATAGCTTGTAACTACGATAGACAGTAACTCGTACGTGTTTCTGGAGTAAGTGTTTTGGTGAAAATTAGTTCACCTCATAACTGAGTTGATAATTCGTAAGTGAGACCTCGTATGTGTTCACTTTATTGAAGAAGTGACATAGTGAGAACTCGTAACTACATTATTTTATGACCTGTTATAATTTAACAGTTACCAATGTTTTCATGTTGTACAAATTTATAAAACACATAAATAACTTAGTCAGTTAAAGTAAATTTATTTTTTTATATAGTTTTTTGTTCCTCCAGTAAACCTGGCATTTTGAAGGTACGAGCTATCAAGTGATACCTCGTAATAATGCTAGTAAGTATTAGCCATTGATATGGTCTCATAATAATTTCAACTGTCTCCTTTATTAACTGCCTCTTATTAAATTTTTCAAAATTTGTCGTTTTTATTCTTGTACAAATAATAGTCTTCCAATTTCTGTGGCACATTGCTTCCTCGCATCCTATTAAGATTTTTATTGATATTATGCTTTTACAACCCAGTAATGTCTAATTTTTAAATTAAATTATAATTATTTTTATTTTTATTTCAGCGCATACAAAATCATATAACTCCCCTTTAGCACAACGCCAGTAGATCAATAATATTTATAAATCCTTTCATCAATTGTTTACAAACATCAAAATTAAAATCTAATAAGGATATAAAATATGAATTAAAATTAAATAAATAAATAGCTTAAAAGCATTAAACATATAATTAGACCAAAATATTCATGAAACGGTTAGAAAATAAACTACCATCTAATTTATAATCTTATGGCTGTATGGCTATCAAAGCCCATGCCAAAAAAGTAAATGTTAAAGAGCGCAGACGGTTGAAATTAATCTAGAGCTATCTGCGAGCTACTTAAAATCAAATGAGTACTTTACTTTTGAAGACATAGGAATAAATAAATGAAGGTTTGGTTTAAGAGGGAAAAATAGGAGCAGATTAAAAGCTTAATTGGACCAGCAGGTTGAAACCTTTTTGGAACCAAAAATGGGCTAATTATGACCTACAATATAAATTTCATTAAAATTGGAGGCGTAGATTTTAAGATTCGTTGATTCGTAAAAATTGAGTGACAGGCAGACTGACAGAGACACATGGATCCAAAAATGTTCCCTGATGTCTGAATGGATTTCTGTCTTGGAATTTTTGAAATCTGAGACATGACAAAAGATTTTCTTTCTTTAGAACGATCACATAGCTTCTGTTTCCTTCGGTAAGCTCGGAAGCAAAAAGGGAGAAACAATTAATTAAATAAATTTAAATTGGACAATAATAGGTGTAAAAGAATAACATAAATGAAGTATGAAATAGGATGCGAGGAAGCTATGTGCTACACTAATTGGCAGGCTATATATATATATATATATATATATATATATATATATATATATATATATATATATATATATATATATATAATTATGTTGATATGAATACTTATCATTTACTAGTATATAATCGAGTAGTGTCCCGACGGCGACGACTCACTTCAGCTAAGGAAACCACATTTATTCCAATAAAAATCAATGTTTTTGATTTGTTAGTCTAAATATAAAGTTGAGCCCGTTGCCACGGGCTTAACGGGTCTTATAATATACAATGTGGGTATGTATAATATTATTTCTCTATTGTTATTTTGTTCACTTAAAAATGGAATTGAATAGAAACTAATAATTCAATTCTAAGAATCAGACATTTTAATTTTATATTTAACCCATGGGTACACTCATATTATAAATTAATTATATTATTGCAAAAAAATATTTTAACTCGAGTATAATAATCTTTACAAATCCTAAATTTAAATTTTACTTAACAAATTGTCTTTAATTTTCATGAACTTGAAATTAATTTATGAGGATATTAATCATCCTACTTTTAATTGAAAATCAACCACAATTCTGTTTATGTTATCAAAATCTAAAATAGACTGCCAAGTGGTATGGCACATAGCTTCCTCGCAGCCAATCAAGTACTTTATTGATTTTATGCATTTACAAGCTATTATTGTCTAATTTGTTTAATTGATTCCCCCGTTTTTTCAATCTGTCAAAATTGTTTTGATTTATTACATGAATTAAAGTATCAATTTAGCAAAGTTAAAGAGCGCAGACTGTTCCAATTAATCTGTATAGCTATCTGCGGATTACTTTCGATAAACTATGAAAGTTTCATGCAAACCAACAAATACTTTTGAAGCTATAGATGTAAATAAATGTATGTTTGTAAGCATGTGGAAGAGAAACAAATGAGGGTAGAAGGTTGAAACTTATATGGGACCAACAATGATCTAGTTATGGACTACCATACAAATTTCATTAAAATCGGACGCGAAGTTTTTAATATATTATGTTGGTTCGCAAAAATTGAGCGACAGACCGACAGACAGACACGGAACAAAAAATGTTCCATGATGTCTGAAACGGATTTCTGTCTTGGTATTTTTTAAATTGGGGTCTTAAAAATATTTCGTTCTTCATAACGATCACACGGCTTCCGTTACCTTTGGTAAGCTCGGAAGCAAAATGCTTTTAAAAAATAGAGGTAATTTACTTTATATATAACCCCTCCTCCGCCCCCCCCCCCCCACCCCGGCCAATACATAATAATTTGTATAGTGAACAAATTTGTACAATTATTAATTTGTGAATAATTCGCATTATTTTCTGTGTGTTTTTTATTAATGTAACAAAATAAACCTGACAATCAAATGCTTCCATATATATGTATATATATATATATATATATATATATATATATATATATATATATATATATATATATATATATATATATATATATATATATATATATATATATATATGTATATTATCACTTGGATCTGTATACTGTATACACGCATTTATACAAAATGTTGACTGTTTCAAATATATGTTTTATATTATCTCAAGGATGATAATTCCCCTCGCTCGAGTTTTTAGAGCAGGAAGAAAAAAATTTAAATAAACACACGATATAACTGACTCGTCTAAAAAATGAGGGGCTACATCTGACACAAAGCTGTGTAACAGGGGAGATGTATGAGTTTGTCAGACGTTTCAGACTTGAGTTTATGATTTTTTATATATTTTTTTTATAGAGTTTAGAGATGGAGTTTGGGGTTGGATTTATCTAGGAAAACCTACTACATTACCACCCTCGGCGCCACAAAATATTCGTTACTAGAAAGGACAAATTTTTAAAACATCTAAGAGTTGTGTTCATGTTAAGAGCATATAAAATATATAAACTTCCGCCAAATCGCAGCTACATGAGCTCTTAATTCATTTTAAACAGGGTAGCCTGTAAAGCGCACTAATATATAAACATAGGATGAATCATTTGGTATAATAATATTTGGTATTTTTTAATATAAATTTTCTGTTTAGGTTATCAGGTGACTTCCTGGTGTATAGATCATTCAATTTGCAAGGTGATCCTCTTGCTTTTTAAATTTTATTTTTTCAAAGTTAAAATATATCTCACCTTTAATACTTGCAATTTTCCTTTTTGTGGGTAATAGTACGATAGAGTTTTCTCTACTGAGTGATCGACTTATAATCATTACTAATATTATAAAGAAGTAAAAATTGTGTGTAAGCTAGTATCTTTGAAGGAGGTAATCTCTAGAATCTAGAACTACTGATCCGATTTTGAAAATTCTTTCACTGATAAAAACTTAACTATTCCTGAGAGATATAGGCTATATGTTTTACTTGTGGTTATTTGATTGCTTTATTACTTCTATTATAAAAAGGTTAATTTGTATGTTTGCACGAGGTAATTTCTAGAACTGCTGATCTGATTCTTTCAAAGATTTTTTAAAAAATTCTTTCACTTATAGAAAGCTAGAGTAATCCCGAGTGACAGGCTATGTTTTATATTTACATAGGTACACAGGTATGGGGTACAGGGGCACTATAGTAAAATTAATATATACCCTTCATGATGCATGTCGTTAGAAAAAATCTTTAAGAATAAAGTAATTATTGTAAATATACACCTTTGTCATATTTTCATTTAAGAGAGGAGTAGTGAAATGGAAAAAAAGGAGTTCTAAATTATTTTTTTATTATAAATGCGAAATGATACTATTTTTTGTTCCAATTTTAATGGAAATCGGTATTATATATCTTATTTGATGCCAGGAGCACTACAGTAAAATAATTTTTATATATTTTTGTACTTGGGTTCAAGTAAAAGATGCCCTAATGCATCTTTTAAGCTCAGGTTTAAGTGGTAAAAAATGTATTTTATTTTGTTTAATGCATTTATTAGACCTTCTAATATCTTTTAATGATAATATTTCTTTTTTATGTAAGACAGCATATAACATTCTCATTCATGGGCTTTTCTCTACCTACTCTACGAATAGAGAAACATGTATTGTACATAGATAAAATTATATTGTTAGTTTCATTGTTTTTAATTACCTCTTCACTGCTTACACAATAAGGCGAAAAATCTTCCAATTAAATTTATAGACGGCAACGCGGATTTTACCAGAAATTTAAGTTATTTTTATTTATCTGCGAACGAAGTTAATAAATAAGTCAGTCAATTAGTGTGGCACATAGCTTCCTCACGACCTATCACGCATATTTTAATGATAATATGCTTTTACAACCCATTATTGCCTAATTTATTTAATTTCCCCCTTTTTTTAAATGTGTCAAAAATATTTTGATAAATAATAATAAATATATCAATTTAGTAAAATTTAAATATTATAGAGGGTTGAAATTATTATTGGACCATCGGGGAGAAATGAAGAGAAAAAATTAGATGAATACTTTTAAAGATATAGGTGTACATTGTACATATATAAATGTAGAATAGAATATATTCTATTCTATTCTATTCTATTCTATATAAATGTATGGTTTTGTGCATAAGGGCGCAGAAGGTTAAAATGTATATTATTATAGAAACAACAATGGGCTAATTGTGACCTACAATACAAATTTAATTACAATCAGACGAACAGAGATGTTCCCTGATGTCCGAAACGTACATTTTTTTTATTTGTAAACATAAAAAATGTTGTTCTTGAGAACGATTGTAATGCTTTTATTACCTTTGGTAAGTGGTAAGCATTACATGTGACGTTTTTTTAAATTGGTGATACGAATATGTTCTCTTTATCATCTAATTGGTTTTTGTTTTTGGTAAGGCTGATAAAGATACCGTCATATCGTAAAGAATCCAAGAATTCATTTTTATAATTTAAAAACAAAAATGCTTGCTACTTAATTCCATATTATAAAGATATTTTTGTTGCTAGACAGCTTATTGTAAGCTTAGTTTAAGCTAATTAGGTTAATTTTAGTTTTTATTCTTATATTATATAATTCGTAAGCAATTATGAACTGTATAGCCTAAAATATGTATTACAGATTTTTTTCTTTTCTAAAAACGTGATTAATGAAGTGTCAAAACTTTATCAATTATAAAGTGTTGAGTCTGATTAATTTATTAACTTCGACCTATTTTAAAATTTAAAATTACTTTGCGTTTTTCGATTACTTTCTTTTAGAAGGGTAAAAAAAACCCGGAAGAGAAAAAATAACAATATTTAAGAAAAGTTCATAATGAATATTTTTAAAACAATAAACAAAAGTTGATAGAAAATTTAAACGTATACCTTTCCATATTTTAATAATATTTTGTTAATTCATACTCTGATTATGCTACGAGATTCAAAGGTCCAGCTGTCTTGTAAAGTATATTTTTATGTAAAACTTTTTAACCGAGGTGGTTTATAAATATATTGCTAGGTGAAAGATTAATTGGATTAGAGCTCGTTCATCTAAAAGCTTTATACAACACCTAATGAAAATCCTCGCCTCTCATAGGGTTGTTGAACCTGCTTCAGGAAATTTTCATTACTTGTCAATATTTCACGATATTACCATCATTTAATCACTTGACACTGTTATAAAATTTATATCCCACTTAAGTTTTATTACATTACTAGCTGGGTACCCGTGCTTCGCTACGGAGTGTTATTATAATTAGATAAGTTTATAAACAACCATAATGAAACATATAAATTATTATACTATGCAAGAATATCTAGATTCTATCTCTCCCACCTATTTCTTTACCCCCTCCTCTCCTCTTTGATAAGCTAATTACAAATATCCTAAATTCACCCCCCCCCCTAAATTAAAATATGACTAAACTGTACATAAAAACTATTACTGTACTCTTAAAGAGCTTTTGCATCATGAAGGGTATTTATTACATTGACCCCGTATTCATTACTTGTACCATACCTCTGTGTACCAAACTTAAATTTCGAAAATTCATGTAGGCTGTAATTTTTCCCTTGCTTTGAAGGACAAGTGGGCAAATTTTTATTGACATCGAACTAAAACTGTAGATTTGACTTTTATAGATAAGTATAGATATACATTTCCATTTTACCCACCTCTAAATAAAAATATGACAAAAACGTACTTAACAACAATTACTGTACTCTTAAAAAGCTTTTCAACGATATGCATCATGAAGGGTATCCATTACTTTGACATTTGTACCCCGTACCTCTGTGTACCAAAATTTTAATTTCGGAAAATGATGTAGGCAGTGACCTTCACCTTGTTTGGAAGAAAAAGAGTGTAAATATTCATCAAATTGGGATAAAACTGTAGATTTGTATAAAAGACATTCTCTTATATAGATACTCTTCTTTCTATATACATATAGATATAGTTATATTTTCCATTTTACCCCCCTCCTAAATGAAAATATGACAAAACTATACATAACAACAATTACTGTACCCTTAAAGAGCTTTTCAACGATATGCATCACGAAGGGTATTCATTATTTTGATCCCGTATTCATTACTTGTACCCCGTACCCCTGTGTACCAAAATTGAAATTTCGAAAATTCATGTAGACCTTGATTTTCCCCTTGCTTTGAAGGTCAAGTGTGCAAATTTTCATCGAGATCGGACTAAAACTGTAGATTTGTATAAAGAACAAATAAGATATAGCTATATTTTTCTATTTTACCCCCCTCCTAAATGAAAATATGACAAAAGTGTACATAACAACAATTACTGTACCCTTAAAGAGCTTTTCAACGATATGCATCATGAAGGGTATTCATTACTTTGACCCCGTATTTATTACTTGTACCCCGTACCCCTGTGTACCAAAATTGAAATTTCGAAAATTCATGTAGACCTTGATTGTTTCCTTGCTTTGAAGGTCAAGTGTGCAAATTTTCATCGAGATCGGACTAAAACTGTAGATTTGTATAAAGAACAAACACACACACACACACACACACACACACACACATACGTTGACTTTTATATATATAGATTTTTACAAAGGATAAAATACTAATATATTAATGATAATACCATAAAAAAATGCAAAGAAATTAATCTGATTAAAATATATTATGTAAATTATAAGTAATTTAATTAAAAATATGTTTGTAAGCACAAGAGGATACCTCATTATTACAGTAGTTTCCCCATACAGTAGTATATGGAAGTAAGAGCACTACTGTAGTAAACTACTGTGTATTACAGTAGTTTCCCAATACAGTAGTATATGAAAGTAAGAACATTACTAATATATTTTTTACTATTATGTTTAGTTACTAAACTATATTTGGCCTTTCAATAAATATTAATATAAAATATGTAATAAGCTTCTGTGTATTACAATAGTTTCCCTATACACAAGTATATGAAAGTAAGAACATATTACTGATGTGATAAACTACCGTGTATTACAGTAGTTTCCCCATATAGCAGTATATGAAAGTAAGAACAATACTAATATATTTTTCCTAATGTTTATTTACTAATCTATATTTGGCCTTTCAATAAATATTAATATAACTACAATAGTATTAACATCAGCCAAACAAAATCCATATCAATGCAAAGAAAGAAATAATTTTGATTGAAATTGTTATATTGTAAATATCGTTGCATTTTTATTATATTGTTGTTGTATTGTATATTGACTAGCTTTCACCTCACTCGGGGCTCATGCTAAGAATAAGTGGCTGTGGTTCCGATTATCATGTAGGCCAAGCGATTAAATGTAATACCTAGTTAATTTAGTTTCCAAAGCCTTCATGGAAACAAATCAGGTCTCTAATACATCATCAATGCCATTATTAATAATAAAGTACCCTCCGAATTGCAGTTTGGAAGCTATCAAGATTGCATTTAATCTCACAGTGATCTTTATTTAATAACTTTGATTCTACTCCTAAATATTTTTTGATGAAACCAAGCCTAAAACAAGGCTCCACATGTTAGCGTACACCACTGAATAATAATAATAATGGAATTTTTGGAGCCAATTTTTTGGCCTGTGTCGACAGACAGACATACATGAAAATCCTCGCGACATGAAGAATTTAAAGGGATTTGGTTTTCGTAACACATATATGAAACGAAAATGTATATAATAAAAATCCATTTCTAATTAATTTACAGATAAAACTTAGCTTTATATATTGAGATAAAATAAAGTAATAAAATTAAACGAATAATAATAAATTCGAGGGAAAAAAGTAACTTATTATGATTATTTATATTATATTTATTTATTTTCAGTAAATTAAGTAAGTTTAACGTCTGGATTTGGAACCTTAACACATTATTTGACTTTCTATTTTATTGACATCTACTAGTTCGCCTTAAGTTAGAACGTTAGTACCTTAATTCTGCGTTGCCCCATTGCTTAATAATACTTTTCTATCTACGTAATCAAGAAATGATGCCTCTTTGTCTGATGATTATTACTTGGCAATACATTTCCGATGAAATAAAAGAACTGTTAAGACAAAGAGACTTCATCACTAATGTAGATAAAAGAGATTTTAACTGTTAACCGTAATCCTCAATAGAAATTGCCTTTATTCTGGGCATTTTTAAAAAAAAACCTTTGTTATCTCTTACTGCTATAAAAAAAATCTTTTATAGAATATTGAGATTTAAAGTGACGTCCATATTACACAAAAAGATTTATTCTGCTTATTATCGCATAGATTTCAATGATAAATATTTCTCATACAATAGGTACTAGGTACTGTAATTTTTATGCATAAATGTGTAAGAATTATTAAAAATATAATATACATTTTTGCTTAGGAAAATATTTGTCATCTACATATTTATATTAGTCCTTCTAATACTACATCATTTGTCTATTTTTAATTCCAGAGGAAGAAATCTCCCAGAGTACATAATCCTCATTGAAGGTCCTTTGAACAAACCCGATCCTCAGAGTCTTTTTTTTATTCCCTCGACGGCTTTATAACATAAAAGAATGCTATCCGCTTGATACGAGTATTCGCTATATTTCTCTCAATGGAACAGTTGACTCGTTGACTCACCCATATTTAGCAATTTCAAGATGCCTATAGACTTGAAATTGGTTGGGAACCGTTCGCGAGACGTTGATATTATTTCGATGAAATTATTTTTTCAAGCAATCCATGGTAAGGGACGAACAAACCTAGAATCACCAGCTGTCATAATATCGTATTATTCTTAATTTCCTTAATGATAGGTTTTAATATAACTAATGAAACATATAACTGAAAAATCATTTATAAATAATTGAACATATCTCAGTAAAGCTACAAACAATTAATGAATAAATATATTTGAAGAAAATTAGTAGAATAATAATACTTTCTTTTAAACATAGGTATATTATATTAATACTAGTTTTATACTATTTAACAAATAAATGAAAGTTAAGAAATAGAATTTGAGAACCAAATTCTAATAACACTCCCTAATTAAATAAAAGACGATAGAACAAAATTATAACATAATAAAAGATCATAATCGATAAAAAGCGATGGAGCCTAGAGCCTCGAGAGCGTAAGACAAACCAACGAACCACACTCCAACACTTCCCAATCTGTAAACATAAATCCCTTGTAATAGCCAGAAAAAACCGAGAACAGGAGGTTTTACACGAGCGGTGCGCGAGCCTCTTTGAATCCTTGTCCCAATCAGTGAATTAAACGGCTCGTGAAAGTGTATAGTTAAGAAGAACTAAATGGAGCTTAGGTGAATGAGTTTTGATAACACATTGCCTTAAAGATAATATTTTAACATTAAGAGAGTTTATGCACAAACCGGTAAAATTATCTAAGTGTTGGAGTTCAGGAATGGTCTTTTGTACATTGCGTTAGATTTTTATCGGAGATATGTGTTATTTTAGTTGGAACAAGTGCAATTCTAGAATGCAAAGCGCAGGCGCACTGGATATTTATAATTTAGTCTCAGTAGACAGGTCAACTGGCATTTCTAGCAGATCCGATAGCATTGGAAGTTTGTGTGTATGGTACCAATATCAAATGATGTAAATTGAAAGTGTGTGGCTCCTACATCCGATAATTATATCGGTGTGAGTACACGTACACTACTGTACAAACACTATAATAGTTAAAATAAATAATTTTTTTTTTATTTTTCTTTTTACCGACGTTAAATCTTCTTTACTTTTGCTTAAATAATTGTTATATATTTTGAATTTAGTTATTAATTGTAATTTGTTTTGTTCTAGTTGTCAATCTCAACAACTATTCGGCAGAAATCCGTGTTTTTACTACAATGCATTAATTCAAATCTTAGGTTTCAGATGATGGTTTAATATTTTTATGTCAATCAGTAAATGGAGATGGAGATATTGTACGAGTATTTTTGATTAAGATTGCTTACATATTATTCCATATTGTATATCTATGTTCCTTTTATTACATTTATTTATGATTAGAATTTCTTTTTTTTAAATATTTGCTGATTCTTAAATCCCAGCATTAAATAAGATATCATGAATCATTCAGTGACATTTTTCACCTTAAAACATTTTTTCTGTATTTAACTCTAAACGAACGTAAAACAAAATTAAATAAATATCATAATACATAGTTAGTTTTTTCAGAACCGCTACGAAAGTCAGTAAAGATTTTTAACCGTAGGCATTTCCAAATTGTCATCAAAAGCATCAGTTGCATTTATTTAGAGATATTATAGAAAGAATTTAATGAGATATTATTTCTATAGTTTCAATATTATTCGTTCAAAGTATATACATGTCGTTCTGTAAAATTGGACGAGTAGTTTTTAAGATATGTTAGCTCGCAAAAAATGAACGACGTACAGACAGACCGACATACTTAGAATTTTTTAATTCGGTAATATGTGGTTATTTGGTAATATTCAAAGTAATTGTTTTAATTCATCGCCTACAAGAAAGATAATGGCAGTAGCTAAAAGCAAAGTGTAGCTTGATAAAGTACTTTCAATAACAACACATATGGCTACTGAAAAGTGCGGACCTGCTTAAGACAAGGATCTAGAGAAAGCTCTTTAGGTCTTTCGGACGTTGATGCTGCATATATAAGTTACCAGGCTAGATTCTGAAGACATTGATTTCTGAAGTCCCGTTTTGGCAGCAAATTTTATCCTATTTAATTCCGGAAACTGCACGAGCCCGTTTAGTCTCAGTTTGCACATTTTATTGTAAGTAAACTTGCAGTTATAAAATCACGATTCATTTGTTTTAATTGCTAAATATATGGATATATAACTATATGTGTGTGATAGAATAATTACTACCTATTGTTTCAAAAAATCACTGTAAATACAGGGAGCCTATATTTAGACAGGAGTACTCTTCCTTAGGAGTGTGAAGTCGTTACGTCCTCTGTTCCATAACTAATAGCTATTTATGTCTTAATCAAGGAGAATAAACAAAAAACAATATAAAAGATTGCCTTTTCAAACAAGTTCCACTCTCCTTTATCCTGCAATATTTCCTCGTCAATAAGAATAAAGTAAATGTTATGACGGCTTTGTCCTCGTCATGTTTACCAAGGTATTTGAGTTTTCTTATTACCTAACTCCGTTTTCTTTCCTTTTGTTTCGAGCAATGTTATTCCTGTGAAAAACAGAAGGGGAAACCCCTCGTATTTGGCCCTTTATAAAGTCAAGGTTAAGCTTGTGCAACCACCACCACTGGAAACCAAATTATGCAAAATGGAAAACAGTCTGAGACCTTTTTATATAATATTAAATAACATTATTGATAAATTATACCCTTATAATATTATTTTAAGCCTTTATAAGACGTAACTGTTTATGTCGCATTGTTGTGAATTTAAGGCAAATCATTATATAAATATACGAATTCTTATTCAACCTATTTTAAATATAACTTTGGGAAATAAAAGAAATGGTTCTAACTCTATTTTGTTTATATCCTTAAAGACATTAAACATGCAATAACTTAAATATTTTGTTTTCCTTTTTGCCCACGAATAGAGAACACATAGAAATCTGGTTAAATTGCTTCCGAGCTTACCGAAGGTAAGGGAAGCATTGTGTTCACTTTTGAGGACGAAAAATGTTGTCTCCGATTTTAAAAATTCCAATACAAAAATCAGTTTCAGACATCAGGGAACATTTTTGGTCTCGTGTCTGTCTGTCTGTCGGTCTGAGTGTCCGCGAACCCTTCAATGTGTCTGAAACGTGTGACGATAACTTAAGTAAGAGTAGACCAATTTTGATGAAATTTGGTAGGCATGTTCATTTTTTCCAATGCCTAGGAGGAGTTCACTGGACAACGTTATCCACCCAAGCGTTCTCGCAGAATGCTCGCGTAAACATTTTTTTCAAATCCAATTTTTTAATAAAACCATCAGTGTCACCGCTATGAAGTGTTAAAGATCGCTAAAACTGTTTTTAGCAGTTACTGTTATAGTAATTTTTATAATGGAGAGAACGCGGGGAGGGAGATAGACGAGGGGAATAGGAGGTGGCTAGGTTCCCCCACCTCTCTATTTGACCTAACTCTTCAATAGCAGTGAGCCTAGGGACCTCGAGACCAGGCTTCATTCGGGGGAAATTAAATAAATTAGACAATAATAGATTTTAAAAGCGTAAAATCACTAAATTATACGCGATAGGACGCGAGGAAGCTATGTGCCACTTCATATATATTTGTATTTTTATTTCTGCCAATTTTCACCCAATTTAACTTCTCTGGATACACTTGCATTTCTCAACTGGGCTAATCCAATGTTCGTCCACCTGTCTGCACATTCAGTGGTAAATATAGTATTATTATAGCACAGCTTGAATACTAAAAAGCCTTCGTAAAAATGTTAAAAGGCTCCAGGCGTCTGCACAGACGACAGACGACAGACAGACATTTTTTAAAAACCCCTATTTTGGACTTAGGCAGTGGCGTAGAAACGGGGGGGGGGCTATCGGACTTGAGCCCCCCCCCCCCCCCGTCAGACTTGAAGGGGCTATAAAATTACAAATTAAATAAAAATTAGCATATGGGTTTATGTCTAAAACTGCTTAAAATGCTGTTTTTGAATGTTTAGTTTCTAAAATTTTCCCGGGGGAGGACCCCCGGACCCACCTTCTATAAAGGGGGGGGGGGGGTAGACAGAGGGTAGGTTGTAGTCTGGCACCTTAATTTCTAGAAATCGAGCAATGATAAAGAGTATGTACCCCCCCCCCCCCTTAGTGGAGGTGCCGAGCCACCCCCTTCATAAATGAATTCCTACGCCACTGGACTTAGGGGACCTCAAAATAGAATTTTCGCGCTATCACAATACTTTCTCTTTATATGAGAAACAAAATAGTCAATACCATTTTTTATTTTTTTATTTAAGTGTTTTTGCCCTTGACGTGAAAAAGTGCAGAATAAATTATTATCAGTAAGAATTCTTTAGTAGTTGGGTTAATTAAGGAAATAAAAGCCTAATTTTTGCAATATTTCAATCACTACTTGAATTAGTCCAAGATGACAGCCCAGACGCATCGTGATGGTTATTATTAAAAATTCTTGTTTGAATGTTTTTGTTGAATCATTGTCATTTCACCTGAATACAGCTTCTGTTTATTGCATTATTAGTTTTAAATAAATAAATTATTCTAAGACCGCATTTCTAATTCTACCACTCTTTTATCAATTGAACTTACAATATTTACACTACAACTAATATTATTTCATTCAGAATGATGTATTTTTTCGTCATTTCATTGAGAAATTACGAGAATTACAATGATTTAAAAACATTTAACGTTCAAAGAATTTTTAATAGAATTTTTAACCATCACGATGTAATCGTCTAGACCAGGGGTTTCAACCTTTTTCCTTCATCGACCCCTTTTCAAAAATTATCTTCTTCATCGACCCCCTTGCATCTTTCCATTAATATGCAGCACACAACGTTAGCAGAATACTAATAATTGCACTTAAAAATCTCTAAGATAACAATTTGTGCTAAGAACTTGGACAAAAAATTAGAAAAAGTGGTTTATATAAGATTTTGGATAACAGATATAAACTTGATTTCAGATATATCGATATTGTAATTGGACAATATTTCGATTTTTATTTATATATTTATTTATTTATTATTAATTTTTGGATGTTAAACAACTGAGGTTAATTACACCCATACAATATTTAAAGTACATAACTATTATTACATAATAAAACATTATTATAAACATTCAAAATACTGAGTAAATCAGATGTCTTTGTTAAGGTCTGCGTCTTTTAAGTAATGTATCAGTTTAGTTATTGTGTTCTGGTTGTCAGATAAAATGTCAGCTTGATTTTTATTTATGTGGTTATTACGTGATATATATTGATAATTTTTTTTATCTACGATTGATACGAAATATAAACATTATATCTTTGTTTAGATGCGTAGAAAGTGATTATTTACGTACTTGTATTCATTGCGCATGCGCGCCTCATAGTTCTGTATAATTCCTCTTCTTTACCGCACTAGTGCGGTAAAGAAGAGGAATTCTTCAGCTTTACGCACGATTAGTGAGTTTGTTTACATTTAACAAAACTAATTTGGTGTTCTTTTATTAAAGTAACTGTTTATATCGAGTTTTTAGTGAAAAGCAATGAGTGAATCAAGTGACTTTGACGAAAATGTGGAGAATAATAATCCTCCAGAAATAATTAATTCGGCAAAAAATACAACTAATGAATTAATGCCATCTTTATCAAGAGAGAGATACGAACTTACATACAGCAAGTTTATTTGTTTCTGTAGTTATTATTTAAATCTAACAATCGTAGATAAAGTACGGTACGCAACTCGTGCGAAAACGGCATTTTGCATTGCTCGTGTGGTTTTACCACCCTCGCTATCGCTCGGGTGCAAACTCCACAATCGCATGCAAAATGCTACTTTCCGCACTCGACGCGTAATGTACTATTTTTCAATATTTGGCCTGAAATTACCTATCATTATATAGTCACTACAGCTAACATAACATATCTTCTTTTACTTGTTTTAAGTGTTCAGTGTAAAATTTCAAAAAATGTCAAAACAAATATATTATGTTTATCTGTAGTGTACATTTCTAACTGTTCACTGAAAGAAATTCTTCTGTAATTTCTATTAATATGGAGTTATAATATCGAACATAAAACATAACATCAAAATACTGTTTCTTCATAAAAGTGGATTCATCCGCAACTGCTCAGAAAATTTTCTGTTTTGCAATTCACAAATAAGAATTTTTTAGTATCTTCTGTCATTTTATCCATACGACGCGACGTTGTGTAGAGTAATTACTGTGCGGAATACTTTTTAAAATGGTTTAGAGTTCATTTTCATAACAGTTTTTATTACCTCTTTTATTTCTGGTGGGCGAAATTATTTTTTCACTAGTGGTATGTGGATATCCGGCTTTTGCAATTAACAAAGAACAATTGTAAGAGGCTTCTTTCTAATCCACATCTAGCATTATTTACAGAAGTTGACGGGTTAAGAAGTGATTTAATTTCGGCTTTTAGAAGGATACGCAAATTTTTCTTTTGATTCTTGAAATAATCAATATTTAAACTTTTAAATTTATCAACGATCCCCAGTAGATCTTTGGAATTCTATAGACCCCTTTGAAATTTCCATAGACCCCCAAGGGGTCCACCTGGACCCCATTGGGAACCCCTGGTCTAGACAGTCAGCTTGAGAATGATCCAAGGAGGGATATTGCAATAGTGAGGATTTTATTTCAAAAAGTGAGGATTTTATATTGCAATTTAATTTTAAATTGATTTTATATTGCAATTTAATTTTATATTGCAAAAGTGAGGATTTTATTTCCCTAATTGACCCAACTACTAAAGAATTATTAAAAACCACAAGGAACACATTCTACTAATTTATCAGTTAGACTTTTTAGATCATAAATCATAAGTTTGATATAGATACGAATTAAAAGTTACTTTATTTAATAAAGTAACATTTTAAGTTTATATTTTTTTAACATTCTTAATTAAAACTAAGAATTTCGAAGATTATTTCTTTGTTATACGTCTTTAAAGATTGCTTACATTTTTAATAGATAATTTTATACAGTCATTAAGCTTCAAAATAATTTTAATATTTACATTTATGATCCGAGTTAGAAAATGTTAATTTAGCTAGTACCTTCCATTTACCTCTCATTTAATTTTAAATTGCTGCATAGCTTCTTGTGTGACAAAGAGAAAACCAAAGAAAAACCTTGAAAATTTTCCAAAACAGTTTTAAGTGTTCTCTATAGAGGCATTCACGAATAAAAACATGAATAAAGTATGAGTTGGGTTGGGAAGGGAGCATTGCTTGGCGATAGTAATAGCCACGTTACTATGCAAATATATCATCCCGAATATGTTGCATGTTGTTTATATAATGCATTTTTGAATATTTTCATATTAAGTCTTCTTAAGTTGGCAGCCTTGACCTACATTTGAGATGGCGGTTCCATTTAGGGACTTAATAATAAACAAATAACGAGAGCTTGGGCAAAAGGCAAGAATGTTTCCTTCCTTTACAATGCAAACAAACAGCCCTCCTTTATCGACATCACAACTGTTTCATTTAATATTTTGCCGAGTTCGTTGTATTTCTGGGTCAAGAGGCCACGTAATAGCTAGAATCATATTTCCCAAATACTTTACATATTATATTGGTACCCTTCAACTTTTTATACGCACATATTTTTTCGATCTCTTTGAAAATATTTTATATGGAATTCAAGCAAGGTTGCATAGCAAATTGAAAATATTTTCCCTTCCTCTCTTAATAACATTAATTAATGTGATCCATTAGAATGTGGAGATCAAACCGCTTTGTTTTTACTAAAAACAAATGAAAGTCTCATACTAAACTCGCCCTAAACTCATATATACGAGTACATAATAACTTTTTTAGTTGTTTCGGGTTTCGTTGTTAAATTTAATTATTATTGAACATTTAATAACAATTTGCAATGAAAAATAATTTCTCCCTGGAGGGTAGTCGAACCGGACCCCTTTTCTTCTAAAGCTATTTCTCAGGAACTAGATTTTTCCCTTGAAAACTACTTATATGGATTAGAAAAATTACTTATACTTAGATTCGTATTTCAGTGGACTAAAATCGTCAGAACCGTTTTCAATAAATTTTGTTGAGGGGCAGCACCCACAAATTTAGATATAAAATTTATTTATCGATTTCACGAAATGACAGAAAAACATTTTATCTACGATTGATACGAACTATAAACATTGTATCTCTGTTCAGATGCGTATATTGAAAGTGATTCTTTACGTACTTGTATTCATTGCGCATGTGCGTTTCATAATTTCTCTTTTTTCCAGCCTAGCATCTTTTCCGCCTTATCGCACGATTAGCGATTTTGTTTACATTTATCAAAACTAACTTGCTGTTTGTTTAATTAAAGTAACTGTTTCTTTTTATATCGAGTTTTTAGTGAAAAACAATGAGTGATATATGTCATTATGACGAAAAAGAGGAGAATAATACGCCTCCCGAAATAATTAATTCGGCACAAAATACAACTAATGAATTAATAAATTAATGTCATCTTTAGCAAAAGAGAAATACGAACTTTCATGCAGGAAGTTTATTAAATATTTTTATGTATTTATTATTAAAATCCAACAATCTTAGATGGTAAGTACGGTACGCAACTCGTGCGAAAACGGCATTTTGCTTTGCTCGTATGGTTTTACTACCCTTGCTGTCGCTCGGGTGCAAACTGCACACTCACATGCAAAATGCTACTCTCCGCACTAGACGCGTAATGTACTATATTGGACTCGAGTAAATCCATCAAAATATAGAAATAAAATGTTCGCACTATCATAGGCCATTTTCTTTATAAACTCATTATAAGAGAAAGTAAAAAATACGCATTAACTCCGCTTAAAGTAATTAATAAAACGATTTTCATGAAAAAATCTTATTTGAAATAAAATTGCCAAGCCAGGTTTTTATAACTTTGTAGATCTTATTAGATGGATTTGAACTTTAAGATTTATTTAATATCTTATATTTCCTTTAAAGTCTATTTTTCGGATTGATTGTGGTACAATTACAATAAGGAGGCAATGCACTACTTCAAGGTTAGACGTAAGACTTGTCTTGAACCTTACAATTCCATTGAAGCCAGTGAAATCCCTAGCTTTCTTTATTCCTTACAACCCTGAATATGTTTTTCAGATTGATTTGTGTAAATAAATTGACAATTTATTGTTTTCCTTTACATGTATACATACATTTTATATAAACGCACACCAATATACACATTTATATAAATCCATAAGCCCTAAGGGAATAAACATGAGATGGTGGTCGTACATAAAGTTGAAGGTCTGCAGAGCGTTGCTCCCAAACCCTTTCAAATAATAATGGAAAATCTAATACATCAAATTATGACACGTGACAGTAAAAAGGCGTGTTGCCAATAATGAAAATACCACCAGCGTAGAAATAGAACAGTTCGACCAATCATAAAACTTAGTTAATTAGCATATTACTAATAATAGTATGTCTTTGTCTTATTAAATTATAGCTTCTATATTTTATATTTGCATTATTGCTCCTCTTTTCTTGATTTAATACAAGGATGAATGTTACAATGTTATTAACGAAGTTACGTTATTAGTCAGTTTGTTAGATCTCTTTATTTTTATTTCCTTATATTTTTCGGTACTTCTTTAGATTGTTACTCCCAATGTTTTTATAGAATGCAGATGACTTTGACAAAATAACTATTAAGGAAAAGGATTGTTTAGTCCAATGTAGTTTGGGACAAAGGAATATCGCAATCCTCTTTTTATAAGGGGAGTAACAGTCAAAAGATGAACATTCCGTACACCTTATTTAGATTGTTACTCCCCTCTCTGTTCTTTATAAGGGGAGTAATTATCTAAAGAAATGTCTTATTTTTATGCCTAGAGAATCTATAATCTTATAGATATGAAACATTTTTGTAGGAAATGAGGAAATTTATTCGTACACTAAGCTGGCTTTAGGAAAAGTATTTATGACTTTCACTGGTACCTCCCGATGTGTGGAGAGAACACCCCCCTAAATCCATTTCAAAGAGTTTTGCAAGTTTTGCTTCGGTCTGAATCCTCCGCATGCCACAGCCACCTTACAAGTTTTTCTTATAAAGCAAAATAATGAATTTTTAATGTTTAAGTTTTTAATAATATACCTACTTTATAATTTAATATTGAGAAACATAAAGAATGTAATACCATAACCTTTAGGGAGTTGAGGGTACCCACCCTCAACTCCCCTACTAGTAATAGTAATAACTCACTTTGTTTTAATAACCCATTTTTCTTTTGTCTTATTTATTGGTAGACCGCTGAATACACCTGTACATTATTATTATTTATTTTTTACAGAGATAGTTGTGTTTTATCAATTATAACCAAATTATTAGATAATGTTCATGTAATAGATAATAGCTAAATTGAGATTAGAGAATCTTAATACTACTATCACTATTAATACATATATTTTTTAACAGTTGTCAATGTTAATTATATTTACGAAAAATTTTTTGTAAATAAAGTTGAGAGGTAACTGCCATTTAAAGTAACTCTAACTTAAAACAATATATGAAATATGAACTCCTATAAAATTATTAATAATATTATTTTTCAAATGTTACCAGATTGTAAGTAAATGAAACATCTATCCTTAACTCTACAAGCATTTATTTTTTTTAATAATGTATTTATTTACGTCACTAAACCAAAAATATTATTTATAGTTAAAATAAAAAATTTCACTCATTCAGTTAAAATAAATTATTTCATTTAATTTATTTATCAAATAATATCTAAAATTAAACACTTCATTCTGAGATTTCCTGTGTGTATTTACTTATAATTAATTCAATCAACTAGATATTATACTGGTAAATCGATCTCTTCGAATAAATAATTATCATTGACTCCGTTTTATTGAACCAATTTTTGATTTAATGATTATATTAGCTCACATCTATTTTAGATGTCTTAAGGTGAGATATGTATTATTACCTAGGTAAAGCATAACATAATATCTAAATCATTACACCTTGTACTCAATTCTGACGTTGTATCTGGATTATTTCTCTCTTTTAATTATATTTATTTAATTACGACACTGAGTGATCATACAATCATTAATAATTAATTTATAGAAATAATTTATAAATTATAAATAGCTATTTCAGTATTTTTTTTTTCGCAGAATAAATATTGGAGGAAACATTTTTCTAATTACACTTGATATTACTTCAATTCCAAGAATTAGTATGATCAGGCTCATATCTTTTATAAATGAATCGAAAATCCATACATTTAATTTAATATTGCTCAAAATTTTAGATGAATACTTTCAAATACGTTTTGATTAAAATCCAATAATGTTAAAAATTCACTAAGCCTTTAATTTTTATTAAACATTAAGTTACATTTTTATGGAACATTTGGGTAACGTGACCTTGACATATTTATAATATAGCTGTTCTTGCTGAAATGTCATATTCATAATTTTTTTCATTATAGATTTACATTTTTCTGTTGACTGGGCAACAATATCTGACGGTGTTTGGGAAAAACTGGGCTCTAGAGAGGCAACTCTGCGATGAATTGAATCAAATTAGTCAACTTACTACGTTTACCCTTATCTATCTATATCTATGCGGCTATATAGATATACATATTGGGTATATTTAATGTAACAATTTGGAAATTTTTTTAACTATGAAAGAAAGATAGAATGTGTAATAATAATTTAGTAAGACGCCTTAAGAAATAAAAATAAAATAGGATTATATAAATTAAGTGGGTTATCTTCTAACACTTCGTTAGACTTCGGTTATTTTTTTATGGAAGTATTTTAATATATCAAGGCTATAATAGTTCAAGGCAGTACAATTTTTTTCCAATTTATAAGAGAAGTTTTTCTATAACCTTTTCTGTAAATGTATCCTTTAAATTCTGCCCAGGATCTATGTCAGAATAAAAAGGTTTTTAATAATGTTAAACAGACAGGTTAAAGCAGGCAAACTGGATAAAAAAATATCATCGATTTATTTATTTAAATTATACAATGTTTATAAGCTATCTTTTATATATAACCTTTCATATAAATCAAATAGGAGTTAAGACAGTGTTGACATTTTCTCGTCTTCATAGTAAAACATTGAATCATGGACATGCTTTTGAGCATTGAATACAGTGTAGGCAACAGTTTAGCCAACTTTTACATCTCCCACTCTAAAGGCTGATTAACACGTATTAAGTTATTAAGTTAACTAAATGTTAAGTAAATTAATGCATGTAAACAATGAGTTTAGTAATAAGTTGCAGGCTAAAATTTAGTGTGCTAGTAAATAAGTAGAATAGAATTTTGTCTATTTTTCGGTTTAGTAGGTGGGCTTGACTAATCACTGGACATGCGCAATTTAGTAAAATGCACAAGTTTGAAGGAGCCTTGCTTATAGATTAGTAGATCTTTGTTTATATATTATTTAGAAACGTTTTATTGGGTTATAAATGTTATATTGGATCACATTTCGAAGCGAACTAAAATGCTTAATTCAATAATTAGTGGACAACGTGTAAACGCTTACTAATAATTAAATCACTTAAAATTTAGTTAACTACTTAATTACTTAATACGTGTAAATCCGGTTGCCTTAAAGACAGTTGTCATGGTGCGCTCCTATTGGCGAAATATAGTACTAAAAAGTGTAAACCGTGCTCCCTCCTGTTTTGTCTTAACTTCCTAGTACTATAATATCTAAGAGCGTCACATTTTTTATGTTTAATTTCATGTCTCCTTTTGGCGTGGCAGAAATTTCTTCTGTCACCCACTTAAAAACATATCCTTGTGAAATATCCTACTTTTTGTTTTGTTGGTAGGTATCAATACTAACGTGTAAATACATCAAATTCTCATTATCAATATCCGTATTAATCGATCAATATAGTTGTTATGTAAAAATAGCTAATAAAAAGACAATTTTATGAACGAAAAAGCTCCGATAATTTCGGTGGAATCAACCAACTTAAAGTAAACGTAAAATGGCCATACCAACTATAACTGTGGCCACAATGTTTATTATTTCTTCCTTTGCTGTTATTGGTATAAATGATTATGTTTATTTGTTGTGAATTTTTAGTGTCAATATTATTTTACGAGAGCTACGCGAAGAATTAGAAAAGGTAGTTTTTAAGTAATTTTGGTGTTTTTTATTGTTTTAATTTATGCTCTCCGGCAAACTCTCAGCGAACCCCGCGTGGTGATACTATAGTTGCTTAAACTGATCTCTATCATTCACTAACTATAACATGATCTATACCTTTATATTTCCACCACTTATATTAAACACACGAACCACTTAGCTAATTGGCAAACTTAGTAGTTATTTAAACTATCATAAATAATTATGTCATTAAAAATAAAAGCCAATTAAAGGGACATTTTGTCACAGCTACAGTCAATCATCTAAAGAGTTCCTAAAATAAACAATATGTTAAAGTGAGAAACAGCTGATAAATAAAAGAATTTAGAGTTCTTACTCATATTTAAAAGTTAAAAATTATAGGAATCAACTTTAATCGCCACTGCACATCGCCGAATAACAAATAATTTCTTCGAAAAATATATTGGTCACAGCATTATCGCTGTATTTTTTCTTCTTTGAAGAATTCTTGTTATATTCCGGCCTTGGTCAGTCCCCCCATATCTTGGAATGATTTGGTTGTAGGCCAAGATTCCCTTTAGAGCAGCTACCTTTTCGTTTGTTAAACACTGTTTTTTATTATTTACAAACTGTTTACTTTGTGACGAATTTAAATAAAACAACGTCCTGCATGACTATTTAGTTTTAAATGAACTGCGTTGTTCAAGTCAAAACATAAAAAGTAGGTTACGCAAGTAGAAATACAATAATTATACGTAATTCCCTACCTACATTTAATAGGTAGGTATGGAATTACTTTAGATCAAGATGTTCAGCGTATTCTCTGAATTCAAAATGAAATATCTGCGCACAATGCGTATTGATTCAGTGAATCAATACGGAATCATTATTAATTTGATTTTTTAGCTAAATATGTATTTTATTTTTCTTATTTCAGAAATAAAAGAACGGCTTAGGGAATCATTTATTTAGTAATGCTTGTTTTTTTTATTTAGAAAATATATTATTTTATGGTTATAAAATTTTAGAATTGGTTTGTCTTTTACTTTCTCATAAACGTGATATATGTAGAGATAAAGTATTGTGATAGCACGAATATTCGAGTTTTGGTAGATACACAGTTTTTAAGGTCCTCTGAGTCCAATCAAGTGGTTTTTTTAAAAAACATCCGTCTGTCGTCAGAAGTCTGTGAGTGAAGTAGTACGTTAAGTTCCTAAAACCTGCTAATGCAGTATGAGAAGACGAGTTGAGCCTAAATTACTATACTCATGCCATTATACTTTGTTATTCTGACAGCGTAATTTTTTGTTATAAGCTCTGATAGGGCGAGCGTAGGCGAGTTTGAAGTTGGTGTTAAAAGTGCCCCCCCCCCCCCCTCTATCTCGCTTATATAAAGTGCAAAAAAATCTCTTAAAAAATTCCTGAACATTCTTCGACCAAAAGTAAAGATACCACTTATTGAAAATTTTTATTTATTTTTATTGAAAAATACGTTTTTTTAATACGATTAATTATGCTCTTTTCGATTCTTTACTTTTCATTTTCATTCAGTTTAATATTTATAAGTTTATCTTTAAATTCAAATGAATTTTTACAATCAAAATCTGAACTATACTCAACACTATCTAAGGTTTGATTAAGAAATTTTGTAAATAGGTGTGTTAATTGTAATAATAATAGGACTTTTTTATCGCCAGTATTTAATTTACTAATAATGCATTCTAAACCAACAATAAGTTGTTTGATTTCTGGGCCACGATTATTTTTAAATAAATTAAAGTTTTAACCTAAACTAAGAAAATGCAGTATATTATTAGGAACATTTTCATCTAATAAATTAATACACCATTTGTTCTTAAATAATAGTTATTTATGCACCTAGGGAATAATGTAAGATATTATTTCCCGCGTGACTGAGTTGATTCCTGAGGCAAAGCCGAAGGAATCAAGGCAACTAAATCCCGAGGCGAAGCCCAGGGTATTAGGTATTTTAATTCCCGAGGCGAAGCCGAGGGTTTAATGTAAATTAGCTCCCGAGGCGTAGCCGAGGGAGATAATTATAACAAGGGAATAATAATGCATTATTCTCGAGGTACATACAAATCTCCAGAAAAAGCGCAGTATAAGATTTAATCAATAAAGAAAACATTTGTATTTCTTTATTCAACGAATTAAATGCAAAAATAAAACAATATAAATTATTTAAAATAATTAATAATCACTTTTAAAGTAATACAAAAAAGTTTAACGAAAGCTAAACAAAAGTAAACAAAGCGTCGTAGAATGACTCACAATACAGCTGGGAGTTTCAAAGCAGTGTTGCCAACCTGATTTCAATCAATTCACTATATTTGCCATTCATTCTCTACTATTTACAAAATAATTAGGTTGGCGAACGTGGATTATAATCCCGTTTTTACATTATTTCCCTGTTTTCACATTATTTCCCCGTTTTTAAGAACGGGGATGAAAAGACCAACATTATTACCTCTAAACTAGCCCTGAAAAGTTACTTTTCGTCCCTATTGGAGATAAATTAATATATTCCTTTAACAAATTATTATTTGAAATATCTAACAAAATTAAATTTTTTATAATTTCGGGAACTTATTTTATTTGTATGCTTAATTTTAAGTTCTTTACTATATTTTTCATTAAATGATTTTAAAAGATCATCAAATTCATTTATATTAATTTTATGTTTAATAAATTAATTTCTTTGAAATTTAAAATATTTTTCCAATAAGTTTGCTTTATTTCGGTTTTAATTAAGATATCAGCTAAAGTTTTTGAATAATATGGTGTATGATTGTTACGTAAAAAAATCTTTATCAACAATAGAATGAACTCTATGATTAATTTGTTGAATGTGCTGGGGTATGATGTTGTTTTTGTGATAGTGCAGATATTGTAGTTTTTCTTTGCAGTTCAACAATTTGACCTTTGTCTTTTTTAAAAGTCCAAATCTTCTTTTCTGGATATTTGTTTTTGTTGATTAAATATTTTATATCCTTCTCTAATATAGCGAGTAGTTTCTTATCCCTCACATAATAAAGTGATTCAATTTCAAAAAATGAACTCTGTTATAACTTTAAACAAACAAAATTTCTGATCATTCATTGTATATCTTAGTTGAAAATTATTCTTACTAGTAAGCACCTTTGATACTTTTGGATAATTTCCTTGTAGATCATTGAAAGGTGAGTAAAATTAACAATTAGTTAATTTGAAAATAAGGTTATAGTTCACCTATTACGGGCATCATCAGACCTAAAATAATAATAATAATAATAATAATAATAACCATTTATTGTAAACATAGCTTGAAATAGACATAAATATATACATAAGATTTAATATAAAATGAACAAATATAAAAAGAATATACCTTTTTTTTTTCTTTTTTACACATTTACATACATTTGACTTTTTAAAATATTTTTTCCTGATGCTTTTTTATTATTTATTTATTTTTATTTTATTTGATTTATTTATTTATTTTTTAGTTTACAAATCGGCATTTTGCCGTGGTAGTCGCCTTGTAAAGGCGCTGGGATTGGTTTTGAACCATCTGACCAATTCATTTTTGCATGAGCTATGTTGCTACCTGCTTCATCCTTCTCCACTCCATCCTATCTTGAGCTACTCGCTGCCAGGTTTCTCCTCCGAAAGATTTTCTCATCTTATCATCCCATAAGACCTAAAATAACTTTTTAAAATAAAGTTATAACAAATAAATCTAAAAAAAAAACTTAAATCACGTTACATATAAATTTGATTTGATTTTTTTTTTTTTTTTTCTAACCTCAAGTCTATGACACAATCATAGACTTGAGGTCAACCTCAAGTCTATGATTGTGTCATAGACTTGAGGTTATATAAGTCTATGATATCATATTATTAGTAAATATTTATGTATTTTGAATCAATGTTAATTTTTTTGTGTTTGTAAATAATGTTCATAGCAAGTCATTTTAAACGGATTTGTAATAAATTTTTAAGTTTTAATTGTTATTTTATTTATTGACTAAATTTTTAACGTATTAAGATGAAATTGACGAACTCTCATGGAGGTGATATATGTAATTTAAGAAAAATAACCATTTATAAGTTTCTACCATGCTACTCTGAATCACTGAATTAAAGAAAAGAAATGTGATAAGAAGATGACCTTACATAAAGGGTCGAAACGTCTCACAATTAAAGTCATGAAAATTATATATATTTGATTACTTTTATTAACACCTGAAAAATCCATCAATAAAAAATTAATTATAAAAATTTAAAGAAGGTGTCAAGTTTTAACAACTATTTTTCAATAAATATTTTTTATACATTATATGCATCATTTTTTAAATTGTTTAGAGAAATATGTAACATATTAGACACAATCATAGACTTAAGGTTTAAATTCAAATTAAATTTATATGTAAAGTGATTTAAGTTTTTTTTAGATTTATTAGTTATAACTTTATTAATGTTAAAAAACAAATTATTTTAGGTCTGATGATGCCCGTAATGGGTGAAATATAACCTTATTTTCAAATTTTTGATTTTACTCACCTTTCAATTATCCACAAAATAATTATCCAACAATATCACTGGTGCAAACTAGTAAGAATAATTTTTAACAGTAATTGTATACGTTATCTGGAATTTTTAAAGTAGATCAGCCGGCTTTGAATGTTACTTCGCTTTTACTTGTCAATGAGTGTAGTATTGGACTAAAGCGTTGTACCTGCCACTCTGCCACAATTTTAAACCTAGTATCAAACTAAGCTTTATTCCAACAGTAATTATTCCTTTCGTACAATTCTCGACTTGTTCCATGTGCCACAACTTCTTTTCTATCTTCTACAATCTCTATACCTTCCTATTGACAATCTCTGCCCACTTTTTCTCTTTTGTATAGACCATTCAGTGGTTATCCAAGGCAACCGGTCCATTCTGTACACGTGTCTTTCCAGTTTCTAATTCAAAATTGACATTGATCTCTTCGATCTAGTTGCAGTATTCCAATTACTTTAATAACATTTGAAACTATTTTGATTGCAATTCCCGATAAAAAAAACCTTTTGGTCTCGTGTTTGGAATCTTTAAATAGAAAGAGAACATACTTTTTTTTTTACGTTTTTTTAGATTTTTTTTTTTTTATAGATAGGAAAATCTTCAAAAAGACACCACACAGTGGCAAACCGTGAGGTAGTGTGGGATTTTTACCCACTAAAAAAACCTATCTTGACGCCACGTTATATCCTGCCCGGGACCGCTTTCGCATTACTTCGGGCAGGACGTGCTTTAGCAGTTAAACTGAACCCCTCTTACTTTGCCAAGTTTACGCCTTGCCGGTATCTCTCTTCATCCGCTAAGCGAGCCGTCGTGCAGTTTTATAAGGAGCACTCTTTCTGCATAGGCTTTTACCAGCTCCCAGTTCTGCCTTTCTTGCAGCATCACTCCCACCATGGATTCTGGAGTAAATGTCCCAACCTCGTTCCTAAGTTTCTCCCGCTCTGCTTCGTGTTTGCCGCATACGAAGAAGGTATGGTAGGCATTGTCCATCTCACCTTCACAGTGGATGCACGAGGGACTCGTCACCTTGCCCATCTTGTATAGGTACGCCCGGAAATACCCATGGCCTGTCAGGAGTTGAGTGAGACAAAAACTCACTTCTCCATGTCTCCGCTCTATCCAAGGCTGGACCTGGGGGATCAATCGCGCCGTCCAGCGCCCTCTCTCGTCGCCGGTCCATCTCCTTTGCCACACGTTCATCGTGGCCGTCCTCGCACGGGCCGTGGCTTCCTCCTTACTCTCAGCAGTAGGCCTCGTAAACACCTCTCTGCGCTCCTGGGCCATCAGGTCTATTGGGATGAGTCCTGCCAAGACAATCACCGCCGGCTCAGAGACCGTGCGGTATGCGCTGGTTATCCTTAGGGCCCCAAGCCTTTGGACAGCTGTAATCCGGACACGGTATTTTCGCATCTTTGTTGCGTCTCCCCATATCTCCGCCCCGTAGAGCAGCACCGACTCTGCTGTTCGCACCAGCAGTCTCCGCTTGTTGGGGGTCGGCCCTCTGATACGTTTTTTTAGATTATCATCAAAAAGTTATTTTTTATTACAATGTAAATTATTTTTCATTAATTTAATTAAAAGTTGCTCATACATTTCCTTTCACGAATCAATAATTGTCACCGCTGGGGTGGGTCGCTTAGAGTTTACCGTTTACGGAGAGCACAAACTACAATAATTTAAACACAATAAATACGTGAAAAACTGTCTTTCTATAATCTTCGAACTGCTCTCGTAAGAAAATATTTACACTCTAAAGGTGGAGTGTCAATGAAGCGGCCGAGACGACTCTAGCCTCGCGGCTGAGGCCGCGCGGCTTATAAACAAGACTCCTTTTAGGTGAATGAATGGATCTCTTTTCAATGACGCGGCTGTAGCCACGCGACTGAAGCGGCTCTAGAGAGGCGGCTCAGAGCCGTATGGTTTTCGAGCAGTCTAGCCGCATCCAAGGTGGAGTGTCAATGAAGCGACTGAGACGACTCTAGCCGCGCGGCTGGAGCCACGCGTCTCATAAATAGGACTCCTTTTAGGTAAATCAATGGAACCCTTTCCAATGACGCGGCTGCAGCCGCGCGACTGAAGTGGCTCTAGTGAGACGGCGCAGAGCCACGCGGCTCGACTGCCCACACGAGCAGTCTAGCCGTATCAGTCGTCGCGGCTGAAAATATAGAGATGGGCAAAACAGTTATTTGGTGGAAACATGTTATTACTGTTCTGTTATCGGGAGCATATTTGAGTAACAGGTCCCATCTCTTTCGAGCATTGATCTTTCCTTCCGCGGGGGGGGAGGGGGGGGGGATTGCAATACCGTCAAGCAAAATTTGTTTTTCGTTTTGCTTTAATAATTTCGGGGGTAAAATGGCCGGCATTTTAGAAACGCGATATATATTTGTGATCTACATTTCAATACCTTTGAAGTGATCCCGCACTCAAAAATTACAAAAAATAAAATATATTGCGATCAGTTCCCAATTGCTTGCTGATCGAAGAAATATTGAGTGTTTAAGGTTGCAATATGTTTCCTGTTTTTGGGAAAAAAAGGGACGGACGGATGAACTACCAAAAGTATAAGGGTTTTTAGGATGACCTCGAAACATTGGCGTAACTAGGATAAAAGTCTAGGGTGGGCTAAGCCCCTGGGGGGGAGGGGGGTCCGGGGGTCCGCCCCCGGAAAATTTTGAAATTTCGATACCCTAAAATCTAATTCTAAAGGTTCTTTTTACCTAATAAAAATGTAGGTACATTTTAAAAAGTATCGAAAAATGAATGTAAAAATAAGAAATTTAAATCTTCTAGTATATGATATAAATTGTGTACTAATATAAATTGTACTAATATAAATTTAAAAATGTCTCGAGTACTTTTTTTCGAAAAACTTTTGCACACATTTAGTACATTTTAAAAGGCCTTTCCAACGATACCTCTGTCAAATCGGCACAAAGCCCATTCTGGTTGCGGCTAACCAAGGAGGACGTCCTTCACATAGACGTAGCTCCCGAAGTAGGAATCGGAAATATAAAAACAAACCGGAATCTTAAAGAGGACAATTTGACTTAAAGTCCGGTACCCTTTTGAACCCCGTCCGAATCAAATTGCAAACGGTACGTAAGGTCAAAGTCGAAATTTCGGAAAAACACGATTTTTGTGAGTTTTTTGGTGAGGTACTGGACTCCCCCCGTGAAGGTACTAAAAAAAGGGGGATTGCCGTTACCCCTTAAAAATTACATTTTCAGAGCATACGAAGCAGAGTAGGAGACTACTTTTTTTCTCCGTATGTACCTCTTAGGTCCTATTCACACGGTGAAACTCCAATCTCCTGGAAACTAGGAGACTCTGCGACCAAGAGACTCAGCACGTGTAATTAGGCGGCGGTATTCAGACGGGGATACTCCAGTACCGGCGACTCAGAGACCGTGCAACTATGAAACCATGCGACTCTGCATGCTGGTCTCCTAGTCTCCCAGTCTCTCAGTTTTCTACAAAACATTCCTTTTTAACTACCTACGTGAAAATTATTTATAATTATTAATTACCGTATTACATTTATAATAAAATATATATTATATTATATTATATAATATATTCTATTATTTATTATTATATAATACATTATATTTTATTATTAAATAAAATATATTTTTTAAATTAAAATGATTTATAATTATTAATTAAATGTATTATATTTATAATAAAATATATATTATATTATATAATATATTATATATTATATTATTTTAATATATATTGTATTATATTTTATTATAAAATATTTATAATAAAATTATTTATAATTATAAATTACCGTATTATATTTATAATTAAATATATATTATATTAAATAATATATTATATTATATTATATATATTATATTATATATTATATTCTATTATATTATTTTAGTATATATTATATTATATTTTATTATAAAAAATGTATAATTATTAATTAATTATTATTACCGATGGTAATAATAAAACTACAATGATGGATAATATAATGTGCTCATGGCTACTTGAATCACTAGACATAGACATTTTTCAGGGACTTAGATACACAAATATGATAAATACTGGGTGTTTGGTGTTTGCTCAGCCTATTGTCAGTGAAAACTGACTTTACTTCTTAAAACGTGGTTTGATTGCGCAACTCGAGTCGTCGTGGTGTGAAGATGAAGGAAGACTTGAGTCGCGGAGTCTCCCAGTCTCCTGGTCGCGAGACAGCTCGAAACGCGATTTGCGTTTCACTTGTGAATAGGGCCTTATGTACCATCTTGTAGTACCTCGAAGTCGGAATTTAAAAAAGTAAAAGTACCATCAAGTTTAAAAGCAAAACGCGGTGAGCAGCATTTCATAGGCTTTTAAGGCATAAAAGCCCAATGGCGTCGAAGCCTCATGTAGAAAAACGTTTAAAAAAGGTTTTTTCGCTTGAAAGGGTCTGAAACGTGAAAATTTTTAAAATGTTTTTGGATCACTTTTGTATTCTTCCCAAGGGCTTTCCAATGATATACCACACCCCGCACCGAATATCTCCGGTTTTTGTGATCAGCGAAAAAAAAAATTCCCAATGTCGCCCTTAAGCTGGAGTGCAGGTAAAAAAAAGTTCTCTATACCGGCGATGGACTTCTGCCGGATCTACAAAAGCCTTGAAAAGAAATTTTAATTTTTCAATAATTTCAAAAGTTTTACGCAAAAACGTGTTTTAAAAAACGCCTTTTTTGACCGTAGAAGATTTCCCGTTGAAAATAAATCCATTTCCCGAAAAATTTTCCGGCACATAGCATATTTCCCTAAAAATACACTATAACCTTAACAATTTCCAGAAAACTGCATGTCTCCACGACAAACACACCCATCGGTACAAAAATCCAAAAAACACACTATTTTCCCCTTTAGGGCCGATTTCCACCCTTAAGGAGTGGTTTAAAACTGCCCTTACCTAATGTTTGGTCAAGCGATTTTTAAGGTTCCTAACCGATTTTGACAGTACCTACTCGAAATTTTTTCCGAAAATCAAGAGGCGAGATATAATTTTTTTAGCCGCGGCGCCTTAAAATACAGTAGAATTTTACAACTTGGATTTTTTTTTACGTTTCTATTTTTCTAGGGGGGGCTAATTTTCGTCTAGGGTGGGCTTAGCCCACCCTAGCACCCCCCTAGTTACGCCAATGCCTCGAAACCCTAAAAAGGGCATTAGTATTAGTAATTTCTTTGAAGCCCATAAATATACGGCGAAATAAAACTCTTTATGAAGTAATAAATTATAAGCCAAATTACATTTTTTTGTGAATATCTCGCTTCCTCTGGCTCGGAGACCAATTAAGGACCAGACAAAATTTGAAGAATATAAAATTTCACACAAGAAACATTTTGTTCATTTTTTACGTACAACGAACTGTTTGGATAAAGTGCTTGGTGTAATAAACTGCTCCGAAGTTTTCGCACAAGGCGTATCAACGACCCATTCTTTTTAACCGCTGTAGTAGTACAATTAGTATCTCTTCTACTTCCTTCTCATCAAGAAGGGACCATAATAACATCCATGCTTCCTCCATGATGATATCGAAGCCTATAAAATTGAATTTGAAGCAAAAAATGCATTTTAGAGAATTTATACAAGTGGCTCGGGCCGTACGACTCGAGTCGCGGGATTGAAAGTAAAACAAGCGATTCGGGCCGCGCGGCTCCAGTCGCACGGTTAGAGCCGTCTCGGTCGCTTCATTGACACTCCACCTTAAATTGACATCAAACATTATACCTTAGCAACAGCAACAATAATAAACAAAAACAAAACATTGTCGCTGCAGTCACAATAATTAATAGAAATTATACATATTTTTAGAGTTTACATAATACTGTTAAAAAGTAAACTTAAACTTTATTATTGTTGTGTAGAATAGGTTCAAAAGTGGAGTATTTTTTAGTGTTTAATAGTTGCTAATATTTTTACTTCGTTGTAGATCAAGTTTTGGTACTAATTACGATCGAGAGGCCAAAATCTGACTTAAATAAATTGATAGTTTTTAATAATTATGAATAAATCTTGTCTAAATATAAATATAATTAAAGTAAATATCTAATCTAAATTAAACAAATATAAAATTAAAGTTTTGTCTGCACACTGGTCAGAATTGAACACTTTTTGGATACTTTTTAATTTTATACATTCCGAAAACCGAATCCGGCCTAGAGGCTTAATCTACCTTATGTTATTATTATTATTATTATTTTTTTTTTTTTTTGCTATAGGTACCAGAGAATAACTTCTTCTCTGATCAAATGCCATACAAAACTGTGTACATAAGGTTAAGAGAAATAAAAACATCAAAGACCGTAATACAATTAGAAATATAAAACAAAGGCTACTTAGCCTTTACTTTATTTAAAAAGTGTTCCTTGGTGATTTCTTTTTTTTTGCTAATTATATTGCCGTTTGATCGTCCCATTTACGATGCGTTTTTCAAATATTTCAATGACCTTAAGATTATTTTAAGAAGAAGCCTTCAATGCGTTGAATCGTCCGCCTAAACCCCAGGTCTAAACCAACTCTGCAGCCTCTATTATTATTATAGTTCGGCCTTTTAACCATTGACCTTAGAGGCCTAAAGGCAATGATATTTGTTTGTTTACATAGGCTGTTGAGTCTATACCATTGTTTTTCCTTGTTCAGTTTCTATCCGCCATCCAGGTGTTTAACACCCTTGACCAACAGTACAGACCTTGAATCTAACATTGATTTCTTTTTATCACCGGAAATCATTTGAAGGAAAATACCGGCTACTAAAATACACTGAGTCAATATTTACTTTTAAACAGCTCCCACAATACATTTTAACTTATATATTTATACGTATATAAATTTAAAATTAAAGGTTAGTTCAATTTTTTTTAGTATGGCATAACAAAGATAATACTAATTCTTTTCTAAATGCTCGTATTCAATAAAAAAAAATCGTTAACGCTTTGTTTTGGCTTGCAGTCAAATTAAACAAAACGAAATTGTAGTTTAAAACTAAAATCACTAATAGTCTTAGTGCAGAGATTCCATTCTACTTTTTATATTCTTTCAAATAAAATTTGACCTTTAAGCATTTTATATTCTGTTCAGTTTCTCTATTTTTATTTCATTACTAGGATAAAAACGTAAAATAAATATAACTGTGGTTCTACATTAGTTATTATAACATTTAGTGTACTAAGTTCGTTTTAACAATTTCATTATAGCCAAATATAAAGAAAAATGTAATTCATTATTTCTTTTAGTTTATTTACTAGTTTTTTTTACCTTACCTATTCCAAAAGATACTGTTTTTAAAAATAAGATTTAAGCTATGAGAATGTAAGCAATCTCTTCATTATTATCTTCAAAATAATTATCTGTGATATATTTTTGAGTATACCAAAATTAGTAATTCCCCAGGTAAGTATAAACCAGGTCTATTGCCTTCAGAAGCCCTTCATTAGATTAGCCTTTGGTAGATTTTCATTCTAGATTACTGAAAAATCCGGAATAAAAGAACGACATCCTAAATAGTTCAAGAGAAAATTAAATCTGATCTGAGATTCGGATTTAAAAATAGAAATAATAATATAAGGGGTGATTGCAGCAAATTACGTTTTTTAAACAAAAGTCCGTAAAAAGTGTATTAACTAAATAATCAGTTTTTAAGTTTTTCAATTATTTAAACTAGAAACACATAAACAAGTATGTAATAGTCGGTTATAAATTAGAGCGGTGTTATTGTTTTACACGGTGCTTTTTTTCTATATTGTTCATTTATACAACTACAAATTTGTTAACAACTTCAAATGATGCAATAAATTGTTTTTTGTTTTTTTTAATAATTGGTTACACTCATAAAGAATAATTTGAGTGAGGAAAAAAGAAGCCACTATAGGCCAGTATAGAAGGTACTCCACCAAGTGATATTTTCGTTTGCCTGATTTTGTTGCCCTACCTTCTGAAGTCAAAATATCGAGCTCTCATTGGTTCCTCTACTGATTTTCATTGATTTCCCCCGCTGTCAGAGTAAACTCTAATTTTAAGACGAGTTTAATATAGTAATCAACTTCGTCCTCTTGAATTCTGGCTTTCTCGTCCCTCGATATATTTGTTATCTATTTCATTGTATAGATGTTTGTATTTAAATGAATTTTTTGTTTATGTTCTTCCTCTCTGCCCACTCTTTCCTGGTGTCTTCCCCCATGTTTGGGTCATGTATTTCCTCTGCAGTGAAGTCCCTGCTGACTAATATGAAGCAATAGCGTAATCTTCTCATCCTCCAACTCCTCTGCATAAACCCTGTTATTTTTAATCCTATTGAGTGGTGAAACCTTGATTAAACTTTTATCTCACCAGACTTTCAACTTTTTTCATCCTGCTAATATTTTCAACCTTTTTTTTAAATGATACAATCTTAAAATCTTTTAGATGAGCACAAAGGATTTAGAGCTGAAACAGATAAAAGGAAGTAATGATGATAAAGCTCATTTTTTTAAATGAAAATAAAATGACTATTTCTAAAATCTTTCATATTTATCTGCCTTTGAAAAATGAATTACATTTTCCATTCTGCTTCTCCTGAATCCCTTTAAAGGATTTTTTTTTATTTATTTTGATGATATTAAAAATCCGTAAATTATAAAAGAACTTAAATACCAAAAAGGAATTATAAGGAAAAATAATTATATATATATATATATATATATATATATATATATATATATATATATATATATATATATATATATATATATATATATATATATATATATATATATATATATATATATAAAGCCTTCAGTATTACTTTTCTTTGTTTTTAAAAAAGTTAATTAATTTTTTTAAATATAAAATTAATATCTAACATTTATTTTAGATATAATTAAAAACTGGTCTTAACAGCAGGTTTTTGTGTAATTGCAAAGTAGCGAATAAGTGGATTTAACACGCCTAAGAATCAAAAATTAATTTGAATGAGCATTCAGGATTTGATTACCAAAATAATACATGCACTTATCTATACTTGTGATTAATTAAATAAAATCAAATACAAATTTTGATACATCGACTTAAAATAATAAAATTTAAAAGAAATCGAAGTAAAATTGTGATATAAATTAAGTATTTTAAAAATATTGTCAACAATGTGTGACAAATAATTAGAGAACCTTAGTTTGGATAAGGGTTCATAATTAATTACCGCTCATTAATTAAGAAAATATCAAGAAATTGACGTCGAATACTGACTCAAAAAAACAAGTCTACGAATTGAAAAATATTATTATTTTTTATTTTATTTTGATTTCACACCAATTGTTTTATCATTGACAGATATTAACAAATCAAAATAAACCACTGCAAAATAATTAATTTATTAACCTGTTCCTACAAAAAATTACAATCCCCGATCCGTAAATTAAATTTTAAATATTAAAGTAGATCATTCAAATTATAGTCGGTTCCTTGCAAAGGGTCGAGTATCTATCATTTTTGGATATGTTCTAGGGGTGTAATACAACTAGTAAAAAAACCAAGATTACAGAAACGGAAGTTCTGAGCAAGCTGAGTTATATTAAAAAAAATGTCGGTTTTTGCTCAATATTGTCCTATGCATCGGACAACAAAAGCAGTTAATTTTGTTGAGGACACATTTTCTACAACTTTAGTATTTATAATGTTTTCTACGTTATTTTCTCTTTTGAAACGTTAACATACGTATTAATGGATTTGACCATCTTTATCACTTCATAACAGTGTCACTTTATAAATGTTTCTCTTAAAGAATAGATAAATATAGAACCTTTAAAGGTGAATGCCTTAAAGCTGTCCAACGAAATTTGCCTTGAAATTTTCAACACATTTTGTATTTATGTTCTTTTCACACAGGCTACAATTATCGGCCAATATAGAGCTGTGAAAGTATGATAATTAACTTGTAGGCTAAAATGTTTTGTTATAAACAGCTTGGTTTTCCGGTGAAATTCGCGTCACGAAGCAGTTGAAGTCCGAAATTTCGCTTTCACTACTGGAAGCATCTTCATGGGATGTTTTTTATTGAAGCAACAAAAAGACACACTGACGACTGGATTGAAGGACGGCGTATTTATACTAACTTGCTGGAACGTAGATTATACCTGGATTCTCCGGGGGTTCCTTGAGTCGGGTTAATCCTAATTAACGGGTTAAAATTTCACCGGAAAACCAAGCTGTTTATTACGAGTCTATACCCGCGGAAGCCTGTATGCACCACGTTTAAGTATATGTACTTATATTTTTAGCTGAAACTTCCTCCGATTATGTATTTTGATATGTATCTCCGATTATGTATTTTGAAATGTATCTCCGATTATGTATTATGGTATTTGATTTTATCGTTTATTGAAGTATTATTTTTGTTAAATATGTGAAAAAATAGTTTCAATTCTAAATTAAAATATTATGTTATCTTAAATGAGTTTTTTAAGTAATAATAATTACAATATAGGTGGCTTGTTTCTTATTAAAGTCTTTGTTAATTTTAATTGACTGACATTTAAAACCAATTAAAATGTGCAGATTGTTTAAGTAGCTTATTTGTTATTTTCTTGTTCAGAAAAGTTTTAAACAAATTGAGTGCCAGGGGAAAAGAGTAAGAGATGAGTTTGACCTGGTTCCATCCCTCGACACGCTCCATTTCATAAAACAGTAAAATTATGTCTAAATTACTTTATCCTAATGAATAATTATATAAGCTTACACTTAGACTAAAGCTAGCGCAGCTTGGATCATCATTAATCTGTAAGGACCACCCTCTGCTCTCTATTCATCACTATTCACCCCTTGCACAAACTTGAAACTATTCTAAAAGTTTTGTTTGGAACACTTTTCGACCTAGATTATTTTTTTAGTTGTGTTTTGGCTGGGACGAAATCCCTGAGACCGGATCTAAAAAGATTAATTTAATTAAGTGCACAATTATAGAGTTAAAAACACAACTTAGTTGTATAAAAAGAAGTATTATACTGTTAACCTTTTTACTGTCCTCAAGAGAAATTAAAATGGGAAATTCATCTTAATACTAATATTAATAATCATGTGATCAAAACAACTTATTGTTGTAGTACAAAATAAATTTTAACCATTCTGACGATCTACAAATTTAAATATCGATGATACATTTATTTTTGCATAATTTTACTTATTTCGAGCTTTTTTTTAAAGTAATAACATAGCCTAAGGGGTTCATAGCTCTATCTAAATACATGCTATTGAAAATAAATTGGCAAAATATGGTAATTATTCAAAGGGTTCGTAGGCAATTAAAACAAATAGAACGAATTTTTTAACCAGCATAATTGGCCCGGCCATATCAACATGGCGGCCATTTTTACCGTCCAGACGCAATGAAACTCCTTCGACAGTTTTTTCTTACAAAATATTCTACATATGAACAATATTTTTATGTTTGGTACTTTCAGAGATCAGGTGCGTTACAGACGGCCGGACAGATAAGAGCAGATAAGGAAACAACCCTCAAACCTGAGTATTAAAAAAATTTAAAATAACTAGGCATCGCGTGGCTCTATCATTGAAGCGAGCGTATAGTAATAAATATGTATTGAATATTGAAAAAATAGATAATCATGAATCATGATGAGTTGATAGATATAGGGTATGATAGTAGTACAGCGGCTATTAGTAAGGGAACCACCCCGCATTCTTACTATTCCTCTAACCAAACATCTCCATTTCAATTATTATAAAATGTATTTCTTTGCTACAAAACATACAAAACAACTACTGCATGTATCAAATTGAAATTTTGCATGCGTGTTTCAATTGTGCATTAGATGGTGTATATGAAGTTTTATTAAAATCGTTACGTTAGAGCGTAACTTATCGGTAAAAAGGTTGTTTTCTCTTTCTCTGTTATAAACGTTTAGGTCCGCTTTAATAGTTTTAGCGATCTTTATTAATTCATAGCGGTGTCGCTGTTGGTTTTACTAAAAAATATTATTTGTAAAAAATGTTCGTCTCATCGAATAGATGATGATAAAATCTTTTCCCGTCCTGAAATTCCAATTTAATTTTTGAACCTTTCGTTTACACGAGCGTTGCGCGCGAACTCTTGGACGGATCACGCTGCCCAACGAACTTAGCCTGTGTATTAGTAAGAGGAACATGTATACCAAATTTCAACTAAATCGGTCAACTTTTACTCAAGTTATCGTCACACGCGTGAACGTTACTGACAGACAGACAGACAGACACGGAGCATATTTCGTTGAATGTAGGAAGCTCGCTACGCTCGCTTCAATTAATTTTGTTGACATTTTTTTTGTAAAAAAGAAATTCGTGTACTTGCATTTTGATTAAGTTGTTTAGCTATTAATTTACTTTTTATTTTGTTTCATGAAGCCGCTTCACTCAGCAGACCACCTCTAGGCCACTGTCGTAAAAGGTTTAAGTTATGTAAACAATATATTGTAAGTATTATTGAATAAATAAGAACATCTTAAATAAATAAAATATTAGTATTTTAAAAGATATTTTGTATAATATCTATGCTAAAAATAATACCATTAAAACATTTATTATAAACTAGAATTTTCCATATATGTATGTATATATTGTTTGTATATACATATTTACCTGTTCGCCGATTTTAATTGTTATTACGTTTAAACCATATCAACATTTTAATCAGTCTCATTAGTAGAAAGAGATAACTAATTTGTTGCTTTTTTGCGTAAGGAAAAAATAAAACGCTCCCTTTTGCGATAATTCGACTCCTCCTTGGGTCATCCTCATTGAACTAATTATTAACTAATTATTTTGCCATTAACTTTATTATCTCCAAATTCTCGTCATAATAATTAATATAACGTACAACTTTCTAAAACATGTTTATTCATTTAGAGGGAGGCATTTTTAGATAAAATATTTAGAAATATGTAGAGAATTTGTTATTAAGTAGAGTTATATGTAGTTGGGATGTCAGCTGAGGCGATGTGTAAAACTAATAATACCCCAAAACTGAGTCATTCCTTGGCTATGCCCCTGTTTACTATATCTAACTCATTCATCTATAATATTCTTCTCTGTTGCTCTTACTCCATTACAATGTATCTTCACGTTATAGTGCGATTTATTTTAAAGAAATAGATAAATAATTCACTTTTGCAATGTATCTGTATCTTACAATCAACAAATAACTCACATATTGCAGAAGAATAGATTAATCTTTCGACACGAACTTTTATCGATGAAATGTATTTATTCGAAATAATTACCTTGAAATGTTGTCAAAATCATAAATTATCGAAACATTTATAAAAATCCTGGGAGTAATTATGGTATTCGTTATGTTTTTCTTCGTAACATAATTTATTGAAAATATTAAAAAATAAAAATCTATCTTCCATACAAAATTAGTTGTCAAAACTGAGATAAATAATCGTTCGGGGCTTAATTGTTTTCTTAGTGTTATATTTACCATCCAGGGCTTAAGTTAATATATATTTCATATTGTTCAATAATTATTGTATATTTATTATTTGTATAACATCTAATAAGTGGTCAGAGATTTAGTAAATAACATCTATAATTTGATACTTGCTCAAGAATCTGCTCCTCTGATTTTTTGATATTGACCATTTAGGTATCAGTGATTTTTAGTTTTTTTTTTACTCTTATTAACAACTTTGGTATTATATAAGAGCTTTGTCCGAGAGGAATTTATTTTAGTTACTTCAGATAAAAAAATTGTTTGAAAAATCCAAATTTATAAACAATTAATTTTTGATTAGAATCTAGCGAAACAGGACAAATCATGACATTTAAGAAGACCGAAAGCAACTTTTCTTGATCTTGAAATATGGTGTTGTCCATCAATTTTGCATGATCTAGGTAAAATTGTTGTTATCTCATCAGTAGTTCATAAGTAATTATACCTACTATTAAGAATACAATTTGATACTAATTTAGTGGAGACTCTGATTTTATAAGAGTGCAAAAATATATTACCTACACCTGGTGTTTTGAAAACGATCAAAATACGGTATCTTTTCATGTAAACATACCTTATTTAATCTAGTTCATCACAAGGTAGAGTACAATAAAAGTCTGGGACAGTATTGTATTGAACCTTTATTATCTTTGATTGAACCTTGAACCCACCTTCAGTTGTAAGTAAACCTCTAACTGCATTATGATGTGTATAAGGGCATGCTCAGTTTTATGTTTCTTACCTGGGTAACCTGCAAGTGCAAGGTGCTAGAATAGAAACTTCTTTCTCAGCCATCATAATTATATACATGTCAAAATCAGCTGTTTTCTTATGACGTCAGAACTGTATCCAAATATTTTCAAATTCCAACTCAATACAGTCATGCAAACAGATAGTTGAAAACTGTAACCGTATTGAGATTGTTTTCAATACACTGTATAAACGTAAAACGTAGCTAATATATGTTGATTTTACTTTTTTGGTTTAATTGCTTTGAACTTTTCTGTTAAAAAGAGACTGTGTGGTGAAATAGGACATTGAGACACAGATTAAAGTTGTCAAATCTTACTTAAATGCTTGAAATGAAAAAAAATATATTAAAAATCCAAAATATATTTTGCTTATCATTTTAATACAGTAAAACAAACTATCTAAGGAAGAATATTAAAGCAAAAGAGGTCTAATAAAATATTTACAATAAAAAAAGGTTACAATCATGATTTTTAATTAATTGTGTGAGAGTTTAATCTAGAAGGCTCATGCCTCGGCTATAAAATTGTCGAGTTGACCTTAACCAGTAGCCCAGTGATATATGAGAGTACAGGGGGTATCTGTTAAAACCTACGGCCCCCGTGTGATTCAGTTCAACTAACACCATGCCACAGGCTAGCTTGTTTATTACTAGTTCGGCACTGACCCATATTATAACCTCACCACGAGTCCTTTCTTATAAAAACCTATACAATTTAACAACAAAACATGTGCCATCTAAAAACTTGAAACATTTTAAAATCTAGATGAATTATCATACATTAATATTATCTTTTATAACAAAGGGTTTATTTCTATTCCATCACAAGGCTCAATTAAAAATATTGTTTTACTAATTTTTCTTCAACAGTTTATCACTATTGTTGCTTTTATTTTGTCTTATGTCAGGGTTTTAAACCAATGTATATAACATCCAACTCACTCACTGACTCTTCTACATTGAAATGTTGCTTATAGTATAGTTTAATTTTATGGTGCAGGTAAACACTATGTTGTTTCTTTTAGCGAATTTTCGATGAAAATTAAGCTATTGCAGTGGCTTCAAAATGTTTGTAATGCGAATTTTTGAAAATTTTCTCCATGAAACCTCGTTTTAGACCGTTCTAAATCGATTCCTGAAATTTAACAGTTTTATTATGTGATTATGTATGTATGTGTCACTCCAGACGATATCTCACACTAGGATGCACTTCAAAAATCCAAACAAATTTTAAAATGTCAATTATATCAAAAGAAAGGATGAGTTCGTTTGCCAGAATTTTCGGAGTTCACTTAGGGGTCAAATTTTGACGTGTCAAGTTTTGATGTGTTTTTTCCTTACTTTTTCTTACATGAAAATATGACAAAAATGTATAAAACAACAATTACAGTACTCTTAAAGGGCTTTCCAACGGCATGCATCTTGAAGGCTAAATACTATTTTGACTTTTGTACACCGTACCCCCCTTGCACCAATTTTTTTTTTTTTTCACCCATCTAAATTCTAAACCAACATTTTTCTATATTATCATAAGCCAATAATACGTAGATCTCTTTGAAAATTCGCTCATTAAGTCATGGTGCATGGCTGGACATTTGTTTCGATGCGGCCATTTCACACTAAATTGGTGCGCACTTAAGATAATCTCCGATTCTTAAGTAAAATTTGGGCTAATATCATGAAATTTTGCGGAAATATCCGACTATTTACACCAAAATGACGGCAACTTAAGCTTTCACACATTGTCCAAATTCTATCGGAGTATTTTACTATCCATGTTTAAAAGGCTGAAGTTTCAAAATATTATTGTTTTGTTTTTTTATTTTAATACTATAATTTAGTTCAATGCCAGCTTTTGAATGGGGATGGTGTGAATCTGAGAAATAACTGTTGCTCCGATAGCCAGTTTTAAGTAATTTAGCTGTTGATAAAAAGGATTATCATCAAATTTTAATATCTGATTAATAATTTAGCGCCGTTATGAATGAAGGTACCAAAAGAAAAATTATTCAAGTAATAATTTCTTTAAATAATATGTTCTATTCAAAAGGCTCTTTTTATTAGATCCTCCATGAACATCCAAAAAACAGAGCTGCGGTGATAATTTTATTTTGCGTTTCAAATTGATGGTAAAATTATTTGTTTGTTTTTTCATTTTCCGGTCCCCAGACATTTTTAACTCTTCAAAAATATATTATTTGTCTTATAGAAGGATTTTTGGCTTCTGTATTATTTGTTTAGAAACCGTTGATCGGTCACGTTTAAGTTTTTATAAATTTATGAATATTATATAATGTGAATTTAAAAAAAAAATTATATAAATAAAGATACAATTTTGAGATCTACGATCAAGGAAGTTTTAATGGCTTAAATCATTATTTTTAACTTAAGATAAAATATTATTATTCGCATGAAGGATTAAGTCTTTTATAAAATATTTTAACTAAATCTTAATAATTATAGTTTGAAATGTGACACGGGTTATAAAGATACCGAATTCTCTGGATAATGTCTCTGCTGAGGCGTTAGCTGGTTAGAACTATAAACAGGGGACGCGGAAAAGCTCATAAAACAAAAAACTATTTCACCACACCTCAGAATAACATACTGCCAAATGACAGAACAACCGTGGAATGTTTAGCCTGGAACTTGGATCTTTCTGCCAAGATGTTCTGTCACCTCCCCCCCAAAAATAAATATAAAGTATTTGAGATATTTTAGTGTTTTACCTTCTCATATGCGTAGTATGTAAAGAGAATGTATTATAATGGTATACATGTTTGAGATTTCAATAGATTATTAGATGTCTTCTGAGTCCAAAAAAGTTGTTTTTAGAAAATGTCTGAAAAATATTTGTTTTTGACCTGCCTATTAACCGCAATTTACGCCTAGCATAAACCTAAAATTAAACACTTACATTCTATAAATTTTATCTAACCTGTGTTAGAAATATTTAGTACATAACTGGAAAACTATACTATATAATTTAATCTTTTTATTGAAGTTTCAATCATTTCTATTAGCTGTCACATAATTCTTTGAAATTTCAATGCTTTGTTACATTTGATCTAAGAAAGTAAAATTAAAATGATCAATTCAGAAAAATAAATTTAAATTTTTTTAAGATCATTTGTAAAAATATTGTGCAAATAATGGAAGTTGGAATTCTTAAGAAAGGGGTCAAGTTGTGCAGGTTTGTATCTTGACGGCGTTTTATTAGCTTACGGAGTATTTGCCTAACTAGGCCGGAGGACTAGGAGCAACTCAGAATTCCTAATTTCTAATTGGGTCAGAGCTTTCGAATTAATTACCTCTTTAGGAATTACTTGAGAATTCTCTATGTAAAAGCTCTTAAATTGTTTCAGATAATTACTTTAAAGCACGCCTGTTTAAGATGCTTTAATCAAATGTTGCTAAAGTTGTTGACAGTTCTCATGGAGGCTAATAAAGCAATCTTCTTAATGAGTTATGATTATAACAAAGTCAAATGATAAAGTTTCCTATTTCACCATACATAGCATTGTGTTGAAAATGTCAGTACTTCACGACGAAGGCACATCAGTTTCTTAAAAATAAACAACAAAGATATTCTAAGGCCAACTCTTATTGATTTTGTAATATATCTTTTTTGAATTTCATGAAGAGAAGCAGTTACTTCTTGGTCACATCATTGCACGAAATTAATTATTACTGATATGTATTTTATGAAGAAAACAGAATGCAGGGACCGTAAAAATTACCCTATCAAAACGCTGCTTGTACCTCTTAATCAGAAATCTACATCAGTTAACATATTATTTACTAGTCTTACAAAATATTTCTGTTATAGAAGAATGTAAAATTGTAAATATTAGCTGCTAATTTTGATTTTGTTTGTATTTTTACTTCAATCCCCTGATATTAAATGAGACTAAAACGTGTATAAATAAGAAAAGATACAAGACTCTTAAGTTTAAGAAATTTGGTATAATTTATCAATAACGAATAAACTAACTGCTTAATATTTGATTATTTAATAAAACCTATGTTTAATAGAAATTTGGGGGTCTACCATAATATTAATCCAAGGCTCTATCCCCTCTAATATCCAAAATAATATAAGGACCTAAATGTTTCCTACGGCCTTATCCTAGCATCCTCTGGTTGCCAAACATGCCAGCCTAGCTTATTCACTATCCACCATCCTAATACTGTCATCCAAGGCATATTCTTTCCTCAAATTCTTATAGTAATCCGACAAGCATAAGAGAAATGGCCTTTTGATTTCTTAGTAAATGATAATATCATAATATGTATATTTAATTTGTTGTGGAACTGTTAATAATTTTAGAGAAAAGCTACTTGCTATAAATAGTTTTTTTCCGTGGTAGGCTGTAAAATAGTAACTTTAGAGCCTAAAAAACATAGCTAAAATACATTTTTCATTACGTGGACTTAAAAAACCTTTTCATTACTCCTAGCTGTAAAGAAAAATTTTTTTACGTCCTAGGACGAAAAAAGTTTTTATTGTACTGCTGGCAGTTGTCAAAACTTCCGTTAGAAGCGCTGCAGTCTTAGTAAAAATGCTTAGTACGATTTAATTCCACTAGATGTCAATGCGTTTTATTTATCTTTTCTTATAGTGTAACCTCTTTTTAAGGTTTCTTTTTTTAAATCTTAAGTATGTACTAATATTTGTTATTATTATATTGATTATTTATTACTATTTAATGTTTTTTCATTGTCTATTACCTCGGAAAAAATAGCATATGCTACGCGACTCTGAAGTGTTTTTTCTTTACCTTGGCAATATTTATTGTCGAGCGAAGCGAGACAGTAAATGTAATTGCCGCGGTAAAGAAAAAACTCACTTCACAGCCTAGTAACATAATATACTATTATTTCAAGAAAGATATCTGAGCGGCAATATAAATTAAATAACAACATAATGTTAACCTATTTGCGCTGAGTAAGTATTGAGCTCGAAGACTGTAAACATACACCTCCTGCTCGTCCACACTCGTACACCAGTTAATTGTTTAGTTCAATTAGAACATCCCACGCTTACATACTTTTCCATTTGGTCTTTTCGTTTGGAACCCTTTCTTTTAAACAATGAAAATTATTTCCTCTTACTATTTATATCCTACTATGTCCTTTCCTTATCTTTTCCATCTCTTCTTATACTCTTATAATATGTACATAATATAGGTGTTAAAAAAGGACAAGAGGCTAATAAATGAAAATGACTTACAAAAAGAAGTTAAATCCCAACAAAAACACGTGTAAAAAAATAAGCCTAGCCTCGCGTAAAACGTTGTGACATAACGTTGTAAAACAGTTTAGCCATGTCTCTCCCTGTCCAAGTAAGTTCTACTAGGTATAATACATCCATTTCAAGTAAGGGATGTTGTTTGTCTGCTCCTCTCTATTCTTTCTTCCTCGCAAACTCAAACTTTTCTTTCCCAAATCGCTCTACAAGTTTAAATATAAACACATTTTCTGACTTGGCAATTACGCAGTACGAGGATACAAAGTTGTATAAGACACTGCATAACATTTTATTTTAAATTTTTTTTTAAAATAAACCATAGGAAAAAATAAATTAAATAACAAACTGTTTAACCTATTTGTGGTGAGTAATTGCCAAGTCAGAAAATGTTTTTAAATTTAAACGTTTAGAGTGATTTGGGAAAGAGAAGTGAGTGTATGAGGGACAGAGAATAGAGAAGGTGGACAGACAAACAACATCCCTTTTAACATTACTTTTAGTGGCTGTATTAGATCTAGTAGAACTTACTTGGACAGGGGGAAACTTGGCTAAACCAATGATCTCACAACGTTTTACGAGAGACTTGGATTATTTTTTTACACGAATGATTTTTTAAGGATAAGGTATACGGAAAATATTGATATAACTGACAGAGAAAGCTAATTCTTCAAATCCTCAGAATTTATATTATTTATTTGTCGTTCGATTTGACAAATTGTTAAGTAAGAGAGTTTTTCGATCTCTTTTAGTAAATTTTTAGCTATTTTTAAAAATTAAATCCTCATGTAAGGGGGGGGGGGGCATCATTTAACTTTTATAAAAAAGCTGTTATTACCCTGGCCTGGCGTTCATCTAAAATACTTTGTTCTAATACAGTCGATTTCTCAACCTTAATACTGAACTGAACACAAAAAAGGAATGCGATAATCATACAAGCATTGTGCCTTTTTGTGTAACAAATTATTTAGCATTCTTTTATTTTTAAATAACAAGCGTTATTTGGGATTCTTTCTGAATGAATAAGAGTTTTTTATGAATAAAAAAGAGGGCCTTCCTTACTGCTTCTTTTTCTTTTAATGCCTTATGAATAGAAGGAATTTTTGAAGATTTCTTAAAAGTACTAAACCTTTAAAATCTGATTTCTTTTCCGTCGCACTTCTTTACGAAAATTTTCAGAAAACATCAAAAAGACATGTTTCAAGAGAAAAAATATTCATATGTAACCCTGGGTGACAAGTTACTATATGGTAGACACAAAGGCAAAACATGCAGTAAAAGAACGCGCCCACGCTGGCCAACATTCCAACTCTCCAGTAGCTTTGAGCCTGTATAAACTTCCTATCTACCAGCTTCTATTAATATCGGAAACGCACACACATACAGTCAGACAAACTCACACCACATTCTGCCTCTAATCTAATTATAAACAATTAGATAATCTGACCGAATATGGCCGTATTCAAGAGGCGACAAACTCGCCAGTTAAAAAAAACAACTAAAAACATAAAAGCTAGAAATCTTGGAAGAATTGGACTTCTTAGAATAATGTTTCAGTCCAACTATTGCATGAAAGGTTTTCTAAATAGATGATTAATTTAAACGTTTAAGAGTTTCTTTTGTTTTTAAATAAATATAATAAAAGCGAAAATACATTTCTTTGGAAATTATAAAAACATTTATCATTAATATGTACTTCTATTTCCGGTTGTCAATTAGGTATCAAGTTAAAATGCACCGAAGATATTTATTTTTAAAATGAATGGTGTCGGTACACTGTTCTCGTTCTCTTAATGTATGTATGTACAACGCTGCTACTGTACCTACTAATAATCTCATTAATTAAAATATCATATTTGGGCCTTCTTGTGTACCTACACCTAAAAGTTTCCATGGTTTTAACAAATGGACCTAATTAATGAAGTGTTAAAGAAAAATGTATACTTTTAAAAATATCAGATGGTTCTTTCATAAATTTTATTTTTCAACAGATTTAGTACACAGTAGTAAAAATTCGTTGATCTACGCATGGGACATGGGACCTGAAAACGTGTAAATCCATTTATTTTTGAATATATTCAAAAATATATATGTATACATATACTACATTTATGAGAATTTATCATTTATTTCTTGTCTTATAAAGTTGCTTGCCTCATAAAGGAATACATCTATTTTAGCAGCGTAAGCTGGTGGGGGGTATAGTCAGACGTAGGTCATAGTGCACGCTAGTACCGATTCAGGATCATACTCCTAAAACAGGCACGAGGATTAAATTATAGTTATAAAGCAGGATGGCCAAATTGAAAGCAGACAACGAAAGTTTCGGATTCAGAACTTTGCTGATATTTTTAAGCTATTTCTTTTTCATATTTAGAAAGGTATCAGCGCGCACAGACTGTAGTTTGTAGTTTTTTTTTTATTAAAAACAAATACTTTTTGTTCTTATTTTTTTGTATCAATATATTTTTGCTTCCGAGCTTAGCGAAGGTAACAAAAGCTATGTGATCGTTCCGAAGAACGAAAAGTTTTTGGGTCTGGATTTCAAAACTTCCAAGACAGAAATCTGTTTCAGACATCAGAGAACATTTTCGGTTCCGTGTCTGTCTGTCGGCCAGTCTCAATTTTTGCGAACTAACATATCTTAAGAAAAACACGTCAGATTTTAATGAAATTCTTGTGGAAGGTCATAATTGATCCCATGTAAGTTTCAACCTTCTGTGCACATCGGTTTTCCCTTTCACGCGCACAAACATACATTTATTTACACCTATAGCTTCAAAACTATACTTATATAAATTGTATGAAACTTTTATAGTTTATCGAAAGTATCCACAAGCCCCAGTATTTCGATAAAATTTAATTGATTGCTTTCATTCATAATAAAATTTGAAGGTGAATTTAAGAAAAGTAGTATTATGCTCATTTTAGGAATTGGTTTAATTGCATATTTTAAACTTACTTTCACGGAAATAGAATTTAATATGTTGTACATTGTATCTAAAATTTTCAGCCATATATATTTCAGCATTATACGCTATTGTTTTGAACATTTTGTTTGTGACTAAGTGACAAGAATTCATACCAATTAATCATTCATTGACTAGTCTACCTTTTCATTATCTAATTCTCAAAATAATAAATCCATTATTCTCAAATAAAAGTTTAACAACATTATGTAAATGTATTTCATTTTTATATTTCTTTCTAAACTATATTATAAGGAGAATATTTTCCTCTCCTTGAACTCAATATTTTAATTTTAAACAAATTCGTAATATTGTGTTAGATAATATGAAACAGCTTCGATGTTCCAAGGCAGTTAAGCCATCACGATTTTCATTCTAAGTAACGACAAAGTCGATGTTAAAATACTGGCTTGGAACGCATTTCTAAGTATTCAGCAACTTCAGATCATTACGTTGCATGACATAATATTATGTAATCGCTTAAGCCTCAATGATTGTTAGAAAAGGGGAAAGAAGTTATGCATACACTTTGACTTTGAAAAGTCAAAGTAAAAGTACAATTTTTACGTAATTTTGGGGTTTCCTTTCCTTTTCATTTTCCTCTCAATCTTTTGAACCCACTATACATTTATGTCTACTTTTGAATATCAGAAGAATTAATATATATATATATATATATATATATATATATATATATATATATATATTATTCTAAATTATCTTTTCATAATGTTTATAATAATTTATTTTAATTCTCAATTATTTTTCTCTGTATTGCTTCCGAGCTAATGGCAATAGAAGCATTGAGATATTTAATTTTTCCAATTCAAATTCCAAATTTCTATGACGGAAATAATTATCGGAACCGAGGGAACAATTTTGCAAGCGCTCATATTTTGAAAACTACTTGTCCAAATATTATTAAATTGGATTGGCATGTTAAAGCTAGCCCACAGACGGTCCCTTATTTATTTCCATCTTTTGCACACAACGCTCCCTATCGTTTATCTACCTAATTTTTAGTAAAACTCGTATTTTGAAATCTATACCTTATTATAATTAATTTTACATCAAGTAACTATTCGTCAAGACAGAACTATTATAACACACTTAGATATAGTGTTTCACTAATTGGAAATTATTGTTTTTTTTTTGTTTTTTTTTCATAGAATTCGTGTTTAAACGTATCTAAATGCTTATATGACTAAGTTGATGCTTCAAAAACTGAAAAGCTGAAGGGCCGGACCGTCCCGTCCTTTAATTACCTAGTGATGTGTTGATCAGGACGTAAAAGGAAGAATTAAAGGGCTGGAACGCCCGTCCTTTAATAACCTAGTGATGTGTTGATTGGGACGTAAAAGAAAGAATTAAAGGGCCGGAACGCCCGTCCTTTAATAACCTAGTGATGTGTTGATCGGGACGTAAAAGAAAGAATTAAAGGGCCGGAACGCCCGTCCTTTAATAACCTAGTGATGCGTTGATCGGGACGTAGAAGAAAAACTGAAATAAGACTGAAGATAGACGGAAGTTAAACAGGACATACTGATGTTATTCTTATATTTTAAAGAGACTGGTACTAATCAATGGCCAAAGTTTTGTGTAACGTATGTTACCGTCTAACTAAGTTCTGGAATTACTTCTGGTGAATAAATAAACATTTTAACAAAATTTGCAAGGAGTTTATAATATAACAAAATATCCTAGACTGGTTTTTTCCCCAATGTATGATAGCGACTCATAATGAAAGAGGTGTAGTTCAATAACCAAACAACGTCTTCACACAAGAAATTGTAATTGAAAAAAATTGACCGGTTTCGGCTGTTCTAAAACAGTCTTCTTCAGATAATCTACAAACAAAGTGACAGACTTAAACTTAAGGAATAAATAAAGATTACATTAGATTATTATACAACAATTAAAAAAGTAATTAAATTAACAATAAGTATAAAAAAGAACTGAAATGAATGGAATGCAAAATACCTAGAGGTTACTAGTTCCTGGATCGACGTCAAAAGTACAAGTAAGAAAAAAATGTTATCAAGAAGGCTAAGCTACAGGCGTGTGAAGAAATTAAGACAGACAGAAGAGAAGGATTATTACCTGCTAAAGAGGTAACAAACATCCTACGTATTTAAGGATAAAAAGTAAAACTTAATGACAAAAAAAAGTCTACCAAAAATACACATCTATTAGAAATAAACACAAGTATAAAACAAATTGACATGAAAGAACAATTCAGGTCAATTCGCTTTAAACATGTGTTAATTTCTAATGTCTGTAATAGATGTGTATTTTTGTCATCAAATTACAATGACAAGAGACAATAATAAAGTTAGATTCACCCTATAAATTTATTTAATATTTTATTGGTGCTTGAAGATTGTAATAATCCTATTTTGACATGTTTTAACTTTATTATTATTGCTTCCGAGCATACCGAAGGTAACGAAAGCTATGTGTTCGTTCTGAAGAACGAAAATATTTTATGTCTCCGATTTCTTTTAATATACCTACTTAATTTTATTATGTATACACATTTCTCCAATCTTATAATAGAGGCGGATGCTAAACGAGTTACAAGATTAAAAAGAAAGAATTATATCAATCACCTTCAAGATTAATTTATTTATTATTTGTATTATAAAATAAACATCAGTATCAGACTGAGTTGGATGTTTAAAAAAAGATTTTAGCGAAGACGCAGTTTGAAATGTAGATAAAACATGGACATTAAGTTATTAAAAACTAAATATTTTATGAGGATATTAGGCAATACAAAATCTGACGTTATTGTGATTGGTACGATGCTACCTATCCTATTATTGTTTTTGCGGGGGCGAATTTCCTCCTCAGTTTATAGATTTTACTAGATTCAATAAAAACTCAGCTGGCATTCCAATATTTCATTTGATAGTTTTTTCCGGGTTGAACGACTTCATTTCGAAAAAGTTATGTCAAAAATATTTTGTTTGGTTTAACTAAACTAGGTCAGTAAGGCCAATCAAAATAAACATTATTATTTTACAAGTTTTTCCGGCGTCAGTAGATATAAAAAATATACAAGAAACAAATTTTAATCTCTGATAAACAATTCCCTAATATAGGTTTAGACTGGTATTTATTTATACTTCTCAGGAATGCTTGAATTCCTGTTATGTATTGGTTAATGTGTAAAATTATCTTGATAGATACTAGTCCTGCTACGCATCTCAACTTGAAACCCAGCTTCATTCATCCACCAACAGGAGCATCATCACTGGAAGGAAGTTAAAACCAGAAAGTTGGTTGATTCTTTACTTGGTCATCTTTATTAAAACCAGCTTTTTCGTTATATTATCAAACCCTTATAAATTGACCTTTCAACTAGGCAATTTATTATTTATTGCTTCCGAGCTTACCGAAGGTAACGGAAGCTATGTGATCGTTCTGAAGAACGAACATTTTGTATGACTCTGATTTCAAAAATTCCAAGACAGAAACCCTTTGCAGACATCAGGGTACATGATATCCAACAACATCCTTTCTCTGTTCTTGCCATCTTTGCGGATGACAAGGAAATCCTCTCCGTACCTAAGAATCCTGTAGTTGCATCGAACCATATCCAAATTCACCTCCTCCTGCTTCAACCTTGGTTAAGGAAATGGAGAATAAAGATAAACTGACAGAAAAGTGTGCACGTTACCCTAAGCTCTTCGCCTTAGCACTTGCCCTCCAGTCATCCTTAACCAAGTTCTTATTCCTCAATCCGATACAGTCCGCTACCTTAGTCTTATCCTCGACAGACGTCGTACTTGGCAACACAAAAAAAAAAAAACGGACACGACGTTACAAGTCATTGCTTCGTCTTCTGGGTTGTAGGTCCAAACTCTTTCTTAATATCAAGCTAAAAATGTATATTGTAATCCTGAAGCCAGCTTGGACCTACACCTACAGTCTATTATAGAAGTATGGGGTATAGCACTAAGCCCTCCAACTCCCGTCGACTTCAAATTATTTAATCCAAGATCCTATAAGAAAAATCACTAATGCTCCTTCTATTAGCTATTTGAATTAAAGAAATTAACTCCTATATTAAACTAAAAAATTAAATTAAATTAAATTCCTATATTAGCCCATTGTTGGTTCTAGATAAGTTTCAACCATCTGTGCCCACTGTTTTCCTCTTCAACATATAAATTTAAATATATATTCATGCCTACGTGAGATATGACGTCATATATCGTCCTTCAAAGTTCTTTTATGTTTATACGTCAATGTTCAACGTCAAACATACATCTATTTATACCTATATCTTCAAAAGTAATCATTTGATTTTTATGAAATTTAGATGATTTGTCGGAAGTAGCTCACAGATAGCACCGGTTTAATTTCAACTGTCAGCGCTCTTTAACTTTTACTAAATTTATACCTCAATTCATGTATAAAATCAAAACAATTTTGACAGATTTAAATAACGGGGAAAACAGTTAAATAAATAGACATGATTGGGTTGTAAAAGCTTTACATTAATAAAATTCCTAGGATGCGAGGAAGCTATGTGCCCCACTGATTGACAGACTATATTTATTTTAATTTTCATTAATATAACCTAATTTATAGTTAATTATGTATTAGAAATTATTTTTCAAAGTATACACATAGTTATTCTTATGTACCTAATATGTAAGATTTTTTTTTTTTAAATTTATTATAATATTTAATATTATTTTGTTTCCGAGCTTACCGAAGGTAACGAAAGCTATGTGCTCGTTCTGAAGACGAACATTTTATGCGTCTTCGATTTCAAAAATTCCAAGACAGAAATTTTTCATATATATATATATATATATATATATATATATATATATATATATATATATATATATATATATATACATACATATAACTTTTTTTTTCGTAAATATAAAAACATAATTTATCAAATAAAATCTCTATTTAATATGTGTTTTAAACATAATCTCTTTGACGACCTCATTGATATATCGAATAACTACATCACCATTATCAGCTCAGAACTCGTATTTACTACCCGGTCTTCCACGTTTAAATCTAGACTTCCCCCAGCTCATAAATCATAAAACTGTAAACAAAACTTAATGGATGAGCTAAAAACAGAGCGGTTAGATGATGCACAGACATATTTCTTACGCTTTAATATTTCTACGTTTTATATATGCGTTACGTGAGACGTGAGATATGACGTCATATATCGTCCTTCATCGTGTTTTTATGTTTATACTTCAACGTTCGACGTCAAAACCCGGAAAAACATTGAATTAAATTATAACTTGGATTATTTGATACTGGAGTTCATGCACCTTTGAAGGCTATTCACTGAATGGTAGATTTTGTTTAACCCCTATTGAACTATTTCATAGTAATTGCAATGTCTAAAGGTTTGCATATAATATGAGTCCTTACACCTGTCAAAAAAGGCGCTTGCCCTTAAAAATTAATTGTAATTTTTATTAAAGTATCAGAATTGAAGAAAACCTAAAATCACAAAATGATTTTACTATCCTTTGATTACACCTTTTAAGAGAAAATGTTCAATGTAAGATATATGGGGCCCTGACACATAGGAACAATTTCAATTAATATACTCAAAAATCTATAATTATTATATAAATATAAGGTTTGTTCCAAACACACTTCAAACTGTCCGACGCATGCTCATCGGACCACATTTGAACGTTTTTTGCTAATGCACATGCGGCGTACAGTTTAAACTAGTTTGTGGTGTGGTTGGAACAAACCTATAATAGTTTCTATAAATATATATATATATATATATATATATATATATATATATATATATATATATATATATATATATATATATATATATATATATATCAGGGTGGTCCTTAAGTACGTTTCAAAAATTAGGGATATGATTGCTTGGATTATTCAAGAGGAAGAAAAGTTCATATGAACTTATGTCCTAAACGGCTTAATTTCCGAGATACAGGATGTTTTTTTATTTTTAAGTTTCTTTTTTTTATGGCGATAACGCTTTCAGGTATTTTATTGAAATTTGGCATACATTTGTAATACTTGAACGAGTAATTTTTGCCTTCAATTAAAAGTTTTTAGTAGCACTAGGGGCGTAAGTGGGGTTATCACGGTCGGGTTTTTAGAGGAAAAAAATGATAGTGAAAATAAAAAATGAAAGTGGTCATTTCCAGCAATTACTTTGATTTTTTTTTAATTACTTAATTTCACTGTTTTTCAATTTGTGGTTTTTCTGTAACATGATTTTTTCATTTTTTATTGTCCTGCGTTCGACTTTTTTTGTTTTTGCGCGAAAACGGCTATTCGCAGGGCAAAATCTAAAGAGACAAAATTTGTACTATTTTGGCTGGCAATTAATAAACTGTTTTCAAAATATCAAAAAACCAGTGGTGTATCATTTTTTTTCTCTAAAAACCCGACCGTGATAAACCCACGTACGCCCCTGGTGCTACTAAAAACTTTTAATTAAAGGCAAAAATTACTCCTTCAAGTATTAGAAACGTATGCCAAATTCCAATAAAATACCTTAAAGCGTTATCGCAATAAAAACAAAAAATAAAAATAATTGAAAAACTTGAACGTCCTGTGTTTTGGAAACTAAGCCGTTTAGGACATAAGTTTATATGAACTTTTCTTCATAAAATAATCCAAGCAATCATATCCCTAATTTTCGGAACGTACTTAAGGACCACCCTGTATATTAGATCGAAATTTTATAATTTATGAATGCTGTTTAATATTATACTTTTTCTCGAAAATACAGATACGCCAGATACATACTCCTTAGATACTCTGTATCGACATGGGTGCAGTATGTGCGATGTTAGAGGACTGAAGAGGAAAAATTTATATATATAAACACTTTATTTACAAAGTATAAACAAGTGAGGCTGGCCTTATAGGTTTGCTTTCACACACAGCGTACTTATCAATCTAATGACAACAATTTAAGTAATAATAGCTAAATTATAAATCATAAGATAATATAATAATACATATTATACCATACACAGTAGCACTATAAAAATAATATAAGTTTGTCAAGGATATAATGAGCAAACAAGTAAATAATCAACTTATCATACTAAAAACTTAATAATATAAACATAACAACTAAGAATAAATATGGTGGTTAAGGACACCTAACGAGTCCAAAATTATATTTTCTGAAAGTAGTTTTAAAAATTTTTGTTCGTACCGATATCTTCAAAGAAGTTTTTAGTCATACTAATAGTCCCTCTTGTTCCAAACCGCAATCCATATACTTTATAATCTATATCACCATGACAAGCTCGAAACCTATCTTTATAAAACTCAATGCACTTCTCATAGATGATCTTCTTCTCCTCATGTACTTGGTTGGCTTGGTCTATGTCATTGGTTTCATATCTGACGGTGGGGTCAATAATAAGGGCAGTCTTGTTGTCCGGGTGGAATGCTATAATATCGGAAAATCTGGAAGAACCTTCCTAGTCAATAGCATAAACCTCGTCATAACAAATATAATTTTTGTCCTTGAGGACTTCCGAGATCTTATGCTTAACGTCATGGTGGCGTCTAGTCACAAAAGAATAGAATAGAAGCATGTTATGTGGGCATTTTCCAAGCACATGTGCTGTAGTTTCATTCTCTCTGCCTCATTTGCGACAGAGGGTCCCAACAACTCCTGTTGACTGATTACCAGGTACAGCTCTTAAGGGGATTGAGCTGAATATTTAGAGTTTTTACCATAAAATATACCCTTTTAAAACTCAAAGACAAGCCTTCTTTCATTTTCTATAAATCCACATATAGTGGCAACTGCACGAGTAGCCCTGTAACAAAAAAGGTCAAAGAAAAGGGATCAAAATCTTACGATATGAAGGAAAGAAGTGCCAACATTTAGGATACCATTACCCGTCAGTTTTTCAATTTAGCTAATTAAGATGAAACTCCGGTATTTTGAATTAAGGAATATTCTATTTAAGGAAAATATTTGATTTCAGGATTTTGGAATACATTTGTTTGCAAATTGGAATGTTTGTCTATTGTCTAAATCGTCTTTCCTCAAGTTCGCCCTGGCTAACAAGAATGATCATTCTTCGCATAATGACTGTGATGTCAGTCAATATATCAAACATAATGTATATAGATCACCTAAAGTATAAAAGAGGTTCTGTATAAAGCAGAATAGAGATGAGTTTCTAGAATTAAGCCTATTCATATATTACATTTTACGTAATATTACATATTTTTATATTATTCCTGTTTCTAGGAACAGTATATTCATCGATAAAAAATATTCCATAGAGGTTTACAAGAAAACCTTGTATATGGTTGATATATTATTAAAACATTTCCGTTGAAAAGTTTTCTGCACAATTGACCTAGTTTTATAGAGGCTCTTGAATCTTTTATTTTCTATTTTTTAACAAATCGATGCAGCTTATTATAAGCTCTTTTCAACCAACAACCTTTCCTCCAAACAACAAGCTCTTAAAAAAAATTCCAGGTTAAATGATTACTATTTTACTGATGAATAATTTCGAAATTTATCTTGAATTTAAGTCATTTGCTAACTTTATTATTTTTCCCTCGTCATCAATCAATTTCAGGGGTGAATTTACATTATGATCTCTTGTAAATTACTTTATCTATATCATTTTAATTTTGAGAAATATTAGTGTATACTAATCAAATTTTAAGAGAAGCCTTAAACAATCATATTTTTGTGCACAAATAAATATTTAATTGATCGTCTAAGGATCCCTTATTAATTATATACTTCATTTCATTTAATACTTTATCAGCAACCTTAATTTTTTTTAAATGAAGTAGAAATTTAGTGCAATTTAATTGAAGCGAGCGTAGCGAGCTTCCTACATTCAACGAAATATGCTCCGTGTCTGTCTGTCTGTCTGTCAGTAACGTTCACGCGTGTGACGATAACTTGAGTAAAAGTTGAAATTTGGTATACATGATCCTCTTACTAATACTCAGGCTAAGTTCGTTGGACAGCGTGATCCGTCCAAGAGTTCGCGAACGCTCGCGATAACGAGAGGTACAAAAATTAAATTGGAATTTCAGGACGGGAAAAGATTCTATCATCATCTATTCGATGAGACGAACATTTTTTTCAAATAACATTTTTTACTAAAACCAACAGCGACACCGCTATGACTTAATAAAGATCGCTAAAGCTATTAAAGCGGACCTAAACGTTTATAATAGAGAAAACAACCTTTTTACCGATATCTTACGTTCTAACGTAACGATTTTAATACAACTTCATATACACCATCTAATGCACAATTGAAACAGGTATGCAAAATTTCCACTGCAAGCAAAATTCTTTGCGTAGTGACGAGATACATTTATAATAATTGTTTAAAAGCTACCGCGGGTGGTGAAGATTGTTATAGTCGTATAGTGTATAGGTTTGTTTAGGAAGTAAAGCTTTGTACCGAGTACCCCCACTCTTCCCCACACTACCCTCTTCCACTTATCTTCAACTATGACATTCATCATGATTAATAAATTTCAATATTCAGTATTTCATTGGAAATACGCTCGCTTCAATGATAGAGCCACGCGATGCCTAGTATATAATACATTTAGAATGTGCACTGTGCATAATATTTTGAATTCTTTTCATATTGAGGTTGTTGACGTTGTTTATTTTGTTTACTTGGTTGTGTGCCGTGAAAATTTTATTAACCTGAGAAATTAAATTATTTTACCTCTGCAATACTGTTTTGGCAATGGTTCTTGGCTAACATATGATATAATTATTTTTACATTTTTAGCGTACCTACTATTAAACAAAGCTTTACATCACTCCGTGTGACTTTCATTGTCAAATGGAAAAAAATAATTTTGCACGTTTGCCACGTGGTGGTAAAAATTACATTAAGAAAAAGGGACTTAGTGAAAACCTATTGGATAAATTCTTATTTATCAAAATATACCCAATTATATTTGTTTCCAAATACAAAAGTAATTTATGTTTCTGCATATTTACGACACGTGTTTTTGGTGGTTTGTAAAAAATCAAAAAACAACTGTAAAAATCAACCATTTTTATTTGTTTTTATAAAGAAAATTCGGGGTTTCAGCCCTATATAATGATTGGAGAGTTAAACGGAAAGCTTTTGTATAAAAAAGTAAGAAGTCCCACGTGGATTGAGTTAAAATATAGGATATTTTATTCCATTTCTAACGAAATTAAACGTAAGCGATTTAACTTTTACAAAACTGATCGGACGATCCTTCCTACACCATTTCCCTTTCAAAATATTTTTTACCAAAGAAATAAATTACACTCTTTTCACTCCTATCAATCCTTTTAGTATTTTTTTACTTTGGTAAAGTTATAAGTGATTTTTTTTCGTAAGTTATTTCCAATATTTTTTTCCCCCACGTGCCAAGAATATTACTTCATTTTTTTAATCATGTTAAGTGAGGAAGAAAATGGGTTTTTTTGTATAACTGAAGATTAATTTTATATATACAATTTATATATATATATATATATATATATATATATATATATATATATATATATATATATCTGTGTGTGTGTGTATACGTATAAATAGTTTGTAAAAAGAAAAAAAGAAAATCATTTGAAAATATATCAATTTCCATTCATATAAGTCGGCAAGTGGGGGTAGTGCCTGATGTAATTTTCTAATTATATCGAATCATGTGCCCTTAATATTATTCTGCTGTCTTCTCCCCATTGAAAGAATCAAGTAAATAATCAAATATTGTAAATAAAGGTCAGAAGTCGGTCTATTTATTATGTTTTTACAAATTCTATTTAGGATGTTATGTCTTTAAGATAGTCCACGTGGTTTGAGAAGTCTGAAGGAAAAATTAAGGATCGTATAGCAGGAATCTGTTGGTGATTTTTGCCACGTGTATTTAGGGTATATAACCTTTTAGTAAAACAAGGGTATTAATAAATAACCTTATAACGATTATTCATATAGACAAATAAAAACGAAAGACTCTCCACAAAAGGCTTTCGCTTTTATCATTCTATTGACATCATCTCCACTTGCAAACTAATTCTTCATTATTCTTAAAAGTTAACCTATAAGTGAAAGACAACTTTGATTTGAGACATTTTGAAGCGTATAAGGTTGCAGAGATTTCTATTATACTAACTGGTGTTGTGTTATTCAAACGAAACAACATTTTCAATACTATATTTTTTTTATAAATTAGAGTATTGCATTTATTTAGAACTAATATTATATACATATTTTTAATCAATGTCCCTTGAATTTTATAATAAAGATAAACACATTAATGGAAGTGTTACAAGGTAAAGTGTTATAAACCTGTCCGGTTTAGTGTTAAGCTTGCATAAATAAAAACATATGGACAGTTAGAAAGAACTTGTTAGAAACCTGACAGACAGACAACTCTTTTTAAGTTTTTTTTCTCGTGTTAAATGTTAAATTAAAAGATCAAACAAATTAACGGCTTACGATGTCATTGAGCTTGTTTATTTAGAGGCCGGATATTTAAAGGCTCAGTAAAAAACTAGGCAAGCGCAGATGTTGTCAATTTAGTGACACTTTAATTATTAGGGCAGTCGTTCCTGACCTGTAAATATTATGAAATTCATAGTTTTCAAGATAGAAGAAATTTAAAATCTGAGATAAAGCATTTGCAGGATATTTTTGTAACTGATAAAATATAGTCTGGATAAAAATATGTTAATGAATTCTTTGAGGATCCGGTCAATATCACCTAAATAAATTATTTTCGGCTTTTCCCCGTTTGTATCAACAGGGGAATTTCATTTTTACTTCTCTCAATTAAGAAACATTCTTTTGCTCAAAGAACTATCTACAAAATGATTAAGTCACTATAGTGAATTGTATATTTTTGTGATAGTTTAAAAATACCAAACATGAGGGCATCGTTTTTAGATAGTGACTGTTTGAAACCAAAAAAACAAGAGTGTTAAAGCAAATGAGTAGAATGGTGTTAACTAATGGAAAAATGAAGAACACACTATCTGTTGTCCCAAGCAAACTGGTCAGTCGAGCTTCCATTGCTTATTGTTTGAAAATCTAAAATAGATTTTGAAACAAAGCAACCAGATTTAGGACTCACACGCCCACTCACATAAGATAGTTTTCTCGCTATAATTAAAACACACTGATTATTGGCAGAATCCTCCTTGATCTATGGGTTTATTTTTTCATGTTTTCATATACAATTGAACACAAAGATGCGTCTTGTTTAAATTTGGTACAACACAAACACAGATACTTGGCTCTAGATTTAGATCCTTGTGTTTGTAAGAAAGATATTCATTCACACATTTAAATGTTGATAGATTACCCAGCGTATATATATCTTGAGATCGCTTAATGTCAATAAAGTATGTAGTCCAGGCTCTACCCCTGAACCTCATGCCCTGCCCTAAAAAGGCTTCACTTGTCGATCTGCCGAAGCAATTATCGTTTTATCGTGCCAAATAATAGAAGAAACAAAGAAAGTTAAACTGAGGTGAGGATGTTTTCTTGTTTGTTAGTCCTGATAAATGAAAAATAGAAAACCACGTAACTATACCATCAAAATCAAGTAAAGACTAAATTTAAACTGATTGAAGGTAAGAATATCATTTGAAAAGTAAGCTTTTTTTCTCTTTTTCTTTAAAAAAAAGGAACAGTTTCTTATATTTAAAGAGGATAACTTCATTTAACACTATTACAACAACCTAAAATAGTAGGTACCAATGATAAGTTAAATATAAAGTCAATCTAAACAACTTAACAAAATTATATATATATATATATATATATATATATATATATATATATATATATATATATATATATATATAAATGGGATAAACCGCTTTTAAAACACTTTAATTTTTATCAGTTTAAATTATAAAATAATTTAAATCAAATTATAATTATTATTTACTACGGGAATCAGACAGTGAAAAAAACTTAAAATTGAATTATAAAATAAATAAATATAAGTTATACTAAACGAGTTTTATTTGCTATAAATAAGTTTTACATATTATACCTAAGTGTAGATAAAGTAAGAGGCGCATGTTATTCTTACTTCAAGGTATGTAAGGGTTACGGCCAATAATTTCCTAAAGAAAAAATAAATGTTAAGATCAGCTTTCTAAAAAAGGAAACAGCCATTCACATTCGTTTTTTTACTAATACGGCGCTAGGTTCAGGCTAAATCAGTAGAACAGACCTGTGAAGCAATATTGCCTATATAATTAGTTCCAATTCTGAACAGAACAAGCTGCGCAGTTCCACATTCTTTTTTAACCTTTTATGTGGCAGAACTGCAAACCTAGCAATATATTATATATTTAGTTATCTCTAAGTTCACAGGTCACGTAAAAAATTGGTTCGACGTAAAAGGCTGAAAAGATTATAAAGACCAATATACAATACTTATAAAAAATTGTTTAACCAATGATGATTTATAAATAAATATAAATAATGATTAATTATAAATGGTATAATTATTAGTGATTATACTATTTATATAAATATTCCAGTCAAATTATACATGGTTGCTTGTAAAAGGTCAGGTATCAATAATTTCTAGATATGTTGTAGGGACCTAGGCCAATAGTAAAAATCCAAATTTTCAGAAACTTAAGTCCTGTGCAAGCAAGAGTAAAGTTAAAAAATCTGTCCGAGACATCTCAGACTAACTTTCTCATATCATCTCGGTCCCAGATCCTAGAAAACATGAATATATTGTTATCTATACAGACGAATAGGCTTGTCAATCTACTAGCTTTAACTCCACAAGAACGTAACTATAGAACCTTCCAAGTGAAGTGAGATTTCCACCCGGCACTACCGTCGACTCCAATCATCCTTTTAAACTATTAACTCATCATAATTAACTATTAATTTGCTTAAAATTAAATATTTATTGCATTAAGCTCGCTTCAATGATAAACCTGCGCAATGCTTAGTTAATACATATTATTAAAAATGCGAGGGTAGTAAAATGCTGTTTTCGCACGAGTTTCGCGTACCGTACTTTATTTACGATTGTTGTATTTTAATAATAAATACAAAAAAAAAAAATCAATAAACTTCCTGTATGCAAGTTCGTATTTCTCTTTTGATAAAGATGACATTAATTTATTAGTAGTTATTTTGTGCCGAATAATTTAATTATTCACCTCATTTTTGTCATAATCACTTAAATCACTCATTGTTTTTCACTAAAAACTGGATATAATCAGTTACTTCAATTAAACAAACAGCAAATTAGTTTTGTTAAATCTACAGAAACTCGCTAATCGTGAAGAATTTCTCTTTTTTCGCACTAGGGCGGAAAAAAAGAATTATGAACGCGCATGTGCAATGAATACAAATACGAAAAGAATCACTTTCTACCCATCTAAACAGAGATGTAATGTTTATATTTCGTATCAAACGTAGATTTTTTTTTTTTTTTTTTTGTAAACATATAGATACATCGAAAAGAGCATAATTATAAAAGAAATACGTATTTTGTCCATAAAAAAATACAATTTTTTTCGAAATTTCCACAAAGTGGTTTCTTTACTTTTGATCGAAAAATGTTCAGGAATTTTTGGCACTTTAAAAAAGTGAGATAGAGAGGGGGAACACTTTTAACACCCACTTCAAACTCTCCTACTCTTGCCCTATCAAAGCTTATAACCAAAAATTATATATTTTTGTAATCACCTCGACGTACCCTTTCGTATAACACCCCACACGGGTCGAAAAAAAATTAACCCTAAGTTTTTTTTACCCTAATTTTTTTAAGTCGCTATATTTTTAAAATGTGTGCAGGTGCTATACACATATATGCCAAATTTCAAAGTTATCGGACGAAAGGTGTAAAAGTGAAAGCTGGTGACAGTCGGACGGACAGACAGACACACGCAGGAAAATATAAGGGTCCTTGGTTTTGCCTACGGATCCTAATAAATAAATAAATGGAAGTGTCCTCTAAATATACCCTTTTATTGTATTGTCAAACTTAGATTATTTAATTGTTTTGAATTGTATGTTTTAATACTTCCTTGTTTTTCTTCTCAAACCCACACAACCAATTAAAGTGTTGCATATGTGATCAAAATAATAATTTGGTCCTCCTGTCAATGGGCTTTTAATATTGCGTAGGAGTACAAATCACTTCCTGGAAATCGACAGCTAGATTAGTCTGTATAATTAATGACTCAATGTCCACCTTCACTGTTATTTGTACAAATCGGGATGGATTTCATCTTTCTTTTTACCTTGTTTTAATGTATACGAATCACCAGATTCAACTTTCGAAGATTAGTGGATTGATTTAACATTTAGTAATTTTTCATAAAGCGGATTAATCCGTTGTTAATTAGTAAACCAGAATTGAGATTTTCTCAGTCAACTTAATGGATGTTTTGATCGATTAGCGGAGCTTTGGAGGAGGTCAGGCATGCTTCAATCAATATTCAGATTATTAATTTATCTAGTAGAAGAAGGAGATGAACTTCGGTGTAAACAAAGCGAGATAACGCAGTCGATCCTCTAAAGCTCCTAATCTCTGCACTTCATCATAACACTGTGAACAATAGACATAAATAATCGACTCCAATATTTCTATTTGCAAGGTTCTCTGAGATAATTGAATCTTTATAGCTGTAGCTACAGCTTAGTTTGGGAAAATTAACTCCATGGAACAAGGCACGTGTAACAGCTTATACAGTTTATTTTTACAACTGATTTTTAGACTAAATAAATATTAGCATAAAAAGAAAATAATTATAGTTTCTGATACTTATTTAAATGCCAACATGATAATCAACCAATTTAAAAAAAATATATATATTTATTACAAAGGTCTATATTGAGGGCAAACTTACTGCGTTCAAGATAAAATTACCTTCAATGTAGTAAACTACTCGACGAGAAAATGATAAACAAGGAAGATTTTACCCTTTAGGGCAGGGTTGCCAAGAACATTTTAAATTATAATTTTTCATTGACTTGTAATTTAATTAAACTTGTTTACCACACTTCCTTGTTACCTCGTGTTTACTTTATCATAAAATATTAATTAAAACTCTGGTTAAGTGCAAGCTTGAAATTTGTTTTCGTCTTTCGATAAAAGTATTTAGGCGTAAAAAAAGTTTATAATAAAAAGGTTATTTTTTTCCTTTTTATAAATTCAACAATGATTTGAATAACAAATTATAAAAATCGCGATCACCCCACCTTATTGTTTCATTTATTCTCAAAAATAAATATAATTATAATTAATTTTGTATGAATTAGTAAAAAATTAATCAAGAATGCAACAATAAAAATCTAATTAAAATTATAATTAATGTCCGATTATATAAACATTTTCCTTTTCTCTTTCTCATTAATTGATAAAACGGAAGGTTACCATACACGGTCAAATTGTTTGCGCAAACATCACGTTTGCGCAAAATGTTTAATTGTGTATGGGGGTCTTTAGGCTACTTCTAGTAAAAATCTTTACCATGTTTTTTGTTAATTTTTATATTTATCTGTTTTCGTCCTAGTTTAAATTTTTTAACTTTTATAGTTGTAAACGAGATGATTGACGATGATATGACGGAACCACTATGTGGTCAAAAAAATTGTTCTCCTTTTTAAAATTTGTCCTAAACGTTTCCTAACGTCTTAAGATAAGGCATGACTATGCCTAGGAGAGGGGTGAAATATAGCCAAATCAAAAATTAATCATTCACCTTGGTTGAATTTCTTAATCTCTTACCCTTAATCGACCTACAAATAACGAAGGTCGGATTTTCTATTGAGGAAATTTACTATCAAGCACTAAAATAAATAGATCAAATCAATAGTCACTAATTGTATAAATATAATTGCATTCATCATTAATTTCTTATCGTGGTAAGCATTGTTTAAATGTAATAATATTGTATATCTATATATTAATTAAATAACTATTTTAAATTATTTACAACTAATATTAACATTAATTATACTTACTATAAATTATATTTGACCAAACTAATTTAGTAAATAAAATATCCTATAATACATAATAATAAAATAGGTTTATACATTTCAGTAAAAGTTGTCAAGTGCAAAAGAATTAGATGACTATTATATTGACAAAAATACTTTCTCTTGACAAGTAAAAAAAAAATAAAAGAAACGTAAATTATGTTGGAATAAAATCGATGATTAACTACGTCAAAAAAAATCAATTATTTCTCGTAGAATTAAGTTTCATTTTTCTGACAAAATGCCAGACAGAATAAAATGAGGGTCGTTGGATGCCGATATCAGATTCATCTGGTAGAGACATCTCAGTATTACTGTCCTAAGCTTTCATCACATAGTTCTCTCTTTGATTTTGTTTCGTTCAAATTATTTTATTTATTATTATTATTATGTAACTCAAAACGAAAAAGGGGACCGAATGAAGGGAATTTCCGTTTAAATATTATACAGCAAGAAACATTTAGAAAAACAATCAGTTTTAAACGTTCCCTTATTTACATTTATAGTATATTTAATCTCCGCTTTTGCATCTCTATATTAAAATTCATAATACACCTGTATATCCTTGATAAAGCTTTAGATGTCCTTGCAAGGGCCAGACCCGATGGAAAATAGGGTATCCAGAGAGCATAATATATAATTAGGAAATATTATGACACTGGGCATTCCAACATAATGTGCTACCAAAATATTTTTGATAAAAGTTTAAGAAACTGCATAAATTGAATTTTTAAAGTGTTAACTTCTTTTAAATTATTTTAAAAAAAACTAATTTTCCAATATGAGTAAAGTTTTTGAGCTTTTATTTCCAGAATTTTTTAAATAATAACAGAGTTAATCATAATTACTCTTCCACTGTTAGATTTTGTTTTTTCGATTTCTCAAGATTTGTTAGGTTCAAAATCAAATTTAATCAGACAGACATTATACTGAAGTTTTTTATGCAGTGTTAAAATGCTTGGTTTCTGTTACTTACCCAAAATCAAACAGCTGTTTTGATGATGATCGTTATTCCACCGCTTAGTTTCGAACTCTAACGATAATAGCGTTATTGCAAGAGCGTAAGGAAAATTAAACAGCTGTTGTACGATTATCTTTATTTCACCACTTATAGTGTCGAACTCTAACGATAATGGCGTTATTGCAAGAGCGTAAGGAAAATTAAACAGCTGTTGTACGATGATCTTTATTCATTCCATCGCTTAGTTTCGAACTCTAACGATAATAGCGTTATTGCAAGAGCGCAAGGAAAATTAAACTGCTGTTGAACGATGATCGTTATTCCACCGCTTCGAACTCTAACGATAATAGCGTTATTGCAAGAGCGTAAGAAAAATTAAACAGCTGTTGTACGATGATCGTTATTCCATCGCTTAGTTTCGAACTCTAACGATAATAGCGTTTTTCAAGAAATATTAAAGAAAAAAAAAATGCATTCCCTAATTATTTGTTTTAATTATGTGCAAGTAAAAGTAAAATAGAATAAAATAAGCATTAACGACTAAAACATAAAAGCATTAGTAAGCATTAACAACTAAATTTCATATTTTTATAAACATAATGAAACCTTGTAATTAGCGAAATAATAAAATAGGAATTTTAAGTTTTCTTGTCATTAATAAAACATCACAGACAAAAACTCGGTCATTAATAAGTATTAAGAAATCCTTTTTAATGAATAAAGTTCTGAAGGGTATTCATACACATTACAATTTAAAGCTCAGTGATAAAGTTTGTTGACAACCAAGGCCATTCAAGAAGGACTCGAGATTTAGAAACTTGGGTAAAGGACATTAGCGAGAAGGATGAAATGATAGTTGTTTCCTGTGAGGGGTAGTATTACTAGCATACGGTCCTTTAGGGCGGGCCAGCCCTAGTAAACTAGACCAAGGTCTTTAGAGGTCAAGGGTCACTAAACTTAAAACCTTGGTGAGATGGAACAGATTGTAACTGATAACACAGACTCAATAACTCTAGAAGTAGAGATATGTATCAAGGGTAGATTATAGATAAAGAGAAGAACGAGAGCTGAGTATCAATTTATACTAAGTGACATCCAAACAATACATCTTCTACTGTAAGTAAATATATTAGATAACTATTGCAATTTATTATTTTAACAAATTTAAATAGGTATTTTAAAAATGTAGTAGTTGCTTTGGTCTCAATTACAAATTAAATTATGTAAACTAGAGTTGTGGATTTCAACACACGAGTTTCTCACTTATACAAAGTAAAATCTATTTTGTGCTTTGGAAGATAAATAACATTTTGGAACAAAGTTCCTTATGGCACGTTCTGGAGCCCGGGAGTGAATCGACAGTCACAAAATCACCGTAACAAAATCAAACGTCACGAACAATTTTAATAAATTTTACACATCGTCTAAAGTACAATCGAAACAGGCATGTAAAATTTCAACCTGATACAAGCAGACATTTTTGAGTAGGGTTGAGATATATTTTATAATATTAGGAAGAAAACAGTCTTATTTCCTACCATGAAAAACCATACTCATTAACTATAAACTCATCATGGTTAACATTTTTCTCAATATTTAATACATATTTATTGTAAGACGCTTGCTTTAATGATACAAATAATGTTTTCTTTTAATTTTGCCTTAACTCCGCTAGGTACAAACAGTTAGTTACTTTTAATTTTGTCTCTTTTCTAACTCCGCCATGTATAAGTAGTTACAACGTATACGTACTTAGCAGTATGATTTTATAATTTATATAAATGTAAGGAACTTCGTTCCTACCGGGTGTCCCGCGACACCAAACGTATTTTTTTTTTGTTTGTTTCTATGTACAGTTTTTAAAAGAATACACTCATTACATCGCACTTCTGTAACGTCCTGCTTGTAATAATAACATTAGAAGATCAAATCGTCTGATTTTATTATTGACCTAAACACTAATTGTACTACATTTATTTTTATAATAGCAACATTGGAAAATCGGAATACTTTTGATTTCTTTTGAATGATTATTAAGTTGGCTCACTAACAAAATTAAAGGGACAAGGCTGTGTCTTTGTAGATTCAAATCGTATTCAGAGTTTAAGAAAAAAGTGAAACTCCTTGAAACCCTACTCTCTCAAAAAGATAATCGAAATAAATAAAGAATAAAACACTCAACATGCAAAAAAAACAGTGACCTAATATTACACTGTTCTGCAAAATTTAACGAACTTTCAGGCACCGAGAAAATTTTATATGAACTTTATGTTTTCGAGGTTGCTGAATCTGAATCTGAAGTCAAAATGTCTCCTATACATACAGTTTTACCGGAAAATGCGCCTAAAGTTCGGGAAAATTGTGTTTTTAGGGGTTTTCAACCAATTTTTCGCCTAAAAGATTTTCGTAAAAAAATAAATATTGGGCGTTTGAATATCTTCAAACCATGAATAACACAAATCTAAAAGAAAAAATCTTCTGACCTTACTTTTTTAAGAAAATTGAAAAAAGATTAAATACAGAAATCAATTTTTCCTTATATACAGTCTTTGCAGTTCTATTACTTTTTCAGTTATATAACAAATGTTTTGTGGCTTTTTACAGACACCATTCTAGAGAATTACAATATATGTGACCCCCCCCCCCTCGTTTAAGGGATTTTATGGGAGTGGGAAACATAATTTCTACTCATCTAAACATATTTATATACTTAATAGTAATAAGGTGTAAAAAAGAACATTTTCAGTATTTCCCCCCCCCCCACCCCCTAAATGTTTGAGCGGCCTCCCCCTATCTCGGTCACATATATATTGTAATTCTCTAATGTCAGAAAAAAGTCACAAGACATTAGTTATATAACTGAAAAAGTAGTAGAATTAGAAAGACTCAATATGAGGAAAAATCTATTTCTTAATTTCTTCCTTTTTCAATTTTCTTATAAAAGTAAGGTCAGCAGATTTTCTTTTGACTTTAGTTTCGTGTTCTTTATGGTTTGAAGATATTCAAACGCCCAATATTTATTTTTTTGGGCAAAAATTTGGGTCGAAAACCCCCCAAGAACACCATTATTCTGAACTTTTTCCGGTAAAACTGTACGTATAGGAGAAATTTTGACTTCAGATTCGGATTCAGCACAAATAATATACTTCAGAAAAATACATTTTCATTCTGAAGTTTTTTTTTGCAGAACAGTGTTATTAAACATGAAGTATCATATTATAATAATTGTATCTTGAACTTAACATCTGTGTTATATATATTTACAACTTTCCTCGGTTAGTGTTGTGCTTTAAAATTTGTCTGCTGTGCTTGCAAATGCGAAGAAAAGACTTCCATAATTTTAGTATAGAAGGGATGTGAGGAATTAAGTTTACTATTCTAATGGTACTAACAATGAAGTTATATTGAATAAAGTAAACATACCACAAAATATTGCATAATCTAAATTATTATTATATAAGTGTTTACAGCTTTTTTGCCTGCTCACGTAATGCAGTGCCGTGTTGCGGCGTGATATTTTTAAATATAAACAAACACCTTTACTCTTATCTAATAATAATGGCAAGGCTTGTTTATTTGTACATCACTGATGATCTTCCACCATGTTGTTGACAGAATTGATAAGCTAAAAAGAGGTAGGAAAAAAACACAGACTCTATACATTTACCTCTATTATTAGTATTATAGCATGCCACTTTATAGTCTGAGCTCATCTCAATCTCTCTTCATTAATAATTATTAGTTTCAAGTTGATACATTGATAATAGTGATTGAAAATATTTACTGTATTTCAAGTATACGATTACGGTCATAATGGACACTTTAGATATGTTTTGAAAATTTATTGTAATTCCCCTTTTTTAAAAAAAAACAAAACATTCACAATGAAAATTGTAAGTTCTATCTATCATTACAGCCTCATTAGGTATTTATTCCTGTAACATGTCTTAGCTCTTTTTAAAGACCTAATTTGCTTAATATTGCTGCCATAATATAGTGACACCAAGGTAGTTTGGTAGGCAATATTTACTTTCTCATAAAAAGAGAAAATATTGTTATAGCACAATTCGATTTTGAGATTTTGTGGATTTACATGTTTTGAGGCCCCTGAGTCCAAAAAAGTGGTTTTTAAAAAATGTCTGCCTGTCGCCTGTCGGCCCGAGGCGAAATCAAGAAATTAATTTTAGCTCCCAAAAACTCAGAATAAACGTTAAAAAAATATTTTTCAAAAACGATTCCGACGATTTTGATTTAAAAAAAATAATCTGAAATGTAGTCCGTTTAAATACGAATCTAACGATATAAGCCGTTTTCCCGGGAAAAATCTAGTTCCTGAGAAAATAGCTTTAAATGTGGGTGGAGAGAGGTCAGGTTCGATTTCCCGCCTAGGAGAAGTTATTTTTATGATAAATTTTGATGAAATGTTTTATAATATAATCAAATGTACCTACCTACGAAAACAAGGAAACAGCTAAATGGAAAACACTAGCCTAAGTAAGCTCAGAGGCTATGAGAAAGTTTTTCTGAGTTGTCTATTTTCTTTTTAGTTGATCCCTTAAATTTTGTTATATTCTTATTAGTTGGTTATTAGGGGTGATAGAAAAGATAATTATTTTCATTTAGTTCATTACTATGCTATATTTCGCCCATATACCTGGGCATCTTCAGGCTAAAATAAAATAAAATAACAATAAACAATATTATAACATAAAGAAAAACATTTTTTTATTTTAGTTTTTCTGAGTTGTCTCGGACCGATTTTTCTTTTGTAGAATACCAATCAACTTTGAGCAACAATATTCACCTGGGTTTATCCTTTATGTCTTATAGGTCATTGGAACCATTAGAGAGAGAATATTAGAGCCTTTACACAATCGCAAGACCCGTAGCAGGGCAAGTATGTGTGGTTGGTTCTAAGTTCTCAGAACATTTTCATTTATTTCACATCTTGTTTCGTCAAGGCAAATATTCGGTGACTATAAAAACGGTAATTCGTGTTTCGGCCAGTACCGAGGCGAAACACGAGCGCGAACGTTTAAATGCGTTTTAAAATATAATAACACAGAATCATTATTTATGAAGAAAATTTAAGTGAAAACAATAAATTGATTTTATGGCAGGACCATGTCCAAGATATTTTCAGTGGATCGCAAGCTCAACCCTTATATTATAGGTGCATATTTTTTTTTAAAAATATTCATTAAAAGTAATACAAATTATTAATTATTAATTTTAAATAAGTCATTGCAATTTTAAAATGTTGATGTTTTTCCATTTTCTAAATTAAGTTTTGTTTTGTCTTTAAAAAAAAAGAAGGATTTTAAAAACTGTGTCAGGGCCATTTTAAATCTGGTATTGCGTAGTTTCTTTTTTTATAAAAAAGAAGAAAAAAAAAAAATCATATTACAAAGTCTTTTACAAAAGTTAAGCACCTTCATTTTGTTTTCTGCTTAAAGTTATTTAACATTTAAAGTGGTTTGTTTCGTTTAATAAATTACATCGGAAAAAATACTGCGAATGATAGAAAAGTTTTTTGTTTTTTCATTCAAACTAAAAATATAAAATTGCAGACTTAATTGGATGCTGTTGCATATTTCACTAAATTTATTCAGTCGAAGAAAATTAATACTAAATATATAAATCCGTAATTAATTTGTTGCAAGCAAAACACAACAAGATTTGTAGAAGTAGCTTTTAAAGTTGTAAAAGCAACAATTATTCAATTATAGCTATTTAACCCCACATCACCTAAAATTCTTGTGTGTAACTTAACTGTGACCACTTAAAAATAAATTTCGTCTTTTAGTCAGATTGTGAATATTACCAATACATTGAAATATAAAAAGCAAAAAAAAAGATTCTGTGACTGAGATTCTGTTACTGTGACTGATGAATAATTTGGACAAAATTATAACTTTTTATAAAAGCTTTCATTTCCACTTAGGGATTAGTCATTAGTAAGTAGAAACATCTATTCAACCGATATTGTTGGATTGCAATAATAAATCACACTTTTTAAGATACATTCTATTGAACTCGTTAGTGTTTACGTAGTTAAAATTTATTGTTTCCTTAGTTAGTTTCCTTATAGTTGTAGTCGTTGTAGCTCATGAGTAACCCAAGTCTATCCAAATTAAATATTACAAACATGATATGGATTAGCTTCTATTTTATTTATTTTACTTTTAAAAACTTCATGTGTCTATTCTTTAGTGCTTTCTTTTTCTACTCTAAAAATTACGTTCTATGGATTTACACGTTTTTAAAAAATATCTCTCAATCATCTGTGAAGACGGGGGAACCTGACCCTCGAAATTGGACCTGTAATTTGGATTAAAAATATCGGTCCAAGACAACTCAGACAAACATTCTCATATTTGAGTTCTTAATTACTTAGCCCATTATTTTCCATATGTTATTTTTCGAGGTTTTCTAGATATACTTAATTATTATTGAACATTATATCAAAACTGATCATAAAATAACAATTTATCATAATCATAACAATAACTTCTCCTCGGCGGCGAATCGAACCCGGTCTCTCTCCGTCAAAGCTATTTTTTCAGGAACTAGATTTTTCCCGGGAAAACGGCTTACATCGTTAGATTCATATTTTTTTCATGTTTATTCAAAGTTTTTGGAAGGTTGCTCCCCCAAATTTAGAAATAAAATTAATTTCTTGATTTCGATATGGGGTATGATTTTTCTGAACATGTATGCCATGTTTTGTCAACATCGGCCCAGTAGTTTAGGCTCCACGCGTCAGGACAGACAACGGATAGACAATTTTTTTTAAAATCACTTTTTTGGACTCAGTGAGGGACCTCAAAACGTGTAAATCCATCAAATATCAAAATTGAATTTTCGCACCATCACAATACCTTCTCCTTACATGGCAAATTAAAAAAACAAACCTCGAGATAAAATGGAAAAATTAATTTTAGCTCTATATTTTGTGGTGCTATACTCCCCAAATTCTCTGAAAAACGTGGAAAGAAGTATTTGTCGTAGACGGTTCGACGATTATGATTAAAAAAAAATTTAAATTGTAGTTGAACGGAATACGATTCTATAGGTCAAATGCAACAAAAAATGTCGAGTATGCCCATTTCTCAATAGTTCTCGATTTCGTTTAAAAAATTTGGTATACCTACATGTTCAGAAAAATCATACCCCGAGGCGAAATCGAGATAACGGTTCCGACGTTTTTGATTAAACATTTTTGAAATGTAGTCCATTTAATTACGAATCTAACCATATAAATCGTTTTCTCGAAAAAAATATTTTTCCTAAGAAAAAAGATAATGGCATAGGGTGAGAGGTTGGGTTCTATTCCCCACCGGGAAGGAGTTATTTTTATAATCCTCGACTGTGATTTTTCTCCAATGTGTGATAGCGACTCTTCATAAAAGAGGTATTAAATAACCAAACAACGTCTCTACACAAAATATTGTACATGAAACAATTTTATGGTAAATTTTGATAAAATCTTAAATTATAATTTAATCTAACAACGAAAACCCAAAACAACTAACAAATGGAAATCACTGGATGAAGTAATTATTATGTACTTGTAATCAAGGAAGTTTAGTACGATTTTTATCAGATATATTTTTTCTTTTATAAGATTGTCTTTTCTTCTCTTAAGATTGTCTTAGATTCTCCCTCTTTACTTAATTTCTCCTTTTGGCACAGCCACAGAACTAGCAGCCTATGTAGGCTTTCCAATGGCTGTTGCGCCGCAGAGTTATTTTTTTTTAACCAAAGCGTATAAAAAAAATGTTCTGTTATAGGTAAATTAAATGTTTTCTTTTGTATTCAAAATTTTATTTTATTCATTTCTGTTATATTAGGAAGGGTATTTTATCCTTTTACCTTTACCTAGGTTTTGATTTCAATCTTCCACGTTTATTTTACCTCTTCATTTGTAAGAATCATTACTTAGGTTGAGCCCCGCCTTATAAAAAAAGTCATACGAGGCATGCTTGAGATCTAGTTTAGTCTAATACTTAGCTTTTAAATGATAATTATTATTGTCTCTGTATCCTTGATCTACCATAGGGATGAGGGTGTAGAAATGACCCAGATGCCACAAGCCCTTGACTCGTTCCTACCTCCCTCTCTAGTACATATGCGAGTTCCAAGGATGTCCCTCCATCAAAAACCTTGTCCTAAAATTTAATAGCATCGTTCTCTTGATGCATTTTATTGTTTTACTAACTTTTATATTAGTCTCTATCTATAATATTAACTTTACCATCCCTTACCCTTAATGTTGAAAGAAATTAGCTTATCAAATCTATCTCTAGTAGTTCTAGAACTTACATTATTTGCAGAGGATCAAATTAAGATATTCATTAATATATATATATATAACACTTTGATCACTCTCAACTGTGTTTCCATTGCTAAGTAGATAATTAACTTTTTAAGTGAATAGTCAGTTCTAAAAGCTATTAATGTAATTTGTCACAGGAAAAAAAAGAAACAACTATAGTATAGAGTTTTTTCCAAGGTATCTCTAAGTAAATTGGGAAGGGAAGTAAACCAAAGGAAACTGGTTAGTAGAAAATGTCCAGTGTTGTTGCTCTGATTTATTTTATTTTAAAATTTCATTATTTTTATTAATAAAATATGCGCGGTACAAAAGTAAACAATATGAGGCACTTTCTATAAAAAAAATACATATAACTTTTTATGTAACGCACATCTCTGTTTATTGCTTGTTGTCTTACCATAAGCTTAAGATATATTCTGTAAGAATACAAAATATACTAATTATAACCAACTTTTATCATTCCCATTTTTTTTTTTTTTTTCTAAAAAAATTAAAAATAATATTTAGAGGTTACTGAAAATGATTAACGTTCTCCTGAGTAAAATTAGCATCATTTTACAAACTAGAAACACAGTTTAATTAGTTATCAATTATAAGTCTGGCGCGCCAAATTCATAAAAGTATAAGGCAAATACATTTCATGGATTAAGTCTTTTGCAACCTTCAAAATCAAGGTTGAAAAATATTCCGATTGACCCTTTTATTTTAAGTAATGTCCTAAATCAACTTTTTAAATCACAATCTTTATATCATTTTAAATACTTAAAACCTTTTCTATGGTTATTGTTAAACCCGTAAAATATAGTTTTGGCACGGATGTTGGATTCGGTTTAAATCCTCCCCCATATTTAAAGGTCTGTACCAAGGACCTTCTCTTAGGTAGGAGTTCGGGAAAGACTTAACTTACTTCAAGTGACCTAGATTTGTAGCATCCAGAAAAAGGGTTCTGTTTCAACAAAGGGTTTCACTAGGAGGAAGGAATTCACTCTGAAAGTTTGTTTGGAAAAGGTTTGAGATGCTTGAAAGTACGAAACTTGGGTAGAGAGGGAGGCTGGAAGGGATATCAGTCCTCCTCCCAATAGGCCTTGAACCTTTGCCCCTTCAAGGGATGGACCCCTCCGTACGACACAGAGGATAGGTCAAGGTCCATACCCCAATTCACTTTATACTGCACTTATTTAAATGTTTTATTTATCACTGTTTGAAAAACTTAAGTTTTACAAAGATAAATAGTCCAGAACTAAAAGCATACACCTTGTTACCTTCAACTTCCAATAATTTAAAATAGTTAAAAATCTTTTAACTATTTTAGTCCTTCAATGTTTAATCTCACCCTCCAAAAATTCCTACACTAGTTTTGTTAAACTATCATCATCTCTAATATTCCCTTCTTTATTAAAATTAAAACAACACATAACATAAATCTTTTAATTTTCAAATAATAAATATATACAGTGGTGTACCAGTGCATCTGGCGCCCCTGGCAAGAGTATATAACTAGTGCCCCTCTACCGGGGGTTGTGTGGATCAAGAATTATTATTTCAAGAAATTTTCGCCCCCTCAGAGGCTGGCTAATCCATGTTTTTTTTTTGTTTTTTAAGGTCGAAAAAAGATTACGACCAAATATGGCTTATTTTGACGGGCTGAAAATAATGTTTGTCTGATTGAATAGATGAAGTTAGATTTTTTCCCGACCTAAAATTCCAATTTTAAATTTGAAGTTCACGTTTAAGCGTTGCGCGTGAACGCTTGGGCGGATAACGTAGTCCAACGAACTACTCCTGGGCATTGGTAAAATGAACATTTCTACCAAATTTCATCAAAATCGGTCTACTTTTACTCAAGTTATTGTCACACGTTTCAGACACACAGAAGGGTTCGCAGACACAGACCAACAGACTGACACGAGACCAAAAATGTTCCCTGATGTCTGAAACGGATTTCTGTCTTGGAATTTTTATAATCAGAGACGTCCTCAAAAGTGAACACAATGCTCCCGTTACCTTCGGTAAGCTCGGAAGTAAAAATGGGACTCCAGTCAGAAAAAAAGTGACGAAGAATAGCTTATTTTGTCAGGCTTGAAGAGCTAATACTAGGCATCGCGTGGCTCAATAATTTATGCGAGCGTATGGAAATAAATATGTATTCAATATTGAAAAAATAGATAATCATGAATCATGATGAGTTAATGGATAGCAAAGGGTATGATTGTATGATAGTAGTACAGCGGCTAGTAGTAAGGGAACCACCCTGCATTCTTACTATTCCTCTAACGACACATCTTTAAACGTTTAGGCCCGCTTTAATAGTTTTAACGATCATTATTAATTCATAGCGGTGTGGCTGTTGGTTTTACTACAAAATCTTTTTTGACAAAAATGTTCGTCTCATCGAATAAATAAAGGTAGAATTTTTTCCCGTCCTAAAATTCCAATTTTAATTTTGAAGCGCACGTTTGCGCAAGCGTTGCGCGCGAACGCTTGGGCAGACGACGTTGTCCAACAAACACGTCCTGAGCATTGGTAAAATGAACATGTGTACCAACGTTCATCAAAATCGGTCAAATTTTACTAAGTTATCTTCGTACATTTCAGACAGACAGACAGACACGGAGCATATTTCGTTAAATGTAGGAAGCTCGCTGCGCTCGCTTCAATTAAATTAAGTCTCCTTTTTGGGAGCTTGCCACTACAGTTGTTTTTCTACAGGAAAGACACGTGCCACACGCTACGCTTGCTGTTATGAGACTTGATTTAAACTCAGCTGTTCAAGCCTGACGAAAAAAGCCATTCTTCGCCACTTCATTTTCTGACTAGTGTCTCATTTTTTGTCAAATCTCAGACGATCAAGGAAGGTGATATAATCGGATTCGTCTCCCAAAGCCACCAATATAAGACATTTTTTGTCTACTATCAGTACTAGGGTGTCTGGCGCCCCTGGCAAGAGGATAATATAACTAGTGCCCCCATACCGGGGGTTGTTTTTGTCACCTGCTTGGTACACCACTGAATATATTTTTTAGAGAATAAACCGTGCTTATATATTAATTGATACTTATATTCTGATGTACATACTAGTACAATATAATATATTCTCAAATATTCAAGGGACAAATAAAAGGATGAATGGAGAAAAACTTATTAAATATATATATATATATATATATATATATATATACATTTATATTTAAACTTATTTTAGTATTAAAATACTTCATGTATGAAGGTTACTCACGTATTATGAAGTATAATGGAGTTAAGGTAAATACATCAGAGCTATTGTAATTGTTAAATTCACTTTTGAGATTGAAGATTACGCTTAGGTATTTAATATTTATCTTTGAAAATTACTTTAAATAAGTTTTGAATACACACTTATTATTCAAGATACATTGATTTATAGAGGGATAAGGTAGGTGCAATAAATTGAGCAGATCACCTGTTCACATAATAACGTTTCAATCCTCACCTCACTGGGATTTGAACTCATCAGATGTATCGGTGTTTTTACCTTGGTTTAAGAAATTACAGGGTAATTTTCAGTCACATTTATTATAATTATCTTCATTTATTGTTTATTATTAAATCTATATCAATAAGAAAGAGTCAGCGTAGTTCCAAATTAAATTAATTTAAATTTTTAAAAAACAATTAAAAATATAACTGAAATTTATTTTAAAGTGTACTACAATGAAGATAATTGTAATAAAAATGTGACTTAAGATGACTCAATAAAGGGTTGAAATGTTTCTATATGAACAGCTGGTCTACTCAATTTATTACCCTAACTTATCCATCAATTGGTATTTTAAAAATTATTATTTAAAGTATTTCTTTTATTTTTATTATAAAAATTGATACAATAAAAAAATAAGGACCCGAATAGGAAAATGAGGAAATCTTTAGCTAATTTCCATTCTAGCATTTGAACACTTCTGGTCTGTCCCATCTCCATTATGGTGATACAGCTATGTTAATTAACTCAACGCGCCACAATTAAAAGAAAATTATTAGTAGTTATTCTAGCGATTTTCTATTAAAAGCAGTTATTTTAGCACAATTTCCACTTCATTTTCAACTTTTTGTGTATATATAAAAAGAATTTGCTGCAGAAAGTGTGAAGTCTTCAGAAGTAGATGTGTGAAACCGTCAAAGATTAAGTTTTTGCTCTCAGTACCTAGCGCGAAAGTGATGCCTGAAACTTGGTGTATAGGGAATGTTTGGTAGCGGCTTCTGCAGCTTCATCGAGTGCTGGCTTGGACTGGAATCGACAGATGGAGTACTGACGTCCTCCCAGTCCGAAGAGCTGAGTGCCACGCTGATTTTAGATTGGCATCTCTGTCGATCCCTTGAGACTGTAGCCGATCTTACAATATGTATTTCGTCATCACTCATTCTCTGCATGCTGGCTCTCACTTGTTCCAAAGCACAATGCCACCCTTCCGTCTTCGGCCTTCTACAAGCCGCATAATATTCTCCTTTCTTTACACGTCTATGACAAGAATCGGGAGAAGAAGACAGTTGTCTCATGCCCCTGTGATTTCTAATATGCTCAGTGACAAAAATCTCCTCGAGTTTCACGTGCCTTTTGGCATCGGACTTACCGATAGGTAATGGCCTGTTTTTTCTTGGTCTGTCTGAATCTGCCTTGCCCCGATAGTACTGAAAGTAACTTTCGCTTCGGTTATCCATTCCTCTAGAGTGATAATAAATTTTTTCGAGAGCTGGAGCGACGTCTTGAGGTACAGGCTGTCTAGGTTGTAAAGGTTGGACAATTGTTGGATTATATTTTTCTTTTTGTTGCTCCGTCTCAACATGTTGTCGATTATACTTCTGATACAGCGCATTGATTCTGAACCAGAGTTCCCTATTTTTTCCTTGCCACTGTAGTCTTTCGTGTTCTCTGAGGTACGGTGCCTCGGTCAGATCTTTCGTAAGAGCACAAGAGTCGGCTACGCTAATTGTTCTAGAACTAGATCTGGCAGTCAGAGGTACTCGAATCACGGTCACAGACGGTTTAGGTTTCGGGGGATCTGCTTTGGCAGATCTAGTTCCGAAATATGTTTTTATGAGTTCCAATTTATTTACGTAAGAGTCAACAGGGTTCACGATCAGTTGCCGTGGAGGTAAAGGTGTTTTTTCCGCGTAAGTTTTAGTTTTATGAGCAGAGGTGTATGATAATTCACTAGTTGGCACGATTTGCCAACAATCCCCTATCGTCTTTGGTTCGGGGTGGTAATTAACCTCGCTGCTGATAGTTTCATTTCTGTCTCGATCAATTATAACGCATCTTGTTTCACTCATTGTGTGGGAATCAAAACCATCGCTTTTTTCGTCACTTAAATTTTCCTGGAAGTAGTTTTTTGTGTGGATTATTTCAGAAAACCCTCTATTAAACTGGTCCAAAGTATCTAAATTCTTAATAGACGCTCCTGGTGCACTTATCCTTACTACACTCTCTTGTAACAAAGTTTGAGTGCCACCGTCTCTTCTTATGTCACTCTGCGAGTTTGAATTGGAACTTAATTTAGAATTTCGATTAATAAATCTATCAGTGATTGTAGTATCATTTACATCGGCTAAATTGTCTTGTCCAACAGCACCCATACTAAAAATATTAAACGTCGATCCAGTCGGCGAATCACCAACTAAATCATCACTACCAAACTCTCCCTTCTTCTTTTTAAATATTTTTTTAAGTGCGTTGAAAAATTGGAGTTTCGAAACTTTCTTTTTTGTTCTGAAGTCTGTTTCTCCGTCGTCCCAAAAATCAATTTGTGATGTACTAGCACTTTCACTTTCAAGATTTTCTGTACCGAAATCTTTTTGTTTGCTGTTTCTTACTTTATATTCCAAAGAGAGATTCACTAACCACTTCTCTATAAAATCTTTCTTAAAAGCATTTCTTGCTTTGTTGTAATCTTGTACCTCATCACCTACCCCTTCATCCATCTGAAACATAGTGATGACCAACAAAAGAACCATTTCCGCAAAGAGTATGGTAGACATAAACTTATCAATTAAATACAGTCTTTTTACATTAACCCCCCCCCCCCCCCCAAAAAAAAAAAGCTTTTTTTTTTAGAATAAGGTAAGCTAATAATTTCTTCTTCGGGCTTTCACTAAATTAATGCATCCTTAGATAGAGCTTCGTTTATTTATTAGGTATAGTAAAATTTCTTAAAAATTATTGAAGAGCTAACATTTTCCGTATTTTGTATAAAGTTGCAACAAACTATTTGACTCTAATGGACAGTTTCCAGTGGGGTAAAACTGAAGAATATGAGGCGGTCCATAGAAAAAATGGCGGGGCCTCACACCAAGAATTTTTTTTACAAAGAGATATCAACTCTATGAACAAATCATACATATATAATTTCTCAAACGTTTAAATCATACAAATGTACTATTTGACAAAGGAATATTATCTCTTAAGTGTATAAATTAAGCAAAGTTTTGCCGCCAAGCGATTATCAACCGTATCATCTCCTTCAGTTCAGCCTCCAGTGCTTTTATATCATACAAATAAGAAACGCAAATTGTTTCATTTTATTTTAACCCAGTCCTTTTCTTAATTGGTAACAAAATATTTCAACTAAAAGTCAAAATTATTTTAATAGCAGCTCGTTTCTATAATTGTTTATTTTAATTCGATGCACATATTATGTTTTATAATGTTACACTAGATCTTTTACTTATTCATTTTTGATTTTTATCTCTGTTGATAATTTTCTATATTAGAAACAAAACCTAAAATTTAATTCTCTCTTTCTGTTATGTAAACAGTTTTGAAGTTGAACGACATCTAACAAGAATTACGGCGCTGAAAAGGTCTGTAACCCTGAGGCTACAGTGTTGATTGTCATTTTCATTGGCTTCCCTTGGCAACTTTACTGAGTTTGTTTACTCCAAATATAATATTAGAAATTCTGCCACGGAAAGAAACAACAAATTCCCAGTTTTTGTGCACCTTCTCAAAAGAAGCCGTAGAAAGTGGCAAAGATTGTTACCTCCTAGTAGTCTGTAAGGTCTAAAGGTCTTTGCCCCTCCCTCAGATATCCAATCCTTACCTTCTCAGGGACCCTGCCCTTATCAAGGACGTCATATCCCCTCCTCAATTTCTTCATTTAATTATTACACGCACAGAAAACTTTCCTTATACAATATAAAGTTTCCAATATGAAGTTTCCAAATTAAATATCTTATTGTAGAAATTATATTTTAAGAAATCCATTACAAAAATCCATAATGCAATTTTATAGAGATATCGATTATTCTAGTGTGTTCATTGAAAAGAACCCGAAAAAATGTTGATGTGATCGAATCCCACAAAAATTATTTTATATTCTAAACTAATTACCAAGGAACAAGGCCTAATATATTTTTCCAACCATTAGAACACCGAAAATTTGCCTTTTATTATTTGTACAAGTATTAATTTAAAGGAACAATTAATGTTTATTTCATTGATAACCTAACCTAATCAAACAATATTTTTAATTGCTTCTGGCTACTGATTTCCACAAATAATCGTCACTATTTATGTACAACTTCATTTTATTTCACCATGACTTTATGAATAATAAGGTCAATAGATAACAGGCCTTTTGACAGAAGTATAGCTCATTTAATAATAATATTTGTTTTGTCAGAAATAGTAAAAACTGTCCATAAGCAAGATACCTGAGGACTTTGTGTAATTGATGAGAGTTAGCTTCGCTTAGCCTACGTCCAGACAAGCTGTGATCATGGTGTCTTCTTAATCATATGATTCGCTGAGAATTTCGAAAGGCTAACATCAAACAGTACTACAAATTAAAATACATAAAATAAACAAAACATTTCAAAGTCAAATTTTCAACCAAATGACATACCGTTGTTAGAGAGAATGGTCTGAAGAGGAATTAAAGCATACTCCTGAGTCTCGCATAGCAGGTTTGAATGTTTGTTTTCACGAAATTTTGTACCCGGCACTATTCATGGCGGAGGTTAATGAGTGAATGATCTCCTGTGTGTTTATTATTAATCAATTTAAAACTGAAAACCGGTAAAAATAAGTTTAGATAAATAATAAGTAAGCTTATTCCCTTTTTATAATTTAAAATTAAAATGGTGACAACCAACTAATATTTCTTTTAAAATAGAGAAGGAATTAAACTTTCTTCTATCGTAATTTTCAAGGTCTAGCTTTTGACAGAGAATAAAATAATGTTTTTAAACTTATGTTTAGTTTCTCTAACAAAATAATTCTGCTCTTCCTCTTAAATGATGGCACCTCTCCATTATTCTATTAAGTTAAAAATACTAAAGTAGGACATTATACATCCATAAACAAGTAAAAGTATAAATGTAATTTATTGTGGATTAAAGAATTCATTAAAAAGGGAATTCTTTAGATTGTTATACCCCTCTGCTTATTTATAAGGGGAGTAACAATCTAAAGAAGTGCCAAGTTCCACTTATAAAACATCAAACTTTTCACAACTCTGATTAAAAAGTAAATAAACATTAATTAACACTTCATTTCAACTTAAGTCTCAATTTGAGCATTTCCTTATCTTAAACAAAATTAGGAAAATGTGCGCTTAAGATAGTTCATAGAACCACAATATGTGTGTTAGTTTAACGAATGTTTTTAGATTAAATACGAGATAAATCGTTACAATTTATACAGGGTGACCTGCGGTAAAATGTCATAAAGAAACTGGCGGATTCTATAGGTCAAATGCAACAAAACATGTCGAGTAAGCAAATGCGCCCATTTCTCAATAGTTCTCGAAAAGTCGATTTATTTCTTTTTTTAAAAAAAAAATTTGGTATACATATTCAGAAAAATGATACCCCAAGGCGAAATCGAGAAAACGGAAACGGTCGAGAAAACGGTTCCGACGATTTCGATTTAAAAAATCTGAAATGTAGTCCATTTAATGGTACTTCTTTAGATTGTTACTCCCCTGCTCTGTTTTAGAATATATATGACTTTGACTGAACAACAATTAAGACAAAGGGATGTTTAGTCCAGTGTACTTTAGGACAGAGGAATATCACACTTCTGTTTTTATAAGGGGAGTAACAGTCTAAAGAAGAACATTCTGTACACCTTCTTTAGATTGTTACTCCCCTCTTATATTTTTATAAGGGGAGTAACCATCTAAAGAAGTGCCCATTTAATTACGAATCTAACGAAATAAGCCGTTTTCCTGGGAAAAATCTAGTTCCTGAGAAAATAGCTTTAAACGCGGAGGGAGAGAGGCCGGGTTCGATCCCCCACCGAGGAGAAATTATTTTTATGATATATTTTGATAAAATGTTCCATAATAAAGAAATGTACCAACGAAAACTAATATAGGGAAAACACTGGGCAAATTTATTATGAACTCGCATATGAGAAAGTTTGTTTGAGTGGTCTCTGGCCGATTTTTTTAATCAAATAATTGTTTTTTTAATCAAAATATAAACCTAATATTGGTAATAAATATCCATACATGCAATATAGGATATTAATATAAGTATGATAATAATTATTATAATCAGTATTAAAACACTTAGTTACGAAACCGACGAAAGGTATAAGCAGAAATAAAATTTTTAAACTAAAAAGTTTTTTTCTAAAAACAGAATGATACTAACAAGATATGTTGACATTTATGACAATATATCTCTCGTTTACATCTGCTTAGTTGACATTAACGATTTGATAATAGAATATGTTGGTGGTCTGTTAAAGACCACGTGATGCTAAGGGAGGTTCTAGTTTCATGTGGACCTGGAACATTGTTCGATAGCGAGGACGCAGTGGGATGGTCACGTGGACCAGGAATAGACAATACACTTCAGTGAAAGAGGGAACACAATGAAGGGTTTATGCGCTGTCCATCTACCTCCAGCACGTTGTTTCTAAACGTGATATACAGCGTGATAAGCAGGAAAGGTAAATACGATGACAAACCATCGTCATGCAATATAGGTTTAACATACTATCTCTAAATCATTCATCATTGTCATAATCAAAATCGACGAGTAGGAGAGTTATTCACGTAAACACGTTAGTGGAATCGTGAAAAACGTGTTTACGTGGAAATACTTGTAGCAATTAGTAATAATCATAGAATAAGGGTGGAGAAATATTAGCGAAATGTATTACATGTTTTTATGAACAATAATTACCAACATTGAGACAATCGATTCAATATTATTCAAATTTCTCTAAGCACAGTACTGATCAGTGAGAATGTGACAAACTAGAATTATAAATGAATAATAACATCGTCTGTTTCCTATAATACGAGTATGTTAAATTGAGTGGGAGCGATAAAAAAATAAAGCAGGGCTAATAGTTACAGTAGCACTTCACAGTAATAACTATTATTTTAGTTGTTCTTTTACAATTAATTATAGCTTAAAGCAGGGGTCGGCAACCTTTTTGTGTATAAGGGCGCAATATAAGATTTGAAAATCACCGAGGGCGCATATCAATCGGTAGGTATAAATAGGCATTGAAAAAAAATCCCCTTTTTTTGTGAAATGAACATATATGAATAAAGAACAACATGTATCCTCCTTATTTACAACATATTTTTGTATCTATCAATATATATATATATATACAGGGTGGCCACTAATATAGCTTGACAAAATTCCCTGACTTTTCCCTGACATTTCCCTGACCTACTTCAGGTTTTCCCTGACCATCATCGATATTTACTTTACAAGATTTACCTTTAAAAAGTTAAAGATCATCAAGCTAAAATAGAATACATATACAAGTTGATAATTACTTAGCCCAATGTTTTTCATATATTAGTTTTCATGTTTTCGTAGAAAAAATGAATTATTATTGAACATTTCATCAAAATTTGTCATAAAAATAACTTCGCCTTGGCGGGGAATCGAACCCGGGCTCTCTCTGTCTGCGCTTAAAGCTATTTTCTCAGGAATTAGATTTTTCCCATGAAAACGGCTTAAATTGTTATATTTGTATTTATTAAATGGACTACAATTTTTTTTTTTTTTTTTTTTTTTTTTTTTTTTTTTTTTTTTGAGAAATAATTATTTATTTTTTTATATTTTATATTTTATTATACTTTATATTTTTTTTTTTTTTCAAGAGGTTTTTTCAGAGTTTCTTGGGGGGTAGCGCCCCCAAATTTCAAGCTAAAATTCATTTCTCGACTACGCCGTGGGGTATGATTTTTCTTATGTCTAGTTTTTTGTCGGGTCCACACCGATTTTTCCTGTTAAGCGTTTTCCTGTTCAACGCTAAAAAGTATAAACTAATCGTAACCTTTCCTTATTATCCTAGAAAGTAACAATTCACGTATTTTTACTTTCTCATGTAAAAGAGAAAGTATTGTCATGCCGCAAAAATTCGATTTTGATTTTATTTTTATTTTTGAGGTCCCCTGAGTCCAAAAAAGTGGTTTTTAAAAAATGTCTGTCTGTCTCTGCAGACTGCAGACGCCTGGTTTAGGCTCCAGGCGTCTGCTGGGCCGATTTTGACAAAATTTGGCATAACATGTTTAGAAAAATCATACCCCGAGGCGAAATCGAGAAATGAATTTTAGCTCTAAATTTGGGGGCGCTACCCCCCAAAAACTCTGAAAAAACGTGAAAAAAATTATTTCTCGAAAACAGTTCCGACGATTTTTATTAAAAAATTTTAAAATGTATTTAAAATGTAATTTTTTTAGTTAAAATGTAGTCTATTTAAATACGAATCTATCTTTAATTGAATATTAATTGTCAATAATGTTGAAATTTGGTATACAAGTTAAACTTTTTTGCCCAAAAACAGAAAAACTATTGCGGACTTACAACAGTCCAAATTTCTAGGATCTGCGAGTAGATCGCAATATTTAATATTTTTTGTAATTTTCAAGTTGGGTATCATTTCAAAGGTATTAAAATGTAGATTAGAAATATATATTGCGTTTCCAAAATGGCGGCCATTATACCCCCAAATAATTAAGACAAACCCAAAATGTACCTCCCCTGCACTACACCATTAGGACAGGTCCTAAAAAAGGGCAAAAACACATAAATATATATCTCTGTGGTCCAATGAAATTTCCGGGAGTTGGTCCGGGGTATTAAATGTTGGTGGGAATAATAATAATGTACTTATGAATACTTATGACCGAAGAAACCCTTTTAGTAACTTGCTGGTAAGTACTTGACGGGATTTTTTGATATAATTTCTAAGTATAGAGGTCGCTAATCCTTCTGCCTTTGTTCCAAATACAGATTTTTTTTTTTTTATTAGAAATTTCGAGAAAGTTAAGGTTTCTGTGCTTTAAAATGATGAAATATGGATTTTAATTGCCGGTAGATTTTCCCTGACCTATGACAAAATTCCCTGACTTTTCCCTGACTATTCCCTGTCGGCCGAAATTCCCTGACTTTTCCCGGTATTCCCGGTTTTCCCGGTCTGTGGCCACCCTGATATATATATATATATATATATATATATATATATATATATATATATATATATATATGATTTGTGACATTGATTGCACTTTGTATAATATGTGTTATGTTAAGATGTATTTTGGAATGGAAATATATTATTATTATTATTATTATTATTATTATATATATATATGTATATATATATAATCATCTGAGGATATCCTTACTAGTCCAGGAGATAGCGTGCAAAAAAATGTCTGACTAACATCAAGCTAGAATTTTGTATACAAGTCAATCTTTTAGCGCCTTTTAAGAATATGTGGTCGGCTAAGTTCGTCTGCGGGACATAGCTTGGCAATAGGCGTTTGAAAAAAACAAACCGGTGGAGAGCGGCCATGTCTCACCACTTATGGTGGACAATGTAATTTTCATGATCCTGAGTACAGAATTAGTTAGTAGACCAAAAATCAAATCGATGTTATTTTCACATTTGATAGGTTAGTTATTCAAATATTACTAAAAATCAACGTGGTCACCTGTCAAGGGACAAACTAACATCAACTTGATTTTCGGTCTACTAACTAATTCTGTACTCAGGATCACGAAAATCACATTGTCCACCATAAGTGGTGAGACATAGCCCCTCTCCACCGGTTTGTTTTTCTCAAACGCCTATTGCCAAGCTATGTCCCGCAGACGAACTTAGCCGACCACATATTCTTAAAAGGCGCTAAAAGATTGACTTGTATACAAAATTCTAGCTTGATGTTAGTCAGACACTTTTTTGCACGCTATCTCCTGGACTATACCGTCGATGCTTGCCTGATCTGAGGATCACTGGACCGGTTGCAGCTAAACGCCATCTTTAGCAGAGTCGAAGTCTCTCGTAGTGCTCATGAAGTCTACATGAGAGAATGAAGTTGGAGAACTTCATTCTTTCATGTAGACTTGAAGAGCGCTATGAGAGATTTCGACTCTGCTAATGATGGCGTTTAGCTGCAACCGGTCCAGTGATCCTCAGATCAGGCAACTGACGACGGTAGGGATATCCTCAGTAGATAACTTACGAACTTGCGGTAGTAACTTAAAATTTGACATATATATTTATATTTACATGATATAATATAAAAACAAATAAAAAATGTAGTCTCCCATTATAGTCGAATAGGGGAGATTCAAATTACATTATAATATATTTTTACTGTTCATATTATCTATAAATTAAAAAAGTCCAGTCATGCACCATGACTTAATGAGCGAATTTTCAAAGAGATCTGCGTTTTATTGGCTTATGACAATGTAGGAAAATTTTGGTTTAGAATTTGCTCGGGTGAAAAAAAAAAATTGGTACACAGGGGTACGGGGTACAAAAGTCAAAATAGTATTTACCCTTCAAGATGCATGTCGTTGGAAAGCTCTTTAAGAGTACAGTAATTGTTGTTATTTACACTTTTATCATATTTTCACATAAAAGGGGGGTAAAATGGAAAAAACACGTTTTTTGACCCTATATGGTCAAAATTTGACCCCTAAATGGACTCCAAAAATTCTGGCCAACGAACTCATCCTTTCTTTTGATATTATTGACATTTTAAAATTTGTTTGAAATTTTTAAGTACATCCTAAGGGGAGATATCGTCTGGAGTGACACATATATACATATATACATACATATATACATACATATATACATACATATATACATACATATATACATACATATATACATACATATATACATACATACATAAAAAAAAGTGTTAAATTTTAGGAATCGATTCAGAATGGTCTAAAACGGATTTCCATGGAAAAATTTTTCAAAAATTCGCATTACAAAAATTTTGAAGCCATTGCAATAGCGTAATTTTCTTTGAAAATTCGCTAAAAGAAAGAAGTTTGTCCATGTAAATTTTTGTGGAAAAAAGTTTAATTATTTTCTAACTCGAATATCAATCTGTTCTGCTTAAGTTTAAATTAAAAAAAGACTCGCAATTGTTATACTCGACTCTGTGGTCCAGAATTAGCAATTAAGGATCCTGGACCCCTCAGCCATTCGCGATGGTTAACCTGTGGCGACCGGGTATTAAGACTTTATATGTCCCAAACTAGTGCAACAAGCGAGATGGTTTTATTGGGACAACTTTAAAAACAAGGTCTCTGATGCCAATAGGTTTGTTCCAACCACTCTTCAAACTGGTTTGGAACTGTCCGACGCGTGCGCATCGGACCACACTTGAACGTTTTTTGCTAATGCAAATGCGTCGTACAGTTTGAAACTAGTTTGAGGTGTGGTTGGAACAAACCTAATATTTGTATTGAAGTCTAAATTTAAAGGGTCTTTAGTGGAAATAGCACACCCAAATTGGTTGGTTTCGCGACTTGCAGCCTCCTCTACGTGGTGAGTCCTGGCTCATTGCAGCTGAAAAAAAATCATCCTGTAATGGGCGGAGAGCTGCAATATAGTATTTTCCTTTTATACATTTGTTAAGTTCACCTGCTGTTTGTTTGTTTGGTCACTTTGCAAGAACCAAATTCAAAACCGCAACGTGTCAAATAAATACTTTGCATTACCTCAGACAGTCAAAAATATCACTATTTTTTTCAAAACAAGAGGTATTTGTAGGATTTTTTTGCGATGTCAATTGTACGGCAAAGGGTCTAAAAAGTATTTTTCGTGGATTTAGATAACTGCAAAGAATAGTTTTTTTTTCCAATTTTAAATAAAATTAACATGTCTTTAAAAATGTTTTGATTTTTTTCAAAACTTTAAGCCCTTTGCGCTATTTCAAAAAAAATATATATACTTTATTTTTCCCGTTATTACCTAGTCTTTTACCCTACTATATAGTCTTTTAATCTTTAGGTCAGTGGGGGCGCATTAAAAATCCACCGCGGGCGCCGCGGCGCCCGCGGGCGCAGGGTTGCCGACCCCTGGCTTAAAGCTTAAGACATTATGCTCAACAAACGAAACATATACGTCATAACGGAGTTCTAGAACCGGTCACTAAACAACAAACAATCATGTTAATATCAGATTTTTAGACAAATACCCTAACAGAATGCAGAAAGTTATCTTTTTTTTTCGTTTATTATTTAGCCTTAACTATAAAAATTAATTATATCAAGCAGCTTGTCTCACTTAAAGTAATTACAGCACAGTTGCAACTCAGATTCGGAGACCCCACCCAGTGGTGGTACACCAATAATTTTTATTACAAAGTATTAGTTTCTAAGATGGTCACGGGGCCATTTTCTCTTTAGACGTCGCCTCGGATTACTAGGAATATGAGGAGATGATAAGTTCTGGACGAGAGGATTAGGTTGGGGGATGAGCTTGGCGTGGAAGGACTTGTAACAATATCACGTGAGAGGATGCTAGGATATGGACATAGGGAACATTTAGGTCGTTAAAAAAAAAGCATTACACATTTTTCGCAGGATTATGGATTGCATGAATTGGATCTTGTAAGAATTCGATGGTTTGGTCGATCCCCATACAGTTTAAGTCCGTATGTCCAAATAGGTTTTATAATTAGATTATAGTTAGTTAGTTTGTTGTTAGTTAGTTGGTTAGTTAGTTTGTTCGTTAGTGATAAATTATCTGTTGTTCAAAAGTCTGAGTAACGACTTGTATCGTCGCTTCATGTCTGTTCGTTTTAGTCTTGTATGTAAGTTCCAGGTGAGTCTTCGGTCTAAATGAATATAATATTATTATATTATAATATTAATATCAATATTAGAGAGAAACATAGTATAATTAAACAATCTTTTTAGGTTCAGTAATTTCGTCTTTAGTTTATATTAGCACAATACGCAAATATTCACCAGTCTGTTTTCATTCAAAATATGCTTCAAAAGAGAGAATAATTTTAAAGATCAGATTGCTTATAATTTTGTGTACTTTTTTATACTTCATAAATACCATATACCATATCGAAGACGGACTACGCTCTGCTTTATCCACGAATTAAGACGAAAATATTTTATTTGTAAGTGATCATTTAAATCCTTTCTGAAATCTCAGCGTAATAATGTTAAATCATGAGAGCTATATTTTACGGAATACAGATAATTATGCTTGATTAAGTTGTAAGTGTTAGTGTTATTAATTTTTTTTTTTTTTATAGAACGAATGTTTTACAAGTGCCATTTAAAATAACATTTTACAAATTATATGCACCTAAAAATCAATGTCACATCTCCTTAAGTATTCCTTTTCTAATGAAACAATGTAACATTTATAATCCGGTGATTCTACCGGGATTTTGTAAAACTTGTGGGACAAAAAATATATGGATGGGTCTAAAAGTAATACTATATCTATCTATATAAATAAAAATGAATGTTTGTCTGTCTCTTATGCTTGCCTAAACCGTTCATCCGATTGCGATGAAACTTTGGGGAATGGTTGGACGCATTCCCGGGAAGGTTTCTGAGTTAGTAAAACTATGTTCCGATTTTGGTACACAGGGGTACGGGGTACAAATGTCAAAGTAATGAATGGAAAATACAGGAAAAATATTTCTATATTCTATATCTATCATCCGATTGCGTTGAAAAGTTGAAACTTTGGGGAATGGTTGGACGCATGCCCGGGTAGTTTTCTAAGTTAGTGAAACTATGTTTAAATTTTGGTACACAGGGTACGGGGTAGAAATGTCAAAGTAATGAAAACCTTTATTGGTGCATATCGTTGAAAATCTCTTTAAGAGTACAGTAATTGTTGCTATATTCATTTTTGTCATATTTTCATTTTGGAGGAGGGTAAAATGCAAAATACACGAAAAGTATTTCTACAATCTATATCTATAAAAATAGAATGAATGTTTGTTTATCTGTATGTCTCTTATGCCAATATTGTATATTGTATAAGAATATATTGCAAATTGTAATATACATTTTTTATCTAAGTCATCATTATTTAACTAAATAAACTATTTATAAGGTTTTCAAAGGTAGGAGCAATACATTTCTTATGTTAATGTTTATTAGGCGGTACGAAGTTCGCCGGGTCAGCTAGTTTTAAATAAAATACAAAGAGGCATCAACCAGTGAATACTTTTTTAGCGTGATATATTTGTAGAACCATTTCATTTCATTTTTTGTCGCTCATCCAGATCATGGTGATATAGTAACTCTCTTCATATTACTGAAATAAAAAGAGATTTTTCCTTTAAGCTTTTTTACCAAAAAGAAGAAGCCTTAAGTAAATATTCTAAAGAGATGATACCTCAAAAGATACAATCATGTCCATATAATAACGTACAGTCAAATCCGTATATAATCTTACTATTGTATAGTTATGTTCAGGTCTTATATTTATATTGTATTTTCATATATTGAATGATATGCGACTTATCAAGTACTGTGGTTAGAGACCTTTGAACTAAATACCAACTTGACTTTTACATCTGCCTCATGACAATAAATTACCTTCATTTAACTGTATGACGTTAAATAATCTTTAGAAATATTTGAATAACGTGTATGAATATTTGTTTATTTTAATAGCACTAGGAAGTTGCTCGCGCAAAAATTTCTTTTATTATGTATCCAATCCACTAGAAAGAATCTGGAGAGAACTGATGTCATATTCAACTAAAATTCACAATTAGTTCGCACCCACATGTAGACAAATTAGAATTATTAAGCTTGCCTTCTGATCAAAATGTTGCTTCCGAGCTTACCGAAGGTAACGGAAGCTATGTGATCGTTCTGCAGAACCAAAATATTTTATGTCTCCGATTTCAAAAATTCCACGACGGAAATCCTTTTTGGTTCCGTGTCTGTCTGTCGCTCAATTTTTGCAAACCAACATATCTTAAAAACTACACGTCCGATTTTAATGAAATTTGTAAGGGAGGTCATATTTAGCTCATTGTTGATCCCATATAAGTTTCAATTTTCTTCGCTTATTTGTTTCTCTTACATACACACAAAAATACATTTATTTTCACCTATAGCTTCAAAAGTACTTTGTATATGATTTGTATTCAACTTTTATAGTTTATCGAAAGTAACCTCCAGATAGCCCCAGATTAAATTGAACCGTCTGCGCTCTTTAACTTTTGCTAACTTAGTACGTTAATTCATGTAAAAAATCAAAACAATTTGGACAGATTAAATAAACAAATTAGACAATAACGGCTAGTAAAAGCATAGAATCAATAAAGTAAGTGAGGAAGCTATGTACCAATTGGCAGTATATTTTTAGATATTCTTCGTTTGTTCAGATCGATATCAAGTATAGTAAATATATTAAAATTGGTCCAGTGTCCAAGAGTTTGCAATATCTAAAAATGATTTTGTAAATTAAATTTATTTAGCGATTAATAAAATAAATTAGGAGTGCGTGAAGTTTCACGTAAAAAGGGTTTCACTTTCCATAAGTGTTATATATTTTTGTAATCTACTCTTCATTACCTTGCATTGATACCCCACTCACAATTTCAAAAACATTTTATTCGCGTGACGTGAATTATCCACCATTTAGAATTTGAATAGCTGACAATTTTGAGTTTGCTATATTTTTCCTGTATGCCCGTCAAACGATCTTTAATACAGAAAAGTTTCATGATTTTATCTCTTTTGATCAGTGGCGTAGCTAGGGTTTGGGGGCCCCTCGCCAAACAAAATTGACGAGCAAAAAAAAAAAAAAAACCTCTTGCGTTTAGAACTGCGGGGGCCCCCTCGTCGTTGATTTGGGGTCCTCCCCCGCAAGCGGGCCCATTGTTACGCCACTGCTTTTGATACTATAAGGGTTGCTTTTTTTGGTTTTACCAACGAAAACCTAAATAAAATCGGTCAGAGACAAATTTTCTCATATACGAGTTCATATCATAATTACTTAACCCAGTATTTTCTATTTATTAGTTTTCGTATGTAAATTTAATTATTATTTAACATTTTATCAAAATTAATCATAAAATTACCTTCTTCTCGGCGGAGAATCGAACCCGGCCTCTTCGTCCACGTTATCTATTTTATCGGGAACTACTTTTTTCCCCGGGAAAACGGCCTATATCGTAAGATTCGTATTAAAATGGATATTTTAGAATTTGTTGGATATTTTAGAAATACTTTTCTTCCCCTATTTTCACAGTTTTTGTGAATCGGGCCCCCAAATTTTGAGTTAAAATTAATTTCTCGATTTCACCGCGGGGAATGATTTTTCTGAACATTTATGTCAAATTTCGTCAAAATCGGCCCAGTAGTTTAGGCTCCTCGCGTCTGCAGATAACAGGCAGACATTAATTAAAAACCACTATTTAGACTCAGGGGACCTCAAAAAGTGTAAATCCATCAATATTTCAAAATCGGATTTTCGCGCCATCACAATATTTTCTCTTTATATGAGAATGTATAAATTGACGATGAAAAATAATACTAAACACATGAAAGCCAGGAGAAAATAACTCTTTACTTGTTACAGTAATTTCAATCGAACTCTATATGCAGAGGGAGAATGTTAAAATAGTGGGTAAATTTATGTTTCACATAGCTTCCTCAAGTTCTATTGTTGGACGAATGGTCTCATGAGATTTTGATCTGAATCGATTCTCAGTTGGGAAAAAAGTACATCACATTTCTTTTTTTTGCAGTATCAAATTGACAAAGACTGTTGAAATTAATATCAACAATCAACAGTAATCTATAACAGGGCTATCTATGGGAGGTCGACGAACGACGAACTATCCAAATTTCTTCAAAATCGTATAAGTTGATACTTTTAAAAATAAAGTTGTTAATTGAAAAAGTTTGTGTGCATACAGAAGAGAAATCGATGTGCGCAGAAGGTTGTTGTTTGGGACCAACAGCAACTAATTATGAAACAATACCGGATGAGTGATTAGATATAGTGGTTCACAAAAAATAATTAATGACAGACCCCGACTAGACAGCAAAAATGTTCCCTGCGATGTCTGAACGGAATTCTGAAAAGGATTTTTTGAATCCGGAAACAATAAATGTGATACAAAAGAAAGAAATTATATATTAAAAAAATGTTCGTTCTTCAGATTTTTTTTTTCTAACTACTATATTTATATGAAAGTTTTCGTAACTATTAACTTGCATTAATAATTAAGCAGGCCCTACACTATCAATCCGATCAAAAGAACGCGTCAAGCGTAATTGGTATTCTAGGAACCCGTTTGCGTTTGATGCTTGAGTCAAGCCTTGACGGTGATTGATGGAAAGTTTGAATGACTCAAGCTGCTGGACGGAGCGCTTGATAGTCTAGCTAGAGTTCTAGAGCAATTTTGATCAAGCATTCCGTCACTCACCTGCTCAACACCAGCGATGGAGGACTGTCCACACTCGCTTCCGGAGGTTCATACATCGTAGATAATAATGTCGATCGAGAATTTATTAGCCTCCTCATTGATTTATAACGGGATTGTCCCGAGTTGTGGAAAGTTCCACTCCTTTTACCAATGTCGCTTCCTCTAGATCTTTTATTTCCGCTTGAGAGCAACCATTGTCAAGATGAGAAACCCCAAATCCTAATTCTAAACCATGGTATCTACACAATAATGATTCATTATACAGTCCAGGAGGAGCAGTTCACTAGTCTAAAACTCTGCACAAATGTGTGTTCATGAAAAGATTGATGGTATGCTTGATGCGCCCCAAGGCTGCTTGAAGCACTTGTCAATCAGCTTGACGCCTGCTTTAATTTTGAGGGGATCTGTCACGCTATCCCCCAAAAAAACTGCGAAAAAAAAATTCTCGAAAATTTATTTAAAGAATCTAAAATGTAGTCTATTTAAATGCGAATCTAACCAAAATATTTAAATATGTATAAATCTTTTTTTCCAGAACAAATCTAATTCCAATAGAAAAAAGTTTTGGGTCGACAGTGAGGGGCCAGGTTCGATTCCCCACCGGTAAGTTTTTATTTTTTATGGTTATTAAACCATGGTTATTTTATGGTTGTTATTATATAAACTGTTTATTAATAATTAAATGTAACCACAAAAACTCAAGACTTTTAATATTATTTACGCAAAATTAAGATCATAGTGAGATTAAATTAAATTATGATTAAATATATGGTTATTTACCGTACCTAATAATAAAATAGAGTATGCAATAACTGCAACAATAATTCGCAGTGTATTAGATAATTAGGGTATTTAATAATTAAATTAATCATACACAATCTAGTAAATATGTACTTATAAATAATTGTACAATAACTTTTTTCTAGAAGGTTGGAGAAAGGATAAAGAAGGTCATCAAGGTTATCACAATGCCCTTTGTAGAAAACCTTGCTTTTCTTTTTGCGATATCAAGGACTCATTCAAGACATTACTCTTTCCAATTTCTTTTTATTCACTTTTTATAACTTACGCTGTCTTAGGGAAGAAACCCTTAAACTATTATCTATGATATTGATTTTTCCATCAACTAATTTTTCTCTTACAAATATTATATACTTCGTTTACCTATACATTCACCGGAAAACCAAGGCTGTTGACTCTGACCCAAGAATTGTATCATTAAAAGCAGGGAGAACAATGCATTTTTAATCTTGGATCAATATATATATATATATATCTGTGCCATTAGGGTACAATCAGCTATCTCCTAAAACATAGTTTTGAGATATCGCAATTTTAAAGTTTGGATTTTTATATCTGATCAAGTAAGATATCTGTAATAGTTCTTTAGGGTTAATTTGTTTCTTTTAACATTTCTTTATAAGAAAAAGGCAACTTAAGTTTCTTAAAGATAACCATATGCGTCAAAATTTTAAATTTTAGGTTGGAATTAGTTAAATTTTTTGAGATAGCTGATTTTACCCAAATACAAACTATGAATTTTTCCATGTTCAAAATAAGTATTACTTAAATTTAGCTGATTTTACCCAAATACAAACTATGAATTTTTCCATGTTCAAAATAAGTATTACTTAAATTTTAATGTAATTACTGAACTGGATGTTAAAACCATATTGGAAGGGGAGGGGGTGCCTTTCCTATCTCTGAGGAGGAGGATAGCCCGCCCCAGAGGCAGATTATGCTTTTTTATGTCTTGATAATTTAGGTTATTTAGCTAAGTACCATCTTACTTTAAATGAACATAATTACACCTATTTTACACCAAATCCGTTCCATTTCCGTTTACACCCGATGTCCCGAACAGATTCAGTAAAAGTGTACACTAAGTGTAATGTTCTGAACAGACCTATTAATAAGAAGGAACTCATCAACATGTCCAATAAAATAAGTTTTATTAAAAACAATTAAGTACAAAATAAGAACTTTTAAAATTTAAAAGAACAAAATAAGAACTTTTAAAATTTAAAAGAACAAATAAGAATTTTAAATAAAGTACAAAATAAGAACTTTTAAATAAAATGCAAAATTAAAATTGTATGGAAAAAGGGTTTAATTATTAATAACAAACAACTAGTTATTCACTGTCTGAATCAGAATCGGGAATAGTATTTTTTACGTTTTTTGAAACTTGCAACTCTTTATAAAATTGGTGAAAAATAGGAGCAATGTATTCCAGTAAGTCCAACAAATCTTTCTTTTTGTCTATGGAAATAGGATTTAGAGTGTTATATTTTATTTATGGGGAGAGATCAGATGGTTTTGAACCTATAATCTACAGAACTAAAATCTTCATATTCATTTATAAATTACCAAGAACTAGCCATCTAGCAACGAAATTATCACTTTTCACTCTACAGAACACTGTATACCTGGAAAGAGCTTATAGAGCCAGAAATCATGAATTAGTTTGAAGAACAGACTTCTTGATAATTTGGTTATAGAAATATTAATTTTAATATCAAAGTTAGAGGAATTATGCTATAATTTATTTGTGCAAAATATGACATGTCATATAATTTCTTTGATAATTTAAAAAAAATAGTTAAAGGGTATCTGTGTAAAATCAGCTATCTTCCTTAATTTCTGTAAATTTATGACATAGCTGATTATACACAATTGAAATTTGTAATTTTCTAACAAAAATATTTGTGTAAAATCAGCTATGTTATTAATTTCGACGATTTTATGAGATAGCAGATTATACACTATAGGCATTTGTATTTTTTTAGTAAAACATATTAGTGTAAAATCAGATATGCCAAATTTTTTCAGTAAATTTAGAAGATGACTGATTGTACACAAATATTTTTTCTCATTTCGTATTCTGACAGAATATGAACTAAATAAAAATGTCAATAACTCCAGTTAGAAACTGGATACGACAAAGCTGATTATACCCAGTTGTAGAGAAAAAAATCTAGTATCTAGTACAATCTTTAACTCATTTTGGCCATTTTTGGAGATAGCTGATTGTACCCTAATGGCACAGATATATATATATATATATATATATATATATATATATATATATATATATATATATATATATATATATATATATATTAAATTAAAAAAAAATATTTCGAAAAAAAATCATTCTTTATAAAGTCTCCTGCATGTTTTGGAATGAGGATGTTATATCGCATTAAAAATTTCGTACCATGTACCCTGTACCCAAAAGGTAAAAATTTCTGAAATTGGTCAAGAGAGAAGTGGTTTTTTTTTAATTTTTCGAGAAAATGTTCTTCTTTATAAAAATAAGTATTTTCTATTCTAAGATAATTTTTGACATAAAAAATTGAAAAACGGATGTCACAAATCCCCCCCCCCTTCAATATTGAAAAATATTTAAAGTTGTTCAAACTGGATAAATCATTTTAAAGGTCTTGTTTTGTACATCAAAAGTTGTTATAATAACCTTTTTGATTTAAATCTAATTATGGTCTTGGAGAATGTCTTGGGGCACATGTTTGCACTTAGGAGCCCGCAATACGCTCATGCAGTGCCGGCGTAACAAACAGCATAAAATGAAGGGTGATTCGATTCCGTTGAAAAAACCCAGGTTAATGTATAAAAAAAGAAGTTATAAAAGTTATACATATATTAACAGAATAAGTCACAGGATAATATGGTTGTAAACAACTCGAAAAACCATCTGATATCAAAGAATATTTGACAAGATATAGAGTATAGATTGATTTTTTAGGGTAAAAAGAGTGGGGAAAGTTTCATTTACACAGAAAGAGCCACGAGATGCCTATTTGTATTTTAAATGAAATAACCTTAAGGTTCCACGACCTTGACTTGTATTTAGAAAAAGAGTGTCCTGATGTCTAATTATGTTTACAAAATATGTTTAAATTATTAATGCGAAGTTAGCTAGACCCGCATATCTCACCCACCCAAAAAACGGTTAAATTGTAAATTCGGAGTCAGCTATACCCGCATAACTCACCCTTTCGCTAATGAAATTCTCGCTTATACATTAACCTGGGTTTTTTCAACGGAATCGAATCACCCTTTATTTTATGCTGTTTGTTACGCCGGCACTGCATGAGCGTATTGCGGGCTCCCAAGTGCAAACATGTGCCCCAAGACATTCTCCAAGACCGTTAATAATTGAACGAGCGTAGTGAGTTCTTCATTTCAGAGACTTGGGCTTTGAAAAGTTTGTGTGTTTGTTTGTCCAACGATAACTGGTGTAAAAATTGATCAATTTCAACGAAATTTGGCACATAGATGCATCTCAGCATTGGAGAGAACTGTATAGTTTTTGGAAATTCCACACTAAACATTGCCAAGATGGCGGCCAATATGGTGGACGACAAAAAACAATAGTTTTAGCCAGCATAATGTGTTATACATCGTTTTGAAGGTCTTTAAGAGAAGAAAAAGAATATGTAACTAATAAAATTTCAAATTTCATATGTTCAAAATGGCGGCCATCTAAAAATATATTTTTAGCCAGCATAATGAGTTATACATAGTTTTAAGGGCCTTTAAGAGAAGGAAAATAATATGTAACTAATAAAACTTCACACTTCATATTTTCAAAATGGCCGCCAATATGGTGGATGACTAAACAAAAAGTTTTTAGTCAGTATGACATGTTATACATCAATTTAAAGGTCTTGAAGTATAGGAAAGGAATATCAAAGTATTAAAAATTTCACACAGTATATTTTCAATGTGGCAGACTATTAAAAAAAATTTAAAGGTTTAAAAAAGTAAAGGTATAAAAGTAGGAAAAGAGTTCAAATACTGTATAAATAGGCGAGCGTAGCGAGCCTACAATAACCTTATTTAATAAATATTTACTACAAATTCTGAATCAAACAGGCGAGCGTAGCGAGCCTACAATAACCTTATTTAATAAATATTTACTACAAATTCTGAATCAAACAGGCGAGCGTAGCGAGCCTGTTTAATTTGATTAAATAATTACTATATTTACTTTATAAACAGGCGAGCGTAGCGAAGCTACAATAACTTTGTTCAATAAATATTTACTACAAATGCTGAATCAACAGGCGAGCGCAGCGAGCCTGCAATAAATTTATTTAATAAATATTTACTTTAAATTCTGAATCAAACAGGTGAGCGTAGCGAGCCTTCTTTAATTTGATTAAATAATTACTACATTTACTGTACAAACAGGCTTGCGTTGAGAACCTTCTTTAATTTGATTAAATAATTACTATATTTACTTTATAAACAGGCAAGCGTAGCGAGCCTACAATAAATACTTCTCTAATTTGATTAAATAATTACTATATAAACAGGCAAGCGCAGCGAGCCTGCAATAACTTCATTAATAAATATTTACTACAAATTCTGAATAAAGAGGTGAGCGTAGCGAGCCTGCGTTAATATTATTAAATAAAGATAATGGACAAAAACCGTGGTGCCACGGTTCTAAAAACCGATTTGAAAACAGGAAAAAAACAAAATGTATGTATTTTATAGAAAAATGTAATTGTAAATGTTCTTCAATAAATGGCTATTATTATTATTATTATAATGGACAAAATAATTTTAATGCTCGTTTCACGTTGAATAATAATGTCAGGTTTTACTGAAATATTATCCTGATATCATTATTGAGAGCATAGTATGGCTGATATAAAAGCACAATTCTACGTGAGTTCTTTATGCACCGCATCACTAGTAAGTATAATTTGATTTAAATTAAAATTTAATCTTTCTGTAGTATGAATACTACCAAAATCGTAAAATATAACCTTTTTGATTAAAACAACTTAATGTGGGCAAGAAATAAAAAAAGGGTTGAGGTGCTTTTTTTGCCAAATGTTTAGCAAAAAAGGAGTTTTTTGTTAAAGCATATTTTTAAATTGAACATTCGTGGTCCGGTTCCAGGTAAAAAAAAAAGTGCAGTTCGAACAAAAAACCCTTACACCAGCTTAGTTTAAGGCCTGGTCTCTTAATTCCCTGACCACTTTCGGACTTAACTAATGCGCTTATGCATACCTACAACCAGAGAGACACCGACGGTCATCCCTAATTCCAAACTAGACCTCCTGATCGGCTCCTTCTTAGAACAACAAGAACTCCTCCAATTAGAATCCAGGAAGTTCCAGATAAATCCTCCAATCAGCCAATAGTAAACCCTTTGGTTTGGGCAGTCTTCTCCTGATAGGCTGTTCCAGAACTTTAGATTTTGTATTAAATATTCATGGTAAGGGAGTAGAATGTTTAATTGCTCATTTGATTTCTTACTCATGTTACTTAATTAATTGATTAATTTTACTCGTGTAACTAGTTTCTTGATTTCTCTACCCCATAGTTGTGCATTGAACATGCTTCATCGGGCTGCAGAAGCTGTGCGGGATAATACCCGGCTGTCAACTAACTGATTTCGTCAGTAAAGAAAGTTTTTCTTAAAGCCCCAACGAGAGTAGACTTGTTTCGGAGCATTTTACCAACCACTCGTTTCCAATTTAAGGCTAGTGACACACTTCGCCACCTGGGTGGCGCCCACCTGGTTGATGCCACTTGCTCCCGCCACCTGACTTGCGCCACCCACTTATATGAGGGATGCAGTCAGCCCCAGATTTGATTTCCCCCATTAGCCCAGTAAAATTAGCCAAAATAAGAGAAAAAAATCCCGAAGTTTTAAAACTTGGCAGAGTTGTTGATTTGAGTGTTCTGTACAACATACTAAAAGTCCCCGAGGGAGGGGGCGAGCGCGAGGTGGGGGGCCCCTTGAAGGGCTATTTTTTCAGTTTTTCTTAATTATCTTAGAAAGTATCGAGTTTAGCGAAAAACTAGTTATGTATAAAATTAAACTAGAGTAAATTCTCTATCAAAAAGGTACTATTCATTTTTTTCGTAGTGTCAACAATTTTGGAGATAAAGGTGGGGGAAAAAATTTAAAAATTGGGTTTTATGGTTTTTTAAAACAATTAAATCACAAATTACATATATATTACGCCTTATATAGTATTTATATCTTATATTTATATAATATTATAATATTAGGTGTGGATGCAAACGAAACATAACATAGCACACATAAGTGAAAAAAAGGTAAAATGTGAATTGTAAAGTTAGGTACTTTAAGATTAGTCGATGACTGTTAAGTAGAGTATATACGAGTATTATATAATTATTTATGATGTATAGTGATAATTATGTACATCCAATGCACACAGGTTTTTTCTGGGAGGAGGGGGGGGGGTGTATTTTAAATTATTATTTGACCTTGGGGCTTTGAGGGGGGTTTCTGGCCCCTCTCCCCGTTGGTGAGCCACTGTGTATACAGGCAAGGGCGGATCCAGCCAATTTTAAAAGGGGGGCTGGACTCTCTTTTAGGGGGGTGCGGGGCCCCTCCCCCGGGAAAATTTTTGTAGTTTAAATTACTTTAAAAGGTCTTTTTAGCCTATTCCAAGAGCATCTACAATTTATTTTTATAGAAATAAATTTGTTTTTTATGAAAGGTACATGAAGACCTGAGTATTTTATTTAAACAAAATTATATTTGAATAATATTTTATTATTAAAAGTTGTACATTATATAAAAGATTAATTATTTTAGTTCAGTAAAATAAATTGGAATATTTTAAAAATATTTTAGTTTTTGAATTAATAAAAAAATTAAGTACGCTAAATGTTTTGAGTTCAACAGATATTAGCTGATAGTATTAGGTTAAAAATAAAAATAGTAGGGTATTTAACAGTCCAGTCAATAAGTACAAAAAATATAGCCTTCCTTGCGAAAGGTCGGGTATCTACAATTTGTGGATATGTTGTTAGGACCAATGCCACAAGTAAAATTCCAAGTTTGCAGAAAAGAAAACCTTGTTCAAGCAGAGTTATATCGAAAAAACGTAGACAGTTTCGTTCTTTTTTTGGTTTTGCTCAATATCTCTGTGCCTATGCATCGGAGAGCAAACGTAATTATCAATATTGTAGAGGATAAACTTTTCTACAACTTCTTTATTTATAATTTTTTTTTTTACTTTATTTTCTCATTTTAAAACGTGTTGCAATTAAATAGATTTGGTGATTATTAACACTTTATAGCTGTGCCTCTGTTGGTTTTACTAATAAAAAATGTTTGACTTAACGAATATAAAAATATAGAATCTTTCCCGAGCTAAAATTCCAATTTTAATTTTTTTTAATTACGTTCGCGAGAGGGTTGTACGTGGACGCTTTGACGGATAATATTACCCAATGAGCTTAGTCTGAGCACTAATAAAAGGACCAGGTATACCAAATTTCAATGTTGCCCTAGTCAATATTGATAATAACTACTTTTACACTTCGATACATAGGAACAGAGATATTAATTACTCTGCTGGCACAGGAATTCCTTTTTCTGCAAACTTGTTTTTTTACTAGTGGCATTGGTCCCAATAACATATCCAAAAATTGTAGAAAAAAAATCCACTAATTTATTTATTAAACACTGCAGCAATTGACTGCACAAAGTAGAAGTAGAAACGGAACTGACAGTGAACTTCCGGGGTTCGGGAGAGCTAGAGGGATGTGGGAGGAGAAGGGGCCACTCAGTAGCGGAGGTAAGGTTTTGGGGCCCCTTTACTTCTCTTAACATTTTTTTTATCTATAATTAATACACTACACTTTATAGATGAACAAGTGTTGGAATGTATCCCTAAGTAAACCTTATTCTGATTTAGACAACTGTTGTCAAAAATAAATAAAATAATCGGAACTTTTCCTCACTTCGGAGGCCACTAAAGTGGCCTCTCCTGCTCATTATTATTTTTCAAAAAAGAATTATTCATTATTTTTATTTCATTTATTTATTGGAATTTTGACGGTATTTTGACAGATGTAAACAAACTTAATTATTATGTTCTCTTACAACTTTCAAGATGGCGGAAAATGTTGATTTTCCGGGCAGCACAACTACGTCTAAGGAGTGATTTTTTACTAAGTTTCATTCAACTTTCTAGCTTAAAAACTGTGGGAGTTAGGCGTGACACAGACAGACAGACTGACATTTCTGCTAAAAACCACTCAAATCGTGTTAAAAACGCTCAAAAATAAAAAGATAATTCCGTTGAAATCTCGTTTTCAGAATTTTTGGGTGAAAACAATACTTTCTTTTCAATATACCTTCGGAGAAGGTGAGGAAAAGTAAAAATTCTTTCACGAAATCATTTTTTTGGCGGCCCCCACAGCCCCCCCTGGATCTGCCCTTGAATGTAAACTACATACATCATACATAATAATTTATATACTTAACAAACGCAATATATATGTAATTCGTGATTCAATTGTTTTAAAAAACCATGAAACCCAATTTTAATTTTTTTTTTTAAATTTTTTGACATATTTCCCCCACTTCTATCTCCAAAACTATTGACACTACGAAAAAAATGAATATTACCTTTTTGGTAGAGAATTTACTCTAGTTAAATTTTATACATAACTAGTTTTTCGCTAAACTCAATATTTTCTAAGATAATTAAGAAAAACTGAAAAATGGCCCTTCAAGGGGCCCCCCCACCTCGCGCACGCCCCCCACTCTCGGGGACTTTTAGTATGTTGTACAGGACACTCAAATCAACAACTCTGCCAAGTTTCAAAACTTCGGGATTTTTTTCTCCTATTTGATGAATTCGTGGCTAATTTGACTGGGCTACATATTTGATTGAAGGAGTAGGGGCTGAGTGGCATGACTTGGGTGGCGACGTGTGACAGGCTCAATTGAAAACAATGGGTTGACCGGGTGGCACCACCTGTTGGTGGCGGCTAGACCGTCGGAGACCGTATAGTGCCACCCGGCAGGTGGCGCCACCTTGTGTGACAGGTTCCGTCTATTCTCATACACGACCGGGTAGCACCACCCAGGTGGCGAAGTGTGTCAACCCCCTAACTCTGGAGCATATAGAACAACACATGATTATTTTAGCTCCCAAGTTTACCGAAGGTAATGGAAGCATTGTGTTCACTTTTGAAGATGAAAACATTTGATTTCTCCGATTTTAAAAATTCCAAGACAGAAATCCGTTTCAGACATCAGGGAACATTTTTGATCTCGTGTCTGTCTGTGTGTCTGCGTCTCCTGAAACGTGTGAGATAACTTGAGTAAAAGTAGACCGTTTATTGTGAAATTTTGTACACATATTTATTTTACCAATACCCAGGACAAGTCCGTTGAACAACGTTATCTGCCCAAACGTTCGCCTGCAATGCTCGCGTTAACGTGAACTTCAAATTTAAAATTGGAATTTTAGGTCAGGAAGAAAATCTAACTTCACCTATTTAATGAGACAAACATTTTTTACAAATACAATTTTTTAATAAAACCAACAGCGACACCGCTATGAAGAGTTAAAGATCACTAAAACTATTAATAGTTTTTATTATGGAGAGAACGCGAGGAGGGAGATAGACAAGGGGAATAGGAGGTGGCTTGGTTTCCCCACCTCTCTCTTTGACCTACCTCTTCAATAGCACAGCGAGCCTATGGACCTCGAGACCAGGCTTTATTGATGGAAAACTAAATAAATTAGACAATAATGGATTTTAAAAGCCTAAAATCATTAAAGTATACGTGAGGAAGTTATGTGCCACTCTAATTTGAAGTGTATTTAAAATGTTGAAGCATTCTCCTAATTATTATTATTTATTATTTATTGTAAATATAATTCTGTATTCATGAATTATTGGAATCTTTCTATTGAACTGTTTACCCTCCAAACTAACGAAACGCTTCATATAAAGACTAAATTTTCACAGTGAAATAAAAGTCATACTTTTGGCCAAAATGTCAAAAAACAACCGATTTTCTAAAATAGAGGTCATAAAACAGGAGAATAAAAGTCATAGAATAAAAGTCATGAAATGGAAAAATAAAAGTCATAAACGTCCTGTCTCTGATTATTACAGAAGAATTGAACAAATAAAATATAGAATGGGCAGCAGAGCCATTAAGCTGATTATGGTTGATGCAACACAAAAAAAAAATTCCAAAGGGCACTTTCACACTGGGTAGCGTTAGTTGCTATCACATGTGACAGCGCCGTTTCTGTCTGTGACAGCTCTCATTATATGCTAAACATTTTGGTCTTTGGGGTCACATAAAAAACGTCGCACGGTGTGAAAACTATGGCCAAACACAGCAACAAAATAATAAAAATGTAAAAAATAAAGTAATAAATTTTATTCTTAATATAAAATCCATACAAAAGGACAATGCTAATACATATAAATATATATAACATAATTTTTTTTTTTTTATAAATATATATTTTAATATTTTAAAATATTAATAAAAAGAATAATAAATAGAAAAAAATATGATATTGTCTATATAAGTTAGTTAAAAACAAGTTTTTAGGAAAAATATTTTTACTTTTTTTTGTCACATTTTGACTTCTGACTAAGACAATAAAGCTGGTAACTGAAATAAATTTAAAAATAGTTTGTACATCCATAAAAATAGCTCTAAAAAATCAGTCTAAAAAAAATTTAAGTATAAAGATAAATCAATATTAACAAGGAACCCACCAAGTCTTAAATACAATAATTTAAACAAAATCAAACAAATCAATTCAATTAAAATAGAAATAAATTAAAAATAAAATGTATTTATGATTATATGTCAAATTTTTAGTCATTGTATTTTTTTTAAATAAAAGTTGTTAAGCTTAATCATTTAATTTTTTTTTTCTATTAAAAGGAAATAAAATAAACTTGGTCAAAGAATAATTTAAATAATTTTTTTTTTTTTTTTTTTTTTTTTTTTCAGGAATAAAATAACATGTAAGACATGATTACGTTCTTGTGTACTCAGGACACATGATTATAAGTGCAAGTAATAAATATTTTGAAGACAGGAATGAGTTCCATTAATTATGTATTAAATAAAAAATAGATTGATGTACGGAAAATATTCTATAAACCACCTACAGTAAAACTACAACCTACCTGCAAAAAAAAACTACTATTACTTTTATAACTTTAAAATAAATGACAAGTATTTACATAAAATTTTTATTACATTTAAAATTAAACTCTACACCCCATATATATAAGGGGTCAAGAACTATTTACAATGTTAATTCTTTGGTATTTTACATGACAAAAGATCTACATAATTTTTTTTTTTCTACATTTCTATAAGTATTAAGAGATTATCGTGCAATTGAACTATTGATTGCAAATATTGATATTGTATAATATACATGCACATTTATAAAAATAAGAAGGGGCAAGGGTATGCTAAATTGCCTTAAAGACTAAGAGTAAATTTTACAAAATTCTCAATATTAAAGGATTTGTTTTATTAAATGTATTTTTACAAATATTGTAAATTATTCTTAAGTATTCTATTGATTAAAAGAACTTTCAAATACAAAAAATTTGTTTTATTAACTGCAAAGAAATTATTAAAAAATGTATTTATATACAAGTGCTTAAAGGCATCAAAGTATAATCATTACGACTTGTAAGAGACTTATTCAAATATTTAATTTTGAAAGAGAGAATTTATTTATTTAACTTTGTTTCTTGATAAGTATGATTGATTTTTGAATAAATTATTTAAAAAAATTTATCTTAAAGATGTTTGACATCTTGTTTCACAAATTGAAGATCAAGTAAAAATGTAAACACAAAATTTAAAACAATTTTTAAGGAATAAAAAATAAATAAAAGTACATAACAAACAAAATACAATTATAATAATTAATCAAAATTGCATAATTAAAGGAGATTAGAAAGAATAACGGAGTACAAATAACAAATTGATTACACAAACATTCTACAAATAATAACCAGGACATATAAATTAAAAAGAACAAAGGAACAAAGAAAAAAAAATACATATGTACAGAGAAGGAGACATTGCTTACATCATTATAATTGTATAAAGCAGATAGGAATAAAATTAACTCCTGATTATAATCTACCGACTACTAGAATCTGACAACTTTTTTGAATAAAATAAAATAAATAATTTGATAAAAGAATTTTTTTTTTTAACCATTTCTATCTTTAAGAGCTGTAGATGGACTGATGTTGCGGTCCTTCTGTTGGACTCTGGTTTTGTTTTCTTTATTTTTTCTGGTGCTTGCTAATGTACTTGGTTTATTAGCTGTAAGTTCGTGTTTCAGCTTGATATTTTCAAGGCGGCATTTCTCAAGTTCCTAAAAAAAAAGAATGAAAATATTAATAATAATAACATGATATTATGTAGGAAAGACAGATACCTATATTATACTACTACAGTAGTCTCTCTATAATCCGACATTCTAAAGTTCAGAAAATTCTGTAATCCAGCACCTATCGTGCTGCTCGCTTTCTTACTTTTCAGTTGGATTTGTTGTCCATGAACAGGTACAGTTGCCAAAAAGACAATTTATACAGGGTGGCCACAAAAGTATGGAAACCCCAGAATAACTCATCAAAAAGCTCATAACAATCAAAAAGTTGCACACAAAAGTTTCAGGATTTTTCCCTAGCTATTCAATTGCGACCTTGGATATGACTTTAACCTTGCCCTTTAAGGTCATCTTAGTTTTTTTAAAATAAGAACCTCCATTTTTTATTGCGGATTTGAAAAGAGCAGGAAATTTTACATAAAATATGACCTTGACCATGACCTACAAGGTCTATCCAAGGTTAAAATTGTTTTTCCAATAAGAACTTCTACTTTTTACAGCGGATTGCAAAATAGCTAAATTTTACCTTAAACCTACACCCACGTTCGACCATAGCATACACCACGACCTTGACCATAACCTTTAAGGTCATTTCAACCCTTCCCCCTTTTATAATTTTTTTATCCTTAAAGGTCATGGTCAAGGACGTGGTCAACCTTCTAGAACAAAAAAATAAACGGGGGAAAGGATTTAAATGACCTATAGGTCATGGTCAAGGATGTGGTGTTGGCTATGGTCGACCGTGGTCGTAGGACGTGGTTAATGGTAAAATTTAGCTAATCACAATCCGCAATAAAAAGTAGAAGTTAAAAGTAAAAGTTCTTATTGGAAAATCAATATAGACCTTGGAATGACCTTGAAGGCCATGGTCAACATCATATTTTACGTAAAATTGCCTGCTCTTTTCAAATCCCCAGTAAAGGGGAGGGTTAAGGTCAAATCCAAGGTCGCCATGCCATTGAATAGCTAGGGAAAAATCCTGAAACTTTTTTTTTAAAAAAATGCATTTCTGACAAGTTATTCTAGGTTTCCATACTTTTGTGCCACCCTATATATGTATATAGGAGAGGAAGAGTTGGAGGGTGAAGGGTAGCACCCCCTTTCTGTAAACTACACAAGGCACGGTCCTCCCCAGGAGACTGCTGAGTATTGTGTGAGGAGGTGTAGTTTTTTGGGACGTGCAAGTGTTTGTATAACTTTTATAAGCTATAAACTGTTTTCATTGATATTTAACCCAACATGTAAGTAATTTGTCAGATATTTCTATTGCCTGCACAGGTTCAGAATGTGTTTGGACACATATCAATTACATGTTTTTTAATTGTTTGTATTTTTATTTAGAGCGATTCATTTTTGGTATTCCTGTTAAATCTATTGATGTTCAATAAAGCATGGCCGTGGAGCACCTACTGTATGCACATTTGAGGCATAAACTGAATAACTAGAAGTATAGAAAATCACAGCTCTCTAATCGTAATAAAAAAAATATAAATAAAATAATTGTTTTATTTTATTTATTTATTTTTATTTATTTATTTATTTTTTTTTTTTGGTATTTGAAAAAAACATGCAACTTATAAAATATTTTGTTTTATTTATTGGACAATAATATGTCACTGGTCAATCCATATTTCAAATAATATATCAATACGCACTTTTCAGTTTTAACGATGATCAACCCTGTGAATTCTGAGCTAGGAGAGCGTGCCAATTTTTAGCACAGGTCTCTCCTCCCCGCAATGACATTAGGAAAAGCATGTTCCATATTTTATAGTTTCGGATGTAGTCTGTAAATATTCATTATTCTTTTTATTATTATTAAATATGCATAAGCATATTATTGTGCAATTAAGGAATTTTAGTTTGGCACTATGTATTTTACATAAAACATTTTGTAAAGAATTGTTTTAAAAATTTAAGGGAAATTCAGGGGGGCTTAAGACAGTCAACTAAGAATTCATTTACTTTTATTAAAAAGTATGGTTGGCAAAACATACTGTAAGATGTAAAGAAAACAATTGTATTTGCATACTTACTTTCTTTAGTGTGGCAATATTTTGATTTAAATTGACAACATGCTTTATTTTCTGCTTGTTATTTTGATGACCCAGAGCTTTAGCAGATTCTAATGCCAAAGCCTTAAGTTCTTTTTCTGTGCTCTCAGACTTTGATAAAAGGAAGTTCCTCTCCTGCTCAAACTGGATCAGTTGATCTTTAAAAGGGCCAATTATATCTGTCAACTCTCTATTCCTGCATTCCAAGTCAGCAATTCTTGCTTCAAGAGAAGTCACCTTCATTGAATCCCTAAAAAACAAATACAATTTTAAAATGGTAAAAGGTAATCAAATTCATCATACAACATATTTGCTAATATATATATATGCTTATAATATAAGCGATTAATTCATCAAAGAAGACAGCATAAAAAAAAAATTATTAATTGTAAATTCCGTCAAGCTAGGTCATACAGTCATTGCAAGTTGAAATCACCTGTGGCATCACTTTTTTGCACCTTCAATTTTCCATTAACTTTCAGAAATAGCTAGTAAAATCCATCCGTTAATCATAATAAGTTAAAATAAAATCAGCCTTTTTAATGTAATTTTTAGCCTATATTTCAAAATTAAATGGGAAGAAAGTCAGGATTCCACTTACAAATAAATTGCAGAAATAATCTATATTCGTAAGTTGAGGTTTGTGTGTATATTAAAATCTTGCACAGCTGATAAAAAATTCCACTAGTACATAAAGAGGTGCCTCAAAAGCGTATTAGTCCTTACCCTTTATTTCAAAAACTTTATACAAACTGCCAATAGACAAAAGTGTTCTTATTTCAAGGCATTTGCTATAAAACTTTGATTAATAATGCAATCAACCATAAAATTAATAATTGTGACTAGAGAGGTTAATAGAAAGTAACACAATATTACCATATTTTTAAATTAATAATTAACCAACACTTTTCAACATTTCATCAAGAGTTAAAAGTTAGCATAGTAAGAGTAAAGATTCTACAAGCTACATATTTCTGCTGGCATTTATGACTTAAACTAACTGTACAAATGGGGATTAGACTAGGTTTATAGAAGGATTAAGGATTGGGTGATAATATTGTTGTGCTACTTTCCATTAACCTCACTAGTCATAATTATGAAGTGGTACCACAAAATCTCCCCAATCATTCAAAAATTAATAATACCTTTGATGATACAAATAGTAATTTGAACTAAACTAAATTATTATTTAGTATTAATATGAAATATTCCATATATTTTAAAATAAATTATTTCTAAAAAAAAATTTAAAAAAGGGTGAACAAAACTTACTCTTTGCCAGAGTCTTTAAGCTGTTCTTTCTCTTCACTTAATCTACAGATTTCTTGTTCTAATTCTCGTCTGGCCACATAGTGTCTGTCTGCAGTTTCCGATAAAGCTTCAATTTCCCTATTTTGTCTTTCTATTGCCTTCAGAAGTTCATCTTTCTGTTCGAGGTATTCTTCAAAGCTAAGGGCCTGAGCAATACGTTCATACTCAAATAACTGAATAGTTTCTTGCTGTTCTTCCACTTTTTTCATCAGTATGTTTTTGGTCTCTTCGTTAAGCTGTGCATTATTTTTCACTTCCTCTATCTCCACCAAGGATTCCCCCCTTAAATCTGATAAAGTTTTCAAATGAATAATCTCATCTGCGAGATCCTTATTTTGAGCTTCTAATTCTTGTACAGTGTTAGTTAATTCTGAAACTCTCTCTTTCTCTAAAACAAGTTCAGAAATGATTTCATCAGTATATATTTGATGGTTGGATTCAAGCAGTTTTATTTCTTTCTTCAGTTTGGTTAGAGTGTGCGCTTGTGTTTCGCTTTGTTTTACCAGCACATCATATTCTTCATTTTTCAGGGACAAAGTCTCAATAAAATTGCTCTTTTCATTTTTAATATTGATATTAATTTTTTCCAGATGATCAATAATTTTAGTGCTTTCTTTAAGTTGCACAGTTATTCTGTCTACTTCACTGTCATATTCAGTGGAAAGACTTTCTAAATGTTTAATTCTTGCCTGGTTTTGGGATATTTGGTGATTCATTTGTTCTATGTCTGTCTCAAGGTCTGTTATTCTGTTAGCTTGTTCTGCACAGTTATTTTCAAGGGAATGGTTGGCCTTGCTCAGTTGTAAAACTTTATTTTCAAGCTGTTTTTTTTCTTGAAGAGAATTATTTTTGAGAATTTCATATTCATCAGAAAGCTGAGAAAAGAGAGCTTTCTGAGCTCCTATTTTCTCTTGGAAATCCTGCTCCAGATCCTCAAGAGCAGACTTCAGATGAGATATTTCCTCTTGATATACCGCTATTTGAGCATGGCAGGAGCTAAGCTGGACGTCAGCATCACTTTTCCTAATCTTGTAATAATCAATTTCACCTAATAGCATTTCAATAGTTTTCTGCTTTTCCTCTATATAAAATTTCTGCTTTTCTGATTCCTGGGTAGCAAACTGCCTGTAAGCTTCAACTTTCTCGAGGAGTTGGCTTTGCATGACCTCAACTTCTAGTTTGACAGACTGTTGAAGGGTATCTAAACTGTCCCTTATCACTTGGTTTTCAACTGACAATCCTTTCACCTGTTCTTCCAATCTATTCTTTTTCTGAATTAAATCTTGTTGCACATCGTTCAGTTGATCAACTTCAATTTCACTTTCCATTAACCTCTTACTAAGGACATTAATAGTTTTAGAAGTTTCTGTCTGAACTACTTCATACATCTTGCAACGTTTGAGAGCAATAGCCAAGTCGTCTTTACAGGTGTTTACACTTTCCTGAAGTTCCATCAGCATTTGCTTGTTGGAAAGATTTTCATCAGTTTCTTTTTTTAAAATTTCCATTGTTATTTGATAATCTTCAAACAAACATTTGTTCATATCTTCGACTTTATTAACAGATTCAACATATTTGTTGAGTTGAAGAGAAAAGTCGTGAGCCATTTCATTTATCCTAGTATTAATTTCTTCGTATATTAAAGTGTTTTCAGTAAGAGAATTTTCTAGATCTTTATTTATGGAAATATGGTTTGAAATGTTCTCTTCTAGGTTGGAAATGTGAGATTTTAAGTCATGAACTTTATTTACGTAATTCTCATTATTAGAGTTAATTTCCTGTTGTAAACCTATTAGTTCCTTTTTTAACTTGTTTATTTCTGTTTCGTAATCAGTTTTGTTTTTAGAAGTCACTTGTGTCACCAGAAGGTTGGACATTTTCTCATTCAAGTTGTTAACCTGCTCAATCAGGGTTGCAATTTCTTCATTTTTCTCAATCAATTGGTTCTGGTGTACTCTAGTTAATTCGTTTATTTCCTCTATCAGCCTTTGATCACTGTCAGTTCTAGAACAATAAACAAATTATGTATTAAACAATAACATTTAGGCCTCATAACTATCGCACCATTTTAAACAAAAATGGAAATCCAAAAAAGAGTAAAAACAATCCACTATAATTATCACTTCAATCAAATATAAACTTGTCAAGGAAATATAAATTCAAATGTATTTATGTGTCCCATTAATTTATTTTCAGAGACATTTAAAAAAAAAAAAAAAATAGTGTTTCCCTTATATTTATATAATGTTAGTTAATGCAAAACAAACAAAATAATAAATAAGCATGAATAACAGTGAAAGCCAAAAAACTTAGCATACATTTGTGCACTTGCAACATCCAGTGTGTAATGAATGAAAGAATGAGCCCATAAATAGATGCAGAATCCACAGAGAAATGCACTATTCAAAATTATAAATACATTCATCAAAAAAGTATGTTGACTTATGATATTAATTTGATGTACAAATGTCCTCTGAGGCATTGAAGTATTAGTAATATTTTAGATTACGTGCTTTAAATGAGGGCACATTACAAAGAAAAGCAAGTACAAGCTAATAATCTGCACCCGTGAAGTCATGCAGAAAATCTAATAAACTAACCAACCTTAAACATAGAGGTAAATGTTTAGGTAATTGCACTCCTAGTTTTGACTCATAGAAGCCTTTAATTACATAACGAGGAGGGTAATGATCTCTGAAAGCACAAACATGTTTTATAAACAATACTAAAATACATTTGCACAAACATGTAGATTGGTTTATTCTGTCTGACGAAATAGCCTAGGATTTGATATAAAGAATTGTTAACCAAATGTCACTTAAATCAGGAGACTTTAACATAAGTTTAACACCCACTGGGTCAATAACTTATGTGATTGGCAATACTGGAATGTATTGCTAGTTCATAAAATAAAAACTAATAAGGACTCAAATGAGAAAATCTGGATTGAAGTGTCTCAACATTTTATTTACCTGTCTTGAATAACTTTCACACACCCATGCCATATATATTAATATCGATATCAATCGATATAATATATTTATATCGATATCTAGATGTACCTACATATATAATAAATAAACAGTGTTATAGAATCAGTGATACTGTTCACATCTCACTCCACAACACCCTTCACATGGCGCAGTCGGTAGGACTGTTATACAGCAGTAGGAGAATAGTTATCAACCAAGAATAAACTTTAAAAAGTATCTTTATATTATTATAGCCTAAATATACTCATTACCAAAGTTAATGTGATTAACTTCGGTATAATATCATTTTACTTAACTAGAAAGAGCGCTGAACAAAAAGATATTTCATACTCGTATAACAATATTTTGGGTATAGTTACCCATAGACAAAATTGTGTAACAGAATATCTTAATTTTTTTTTAAACGTACCTTTCATTCCAGATATTAAATGAGCATACAATTACCTTGCCCAATTCTTTAAAATTATAAATTATTTGGAATGTGTTATAGCAAGTAATTAAATAATTTCTAGGCCCAATTATACTTTTACTAAGGTTAATACAATATACAATAATATAAAATAATTGCCTGAGACAATTCTATGATTGGAAATTCTTCAAATACTACTATCGACTTCCCCCTTATTTTTCACTCAATTTAAAAAAAAAATAACTAGATAATTGACAGTTGTCAAAAGTAAATGGTTTGACAACTATAATTTATTGAGGAGATTATATGTAAACCTTTTTTAAAATCATTCATGAAAATAATTTCCGAGCCTTTAAGTTAATTGCACTATAAAAGTTCTTTGAAAAACCTTTAAAGATCTCCGGTGATAATAATAAGTAACAGCTTAACTGTTTCAAAAGATTTCTTCTATAAAATTATTTTAACTAAGTTAGCTTGTACATACTCCTACTATCTTATATCAAAGATTTCAGCAAGATGTCTGACAACAAAAGTTAAAATTATTAATTGGCGATTATGAGGAGTGTGAAATGTTTATATCAAAATAACCATAAATGCCTTTTTGCTAATTGATAGTATGTAACATGAAAATGGGCTGCCACGAAGATGTTTTAAGTAAAAATTAAATGGGTAATCGTAATCTTAAAGAAAAGGGGCCCTCTTTTTTTATAGGAAATATACAGACGAGTTTATATCCCTTAGTCTAACGACCTATTAAGACAAAGGGATATTCAGTCAAATATGCTTTGGGACAAAGGAATATCACACTTTTATACATAAAAAAGTGTGTATTCGGTTGTTTGAAAGTATATTAGATTAAACAAAAGTGGGGGGCCCATAAAAGTGTCATTAAATGGACTGAGGAGCCACTTCTCTAAAAAATTTGTTGGATTGGATAAATGGGACATTTGTCAAGATAGAGCCTCCTTTAAGGCCAATTTTAAGTTATTTATATCATTATCCAATAGTTTATATAACTCCTTACATTCTTAAGACATAGCTATTGTAAAACTTCTTTACTTTGTGCTGATAAACCATGGTTGTACCCAATTTTTTACTGTGGTTTTTCACTAGCAACTGTACTATACTGCAGAACAAGCAATAAAGTATTAATCCATGTCTGTTTTCACACTAAATATTGTAAAATCTTTAACACTGTGTAATCTACTTGTTGTAATGTAAACGAAAATAGGCCCGAAAGCCGGAATAGGGCCGTTTTTTGTTCCCTCTCTTTCCCTGTCTTGTACAAGATCTTTAGTTAAAGAACTTTCTTCAAAAAGTTTTATTAAATATAATGATTTTTATCAAGGAAAAAAACCCTTTTTTTATTGTAATGCCAGCCTAAAAGATCTGAGGCCCCCAGGCTCCACTGGTTTTAGCAAATAAGACTCCTAACCAAGATCCCTTCCATCTATCTTTTATTTCTGTCTTCAAAATCTTCATATATTATTACAAAATCAACCAGTCTTTTTTCATGTGTATCTCCCACTAAATAATTAAAAAAAAAAAAAAAAAAACTAATAATAATAATAACAACAATTACTTACATTTGACGAGGATTAAATTTATCTGGTAGCGGAATTCTTGAGCCTGCATGACTCCGTGGTGTGGTTCCAAGGCCTTTCCTCACGGCCATTTTTGATGGCTAAAAAATTAGCATAGGTGTATGTTAGAAAATATACCAATACTGATGTATAAAGGTATTAAGTTGAGAAATGTACACTCAAAAAGCCCATCTAAACCACCCAGTAAGCAATCCTATAGATTACCACAACAGTGCATTTGATAAAATTATTTCATAAGGATTTAAGCTATCTCTTAACCCTCGTTTTTCAAAATGAACTTCAGTCCTCAAATAAATTGCGGAACTTCTTTGGATTGATACTCCCCTATGTTTTATACAAAAGCAAAAGACTTTGGCTAAATAAGTATTAAGACAAAGGGATATTTAGTCCAATATACTTTGGGATAAAGGAGTATCACACTTCTGTTTTTATAAGGGGAGTAAGAGTCTAAAGAAGAACATTTCAAAAAACACCTTCTTTAGATTGTTACTCCCTTCTATTTTTTTTTATAAGGGGAGTAACAACCTAAAGAAGTGCCTAAATTGCTAGCCTCTCTAGTCACTGTAACCCAAACACCCTGTTCTACTTAATTGTATATTTACACTTTTTCTCTTGAAACCATCTGTGTGGTCCAGAGTAAAATACAGGGTTGCTTAAATGAGTTCTTTCATTCATGAAATAATTTTATATTCCAAACATCTCATGACACCTAGTGATTATTGTAGAATGGTTGAAATGAAAATGCATACAGTAGAAAAGCAAACTCCTCAGATTACACCATCAGATTGCACATCCTGCCACAAGCCACAGGACCTCATGGCATGGAATGTACCCACGTTGTAGGATGTGTACAGTCATAAAAAGGATATTAATAATCTAATAACATGTAGCTTGCTCGAAATATAAATAATTTTAAACCAGAGCAGAAGATTTAGCTTAAATCTTTTATGAGATTAACTTAAACATAAAGTTTGAGTACTTACAGTTCTGAAAATAGGAGTTTTTGATGAGCAGCAGGAATCCAAACTTTCCATAGAAGAAGTACGTTCCATTTTTGGTGTACTGAATCTTTGGCCTTTGTCGAATACGAGTGCTTTGACTTTGGTTTCAACCTTAGGATCATATTTGCCAGGAGGTGGTGCGCAAGCTATAAAATAAAATTATATGTTATGTGAGAAAGCAAATTTTTCCTTTTCCTTTACATACATACGTCATTCTCAATTAGATTGGCCTTTTCAGCATCCTAGGGAATTTTTAAAATTGCCTAATTATTTCGAATGGAGTAATTTTAAACTATCCTAATTATGTTCCTAGTAGTTGGAGTTGGTATTGGTAGACAATAATCAACTTTAATTGTGAAATGTGTATGGTTTTGAATAATACTTTGGAATCTTCAACACAAACTTTACTTTTCTAGACACTTAAATTAAATAAATATTTGGTAAAACTACAGAACACAGTACCCTTGCCAGATAACTGTTATTAGACTAAGAGATATTATCACTTTTATTCACTGGAGACAGTGGCGGCGATTAGGGGGGGCGGTCGCCCCCCCACTTTTTGGGAAAAGGTAACTTAATAATTTTGCTTTGAACACTGTTTTTGTTTAATTTACCTTTTGTTCATGCAATTGTTGTATTTACTATTTTGCGTACAACAACAAAAATTACAGTTAATGTAAATATTTCTATTTACTTACTCTCTAATTACATTAAACAACTTACGGAAAGTCTCAGTTGTATTTCAATGTTCCCTTCTATATTTCGTAATCTAGGCCTATTAGTGCGTTAAACAGAAATATTATAGTGTGAAATAATTGGTTTATTTGGTTCTAAATATTTTTTTGCTAATTCATAAAATTAAATTAGCCATGTTTTGTTGCAAAACACAATATATTCCAGCAGGTTATTAAAATAATATTGTACTTTTATTATTGGACTAATGGGCCTGACTTTTTCAGTTCTTACCCATGACGTTATTATGTTATTTTAAGAAGTTATAAGCAATAATTTACTTTTAGTCATGGCCTAGGCCTACTATGATGCTGTTAAAAATTCTATACGTTTTAAAAACATGACATAAAATTTTGTTTAAACTTTATTTACGAAACTTTTAAAATTCAAATAAAAATCCTAAGTATGAACCATCTAGAAAATTAGCCTCAAATACTCTTAAAACTCACCATTTTGCTTCTAGATTGCAAACATTTTCAGGGGGAGAACCCCCGGACCCCCCCCCCCCCCCCCTTCTTTTGGTGTGGGAATTTCATACCCCCAAACCTCCCGGTGTTACAGGCTCGCCCCCTCACTTTTAAAATCCAATCGCCGCCACTGACTGGAGAGATAGCATCCCTTTGTCTAAACAACTTTTAGTCAAAGAAACATTACTTGTTAGGAAACAATCAAAGGAACATCATTAGGTCACGTTATCAGAAAGCAACCAAATACTTAAGTCTTATTAAATATTTTTTCAAGATAAAATCAATAACCATTTTCATTCCATTAACCCTCATTTATCTATTTATTTTAAAATAGTAAGTAAATTCGAATTCTGGGCAGTTTAAGAGCACCACATGCCCAAAAAACAAAAAACTTATTTCGTGAAGACCTTCATTTGATTATAATTGACCATCTACCCAAATAATGATCCCGCTGTAAGGGCACCGTCTTTTGTCCCAATACCTTAAACTGCCATGAGAAAAGTCGTATAACCAATCCAGACAATGTTAAGAAGGTCAGTTAGGAACCCAAAATATCATATGATTGTACTGAACTGTAAACAATATACGTATTACTAAACTGTAACAATATTACTTATTATAGGTTAAATCAATTTAAAATTTAAAAAAAATATATAATATATTTAATTAGTTGACACCAAAAAGTGCAATTTATTATCACACACCGCAATCAGATATCAATATACAGTACATTCTTGTAGTAAGTAGTTGAAAAATGATCTCCAAGTCTGAAGTCCAATAATAATTTTAATAATTTTAATTGAACAAGGTTCAAAGGTTTTATTCTATACACAAATATTAAACCCTTTGAGAGGTAGGACCTCTTATAGATTATGTATAATAGTGAAATAGATATAAAATTTTATGTTAATCTCTTAGTAAATCGTTAAATAAGTTTTTCATATTAAATATATTTAACCGTTACTTTGTCTATATTAGCCAATGTCTGTAGTAGTCTGCCAATTTGAGTAACAAGACTATTAGGTATTTTATTGATGTTATGCTTTTACAACCTAATATTAGTCTAATTTATTCATGTTCCCCCTTTTTTTACGTCAAAATTGCAGTTGTTTTGTCATAAAAGTATCAATCTAGCAATATTTAAATGAGCGCAGGCGGTTGAAAGTAATCTGCGTACTACTTTCGACAAATAATTCATTTTTTTTAAAAAAAAATCCGATTAGTACTTTAGAAGATATAGGTGAACATAAATGTATGTTTGTGCGCATGTGAAGGAAAAACAAATGGGCTCAGAAGGTTGAATTGAAACTTATATGGGACCTACAAAGTACAAAGGGCTAATTAGTTCATAATTAGCCCTTTGTACTTAATGGTAGTTCATACCATTAAAATCGGACGCGTAGTTTTTAAGATATGTTAGTTCGCAAATATTAAGCGACAGGCAAACACGGAACCAAAAATGTTCTGATGTCTAAAACGAATTACTGTCTTGGCATCTTTAAAATCAGACAGTAAAAAAAAATGTTTGTTCTTCAGAACGATCACATAGCACGTCTTCGTGAGCTGGGAAGCAATAATGATAAGGAATTAAGGAGGTATAGTAATATTTCAAACACCTGAAATATAAATGGAGAGTTGAAAAAATATAATGTAAATTAAATAATTAAAAAAAAATATAACAGACAATCACTTACAGACTTGGTCGTAATATCTGTTAATTTTCGATTTGGAGAAGGCCATGTCATAAAATTCGTTATAATTAACAAGTAATAAAAATATAATTTAAAATAAAATCTCAATGTGTAAAAGAAACAAATAATATATTTAACTGTGATGATATAAAAGAAAAAAAGTTAACGAAGTCATTAAGTTAAAAAATTAGAGTAAAGTTAAAGTAATAGCATTTAGAAAAGAAAACTGAGCCTGATAAAAGATTTAAACAATAAATATGAATCGGACGGTTAGGCTAGGCGAGGCGGTTACACGAGCATTTAAAAACAAGATACGAAGCACGAGAGTAGAGAGGTAGTGAGTAGAGGGAAGAGGGAATGCGCAACAAGGCACAAGATATTGTGGTGGGGGCGAACGAGGGGACCCCACTCTTCTAACGGTTTTCTGCAACACACAAAAGCTTCGCCCTTCACCTGGCTACGTCCTACGTACTTTGGACTTTGGACTCTGTGGAACATAAAATAATAGAAAAAGGGTCCCTTGTTTGAAAGACCAGGAGGGTCCCCTGGTAAAAGACCTTAAGCCTAAACAGATATCAAGATAAAGGGTTTTATTAAATCAGTAACCAATGTAAAAATACGTACAGAAATTACCTTATAAAAATTTTCTCTTCTGTCCATTTAAGCCTGTTTGGAAGGTTTTATTCACGTAAAACTTCTGAGTTTACTCGAACAATTAATGTTACAGGCATGAATCATTTGTTAAAATAAAAAACATATGATTTCCTCTTAAAGAAGGAAATGTAAATAGACTGCCAATTAGAGTGGCACATAGCTTCCTCGCATCCTATCATGTACTATAACAATTATTGTTATATTGTTTATTTTGTAAAACTATTAATAGTTTTAGCGATCTTTAACACTTCATAGCGGTGTCGCTGTTGGTTTTACTAAAAGATTGTATTTGAAAAAAATGTTTGTCTCATTGAATAGATGAAGTCAGATTTTTTCCCCGACCTAAAATTCCAATTTTAAATTTAAAGTTCACGTTTACGCGAGCGGTGCTCGTGAACGCTTGGACGGATAACGTTGTCCAACGAACTCGTCCTGGGCATTGGTAAAATGAACATGTCTACCAAATTTCATCAAAATCGGTCGACATTTACTCAAGTTATCGTCGCACGTTTCACAATTCGCGGACACACAGCCCGACAGACAGACAGACAGACACGAGACCAAAAATGTTCCCTGATGTCTGAAACGGATTTCTGTCTTGGAATTTTTGAAATCGGAGGCATACAAGTTTTTTGTTCTCAAAAGTGAACACAATGCTTCCGTTACCTTCGGTAAGCTTGGAAGCAACATATGATTTCCTCTTAAAGAAGGAAATGTACTTATACCTAATCATTAGTTGTTAAGTAATTTTTATTAATTATATTTGATTTCTTTTATTTTAAAGGATTTTGGGTTGTGAACATAATGGTCTTGGATTCTTCTTTATATTCCAATTAAATTTCGAGGAACAAAATACAATTAAATTCACAAAAACCTGGTTTTTAAAAAGTGCTAAGTCACTTTAAGTAGGTAAATTTAAATTTCTGATACTGAACACATACGGAACATGTACGGAGCCGGCCTCTTACTCCAAATTGTTGTCATGTAAGTCGGTCTAGAAAAATTCTAGGGGAAAGAAATAAGAGATTTATATCTAACTCGGAGCTTTAAGGTTTAAATCTATTCCAAAGTTTATACCTAATACTTATAAGTCTGAAATTCTTATTCAATCTTCCATCCCCACTCTTTCACTTTTCCTATTTCCCTTTAGCGAAGAAGGTGACCATTCCTTCTTATATTCTTATTATTAAATGAATTAGCGTAGATTTATCATGTAAGATGTAAGCCCACTTTAGGGACAGTAGGCAAAACCTAAAAAAAACACATTTTTGTAGGATTTTTTCATTCATCGCATATTATATATTTACATCGCGTGGCTCTATCATTGAAGCGAGCGTATAGTAATAAATATGTATTGAATATTGAAAAAATAGATAATCATGAATCATGATGAGTTGATAGATATAGGGTATGATAGTAGTACAGCGGCTATTAGTAAGGGAACCACCCCGCATTCTTACTATTCCTCTAACCAAACATCTCCTTTTCAATTATTATAAAATGTATTTCTTTGCTACAAAAAAACTACTGCATGTATCAAATTGAAATTTTGCATGCGTGTTTCAATTGTGCATTAGATGGTGTATATCTTCTACGTTAGAACGTAAGTTATCGGTAAAAAGGTTGTTTTCTCTATTATAAACGTTTAGGTCCGCTTTAATAGTTTTAGCGATCTTTATTAATTCTTAGCGGTGTCGCTGTTGGCTTTACTAAAAATTTGTAAAAAATGTTCGTCTCATCGAATAGATGATGATAGAATCTTTTCCCGTCCTGAAATTCCAATTTAATTTTTGAACCTCTCGTTTACGCGAGCGTTGCGCGCGAACTCTTGGACGGATCACGCTGTCCAACGAACTTAGCCTGAGTATTAGTAAGAGGATCATGTATACCAAATTTCAACTAAATCGGTCAACTTTTACTCAAGTTATCGTCACACGCGTGAACGTTACTGACAGACAGACAGACAGACAAGATGCATACTTTGTTGAATGTAAGAAGCTCGCTTACGCTCGCTTCAATTATTGCATACTTTCTTTCAATAATAATAATTTATTATGGTTTGTTTTTTAGGACTGTTATTTAAATTTAAAAAAAAAAAAAAAAAAAAAACAGAAGCTGAATACATATACATAGTTTATTCACACATTTTTTAAAAAAACCCCTTTACATGAATTATTGTAGGCTGGCAGGTGGTACATAGGTGATGGTGATGACATCCTTAGCTCATATCAAACTTTTGACTTAGGGGAACGAAGAGGGCGTCTTGTTCTCTTTACATTCTGATATCTGATCCTCAAAATTATAATCATTATTAATCCTAATTATTAAAAGTTCTAAAATCATTACTCGGTTCTCGGTTGTAGTGAAATAAATTCCCCTCTGCTTAAAGTTCTCTTTAAAACTTATATATATATATATATGAAGTCACTATAGTTATCATATGTGTATGTTCTGCTCGGAATAAAATTATATGTATTTAAAAAAAATAGTTACTTATCTATGTAACTAGGCAGCAAAATAGAATTTTTCTTACGAATGTTTAAGTTAGCCTCCGAGCCAGAGGCGAGGTAGGGCTATGGAAATTGACTGCCTCGGCTTCGCCTCGGCAGGTAATTTATTCAACTGACTGCCGAGGCAGGCACTATATCAATGAGGCAGAAATGTTCCCTTTGCTGCCTTGTTGCATACAATATGTTTCCTACTGGCGCGGCGGCAGAAAAAATTTTCCTATAGATAATATTTATTTCATAATACTTACTTACAAATCAATAAGTATTTATGTATATACCTTTTCTTATAAATTCGTATTATTTTTAAGGTAAATTGTTCAAATAATTTAGGTTAAAGATTATATAAAACAAAAGGTTTTTTGTTTATTTATTTGTAGCGGGGAATGTGGGCGTGGCTTAGCCTGAAAAAATCCTTAGCAAAATACAATTTTGTTTAGGCAAAATCGTATTTTAGGTAGCAATCGCATAAAATCGTATTCTAGATTATAGGCAGCAAAATCGTATTTTGCTGCGTATTGTAAATTGTTCTAGAAGCCTCAGAGAAATTAAATTTTCATGCCTAAAAATAATGCGTAATATTGCTGCCGCTAGTAGGAAAATATAGGGGAGAGCGGGGTTGGTTGGGACAGTGGGATGAATTGGACACTGTTGTTTTTGGTTGAAAAGAAGGTAAGATTAGCAACCCTGGTGGACCAGTCAGTAGCCCTTCAGCTCCTATTCAATCCTTAAGTGGTCAGACGTCTTGCTGATTAACATTGATTTTATAAAAAAATAAATTCGATTTGGAGGCAAGCTGATGTAAAATTTGAGACCCACTTCGGAGCCCTCAAGCCCCTCTGCAATTTTCTTCGGAGTCGCTACTATTTTTACCTGGTAATGGATTTATTTATGATTACAAATCACTTTGGTTGCTTACTATGGAACAATGGGTTCCAATGTTGTTTGTGTTGTTTTTAAAAAATGGTGTCGAGGGATGAGTTGGACAGTTAGTACCATTCATCCCCCATATCACACACACATCATACCTATTTCTTCTTTTGGTTGCCTATTTCTTACTTATTTAGTATTCCTTCTATTTAAGTACTCAAATGAATTGTTTTCATGATTTCAGTGGCAAAATCAGGAGTTTTGGTGTGTGTCCAAAGTATCCCACCCCTGTGTCCAATGTATCCAACCCATTGGGATACATATATTGGACAAAGTGAAGGTTTTGGAAAAACATAAAAAATAGGACGATAATGTTTTTTTTAAGTCGCTATAAGTCTGGAATATGTTTGTTAGGTTCTCTAAGTATGATATAATCATACAAAAGCGAAAAAGTCCATGCAAAACTGTGGCTCTCACGACCTCTAAAAAAAAAGTGTCCCAACCAACCCCGCTCTCCCCTATATATATATATTTTTTTATAGATTTTCTTTTATTCGCCTTTGTTTTAAAGGTTCAAATAACTCCTGCATAAATATATTTATAATGTTGAGTAAATTTAATTTTATCAGGCATTTAAAGCTTATCTTGGACCGGAAACACACACTGTGAATTCCTTATCCATCACCATGATACCCTATATTGAAGAAAGATATAATATATATACACCCCAAACCACTTGGATGATCTCAATTCTTCCCCCTTATACCACGTCTTTCGTACCCCCTTTTGAATGATAGCAGGCGAAAACACACCCACTATCATTATAAATTTATACAAATTTATTCAGCCGATTTAGCTTATCTGTGACCAATGTTTAGAAACGGATACACTGGATAATATCTTTCTATATTATTAAAGTTTTTTCTTTTTACTGATAAAAATTTCATGATTTAATTTAAGCATACATTTACATTATTATGTCATACTTTTTTCAAAAACCTATATAGATACGCTACGACAGGTACATACTTCTCAGATTCGCTACATCGACCTGTATACAGTGTCTCCTATGATACAGGACTAAAGAGAACAAATTGATGAAGAGAAAAGGAATATCCATAAATTATGCAATTTTTATCAAATATAATATACACATGTCATTTAGTATACATGTGCCTTCAGATGCGCTACATCGACCCACTCTTAAGCCTTTTTCGTCTACATATATTTATCGCACTAATGAAAATTAAACATAAGGAAAACTGTGAATATGTTACTACTATCTTAAATGTCGATTCTAACAATACACTAAACGACTTACAACCCTATATATTGCTATGCTTGAGTAGCCTCCAGACAATATATACAATTACGGAACATTACACTCTGACTCTGGCTGCAGAGGATATTGATAATAATATACTAGGTATATGTCTAAGTGCATTTCTTTCCCTATTCACTATCCAATATTTTCTCACCTAAGTTTTATTCACTTCATCTATTCTTATATACACGCCAGATTTAGCTCAATTAACTTTTCTGAAGTATAAAGTATAGGCCGTTGTTTTGACCTACAGTGAAGGAATTAAAGTTATTTCTCTGTAAAGTATTTAGTATACACAAATGCGAATAATTAATAAATGTACTATTCGAAGAGTAAAAATCGGTCTGAGACAACTCAGACAAACTTTCTCATCCAAATAATCATAAAAATAACTTCACCTCGGCGGGGAATCGAACCCGCCCTCTCTGCGTCCGCGTTTAACGCTATTTTCTCAGGAACTAGATTTTTCCCGGGAAAACGGCTTATATCGTTTGATTCGTACTGAAATGGACTACATTTTAGATTTGTTTAATCAAAATCATCGTAACCGTTTTCGAGAAATATTTTTTTTCACGTTTTTTTCAGTTTTTAGGGGGTAGCGCCCCCAAAATTGCAGCTAAAATTAATTTCTCGATTTCACCTCGGGGTATTATTTTTCTAAACGTGTATGCCACATTTCGTCTAAATCGGCTAGTAGTTTAGGCTCCACGCGCGTGCACAGACGACAGACAGATCTTTAAAAACCACTTTTTTGGACTCAGGGGACCTCAAAACGTGTAAATCCATCAAAATATCAAAATGGAATTTTTGCGAGAAAGTAAAAAATCGATCTTAATTTAAATTTTATTAAATCTTGCGCTTTACATTCTTCTACCATTTGAAAATATCTCTTTTTCTGTACACATGCTTCTCAAGAATAGAATAACATTTAAGAGAGAATAATATTGTTAGAGAAATGACAATATAATAACTTATTATATAATTTTATCAATTTAAATGTTATTCTAGTTTTGAAAAGTATGTGTGTAGTATAAGAGAGCATGTATAAAATGGTAGAAGAATTTATAAAATTTGTATTAAGATCGATTTTCTACTCTTCAAATAGTATACATACATATATTGATTATTTGCAATTTTTTGTTAATATCCTTCTAAAAAATTTACAAAGAAATAACTAAAATTTCAACAATTATTGTTATAACATTTTTATCTACCTATCTAATTAACTAATTTTCGAGTACCTTTAAAAAAAATCTTTCAAGATCGATCGGTGGCCCTTAAATTATAGAGGCAACCGCCCACTTTGCCCCCAGGCAACCCAACTTCAAAATTTCAAATTGGAGTGTAAATTTTTGATAGCATATTTGGATTCTACTGTGAAAAATAATAAAATTTTACTTAAAACGTTTATTTCTATCTCCAATATTTTGCCCCCTACAGGGGGGCTAAAATAACAAAATAACCCTTCGAAAAAAGTAAAACACTTACATCGTTACAAAATCTAAACGGTTTGAAATAAAGTACTTAATGGAACTCGCTGGATCCGTACCATATGTAAAGGGAAGTGTGTATTCATACTATCATGTACTAGGGGCAACCACCACTTCGTCCTAAAGTCCCAAGGCGCTGAAATTTCCCATTTTTATGCCTTTAAAAATAATTTGAAGTAAAATATTTTTATTTTTCGCCGAACAATTCAACTCTGCTATCAAAAATATCACTCCAGTTTAAAATTTTGAAATTAGGTGGCCTGGAGGCAAAATGGGTGGTTGCCCCTACTGCGCGATTGCATGAAAACAAACTTCCCTTTACATGGTACAGATCCCCTAAGTTTCATTATTTTATCTCTAACTGTTTAGATTTTACAACGTTTTTTCGGAAGGGTAATTTTGCTATCCTTGCCCTCCTATAGGGGACAAATTATTGGAAATAGAACAAAAAGTTTCAAGTAAAATTTTATTATTTTTCACGAGAAATAGAATCCAAATATACTATCAAAAATATACACTCCAATTTGAAATAATGAAGTTAAGTGGCCTGGGGGCAAAGTGGGTGTTTGCTCCTAGTGCGTGATTACATGAAAACAAACTTTCCTTTACATGGTACAGATCCCCCAAGTTTCATTAATTTATCTCAAACCGTTCAAAAGTTAAGAGGGGGGGGGGGGGGGACTTTTGGATCACCCTGTATGTGTGTGCGTGGTGTAAATTATTAATAAACTGGAAGGGGGGGGGGAGCAATTTATTTTAATTTCTCATGTACCTACGTAAGATATATAGAATGAAAGTATTGCTCTATCCCTCAAGAATTCGAGAAAAAATTTAAACCGCAATAGAACCATATAAGTTGTTTTCCCAGCAAGAATCCGAGATATTGATGAAAATAATTAAAATTTTGTTGAAAATCGAAAACAAAGAGTAAACAACCGCCTGTTGGAAAACTTTTAAACATGTTTAAATAACCAATCATACCCGTATACTGGATTGATTTTATTTCACCCGAGCACTGCAAGGGTAAAATGTTTAAAAAAAAGTTGAATTTTAAAAATATTAGAATGATATTTTAAGATCATAAAAAAAACAGGACAAGTCAAACCAATGTATGCTACAAACAAACAAAGATATTGCATAAAAAAGCCAGGCAAAGTCAAACTAATATAGGCTACTTGTTAAGATATTTAAGGTAATTAACTCAATTCAAACTTGATAGTGCTGTGTCTAGAACGAAAGCTACAGCTTTTGAAGATAAATAATATTGAAATAAACAGTGTCGGACTAGCCAGGTCAGCATTTGCCGAGGGCCCACGGGTTCAAGGGGCCCCAGTAAGGGCCCATGAAGATTGGATACATACTCCTAGATCCAATTCACATCTATAAGATCTCAAAGAGTATAAAAAATAATTTTGTAATCGCAGTAGGTTATGATTAAAAACTAATTAATATTATATTAAATACCAGGGGTGCCCAACCTTTTTTAATCAAGGGACACATTGTCAACTTTCAAAGGGAAGGCGGGACGGGGCCGGTGGTGTACCGGGGGGGGGGGGGGGGGGTCCTCCTCCAGAAAATTTTAGAATTTTTACCCTCATAAAACACGTTTTTATGCTTCCTACAAGGTTAATTTACCGTTTAGGTTTTAGCTGAAACACCATGTTAATAAAGTTTTTTTTCTGTTACTAGCCTAGTTTTACTTTGCAGAAAGTAAAACACTCAAATATATATTAAAATTATTGTAATTAACCACACAAGTATAAAAGTACAACAATTACTGTATGAATTGCAAAAAATGTAGTCTTTCATTTTACAAAGTTATTAATCAAAATATCAAGTTTGTATGTTACTTAGCTTCAGTGAGATGGTTGAAACTGATTTGCACTTGTACTTAAAATGTCTTTCCACTTAGGCTCAAACATGGTTGTACCAATCATTAATAATGATTTTAAGTGTTCATCTGTGAGGGAAGACCGGAATTTTGATTTAATGTAATTCATTTTTGAAAATGTTTGTTCGCAAATATAGGTCGAGCCAAACACTGAGAACATGGTACGAGCCAACATTTTTAAGTTTTTGAAATCTTCATTGGGCAAGGCGCTGTAGAATGGCAATAGATCTCCGTTTTCCCCATTCTCCAATGTTGCTGGGCAAAATCAGCTGGGCTGTTCGGCATTAGGAAATTAATATATTTTAGATTCTCTGAATGCTTGTAAATTCTTTGTTTTTATGGCAACACGACGGGCCACATAAAATCGGGCCGTAGGTTGGGCACCCCTGTTATATACTATCACTATATCTAGAGAGCAGGGTCAGCGGCTACCTGGGCAAAGCACCGGCGCTGGTGACACTGAATCTCTTCTTAACAGCAGTCAAGCCAAATATATTAATATATTCAGAAACGATTTAAAACTAGAAGACAGGTTCTTCAGCTTCATATAGATATGACACCTCTTATGTTTGGTAAATAGAGCAAGGAAAGGTGTATGAGAGACTTCTTGACTTGTGTGTCGTATGAGACTGCAAGTGGCCTAACATTTTAGGCCACAAAAAATTAAACTAGATTTAACGAAATATGGAATCTTTCTAACAAATGTAGCAGCTTGTTCTTTTGTAGATATGTGCGTTATTTAACGTAATAGGTAAAATAATAGGGTTCCAACTGTGTCACCTATTACTGACGTTACAGTGACTTGGTTAAAGCTATTAAATTTGTCACTGGTTACGGAACGGCCCCTAAATATTTTTAAGGTAGGTGTAGGTTAGGTAGTAAGTAGTAGGGTGGTATCATGTGGTAGTAGGGGGGGAAGGTTCCTTTTCCTACATGTAAGCCTTTGGCCTGTACCCTTTTCTACATAGCAGAAAGCCCTCTCTCTATTTTAAGGCAGGCCCCCCTCCCCTCTAATTATTTATTATATGAACTCATCCAAAAAGCTCCCTAAAGGATTTCTTCTTATAATCGGTTAGGGCCACCCCGCACCATGGGGGTGTATTGCAATTTTGCACTCGGGAGGCAATCAATAGACATGCCATTTGGCTTTCAACCCAGTACCACTTACTGTGACCCCTTCTGGCAGACGCTCCATGATTAATGATAGATGCGGCAAAAATAGTATGTTAACTCTACTAGATGGAATCACTTGTGAGATTTACTTCCTATTAATTTCCTTTGTAAATGTAATCATATTAACATTTACATAAGTTTTTAATACATCATTATGGTAGAGCAAAGAAAAAAAAAAGCGCAATATGTCTAGTTATATTTAAAAAATTTGGTTGAATTATAAATTCAAAGTTAGCTGTTTCCGCATACCTCACTCTTCCAATAATATGCTCGAATAACACCCCAAAACCGTAGTTTTTTTTTTTTTTTATAGAACCGTCATAATGACTTAATTTTGTGCTGTTTGTTTAGCCAGCAATGCAAAAGCGTATTGTGGGCTCCCAAAGGTATACCTTTTATCCTAAGAACGTTCCCTCGACCAAAGGACAATTTAAAAAAAATTAAAAGGTACAATTTGTAAAAATGAACAGGTGCTCTTTCTTACATAAATTTCCTCCTCTCTGCTTTCTTGTTACTAGTTTGGGCCTAAATTCTTATGTGATTGTATAAAATTCCAAAATCAAATAAAATTTCCTATTGGAGTACCAAATGTAAATACTTTTCATTAGATAAGTTTACATTTAAGTCTACTTCACAAGGCGTTAACAGATGATTTTTTAAAATAAATTAGCTGAGGTCAAGGACTAAAATAATCCTAACTCTCCCCTCTAACTTAATGCATAATTGTTGGGGAGTGCTTGAAACATAATAGTTTTATTAGGTAATTTAGTTTGGGGCAAGTAATGAATACACATTCTCTAAATGTGTAGCAATATTATCAAAAGAAAGTAAAACACCTCTCAGAGTTTGTAGTCAATATACCTTACAATAAAAACTATATTGATCAAATCAAATACCAGTAAAAATAGCTCATTAGTTTTTCAAAAGCATTAAATATTGATAATTTGTTTTTCTGTTTAAAAGATTTACTACTAACTATTGTCCTTCTAAAAATACGATGAATGCACTACTAAATAGAAAATCTTATGAAGTTAAAATTATAAATACACCTCCCTTTTGATAAGTGTTAACTTGCTGCTTAATTATTTCTCATTTCTTGAGCTTTATCAAAAGCATCTTGTTTATTTCAAAAGCACTGATTAATTTTATATTGCTAATTACCCCATCAATGCAAATAGGTATTCATCCGAACCTAATATCTAAAAATAGGTAATTTATTTAATAATATTTTGGGATGTTATCCACCCGGATTGAATTGTGGTCAGGCAGATAGTTCTATTTAGACTGGGAGATTAAAATTATATTCCTAATGAAAAGAACCCTGACTCAAAAATTCAAACTTGTCTTCAACAGTAAGATTCTCCCTCCATAGTATAGGCCTAACTTAAGAACTAACACATAAATATGCCAACATGTGCACTGTGCACACACTAAGGTAGTGTGTGATGATATATTATCTGATTTTGATTAAATTTAACTCAAACCTGTTAAACCACCAAAATAGGTCCAGCAATTTAACAATTTGTTTTAGCTATAATTTTTAAAAAAGTTTATTACCATAATGTTAAACAAAAGCCATAGTATAAATTTTTATCGTCCAAAAGCAATAAACCTTTTCTGTCTCAAGCTAAAACTGTTTTTTTTTTTTTTTTTTAGGGTTTTATAGATACTTCTCAAAACCCTTATACACTCTTTGGGTCATAGGGCCCAAACCATTTAAGCTGCTGAAATTTATATATTTTTTTAATTTTCGAGTGTGGTATCAAATGAAAGCTGATGAATAGTAGGTTACAAATATATATCACCTTTTATGATTACTGTGCTTTTACCACCAATATTGCGTTTTTAGCGCCAAAATTTCACCCCCAAATAATGTCTCCCCCCCCCCCCCCCCAACTACTATGTAATGGCTGGTCCAAAAATTTCAAAATGATTCACGCTAATACCTTATTTGGAGGCGATGAAATTTCCGGGAGGGCATTCCTAATTTCTAGAAATTGTCGTTACCTTCAGTGAGCTCGGAAGCAATTAAAAACAAAAGCAAAACAAACTACAGAGGTCGCTATCTAATTTCGGCACTTCACCAATCTGACCCCTCCAGTAGTCAGGTATTTTGGTAAGGGCGATAGGGGGAAAGGGAAACAACTTTTAAGTGATGGTAAACACTAGGCTCATCCGACTTGCAATGGATACACTTCATTACACACACAGCCCCACCGTTTTTATTTCAGTGTTATCTAGAACAACACTAATATCCATTTTTGTGCAATAAACATAAGTTTTGCTTTCAAAATGATTTTAAATCACAGTAATTTTAATTTTACAGCAAAGATGAAGTTAAAAAGGTTTTCACTTAAAAAAAAAACCAATAATAAGATATCTTAACATAGTTAAAGGTGGGGAAGGGCAGGAAATAAAAAAAAATTATAGAAAGAGCAAGAGGTAAATCCCACACCTTAACTGGTGTTTCAAACTTCCAATTGATATAAAAGGACAAAAATAAAATTAAAAACAGTTATATTTAAATTTTCATAACTTTATATATCAAAAAAACTTAATTACAAATAAGGTTCTGGGAATTCGAAAGAAACTTCCCTTCCTGTCAGCTTCTTGTACACAGAGGAAAATGTTTCCACCTGAAAATATACAAACCAATTAGTGTAATGTACAAACAAAATATAATTAATTAAGTGATGGAAATCTAAGGAGGTACGCTAGTGTTATTGTTTTTGTGTCATTATAGTCTAATAAAATAGACCTCTGTGTAGTAAATATTAATAAGATGTGAGGAAGGTTTGCAGTGTGCAGGTTATAAAACCTAACTCTTGGTCTCTCTGACTATAAACAAACCTTCCAAGATCCAAGAATGTCAATCTAATCATTAATATGAATTTTTTTAATTTAAAGATTGATAAAAAGTGTCAGAACACACTGTCATTGTGAAGTTGAAAATGCAGTTATTATTTTGATACGAAAAAAACTCATTGTTGTTCTTCTGTTTATAACTTTAGACAGCATCTATATTATTTTTTTATTTTGAGAACCGGGGACCGAGTGCCCTTGGTGCTCAAAAGGAAAGCAGAAACCTTACCCCCTTAATCTTGGGCTCATTTTTCTTCTCTCACTGTTCACTACACAGGGGCATATCGATGGCATGGTTTAGATTTGGTTTAAGCGAGATTCTTAGTACAGAGATTTGACCTTTTATACATAAAAAATTGTCATGTAGAGCTGTCATTTATAAAATATAAAATATTGTACTAACTTCAGCAATACTAGGGACTTCCGATTTTAAACAAAGCTAAGTTTAACATTTTTCCCGAGTGCCCATTTCTCGGCAAAATTGATGTAGAATTAATCTGACCTTTTGCTATAACAGGTCTTTTCATAATTATACATTCTTCATAAATTAATGATTCAACATAAAAAAAAATATATTCATACATAAATTTGTGATTCTAAATCACAGACTTGTTTGCAATTGATACTGAATAGATTTTCAATTATCATTCTTATTTATATAACATATAAAACTAAAACAATAATAAAAATTAGTATTCATAAAATGAAAAATCAAAGTTGTATCAACAAGTAAGTCAAATTCACAACACGATGAGTGATGCTGTGAAATTAGACCTCATTGAACAAGTTACTTTATGTTTGTTCCTTTACTTGATCATGTACTGACATATCAAGGCTTGACAAACAACTGCTGTAATGAAAAGGAAGCTTAAATAAAAAAAAAAAGTTACCTTGTGTTCAATATTTGTAAGCTGTGTCTTATCGAGATGAACTTTGATAAGTTGCTTTCCATCAAGTTTTATCCTTATTCTCTTTCCGACTATTTCAGCAGGGAAAACCATATCTTCTAAGATAGAATCATACACAGCTGTCAGAGTTCGACTGCAAATAGAAGTATAAATTAATTCAGTGTTAAACACCAACAAGTCAATGTACATTAAACAAAAGAGGCACCAAGCGTAAGCTTACTTTGATTCTTATTGATAGAGAACAATAATGAACTGTTAAGTTTTTATTTCTTAAAATCCTATAGAATAGTAATTTGTTTAAATTAAACTATATCAATTTGTTACCCTTGTTTAATGTATACATATATCAAGTAGATAGGAGAAACCCAACAACACAAAGCCTTGACAGAAGTTTAACTAGGTAAAAAAATATAAACCATCATTATTAGATGGTTGATATAATTAACAATAACAACAAAAGTTGTTAAAAATTAGTTTCTTTGGGTTTTTAAGAGGCAAATTAAATTTTTATATTGAAGACTGTTTATACAATATTTTGAGAAGCATTCCAAGACAAGTAGAGCTTATTGGTGATAATCTAAGGCAAGATGCAACAAGTTGCAATACGTTTCAATATATAACTTCAAACGACTATAAACTGATATTTCACAAGAAAAAAAAAAAATATTAGACTACAACATTTTTGAGGTCTGAACCATTTATGATTTAATTCTATTAAACAGTTGTCTCAACATTTTAGTGATCACTTTTCATTACTAGGAAATAGTGATTGTGGAATATTGAGAGCAATATTTATTTATGTTTGTTTTGATTCCAACATGAATCTGTCATGCTGGAAAGAATAAAAACAAACAATCCAAAACTCTAAAAAGCCTTAATAAAATTTAGCATTACATTAAGTTGCTGATGTAAAAATAACACTAGCCCAAAAAAACTAAATTTTATAATAAATAATTTCTATTTATGTATTTTGGTTGTTTGAAGTTAATTCGTTAATTAAAAAAAATCAATTAATTAATTAATAAAATGTTATTATATTTGGTATAAGATAATTAATTGGATGTTTCTATAGTGGTATTAATTAGTTAATTTGAAAGGATGTTTTTGTACATTTTATCAACTGCAATTAGACAAGCCAACTGCATCACAAAAATCCTGAACTATGTCTCACTATGGACATCAAGTCATAAAGGACTCAGATAGAGCTAATAGAAATCTACAGTAAATTGACTTCAGTAACTGAAATATATCATCACAGTCCAAAATAAAAGAGCTTTATATATCTGCACCTCAAAATTATCATTAATAGGGTGGGTAATCAAACTTTGTTGCTTCAACTTATAAGAAGAGCATGATACAGGGTTGCTAAGCAAAGCCGATAATAGCAAAGCTTTCTAAAATTATGTATGGTTCTAACAAAATGTGTTTTATTAGTGATCATTTTGAGGTTTCTTTATTTCATAAGCATATATTTTAATTTTTAACCCTGACAGTGACTCGTTGTTTTTTAGCGCCTATTTAACACTCTAGGCTTCCAAGACCTATAAAATAGATGAGGCGGGGCAGAGGATAGGTTTCTTCGCTTATACAAGCATTTTATGCAAAAATACAATGTTAGGGAAAAATAATAATATTAAATAAATAAAAAAAAATATTTTACAGAAATAATTTAAATTTTAAAAAATTTACATACAATACAGAAATTTTACAGGTAAGTAACATTCGGCTCGAGGGGCCTACAAAACCTTACATTTAAAGCCCGTTTCTTTGTTGTTTTTTTTGTAAAATACTGACGTTGCAAAAGGAGTGTAGATCTAAATAGTGACAAAATTTTTGGGGAATCTAGAGTTGTTGACTTTGAGAAATTAAAATCTACAAATAGGAGGGGGGATTGAAGCAGATCGTGGGCTCAGGAGGCCCATAGTGTTACAGTCAGTTAATGTCTAAATTTTATCTCATTTTATTTAGTCATAAAAATCCATGTTGCAGTAAAAAATTAAAATGATTTATGCTCGATGTTTGGCTCTTCTTACTCGTAATTCAGCCAACTCCTGTTCTAAACCCATTTGTTAATAATGAAAAGTAAAAAAATAACCAGTGAGCTCATTACTGTAGGAGGACAGATAGAATCAACATTGCAAAAAATTGTCTCAACATTTTAGTGGTCACTTTCCATGATTAGAAAACAGTGATTGTGGAATATTGTGTACAATATTTCTCTATGTTTGCTTCAAATCCTACAGGAATTTATCTCGTAGGATACAATAAAAGCAAACAATTAATTCGGGCATACATTGAGACGCAGGGCAATTTTTTTCAACCACGGATGCCTTTATATTTATAAGAGACCACTCGAATTGAGACAGAGTAGTACTAAACCACACATGGCCTTCTTGGCTTGCTTCTCAAAGTGGCTAAAAACACCATAAAACATTTAAAAAATCCTTTTTTTATTTAATTTCCATTTTCAAAAGAAATACCTGAGATTCCTTGATTGACATGAAGTAGCAATTTCAGAAGGATAAAAGTTTAAGGATAAAAACAAAATCAGGTAGACATATTAGATACTAACTGGTATTATCAACTTCCTGGGGGAAAAAAACAACTCCTCTCAAGAAAATAAGGAAAAATGTTAACCAAGTCTGTTTTAATCTCAATCTTGTAGAACTCAGATAGAGCTAATAGAAATCTTCACAGAAATTACTTCAGTAACTGGATCCGAAATATATCATCACAGTCCTACATTGAGAAAGACCATTTTATAAGTGTAATTGCTATTGGAGGAAATAGAAATCATTTAACAAAAGGCACTGTCAAATTTAATATTCGTATTCAACTATACATCAAGGTACTTTTTACTTCACAGTACTATTATTACTTAATTTTCGTCACCAGCAAATCTTTAATTTTTGGTCACAAAGATGAGGTGTAAACTACAAGTATTACGAACTATTACTAACTAACTAATCTATTACTAACTTATTTAATATTAAAAACACTCATGGCCAACCTAGTTTGCTACACTTAGTAATAGAGGAGAGGAATTCGATCTTAAGTAGGAAAAGGTCAATAACTAACAATTTTCAAAATGTTATCCTGCAAAATTAAGTTATACTCATATTAAAATTAGTATATCTTGTGACTACATGGGGAAATCGAAGGCGAGCCCATGAGAGTTCGAAATGTAGACATCCACAGGGTCATGTCAAAATCTAGAGCCCTTATTGCCTCTCCTTACGATTTTATCCCCCGCTTTCAGAGTGAACACTAATTGTAATAATAGTATAGTTTTATCGTTTCTCTTCCATTCAGAGCTTCCTTAAAAATAAAACTTTAGTTTATAGTTTACTTTCTTTGAAAAGGTGTACTCTTACATATATATCAATAAATATAAATATATAGTACCTGCGAGGTCTCTTCTGCTTGCTCCTGGTCCTGGTTTTCCTTGTAGGTTTAGGAAGGATCTTTCTGTCTCCGATGAATACAACATGTTTACCAGAGAACTTCTTCTCTAATTCCCTAACCAGACGGACCTGAACCTTCTGGAAAGACTTGAGCTGGGGCATTGGCACATAGATAATAAGTGCCTGAAACAAATTAAAAAAAAAAAGAAAAAATGTCAGAAATGGCATATTAGGTAATGTAAAAAAATCCTAAAATTAAAGAAGTAAAAATACTTAATTAGCAGCATCCATATTTTTTAAGTTTCCTCCTGAGCTTCTTAATTCAGATACTATAGATATTCTTATTTTATTGGCACTGATAATTTAGTTTATCAATGACAGCAGGCTTGTGAGAAGCAAGACATTTTTCTTTAGTTTTTAAAATAATTTGCTTACACCAATTTGAGCAGCATTCTTATCAAATATAGAGTATAGTGTGAACTGTTCTATATTAAATATAATCAACTACAGCAAGAGATTTAAAACATTGCACTGTTAACTATACAGTTAACACAAGGTTTTATTATTTTTAAATGTACCAAAAAAAATTGTCTCTAACATTTTAGTGATCACTTTTCATAATAAGAAAATAGTGATTGTGGAATATTGAGTACATGATTAATTTATGTTTGTTTTGAGTCCAACATGAACTTGTCATGCAGGAAAAAATAAAAACAAACAATTCAATAACCTTAAATAACTATTATCTACTCATTAAGTAGTAATAATAATAAAAGGTGTTATTATTAAACATATTTTTAATAATAATAGTTACAACAATTTAAAAACTAAATAAAAATAAACTCAGACAGCTGTGAAGGAGCTAATGTGAATAAAGTGCTCACAGTAAGTTGTCAGTATGTGACAACATTACTTTAAAGTAATGTTGTCACATAAACATAAGAAATGTATAGCTACTACCTTTGAAAAACCTTACAAATAGTTTATTTAGTTTAATAATGTTGCCTTAGATAAAAAAAATTATATTAGGTACTAAATCTTAAGAGTATTAAAAATTTTCCTGTATTTTCCATTTTACTCCCCTCCTAAACGAAAATATGACAAAAATAGACAGTACAACAATTACTGTACTCATAAAAGAGCTTTTCAACGATATGCATCATGAAGGGTTTTTATTACTTTGACATTCATACCCCGTACCCCTGTGTACCAAAATCAGGAGACCGATTCTGTAACTTTTTTTTTATATATATCGAATGTAACATTATATACCGAACATCGCTATATATCAAAGTGTTGTTATATAATGTAGTGAATCTGTTAAATGATGCCACCGCTGTATGTGGCCGTATACTGAACTACGGATTGACAGCATCCTTTTTATTAGCCATTTTATAGTTATTTCAGTTAGAAAACAAGAAAAGTGAATGAAAACATCAATAATGGCGTCACTTTGTTTTGGTTTTTAGCATTTGATAACTAATAACAACATAACCTGACGAATTATATCAACAACAATTTTGAGTGGATATATATCAATTTCTCCTTATATAACAGACTAAGTTATAGATTCACATTGACAGGTTGCGTACGCATGTTCATAACAACAATTTGATATATAACAACATGAAAAGGGAGGTTTCAAAGTTACAGAATTGGCCTCCTCAACACAGGTTTTAATATTTTTAAATGTACCAAAAAAATTGTCTCTAACATTTTAGTGATCACTTTTCAAAATAAGAAAATAGTGATTGTGGAATATTGAGTACAAGATTGATTTATGTTTGTTTTAGTCCAACATGAACTTGTCATGCAGGAAACAATAAAAACCAACAATTCAATAACCTTAAATCACTATCAAATGAACTATTTTTTATGACAGTTCAGGCAATTTTATTTAACTTTTATTTGTCAGTAGTGTCAGTCATTAACTTGTTATTGTCATTGTTGTTTTACATAATAATGAAATATTTTAAGTTAAGGTTTATTTCAATATTATCAGTAAAACTATAGCATTGATTAAAAAAAATCATCAATAAAGAAAATGGACTCAGATAGAGCTAATAGAAAATCAACACAAAATTGGCTTCAGAAACTGGATCCGAAATATATCATCATAGTCCAACATACAATACTTCTAATTTAGAGAGATATATATTTCTTAAGGAACCTATTAAGAGGTGTCTCAGCATTTTAGTGATCACTTTTCATTATTAGGAAATAGTGATTGTGGAATATTGAGTGCAGTATTACTGTATGTTTGCTTTGACTCCCGCATGAATGAATCAAGAAAGGAACAATAAAAACAAACAAATTATTACATTATCAGGACTATATAAAATATATATACAGTCTGTGCCAAATGAGTCTTAGTGCATTGACAGTGTGGGAGAATAAATAAAATAGAGTGGGGAGGAAATGAGAGCTCAATATTTTAAAATCCTGAGCTCATTTTAAAATCCTCATTGGCTCTCCACACCATTTTTTTACTTTATCACACTGACAACATAAGACTCATTTAGCACAGACTGTAGGTACAGTGATAACAAAATAAATAAACTCCTTAATCACAATGCATCAGTTGTAAAACAGCAATATGGTTACAAAATTCACGATAACAACCGCTTCTAAACACAAAACAAAATTCACGTTGCTGTATTACCTTAACTACACTTTATAAAACAAAAGGAAGATTTGTCAGCTAAGAATGCTCCTCTGGTTGTAAGGTAACAACCAATTAATAACACAAATCTGGTAAAACACCATTACTAAGGATCATCAGATAAGGGAACAGTATAGTATATTTGTAAAACTCATGCCTAAAACCAAGATCACTACTAATATATCTAGTGATAGCTCAAACCCCAGGGAGGATAAGTGCTAGATTCTCCCCTCCCTTAATTAATAGGAAGACAAGTCAGGTTTACTCAATAGACTCACGTACTATGTCTTCAGGTTAAGAACTAAAGTATTTGGGCTCAATTCAGGTTCTTAATAAAAAATTATTAAAAAATACTTGCATCTAATCAAAGAGAGATAAAAAAGGATCATTACTAATTTTTACTTTAAAACTAAATTTTAATTTGACACAACTATATAAATACAAATATTCAGTACGAGAAGAGCTGGACATAAAATAAAGGGGACTAAATCATTTTAACGAACTTAAGAGGAAGGGGCCTTATTATGGTAGTAGTTTATCTTTATTGACATGCTAAATTATTAATTATAAGTAAAGCACCAATAAAACAAATAATAGGACTCAGATAGAGCTAATAGAAATCATCATAATATTGACTTCAGTAACTGGATCCGAAATATATCATCATAGTCCCACATAAAGAATTAACACCACTATAAATATTTTTAATAATGGCACCTTATAGATTATTAATTATATTACAAAGCTTTTAAGTTGTCACTTTTCACCACCAGAAAGGCCAGAATACTCTTAAAAAAATTTAGATATATTGAAGAGATCATATCTCTTCATCTATAATGTTAATAAAACAAAGGAATATTATAACACAAAAGTAATTATGTCCCTTTGTCACAATAGTGATAAGAAAATAATGTGTGTTTGGCAACCGTACACCGTTTAAGCTGCTATAAGAAAAATAATGCAATTCCCGACCTAGTAACAAATTATGAGTAGGTTACCCTTTATCTCAAAGAATTTATATTATGATGATGATAAATTACATTATATAATTTAATATAGAAAAATTATTGGGTTATTTGCCACATTAAGTTTGAATAATAGGTAAATATTGGCAACAGCGCACCCCTTCTCACTCCAACGTATTTTTTGACAAAGGGATATCAACTCTCTTATGAACAAACCATACATATAATGAACAAACCATACATATATAATTATTATATACATATATTAATGGAAGGGATGAATTGATATATCGAAGTCAACTGTACAATTTTGAAAGACATCGATAACACGGAAGGGGTACACTATTGCCGAGTTTAGCCGAATAATATGGTAATTAGTATAAGAGCGCATGGGCTGGGCAACATGTATCAACTCTATCATCTCAACATATCGTAAGCAAAGACATGTTAAAAGAATATAAACAAAGGGATTTGAATGGTAAGCTCAAACCTAAAACCCATATAACTTATGACACAGTGTCTTATGTATAGAAGTCTCTAAGGAAATCTTCAGGAATGGAATCCTCCCTTTACTAATGATTTTGAAAACAAACACCACTTCTGCCCCCTGTTTTGGTCTAATCTAACATTAATATAATAAATTAAGTAATATAAGATAGAAGTACAGATATTAAGGTTAAAAAACACAGTAATATGTTTATAATTGTACTTCCACGTTTACATAAATACAAGTAAAGTGTATACCTATGTGAAAATGGTATTTTTTGTTTAATCAGTCATACAAGCAGATGAAGGTGAACTTAGTTTCTGATTATTTTCCTGGGATAAATAAAGTATAATTAATAAATAAGCAGGATTCTGTAAAATGCATTACTAACATGTAACCTCTTTACTTGACAATCAGATGTTCTAAAGGACAGTGAAAAACATTCCTGTGGAATATGGACAACAACAGAACTGCACGCTTAGCAGGCAAATAGGCAAGTTAAGAATTATATCAAACCACTTTATCTTGTGTGTGAGTGAGCCACACATGATATATTTACTTCCCCACACAAGCATAATTAAGTATGGACACAGTAAGGTACCTATAGGGTGAATACAAATACAAAATTAAGAGGGCTTACCTTGCGTCCACTAAGTTCTAATTCCTTGGCCTTAGTTATGTGTAATTCTTTAAGCTGTGCCTTAAGATCTGAGTTATTCTCGAGCTCATGGAGGGCTTGAGCAATGGACAACTCGAAGGAGTCGGGCTCGGCCCCCGATGCCTTCGCTATTTTGTTGTTAACCGCAACCATCTAAAAACAAACAAATAATTTATAAATTTCAACATAATAAACTTAAATTATTCGCTCAAAAGTAAATAGGTCGTAGTAATACAATGCTTTTGAGCTGCACAAAGAATAGTAACTACATAACCGTGATGCAGGAATTGCAACTAAAACTAACAAAATTGAATCAGAACTAGAACACATACTGTTTAAAACATTAAATATCACTTTACAATGAGTTGTAAACTGTAACTAATAAATAAAACTTAAAAATATCGGTACAGAAAACAACATCGGTCACTTGACAGTTGTCATAACACCGAGGTATCTATCCTCGAATATCACGGACATCCGTCGATAAAACTAATAATTATTTGAACGAAATTTTCTTTAGGACCTTACCGTATTAGAAACAAATCGTTAACAAATATTACTTAAAATACTTTATTACAAAAACTAACAAACATACCCCAGAAAATGTTGAAAGTTAAAAGAAATCCAATCAGGCAGGGCATGAGAATCAGTGATGTAAGACTCACAGGCATCGTGGAAACTAGAAAACCGATTTGCCCTAAAATACAATATTTCTAGATATAGACCTACCATATTTTGCTTCTTGCAGACCCCAAAATATTATTCATTAACATATTATTTTCTTGCACTTCTTCAATTTTACTCTGTAAGTGTAAGCTCATAATAATTATATTTTCTTATGAAAAGATAAATAGTATATTATTAGAAAGACAAATTATTATTTCAAATTTTCACTGCCCTACGACATTCGAAACACCACATTCTCCTAATTAGGAGGGGGATTTTATTTTTATAGGGGACAAAGACCTCATGAAATATCATGGTAAGGTAAGTCGATATAATAATTATTACGCTAACGCATAAAATTTATTTATTTTACTATAAACCACTCAATTTTTGTAATTCTTGTAATGTAACAAATTATAATTTATAAAATCGAGTAGTGGTTCCGACGACGACGTACCTCAACCTCAAAATGATTTGTTAATTGTTAAGCAGGCAACCACATTTATTCCAATAAAAATAAATGTTTGTATTGATTTGTTGGTCTTCAAATATATATAATAACTTAATTTTACTTTTATTTCAAATGTAAAATTATGCCGGTTGCCATGGCTTAACGGCTCGTTGTTTATAATCAAGAAGAGGAAGAGGAAGAGAGTCGATCAATAATTGATTTATTAGGGTTTCAAGGTCCCTTATGCTTTTGGTAGTTCGTCCGTCCGTCCGTCGCATCTTGGAGTAAATCTCCCTACCTACTGAAGCTATAGACTTGAAATTTGGTATGCAAGTTAAACTTTTTTGCCCAAAAACAGAAAAACTATTGCGAACTTAAAATGTCTGCGATCTGCGATCAATTGCGAATAGATCGCAATTTTTTGTTTTGTAATTTTCAAGTTGGCTATCATTTCAAAGGTATTGAAATGTAGATTACAAATATATATCGCGTTTCCAAAATGGCGACCATTTTACCCCCCAAAAAATTAAAACAAATCCAAAATGTACCCCCCCCCCCCCCTGCACTACCCCAATAGAATAGGTCCTAAAAATACATAAATATACATCTCAAATGGTCAAATAAAATTTCCGGAAGTTGATCTAAAAAAGTCAAGTTTTAGAAATTTTAGTGGGCCGTAACTCGGGAGCCCCAAACTTTTTATTATTTGAAAATTCGAAGTTGGGTATCATTTTAAAGGTATTGAAATTTGGTTCACAAAAATATATCGTTTTTCCAAAATAGCGGCCATTTTACCCCTAAAAGAACCAAATAAGTGCATACCAAAGATAGTAAAGGATAATAATATATGCACACCTTCTTTCTTAAAAGTGAAACTTTTTATACATATTTTTGTTAAAAAAAAAAAATAAATAAATAAAATAATTATAATGTACTCATGAATTCTTATGACCGAAGAAACCCTTTTAGTAACTTGCTGGTATGTACTTGACGGGATTTTTTGTTAGTACTTTGTATTTGATCTTTATTCAAACTTTTTACTGTTTAGGGTCCGTAGGCAAAACCGAGTACTTATTATTTATTAAAAAAGAAAAATTAATTTTTAAGCTTTATAGCATTCAAGACAAATAATCTCTACCTTCACACCAGCAGAATTTACTTCAGTCCTGCTTGATATAAATAAAATACAGACTGAGATTTTTTCTTTCTCATTTTCTTTGTTCTTTGTATATAAAAAGAGGAAGTATTGTGCGATGGACGTAGAAATGTTAATTATGGAAGTAAAAGAAAATGGTGTGATTTATGAAGCTTTTTAGTATTCTAATGATTTTTACTATCTCATAGTACATAAATACATGGTATATAAAGTATTGTGATGGCGCGAAAATTCTATTTTTATATTTTGATGGATTTTCACGTTTTGAGATCCCCTGAGTCCAAATGAAAGTATTATACTAATGAACATTTCTATGTCCATCCTTATACTTCTCTTTTGATATACAACGTATATGAGAATGGAAAAAAATGTCTGAATTTTGTTTATATTAAGAAGGACTGAAGTTGAGTTTAGCAGTGGAGGATCTAGGATAATATTGTGGGGAGGGGGGCTATTGGGGGTCTGAATTTTCTCCCCAGAAAAGAGGGTCCGGGGGCCCTCCCCCGGAAAATCGTTGGTTTTTTAATTGCAAATCTGTGAATTTTTATAATTTTTATTAACTAGGTAACTCTTAAGTCAGAAACAAACATGATTAAAATAAAAAAAAAAAGTTTTTAGATTGTATTGACCATAATGATAATGATATTAAAAAATATTTATAGTGTTGATCCCTTTCACTTGATTAAAAAATAAATTTATTTTACAAATATTAATCTATGTACATAATATAAAAAATAGACTGCCAATTGGTGTGGCACATAGCTTCCTCGGATCCTATCACGTACAATATTAATTTTATGCTTTTACAAGCCATTATTGTCTAATTTATTGTTTTTAATCTGTCAAAATTGTTTTGAGTTTTTACTTGAATTAAAGTATCAATTAAGCAAAAGTTAAAGGGCGCAGACGGTTCAAAGTAATCTTGGGCTATCTGCGGGCTACTTTCGATAGACTATAAAAGTTTCATACAAATCAGATAAGTACTTTTGAAGCTATAGGTGTAAATTAATGTATGTTTGTGAGCATGTGGAAGAGAAACAAATGAGCGTAGAAAGTTGAAACTTATATGGGACCAACAATGGGCTACTCATGACCTACCACCCAAATTTCATTAAAATTGGACCTGTAGTTTTTAAGATACGTTGGTTAGCAAAAACTGAACGACAGACCGACCGACAGATAGACACGGAACCAAAAATGAACCCTGATGTCTGAAACGGATTTCTGTCTTGGAATTTTTGAAATCGGATCCCTAAACAATTTTTCGTTCTACAGAACGATCACATAGCTTCCGTTACCTTCGGTAAGCTCGGAAGCAAATTTAGATTTATTAGTCTAATTGCTAAAAAAAAAACCTAAACACAAATATTTTAAGTTTTATTAAAGGTTATGATATGTCAAGATTTATTAGCTAGTTACTCTAAAATACCAACAAAACAGATTAATTTAATCTCATTCGTCTGGGGTGAACAATTGCAAACTTGTCAATAACATTTGACGGGTTCAACACGTTGCTATTTTTGTGAATGTTCCTAAGGGCTAATCTATTCAGACGGTCTTCTACCATTGTCGACCTCAGGCCTCAGGTATGACTTGATTAATTCCAATGTTAAAAAGTTTCTTCCTCCAGTACAGTGCATGATGTCACTGGCAGGATACAATTGATATGAAGAAGGTTTTTGATGTTAGGATAAAACTTTCTAATTGGGTCGCTGAACGCCTCAACTGCTGAAAAAGGTCGATCCTTTTGCTCTCTCCATAGTGTTCTCGCCACAATCCACAATTTAATCTCATTTCTGAGTTTTACTTTACTTTCTCCAGTCTCCAGTGTACTTCTCAGCGGTAATGACAATGCTTTCCAGATCACCGTTATGATTGAGTGATTTGGCTGGAATTATGTTCAATTTGATTCCAGCCAAAAGCATTAAATCGTCATGAGCAGGAAAACTACAACAGCCCCAAAACATATAAACCAATTTTAAAACATCATGCCTTTCAATGAAGCGAATTTCACAAAAGGTTATCAGTATTTGTCTCATCACTCATCACATCCGGGTTAAGCTTTTTAATTATGTTTTTCAAAAGAAGTACCTACTCTTTTTGAAGAATCTTTAGCAAAATTGATTGCTTCGGATACTGTTCCTACAGCATTTCAGATTTCAGATCATAGGCTCATTACTTGCATGTGTAAGTGCAAGATTTAATTGATGTGAATAATTTTCCGGCCATATTAAAACCCCCGTCATAAGCTTGGCCTCTCAAAAAATTATATGTAAGCCTAGTTCTTCAATTTTTTTTATGAATTGGTTCGTCAAGTTCTTCTCCAGTTGTTTCTGTGGCCTCTACAATGCCAACAGATATCTCTTTCAAGAAGAAGTCAAGAAATCTTGCATATTGTGAGTTGTTCAACAGAACTGGTGTCTCTTGTTTCATCAGCAATTAATGAATAATACTTTGAAAGTCTAACTTCTTTGACGATTTCGTTCACAATTAACGAACCGCAACTATGTCGTTTTGGGTTGTCTTGGTCATAAAAGTTGCATTTTTAGGAGCTGTTTAAGGTGGTGTTGTAATATTTTATCACCTGCGTCTACACGAAATCTTAGCAGGGCTCTGAATTTTCAGTCCAAGTCCAAGTTTCCGTCACTCTGTAGCTTTCATACAAGATAACTGGTGGTAGCCTTTAGAAACATGATCTTTAAATACTTCTAAAGAATGTTTGTATTTAGTTAAAGGAGTTAGCACTAATTTCCCTAATACGACTTTATCCAATATCACACACTTTCCTGTTCCCTGTCCCTCCAGCCGAGGCCAATCGTTTTAGTATTTATTTGCAAAGCACTCCCGTGTCCCTTTTATCTTCGCTGTTGGCATTAAGATAGTAAGAAAATATACTTAAAATTTAAACACAGTGTCATAATTTTAGTCATATATGTATATGCTTATTTACTAGGATTCAGCCAGATAAACTTTTTAATTTCCAATATTTTTGATATTTTCCCCATAAATTTGCCACTTGAGTTTAGGTAAGTTTTGGTGTGAAGGTAGAAACAGAGTTTATTTACATTTTAATAAAAAATCACTGTGCCCAGAGATTTATGAAGATTCCTTCAGTGTGAAAGGGGTCTAAAAGATGAACGTCAAAAAACAATTGTTTTTTAAATTTTTTGCGAATATACTCAATTCGAAAACAAAGCTGCTTCAGCCATCAGATGCGATTTTTTATTTAAAAAAACAAACATATTATAAGATGTCATATAGATTGCGTTTCATTTAGATTTTGCTGTAAAAAAAGAAGTTCTGATCCGAGAGAAACAATGAAACAAAAGAAACAGTGTTCTGGACTCGCCTTTTCAAGCCTGATAACTTGAGATATGACTTATTTTTTTTTTATCAAATTTTCGTATTTTTCATGGGTTAATGCCCTTGAAAATCGCCAAAAATTGCCTAAAAATGGTACAACATGGCTAATTTTGTCATGCTTAAAGAGCTGAATGCCATTCACGTTACCTTTTTTAGTACTCGGCCCCAACAACGGGACCATAACGCCTTTTATGAGGCAAAATATGGAGGCAATATTTATAGAAATCCCTAAAAGAAATCGTTCCGGGGCTAAGAGCAAAGAAAGAAATGGTGTTTTGGTTTTGGGATCTCCTCTTCAAGCCTGACAACTTGAGCCTCGATTTGCCACTTTTATTTTTTGCCACTTGATTTTTTTGACAATTTTCCTGGGCCCTGGGCCCATAGAAATAACCAAAAAATGGATGGTACACAATAAATGGTGTATCTAGCTTATTTCTTGACTGGGTTGAAGAGCCGATTCCGAAGAGTATTAATTTTTTGGCCCAAGACACGTTTTTAAGGTTTTTTTTAAAAAAATTAATAAAAAAAAAGTCTCCCTATTTTGTTCCAAACAGTGATTTTGCAGAGCAGAGGGACTAAAAAAGAAAACTAAAATCGCTATCAGCTCTTCAAGCCTGACAAAAACAATCTTTTTTGTCCTTTACATTAAGGAATATGTGAGAATTAAAAATGAATTTTCAAGGGTTGAGTTTTTACTAATTACTAACAAAAGTACAATAAAGAAATTGCTTAAATCGAATTCGAGATATGAAAATTTCTTATAGAATATTGTATTAATTATAAGTAATTGGTATGACAGCAATTAAAAAAATAGTATAAATAATAAATAAATAAAACTAAAGTTTTTTTCAACAACTTTAATTTTTTTAACAATAATGTTGCATTTTGTGAAGGAGCTATGTTTATGTTGTATAGGCATTCAGCTGCATAAATATAATGACATAGGATGATACTAGTCCAACGGTCTGAAACATGATAATAAACTATAGTTAGTAACATAATTACAATAAATTTATTATTAGAAATAGTAGCATAATTACAATTAATATATATTATAAGGCATAGTCTGCATTATAACAATACAACCCAGTGGTTAAAGTTAAATCAACAGATATAGCTCCGTGTCTACTCCCAACAAGGGGGACAAGCTACTCCAAAGTCTACAGCTAAAACAAAATATGTCTCTTAAAAAATATCCGACGTATGAAAAATTTCATAAAAACGGTTTTTTTTCTTACAATGATGAGTAACAGAACAAAAAAAAAACGAAGAACGCAAAAACCGTAATTCTAAAAGACACATGGAGCAAAAGTGAATCGGTACAGAAACTATAAACTGTGAAACTGTGTGTAGTATATATATTTATATATTACCTTGAATGCTAAACTCATATTTAAGTTGACCAAATTATAAGGTGATATAGAAAAGCTTTCATTAATGTGCTTATCCAATATATATTCGAACTAGAAAATAAGTACACAAAATTAATAATGAATTTATTATTTAATATACATAGGTATATAGAGGTATTGAAGATTACATCAAATCGTGGTGGTTAGGGGGGTATGAAATCAATGCATCCAACTTTTGTGGAGGAAAATCGAACTATTGTTTAATATTTTTAAGAATAAAAAACATGATTTAATGTAATCCTTTTGCATTACTTATTTAAATCACACATCATGTCTATAAATGTATGGGTACTTCTTTAGATTGCTACTCCCCTATGTGTTTTTAGAATATATAGGACTTTAACTAAATGACTATTAAGACAAAATTATCTTTAGTCCAATGTACTTTGGGACAAAGGAATATCACACTACTCTTTTTATAAGGGGAGTAACAATCTAAAGAAGAACATCCTGTACACCTTCTTTATAGATTGTTACTCTCACCTCTGTTTTTTTTATAAGGGGAGTAGCAATCTAAAGAAGTGCCAATGTATGTATACTTAGAAATGCTTGAAAATGATTTTAAATAGTTACCTCATTCAATTGGATTTTGTTAAATCTGTCAGTATCATATCTCATTAAAACTTTAGTGAATGATCTCATCTAAAAATGAAGATAATTATAGTTAGAAAGAGTGCCAGTCGTAATAGTAGTTCTAAGGTTTTTAGAACTTTACTATATTTGTTTACTGTAGATACACGATACGTAGTGTAACTCTATTGCAGGATGCAGGGCTCTGAGAATTGTGCCAAGACAGTGAAGCCAACAATAGTGTGTTAACTTGATAAAAACAATTAGGTTTTAATGATTAATGATTTAATTAATGATTAACTAATGATTATAAAAGTTAAGTAATAAGCAATTTAAATTCATGAAAATCATTTATATTATATAATATTTCATTTTGTAGGTATCATTATGCAGAAAACTGCCTAATCATTAAAAATATATTTCGACCTCTTGTTTCAGGCCTCTATGCAATAAAAATTATACAGTGAATAATTTCTTTGAATTATAACATACCTACTTTATCATTTTGTTTTCAAAATAATGAATAACATCTAAATAACGAATGAATTTTCTCATTGAAAATCCATCCTGATTTAGAATTTCAAATAAATGATTGTGAATTATACATTTTTGGTGAATAAATCGGCATTCCAATAAAACCACAAAGCGTCTATAGTAAAAGCAACAAAGTTAATAGAGTATGTACCATATGATTTTGGATCATGTGTATCTCCTTCTAGGAGCTAAGATAGTAAAATCATTCGAACAGTTAGTTTTGTGGCAATAAGTAAACATAAGGATAGGTTCTAAAACAGCAATAACTTGGCTAAATAAACATCTTGTTTTGAGATATTTCAGTTTGAATGAATCCCAAGGATCAGACGGTTCTGGTAAACTAAATATGACCGTTCTAGAACAGAGTATAAATTCAGTTGTTATAGAAAATGACATAGTGTCATAAACAACAGAGCTTACTAGAACCCGAAATCTAAAAAAGTTTATTTGTTTATGTAAAATGTTTATTAATATTAGAAGATAAACCACTAATATTTGTTATTTGTATGAAAGGTATTAAAATCATATCAAATTGAAGTTTCTGCTATATTTCTAAACAGCTCTTCAAAAGTTTCCTCCTTTTCTTTATTCTAATTAAAAATGCAGACAAAGAGCAAAATCCCAATATTAACAGGAGTCGAGGTATTAAAATAATTAATCGAAGTTCTAAATATATTGTAGGCGCGACAATCTTTCAGTTAAACTTGCAAAAAGGAAGGCCCATATTATCCAAGCATAAAGAACAATGTATCGGACAATTTTTACGTCTGAGCCGACTTTAGTAAAAGGATTAATACCCGGAAAAAAATAAACAACAGATAAATATTTAAACACTCTATCTTTATCTATTTGGAAGTCAAGTCCCCTAGGAAAATATAAGGCTCTTAATTAAATTTTGCTCATATTGACATACATAAAAATATCACATTCAATGATTGCAATAATTTTGTACTTTATAACCCTATATAAACCACGCTTATCGTTACATCGGCAAGCTTGAGTTGCATTCTATAAATATACTTATCCATGTCCTTGGATAATAAGCTAAATATTTCTTAGTCAGACAGTTTGCGTGTCCAGTAATGTTTCCAATCATTATTGATTAATACTTATTTTAGAAAAATCCATTAGGAACGTTGTATGATGAATGTCAACGAAATGGAATCAGGAAATTTAACATTTAATGTTTTTATTAATTAGCATCCCACTTTTTTTGGGAGAACGAAAAACAGTTGTCAAGAACTAGCATTAATTACTACTTAAATGTTACAAATAATTTAATATTAAAACCATACCACTACTTCAATTAACCTCGCCTGAGCTAATTGATGTAGGCAACTAATAAAATAATAATAAACGTAAAATCTTCAATATATTTGTTGTACGAATATTGATATAGTCACAGCAACAAATGTGCAATTAAATCAACACTTTAACATGCATTATCTGTAAACCCTAAACCCTAATATGAATAGTGTAGCTTATGAGTAAAAGCTTAAGATTCCTCTGGAACAAAGTTTTAACGCATACATAGACATGAAAATATCAGACAAAGCAACCTGCAGAGTTGCTTTGTGATTGTGATGTTGCGTGTACTTTACTTGGTTTACTGTGGCATTGTAAAGCCTCGTCCAGACTGCCGAAGCGAACAAAGGAAACGAGCCGAGCATTGGTCTCTGCACCTGCCCAGCCTAAAGTGCGCCTGCGTATGTCAGACTGGGCATGCGCAGAGACCAATGCTCGGCTCGTTTCCTCTGTTCGGTTCGGCAGTCTGGACAAGGCTTAATAGTTTCTATGAGGAAAAGTTCTATGATGATGATTTTTTTATAATTAGCTGGCTTGGCCTACCTTTTCACAAGTTGCTATTTTAAAGAAGGGCAACTTATGTCTTATGTCCATATAGGTAGTTTTTAAGCAAGATGTGCAATAAGTTTTTTAGCTTTTCAGTTACTTGAGATGCTTAGGAAATAGACTATGATTTTTAAAGAGGGTAATTATAGTTACCTGTTTAGTTAAGGTGTCAATATTCCAGTAGAACCAAATATCATCAATTAAATTTGCACAAAATTTTAATACACTGGCTTTTGAAGACAAGACATATGGCGTTGCATTCGGGTTCAACGATTTAGCTGTTAGGTAAGCGAAGGAAAGTGCTTTAATGATTCGGATCAGAAACGAGAATAAAATGATTGGTTGCAATGATTGATTGATTGTTTTAAAGAAATAATGAGCTTTAAGGTATCTGTCCTTGAAATTGATCCAAGTGTAGGACTTATCAGGTAGTAGAGCAATAGCACTCCTCAGTAAGAAAATCAATTCAGTACTAAAAGAAATTGACAACAAATCATCAACAATTCTGCGCAGGATAAAGCGAAATTTAAGTGGTGTATTTATTCTGGGTGATAAAAAAGCTATAAAGGAGAATATTACAATACCAATCACAACGGTAGTAGGGACAATAAAAATGTCTAACGCTAAAAAACAATTTACATTTAGTGATTTTCTAAACAAATCACATCTCTTTTTAATAATAACAATGAAGCATGTGTACATAATCAGATTGAGGGACCATAAAATCTGGGGTAGAACTTGATATACGCGAAGTTTAAAGATATCCAAATTACAAACCTGATCCAAAGTGTCATATAACAAATAACACCAAAATATTACCGAATATATTAACACAGCAAAGTTTATTTGAATAACTCTTTCACAATTTGTTTCTGCGTATTTAAAAGGAAAAGTACCAATAAGACAGAGGAAAGATTTTCTTAGAAAATTAAAGCATTGTTTACTATTGATTTTAAAAGATAAGTTGAGTATGGCCATTTGAAACAAACAATCTTCAAGGATTTTAAACATTATAATAATTGAGATATTTTTTGTTTAGCTTTTTCATGGTTTTGGGAGGTTACAGCAAGGCAGAACAGAAACCCATTAGAGTTCGACATAATACATTAATCTTCAGCCTAGATTGATCCATGCTTTCAACCTTACGGGAAATGTTAAAATTACTAAAATGATTGTCGTAGGTGTCATTAAACAAAGTGGATTTTGGTTTAGGCATCAAATTATTGATTGTAAAAAAATTGAACTAAGCTGTACAAATACATAAATGCCATCTCTTATTTTATCTTATTTTATCTTTTTTTAAATTTGACTAATAAAATAAATGGAGTAGCATAATTTGATTTTTATATTGAAATACATCAAGAAATGCGGATAATCGAAAATGTTTGGGAACCACTGTAAATTATTAAATTTGATAAAAAAATTTAAACTATTTATCTACAAATTAATATACTTTTAATATTTAAAAGTTGTATTCCGAAACGTAGGTTATTCCACAATTTTAGATTTTATTTTGAGTCTGATATTTTTAATTACTCATATAAAATAAATATTAAAGAAATTATTAACTTATCTAGTAGTCTGTTCAAATTCAAGTTATTCCTTGAAAATAATAAGTAATATCGCATTTTTGATCAAACGCATCAAAAACGAAGTTAACACAAAATCCTAAACTGGTGTATAAATAGTGGCAAAACGGCTTCAATGAGTATTCTTTTCTTGTTGAATAATATAAAATAAACTGAAGAAAAGACAGAACCTAAATATCGGAGTAAACAACAGCATGCCGTGCTATCTCAATAATATGATTTATGAAAGCGAACCAAGTATAATATAAATGGATGTATTCCTGGAAAATAATGAAAAGAAACAAAACATTGAAAAAAAAAAAATCTACTTTTATGTATTTCTCTATTCAATCCAAATTTTATTTGGTTTGAAATTAGTTTTCTTATAAATGTGGGTAATTTATATTTTATAAATAATCATTTATTTTATTGTAGTAAACGAAAGTTATACGATACAACTGTAATTTAGTAAATTGATTTTCCAATCTGTCATACACTATAATACATTTTTTGTTTTACATTAGTTTCTTACCGTTCGCAACACCGTCATTCATCTTTTAGTAATGGATTTCCTTCCGGCAACTATCAAGGAATAATGAAAAATTATATACATTGATATGCATCTATTTAATGACTGTCTTAAACTTCTGAATTGGTTGGGTTTTGTTTCAGACTATCCTTTTACTTCTATTTACTTTTATTTGAAAATTACGACTTCTATACGATGCATTTTAAGAATGCCAATAAAAGGACAAACCAATAATGCCATAAGTTTAGCTACTAAACCTAAAATTCAAAAGACCTTTTACAAGATATAATTGAATAAGACATTTTATCTAGTATTTTGCTTCTGAGCTTACCGATGGTAAAGGAAGCTACGTGATCGTTCTGAGAAACGAAAAAAAATGTATGTCTCCGATTTTAAAAATTCCAAAACAGAATCCGTTACAGACATCATCAAATTGAGTGACGAACCACGATATCTTAAAAACTACTGGTCCGATTTTAATGAAATTTAGATGGTAAGTCATAATTAGCCCATTGTTGATCCCATATAAGTTGCAACCTTCTGTGCCCATTTTTTACTCTTGAGCGGACCTCACACGGTCAATATAATTTCCTTCAATATATTGAGTCAATATATTGAAGGAAATTATATTGACCGTGTGAGGTCCGCTTAAAGGTTTGTTTTGGAAAACGTTTTCACGGGTTGCCACTGACGGAGCTTCAATAAAAATCAAATAAGTTGATTTTTATTGAAGGTCCGTCAATATATTGACAACGACAAATATTTCTTCAATAAACCCCTCACACGGTCAATATATTGACAGAAATCAAATATTGAGTCAATATATTGACCGTGTGAGGTCCGCTTTGCACATGTACACAAACATAAATTTATTTACACCTATATCTTAAAAAATTTTCCGTTTTTTATGAAATTTTGATGGTTTGTCAAGCGTAGCCCGCAGATAGCCCCAGATTAATTTCAACCTTCTGCGCTCTTTTTTTGCGCTAATTTTGCTAAATTGAGACATAAATGTAGGAAATAAATCAAAACAATTTTGACAGATTTAAAAAATGGAGGAAAATAAATAAAAATGTGAGTTTGTAAAAGCATAAAATCATAAAAGTATACGAAATAGGAGCGAGGAAGCTATGTGCCACACTAATTGGCAGTCTACTTTTCAATGTGTCGCTTAAAATATCTTGAGACGTCTTTCTTCATAATTACTTTTATGACCAGCAGAGTAAAATCAGTTTTAACATAAAAGAGACTTTTGTTAGCTTGTTATAGAAAGCTTGTCTTATTTTTATAAAGTTGTCTGCTTTACATAAAAGTGAAGAAGGATATAAGTGCGATATTATATTTTTTTTCACGTCTTCTGCCCAGTTATTAGCTTAACATGAGGGACCTAAAGGGTCTGTAATGAATAATGTATGACCATTTAGTAATCTTTCCCTAGAGGTTACAATATTGTGAACGTATGACACTTTACATAAGATTGGGTTATTGGGCCAAAGGTTAACAGAGAATAAATTACCAACAAATATACAAATGTAATTTGGAATAAGTTAAAATATATATATTTTTTTTAAATTTTAATTATAATATTATGTGAGTAAAATTTAGATTGCTCAGTTTCTTCTCGTCCTTTATTTTTATGTAAATTTATTTATTTTTGCAGAAATTGATAATGGATCATCTACTAATTTCGACTAAATTATCCAAAAATCTTAAAACTCGGGTAAGCAGTTATTAAAATTATGGTGTTTCGTACGACTTTTATACTGTACAAACCGACTAAAAGACACGAGACCAAAAATATTTCCTTATATTTAAAAAATATTTCTTTCTAGGAATTTTTAAATTTGTTGAATTTCATTCTTTTGAATGGTAACAATGCTTCCGTCATACCAGCGGTAAGCTCGCAAGCAAAAATAACTTTACAATAATGAAAAAGCAACAGGATGTTGTTCAATAAAATATTATTTATTGTGAAGGTAGTAATTTTTTCGATTTTCACATGTCAAAATTTAAAAATCCCAATTATTATTGAAATATTTCTAAATTATATCGTAAAAGATTAACTAACTACTGTTAATTGGCAAGAATATGGTTAAAGAAGTCTTAAGATATCACTTAACTAGTTAAATTCCATAGGAAACAAATAAAAGACTCTTGGAAGGAAAAAAAAAATGTTTATTATTAATAAACACATTTTTGTTCTTTTTTTTATTCTGTTCAAGACACAAAATGATTCCTTGCAATAACTTTCAACAACATAATACATACAATATATTTTTTTTTCTTTACACATCTTTGATATATAATAATTTATTAAAACGAGTACTTTCTGTGGCTAATATAATAATATTCTATTTTTGGTATTCTGGTAAAACTTAAAACATAATTTATTTTTTTTATCTACTTAATTTTTTATATTTGTGGAAGACAGAATTTTTCTTAGTCTTTAATATTTATTATTTTTAATCGATGACTGAGAAAGTATAGCAGTTGTAATTAAATAAATTTAAGTACACAAATTAATTTTTAATTAATAAGAAAATTTCTCTTTCAAAAAGTATAATGAATTGCACTTAATGTTTTATATACTAAAATCATTATTTATAGAAAATGATTTTATTGATAAAATTTCACTAAATGAAATGAAATGATTATTGTCCTATATTATTATAATTAAATGTTGCATTTATTAACTTCAATTATTGTAGTAACAATATATTTTTAAAATAATACAATCAATAAATAAAACAAATCAAATTATACATGTATAAAAATACGTTAAATTTTGTTTAACAAAGAATGTAAGAAAGACATTTTTGTTTTTTCTTGTAAAAAAAAAAAAAAAAAAAAAAAATATTATTATTAAAATAAATACATATTTTTCTTATTGGGTTGAACACTTAATTTAATCTTCATTGTTAATATTTCTGAGATTCTCTCGAGAAAACCATTCCTGTGATAAAAGGAGCATGGAAGCATGGACCAGACTTATCCACAAGATAATTTGATTATTATTATGGATTAAGATATTTACTAAATTCAAAATACGTGGATAAAAAATTTAGATCATTCAGTAAACAAATCGACCGGTTATGTTTATTATTTCTGAATCTTACTTTTAAATTTTTGTTATAATTTTCAGTGACATTATATTTACTAAAAGTTAATCCTAATGCTTAACACCTGAGTGTTCATGGTTAGTTGCGACTAGGTATTTTTTATCTACGAACATCATAAGTTTACTTTCTATTATTTGTTCACGCATTAGTCTTTTATTTATTTTACAATCATCAAAGCTTGGACAGAAAACTGAGAAAGGCAAGATGAAATTTGCATAATTCAAAAAATGAAAGTTAGGTTAGGAACGAAAGAATTCTGATCAATACAAGTACTACGTTTTCATTAGTTTTGCAAAATCATTTTTGGTTTCACACCAAACGGTTTTGGTTTCAAATCAAAAGGGTTTCCATGAGGATGAGGAGTTTTCAAAACAGTTTTCACAACAATTTTGAAAACAATAAACTCCCAGATTATTTGAGTCAGTTTATTACATCTCTGCTTATCATATACCTTCAGCGATTTTCATCAATATTACTGTCTCAATTCTGTTTTCAATTCATTACCCGTTCCCATGCTATTTTTTTAAAAACACAAACATTTTTTTTGAACACAAAACCAAAATTTTGGTGTTGAGACAATGAACTCAAAACTTTTTGAAAGCACTGTCTTCATGGGGTTTAGAATATAATAAGCCTTGGAAACATAGTAATAATTAGGTTATTACATGGCTGAAGATTGACCACTAATATCATATACTCGATGAGATAATCAGTCTGAAACATGTTTCATGTCTCTGGGGTTCGAACCAGGAGAAGTTGGTATTTTGGCCTTGGTTTCAGGCGAATTACGAGATCGCTAACCGTTCGGCAACGACAATACGAAAAGTTCTTCTGTATCAAAATCTGGCCTCTAATCAAAAATTATCATTCTCAGAATTTTAATCATCGTTTAGTCTTATCAAGAATCATTTCTTACAGGCTAATCATGACTATTTAAAGTCAAAAGGCGGTCTTCTAAAAATATATAAACTATTTGTTGTTGGGAATGTTATTTTATTATTCCCGTTTTAAAGGACTCCACATGAGATCATATTAGCCAATAAGATTTATTATAAACTATATTATACTTTTATGGAAAAAAAATATATTGGAAGTATTATTTCTTTCCATAAAAACGCTTTTTCCATAAGAACCGAAACGCTACCATTAGATGATTAAGTTCGTAATTACAAAATCTGAAGGGCCTTTCTTACAACCATAAATTAAACTTAGATTTTGATCATAAACTTAGAAAAAATTATAATGATTTAATCACAAGATGAAATAGTGTTAATCTTTGAATAAATATTGTTGTAATACACAATATTATATTTGTACTAGCACGCTAGTAAAAATTCGTTATTGACTTTTTATTGAAAGAAGTATAAAGCTTATATAATAAGATCGCATCAAAATATGCACGCACTTAAAAATGTTTGATTTAATTTCTTATTCATTTTTATTATTATTATTATTATTAGGATGAATTTTCATAAAGCGTTTTACATATTTTGAGCCATCTTTTATAACAAATAAAAATAAAAAAAATATTTGATTTCAATAATAAATTACAGCATAAAAAATAAAAAAACATTTTGAATTAACTATACTAATTCAACAAAAAAATATTTTGTAAAATTTGTATAAAATAATTTTTAAATTAATACATTTTAAATTTTCTACAGCAGAATTTAGTTATTTAATTTATAATTTCAGAAATTAAACATTATTAAAAAATTACATTATTCTCTGCTAGTGACACATTTCTAATATGTGAATTAAACAAATAAATGTTGAATTAAAAATTTAATTTACTTTCCACTATTTTCCCTCTTTTAAAATATTTTATATTAAATTCACTTTTATTAGTTTGTTGGTTTGTTTGTTTGTAAGTGCTTGCCGTCAACATCATTGGAAGGCTAATTAATTCTCTCCTAGTTATCCAATCGTGCTAAAACTTGGCACATAGACTCTGCACTAATACAAATACAGTCTAAAAAAATAATTAATTCATTAGTTTAAAACAAGTTAAATATTAAAAACAAAAAAAAAAAAATTAAAATTAAAATGAATTAATACCAATATTTACAACAAAAATTCATGAATATAAAGGATTTATAATTAAAACTTTGTTTTTATGGGCTAGTATAAATCAAAAATATTTTTATTGTAAAATCGAAGACATAAAAATGTTTCATACTTCGAAACGATCACATAGTTTTCACTTCTATCGGGAAGCTCGGAAGCAAAAATTAAATATAATTTCACAATGGAGGTTTTTTATGTATATAAATACATTTAATATACTTTAGTCGTTTCATGGTCTCCGTTATTTATTTATTTTTTTATGATAAGATATTTATCTTAATATATGCTGCCCAAAAAAGAAAATTCTTAACCATGGAAAAACAACAATAATTGATTTGAGTTTATTTTGACATTTACTGATTTCACCTCAGTTTATAAATGCACTCAAATTTTAATGCCACGATTCAACAAATAATTTAACAAAAGATGCATTAGAACTACTTTCAATGGATTATATGTTTGTAGTAAAAAAAAAGATAATAATTAATATTAATAAATAATAATCAAGATTTTTTAATCAAAGGGAGTCAAGTTTTCACTTCTAAAAACAATACAAAGAAAGTATTCAGCAAAGTAAATCACGCTTAGTGACAGATCAATTAGGAAATAGGAATGTTATACTGCTGGTAGCGCACGTATTTCAACAAACATCAATTAGTAAAAATATTTTTTCCGTGATAGGCTGTGAAATAGTAAGTTAAGAGCCTAAAAAACATAGCTAAAATCTATTTTTTCATTACGTGAACTTAAAAAATATTTTCATTACTCCTAAACTGTATTGAAAAAATGCTTTACCTCACAGGAGGTAAATAAATTTTTACATCCTAGTAGTAGTAATCAAAAGTGCCGTTTTTAGCGCTGTAAACAAATAAACATGCTTCTTAGTGCGATTAAAATCCACTAGATGTCAATGCGTTTTACCTATTTTTATAGTGTAACCTCTTTAAGGTTTCTTTTTCTCAAAATCTTAAGTATGTACTAATATTTATTATTAATACTTATTTTGTTATAATATTTGTTATTAATTATTAGTAATTACTAATATTGTTATAGATTAATATTTAATGTTTTTTTCATTGCCAGCTACCTCGGAAATGGTAGCATATGCTTCACGACTGTAAGTGTTTTTACTTTACCTTATCAATTTTTACTATCTCGCTTCGCTCGACAGAAAATATACTTGCCGCGGTAAAAAAAGAAAACTCACTTCACAGTCTAGTAATATACTATTAATAATATACTATTAATCAGTACTAATGATTTGGTATAGTCAATAGTTATTTGAGTACAATTTTTCTCTATAAATTCTATTAAAAATTGTTGATCTTATAATTATATCATTCTTTGTTAAATTAAAGAAGTGAAAACTCGATCAAAGAACATAAATTAACAAACTATATCAAGTTTATAAACTTTCTTTTTTAATTAAATTAACAAATTATATAAAGTACAATAAATTAAATTAACATTTAATTTAAAAAATTTAGTAAAATAAGAGGTATGTACACTAATCCCTTGTAGTAAATAATATATCATCGATTTATTATTACATTACATATTTTTATTGATATATAAAATCTTTTACGTATAACTAATACAATATTCTTGGAAGACATTGGATTTGGAAGACATTATTAATACATAATATATATATTTTTTATTTATTTCAAAACTAAGGCGATTTCCATTTATTCTTTTTTCCTTATTTTATATGATTTGTTTAACATATATTACTGTGAATAAATAGCTTCTTTCTTTTTAAAAAATAAATAATAAAGGAATGTATAAAATGCGATAGTAAAATTACCATTTCTTGATAGTTAAAGCCTCGCCCAGACTGCCGAACCGAACAGAGGAAACGAGCCGAGCTTTGGTCTCTGCGCATGCCCAGTCTGACATACGCAGGCGCACTTTAGGCTGGGCATGCGCAGAGACAAATGCTTGGCTCGTTTCCTCTGTTCGGTTCTGCAGTCTGGACGAAGCTTAAACAATACTAATTTTCGTTAATTGTTTCTTTTTATAGCCTAGAATTATTTTCAATTTATATCTTTTTAATTTAGATGTGTTTGATTTTACCATCCTGTCCACTTTATGATATTAACATTAATAATATATGCTTTAATTTTAGCAAATGATTTTGGCAAGTATTATTTAAGTTACAACACAAGTCCTTCTCAAGCCATCTTTAACTTTTTTTAATATGGTATTTGTAATTGTTAGGTTAGAACACAGTGAATTCTCAAAAAATTTCAATAACGTAACTTTCATCATTAAAATTATTTCTTTTTAAATTAATATAATAAATGGAAAACACTTTGGTCTTTTATACCTTTCACCAATTATACAAACAACGTATTTAATTTTCTCAAAAATTGATAACCATTTTTTTCACAGCTTATATTACTTTATAACAACTTATAAACTATATTCTTTTTTTTTTTTTATTAATTTAAATAATATTTGAATTTCTGAAAAAGAATTTGTAAAATATTAAATTTAATTCATTTCTTTAAAATATACGTATTTAATTTCATTTATATATAAATATAAATAACAACAAAAATAATAAAGTTCGTCTTTATTATCTTTACAGTTTATTGGAAGACTTATTTTTCAAAGGAAGACTTTGTTTCATATGCTTTTGCTGTTGCGTTAAAAATAATATCATTAAAATTAATTTATTAATACTAAATTTCTAATCTAGAGCACTACATTTTTTTTATTTATCTAATATAATGCATTTATTGCACAATTTCTGATGACTGACTCTTCTCAAATATGAGAAAAGTTTTTTTTTTTATTATTTTAATTTATAAAATTTATTAATTATTATTATTATTTGTTATTTTTGTTCAAATTAGTTAAACAAACGATGTCCACAGTGAACCACTACTAATTACAGTCTGTTTATTTAATTAATCAACGTATTTACTTGTCTATTGGTATAATGAAAAAAAACGTTTAGGACTCATTAATTAATACTAGAACTGTTATTAATAGAAAATTCGGTCCAGAGGAGATTTATAAAGATCCCGAAGGATTTCTTGTAGACCCATGACATGAATCAGCTTTCAATTGATAGTGCTACGGTTGCAAGAATGACGAAAAAAAATTAGTTTGTTGCTATATTAAATAAACAGACCATAAATTACTTCAATTGATCTAAATAGAGGTATTTACTTTTATTGTTACATACATATTTAAGTTAAAAGTGTATGCTTATACATTTATTTCTAATGAGGCACAAATACACATCATACACCAGATAATACCGAATATAATTAAATAATTAAGAGAATACATTTAAAGTAAATATCCATTTGGTTTAATTTAAATTATTCAATAAATAGTTTCTTTCGATCAAATCACTATAATACTGGTCAAAGAAATGTTACAAAAATAAATATATACGGGTGGGTTTAAATAAACTGTGGTTGTCTCCAGTGCACAAATGTGTGTTAGTTTTTTAGGATAGGAGAAACTATACATGATAACTTAATAATAAAAGGGAACATTAGGAATGTTTTGTTAGAATTCCTTTTCAGAAGATAAATATATAGTCATATCTCATATCGGACAAATAATTATTAGGAACACGTGTTCCATTAGTTACACTCATGATTTAACTTATTTACAAGCGAAGCAAACATTGCACTCGTAATCAATATTGAAAGCTCTTCATCAATATACTACGACGATTGCCACGGATATATTGACAATGCTTGTCTTCTGAAAAAGATTCTTTCATGTTGGGTGGAGTAATGGTTTAATGCCTGGCACGTTTGATACTTAATATAAAATTTCTTAGTTTTTCGTTTATTATTGTCATCTTAATTAAAAGGGAAGACCTATTTCGAAAGCTTTAATCATAGCCGAGCCCGAGTCCCAGATTCCCACAACGGCGAAAAGGCAACCGAGAAATATTATGAACCAATCGTAGAGGACCGTCCTGAAATCCAACTGGTCACCTTTAAGTTTAAGATGGAAATAGGAAGGCCAAATAAAGGAGAGCATGGTCCCCGTGAATGATCCGATAAAACCCATAAGGATGGCGAAATGAGGAATAGAGATAGCCATTAAAATAGTGAATAAGATTATAGCTACACGTAAAGCTAAGCCCCAAACTTTTAACTCACGATCAACTGTCCAGATAGAGGGAAATATTGTATCGGGTTTTCCTTTGAAAAATGCTTTTTCGATGAGCTCACAAGCTGCATAATACGGTAAGGGGTAAGAAAGAACCGCTTTAAGTACTAAGACAAAATTTACCATTCCTTTGAAACCTGCAGAGTGAAGATTATTCGTAATTACTTGTTGAGTATCATTCTGGAAGGTTAGAAAGCAAATATAACCGAAGAAAGATTTAAACACCGCAGCAGCTATGTGGCTCCAATTTAACATCCAATCGAATTTAGTTCTGTCAGCGAGATTTCCCTCTAATGTGGGAAGAAAAATCTGAGACGTGTAACTGAAGACAATGACTCCCAGGCTGATGGGAAAGTTTTCGAAATCCAAGGTCCATTTGACTTTGGACCATCCCCACTCCGGAATTTCTAGAAGGCAGTAGCCAAGGATCACAGCGTTGATAAACAAGTGAGCCATGGTACACCAGAAGCTCAAAACGGAGACCATGTGGAGTGATTTAAGGAAAGCTAGAGGTACTAAGAAACAACCGATAAGCATCATCCAGGAACGAGTGTCTATTGCTCCTTCTTGAAAAGTGCCGACCATCAAGTCACCGCAGACCACCACATAAAGAATGCAGGTCATAAGCAGTTCAATTATCTGAGCAGAATTTACAGCTCTTACACCCCATAAAGGACCAAAACAATCTCGTGCTATCGCTACATAGGAATCTCTGACTCGGACTCTAACACCTGTATTAACATCCAATTCGTAAAGACATTCAACCAGGATCTTACCAGTGTAACAGCAGATATGGGCTACTCCAACCATGGCCAGAATCGCCCAGTAACCTCCCCGCAGAACAGCGAAAGGTAGTGACACAATGAACATACCCTGCATATGAAAATAATGAAATATTAAAGTTCTGATGCAAATTTTAACAGAATTATTTACACATTACAGCTCAGATTTGTTCTGATTAATTTGTCTTACGTTTTATGAGCTATTCATAAATTTATTAACTAAAAATCTATACTTCAGTCATCTAAAATATTTCTATAAATACCTGAATAGCATTGGTAACGTTCCAAGCTGCTTGCCACTCATCTATCTTCTCACCTTTCTTAGTGCCACACTCATCAAAAGAACCTTCGGAACCGGCAGGTGAGCGGACTGCTCCATATCTGAAAACATTATAGTTTAGAGCTATTACTATTAGAAAAATACATCAAAATTATAATTTAATAAGCTAGTCCTAGTTTTTCCCTGATACGTGATTTAAATGTCGATTCGGATGACGTGGGCTGGGCAAATAGATCTTAAATAGAGGCCTAAACAAGGTTTGTATAATGTAAAGAAATCTTGACCAAGCCTTATTACTAGGAACCATGAGTGCTCTAATAACTGTTTTCATTATACCATAATATCTAATAAGAGAAAATAAAAAACTGACTTTAAGGCTTACCCAGGCTGTTGATCATTTCCTAATTGATCAAGTTCAGTGGATGCTCTCTTCTGCATAGGTGGTTTAGGAGATACGATTCTCTTGAAGAATTCCATAAAGGATTCTCTGTCAGGAATATTGCTCCTTACTGTAGCCCATGCCACATTTAAGAAGGCGCTGAACGGTGGCACATTGGCTCCCGCCATTTTTTATTTATCCTGAAAAAAAGGAAAAGACTTATATTTAGGGAAATATCTTTAGATGTTCTTAATATATCGTAATAAAACAAAAATAAATTTAAAACATATTTAGATCCTAAGTAACTCTAAAATAATTTTGTTGCCTTAATTAATTTTATTATTGTATTTATTTAAGTTCCATTTTATCTTATTAAAACAATGAACAGGTCATATTATAAATATACACAATTTCTTTTAATATGTCGAGTTAGTTAAGAAACAACCATAATAGATTTTTATTTTACTTTAAATTATTATAACTTTTAGATATTAAGTATTTTTCAGTAACATTGATTTACTCACATAGTTTAATAACTTGTACTATTAAAAAAGTAATTTCTACCAATTCAGAAGAATTTTTATCTATTTAGAATAAGATACTCTTTGGATTTCATTTAAACGTGATGGGAGGTAATGCATAGTATTTTTATTAATATTTACTTCAAGCAGTAATAAATATTGAACTTTTTCATACTTAGTAATTAATAATATTATCAGTAACTAACATCTATAAGTTACGGCTGCATTAAACTATTTTAAGTTTAGTCTTTTAAGGTTAAAATCCATACGGAGCCCGCATACAAAGCAAGTGTGACAAATGCACTCAACAGATTCCCCTCGTGTTACGGAATCAAAATTAAATTTTGCTTCACCTCTCAACGAATATTATAAAATTCCACAAAAATGTTTCAATAGATAATATAATCTCTTTTAATGAATTGTATGGCAAATCTATTATATTACTATACTAAAGAAAATAAAGTTAATAATTTTATTTATTTTAGGTAAAAACAATGATATAGGTTAGAAAGGAAATTAGTGCTTACCTTGTTATTTACTTTCGAGTAGCTTAGGCCCCCCTTTTTATCTAAAATATTTTCTTCTTTCTATTCTATTTCATAGTAGTATAGTAGAACCATGGCACCTGTGAAAACATTTTTATAGTAATTATCAACTAAAGCATCACAAATATTATTCACGATTCTTAACTAACGAAAAAGTGAACACTGTGTATAGAACTTAATAAAAAACTGTTTAAAATTACAATTAAATTATAAATATTTGGTTAAAAACTAAAAATTGTACAGATATAGGGTCAAAGGGGGGCCCTCGAAAAAGAAGGGAAAACGGATCAATGGGCGTGGGAAGGGGAGGTACAGGAGACAGGAACACAGCATCGCGGCAACTCGCTAAACTAAGATACCTTCTCATCTCAACACCAGACCGTGGTTCCCTTTATTCTCCATAGAGCAGGGTTAGCGAGTAGAGGATGCAAATGCATAACCGAGACAATACCATTTTCAAATAACCCCTTTATCAGGGATGCCCAACAGGTCGATGGCAAACAGTCCGTCTTCTAAATGTTTAAGGTCGATTACTAGCTGAAGAATTTCAACTAGAAACGAACGAAGAGAATTTAAGGAATTTTAAACATTTTTCGCAATCTTTCGGCTCGACTGTTTCGTGCGTTTAAATGTAATATTTTCGATACCTAACGATAATTTGTGAAAATGTTGAATCAATTTGTTGCATCAGTTGAATGTTGTGTTGCAATAATAGATTATTGCCATATATATACATGACAGTAATCAATACTAATCCAACATTTATGAATAAATAATAATAAATGTTTAGATTTTAGAAAATGTTCAAATAGAATTTTAAAGTCGTGAAGCTTAATGTAGACCATTGTAACTATATTTTTTTAACTTTTCGGATTTTTCCAATCGGCTTGGGCCAATTTCCGACCAATCGCAAAAATCCGCGAGTCTCTAGGTGGTCTAGAAGTACGTAAACATTTTGAATAGCGAGTCTGTGGGGTTTGTTTACGGTGGGTCAACCTAAACTTACCTTTATGAAATTGTTAATAACTTTGGTTCTACTCAATATTTTTAGATGAAACCAAGCCTACCAATTGCGCAACATGTTTGCGCACACTCCTGAAAATAATTAATCGATTTCATTAAGCCAGTTAAAATGCAATTCTTACCAATGTACAGACAAAACTTTAATTTTATATATATAGGTGTTAATATGACCGTTTAATTATAATTATGGAGGAAAATTGTGAAACAATCTCAGTTATCTGACAATATTTGCCTAGGTCTTTGTATAATTGACAAAAACAAATAAAAGGGGGCAGATTTATTAAAATTCTGTTCACAAATTTATACTGGTTTAAACTGTATAGGTAATAATAAAAATTGATGTTTGTGGACAAACCGAAATAGAAAATTTGCGATAAGAATAAATTTCGATCACCTTTTATGGTACTGTTTTGATAATAAACTGCTGTATTATAATACGCTATTGTAGTAAAATAATACCGATTTTACTCTTTACTCTTAAACTTGATTTTTATGATGAGGAAAATCAACAAAAATTCGATCTAAACCACTATTAGATTAAGATTATCTTCGTCGATGTATTATAAATCTCTTATAAATCGTTTTGGCAACGAATTTCGTAATAGCAAATTGGGTAGCAATCTATAAGTGAACAGAAACAGGTGTTTTTTGAGTAAATTCAGTTCTTTCTCAAAAATATTTTATTCATTAATACCAGTTGGAGTGTGTTGAAAAGGAAGACATTATACATTTTTTTTATATCCTTATAATTAACAAGTGATTGAACGATTTTAATGTTGCTTAAGTAGATCACTGTGTTAAACAATCTTGCTATCGATACCCCATGCATGGTTTTGTCATAAGTGCAGTTCTTAGATACACTTATTTTGTCTTTGAAGGAAGTAGGACAGGGGTCGGAAAACTTTGAAGACAAATGAGCTACTTAGAAAAAAAAACTTTGAAGATCGATCGAACTCACGCTTCACAGTCAAAACTTTTATATTCTCTTGAAATTACAGCTTTGTTTGTCCGCTGTAAAGGGTTCGTATCGACCAAAATACTTTTTATATTAGCAATTAAGGAATCCGAAAGAATTCCACAATTAAATCAACATTAGTTGCCCCCCTCCTCCCTATAGATTTGTCCCACTACGCAAGTGACTCCAACCAAAAAAGAATTAGAAATTTGACAAAAAGCTTTGAAATGCTAAAACGGCAGCTGTAAGCTGGTGAAATCTTTTCATTAAGTTATTTAATTAAGATTATAATATATAATGTAATTGTTTACGCTAACTATTTATTAACTGATACAAGAAAAAATTACCATTATTAAAAAATCAATAAATGACAAATTAATTTGATATTATAACAAATAGTCTGAAGTTCAATATTTACCACAATAAGTGAAGATATCTGTTACAAATTAAAATGCGTTTATTAATTGTTAAGGTCAAATAATTTAAACTTAATTTTTCTTTAAATTATCAATAATTCCCCAGAATACGGTTAAGTTGGCTAACTAATGGTCAGCCTGTGATGTGTGTCTGTGTGTTCCAGTATGATGTGTGGCTGGAACTCTCGACCAATTGGTAAGTTCAAACAAGTGGTTCGTCATATCCGTCCAGTACTACTACGGTAAAGTTAATTTTAAATGCAGACAATAAGAATGAAGAAATTACGAATTATGAGATTTGTGTGGGAAAAATGTATATGGTTACGAAATACGAAATCCTTATAAATAAAACGAGAAACAGAAAAGATGTAGAAAGAGTCCTAAAACTGGCAAAGTATAAAGACAGAAATACATCGTAGATAAATAACAAATTCCAACATGTTCCCATCTATAAAAAAATCGGTCCGAGACAACTCAGACAAACTTTCTCATATACGAGTTCATAATTATTTAGCCCAGTGTTTTCCATTTATTAGATTTCGTATGTAAATTTAATTATTATTGAGCATTTCATTAAAATTTATCATAAAAATAACTTCTCCCGGGCGGGGAATCGAACCCGGGCTCTCTCGGTCCGCGTTTTATGCTTTTTTCTCAGGAACTAGATTTTTCCCGGGAAAACGGCTTACATCGTTGGATTCGTATTTAAATTGACTATATTTTAGAATTTTTTAATCAAAATCGTCGGAATCGTTTTCGAGAAATAATTTTTTTTTCACGTTTTTTCAGAGTTTTTGGGGGGTAGCACCCCTAAATTCGGAGCTAAAATTCATTTCTCGATTTCCCCTCGGGGTATGATTTTTCTGAACATGTATGCCAAATTTCTTCAAAATCGGCCCAGTAGATTAGGCTCCATGCGTCTGCACAGACGACAGACAGACGACAGACATTTTTTAAAAACCACTTTTTTGGACTCAGGGGACCTCAAAACGTGTAAATCCATCAAAATCTCAAAATCGAATTTTCGCGCCATCACAATACTTTCTCTTTATATGAGAAAGTAAAAAATAAGTACATGCATATCCTGTTTTAATCTGTAACAACCCTGCAATACAACAACGCAATGATGGTCAATCTACCTTTTACGTTGTTTTTTATTATTTAGGTTGGGCAAATACATCTTTTAAAAATGCAAGGGGGTCTCTGTCCCCTACACGGCCGCCGACAGGAGGGGGGGGGGGGGGTCAAGGAGGGCAATTACCCAGGGGCCCGGGCCTCCAGGGGGCGGTCCTGGTTTCTTTTACAACCAAAAAGGCAATAAGGATATTGTGATCATAGTGGCGTAACTATGAGCCCGATTTTTTCCCGGCACACCCCCGGCGCCAGGGGGCCCCCAAATCCAAAGAAATATGAAACTACTATCTTTGTACCAATGTCGATGAAGGCCCCCTTTAGAGCATAATAAAATCTAACTTGGCTCCATTTAGTTCTGAACGCAAATGTATGGTTTTTTTCAATTCAATTTTTTTTGGCGAGGGGCCCCGAATGCCCTAGCTACGCCACTGATTGTGATAAACTTAAAATTTTTCCTAATGTGTCATGAGTATGAGTATCTACTGAAGTTTGAATTATTGTGTTTCATTTAGTTACTTATATTTTTATGGTTTTCATCTTATTCAATATGGTCAATATTAATTTACAGGGAGAAACTGACAGACAAATCATATTAACAAACTGATATTAAAACTGTTACATTTTTACTTGTAATGCAACTTTAATAAATAAAATGTGTTAACAATTTTGATTTGTTTACTCTTAATCTCACTATTTTAGCAAACAGTTTATATTATGTATTATACAAAACGTAAAAGAAGGTTTTTTAATTAAACTTACCAGCTACAAAACAACTCAATTATTTGTTTCTTTAGCCCATCTCAGTTAAACTTCAAAATTCGTCCCCACAAAACATCTTTTCCTGTAGGGACAAACATGACCTCAGAAATCCTTAAAACTCATCTTTTTGGACTTGAATTTAAAAAAAAAATCTCCGGACCCCCCGCTGTTATTTGTTCAAAGAGGTCCAGATGCTAACTTGCCCAGGGGCCCGGAAATCCCCTCTTTGGCCCTGGTCCCCTACTCAGCAGCAGACCCTGCTTGGGGTGCTATGCGACCCTCCCCATCAGTGTCACACGGGAATTACATTGAGCTTATGAGTTAAAAGACAATATTAATTTTTTATGGAATGAATGCATTACCGCTAAAATTGATAAATAAAAAAATACGACTCTGAATAACAATATACGGTTATACCATGTTCTCCATTCTCCTTTTAAAAATAATAAAAATCAATTCAATAATTTTAAAAGTATTTCTAATGCAAAAAAATTGTCCAAATTAGAATAGACTTTCGTAAGACATAATTTTTACATGCAATTTTTTCCATTCAACTCGCCTTCCCCGCTGAAACTTTTTTATTTTGACAGTTAAAGAGAAAAGAAAAAAAAATTGAAATATTTAAAATCAAATAACTTTGAATACGATTTGGTAGAAAACAGTGGTTAGTCTCATACATATTTTTTTACGTTTTCAAAAACATGTGATAGGTTAGGAAAATTAAAAGTATATACCCCAAAAAAGCAGTGAGAAATAAATGTGAAATGTAAAAAAAGAAAAAAAAATGCTATGTAGCCATAGATAAAATGAGTGTAGGGCTAGATTCTCCTTCTCTTTCTTTAGTTTAGAGTTTTTGGGGAGTAGCGCCCTAAAATTTGGAGCTAAAATTCATTTCTCGATTTCACCTCGGGGTATGATTTTTTTCTGAACATGTATGCCAAATTTCGTCTAAATCGGACTATTAGTTTAGGCTCCAGGCATCTGCACAGACGACAGACAGATATTTTTTTTAAAAAAACCACTTTTTTGGACTCAGGGTACCTCAAAACGTGTAAATCCATCAAAATCTCAAAATTCACGCCATCACAATACTCTCTCTTTATATGAGAAAGTAAAGAAGGGGAGAATATCTCTAAGTCCTTGCGCTAATATTTTTTAGGATTCATTCGCATACAGGTTTACGGGTATACTCTTCTCAAAACTCGAAGCGTTTTGTGCGTCAAGTGGAAACTACTTGTCACAAGCGGAATTCACTCCACACTTGGGTCGATACTTTTCTTAGTGGACTTATGATCTCCAACTAGGAAGATACAAAACTCCTTCAGTTTCTTTTTTTTATAAAAAGCAGTTCAAGTGATCTGGAGGACGCTGATATAGTTTATTGATAATGTCAGATGAGAAGAAGAAGTCAGAGAGTATGTAAAACTTTTTAATAATATAAATAATTAGGATACATTTTCAAAATAATACCAAATTTAAAATGGTTTCACATTGCGCAATTAATAAATTAATAAGTTAGTTATAAAATATCTAAATTATATGTCTGCCAGAAAAATAAAGGAATATTAAGAAAAAAGTAATTATATTTTTGAAACAAAACAAGTGTTTAAGAACTTCCAGCCAGTCCTAATTAAGTATCACAAACTGCAGCAGAAAAAAAAAAAAACAGAAAATCCTTTTGGCAAAATACCTTGAAGCCCTAATTGAGTTTGTTTACCTTAGAGGTCTCCTTTAAAAAAAGAACAAGTAAGGCGTGCTTCCCATAAGTACATGAGGCGACAATCGTCGATTTCTGTATGATTAAGTTAAAATGATAAGTGTAAAATTTTAATAGTTGCACTTTTTTTCTACAATTTAAGACCTTTAAATTGATGTATAACATGTCATGGCGACTAAAAACTTTTTTTTAGTCACCCGCCATATTGAAAATATTATGAAGTGTGAAAACTCTAAAAAGTGTACAGTTGTCCCAAATGCCGAGATGCACCTGTGGGCCGAATCTCATGTTAGCAATAGTAGTTTATGAACATAAACAAGCCAATGGACAGACAGACAGACAGAGCCGTTGTATTTTTAGGTTTCTACCTAAAAACACAGCACACAACAAACACGTTAAATCTGACATTTTGTGCAGACTACAAGCAGAAAATTAGGCATACTTTGCTAACTTGACACTGTTTAAGTCAATTAGTTTCAAGGAAGACCAAGCTTATAATATACAAAATCCCCATAAGACCAGTCGTCACTATTGGAGGAAAAAATTTAACCCTCACTACTATTGATGAAAACCTGTTAAGAATATTTGAAGGGAAAGTGGTCAGGAAAATGTATATGGTCCAACCTGTGTTAATGGAGTATGGAAGATAAGAAACAATAGAGAGATAAATAATATCTAGGAAGGGAAAGATATTTTGGGGTGTGTAAAATCACAGAGATCAAGATGGCTGGACAAGCATAAGTGTGAGTTTATGAACAGCAATAAGCGATAAGAGCAGATGGAAACAATGATTAAAGCAAAGCCTTGCTCTTTGCTTTTATTTGACGTTCATGTTTGAGTATTGATAAGGGCGAAGGGATCACTGCTGTTTTGTAATCTATTAAGACATTGAGAAGTTATTGTATTCTGTAAAAACAGTGAGCTTATAATGATTTTGATTCCAAAAAGTAATACTTTATTTTATCTTCAAGTGCACAAAAAGATTATTTTGTAGAAGGCTCACGGAAAGAGCACACATTTTTTAGCCCACCCTATCAATACTGAAAGGTATTGGGAGAATTTTATCATCTTTATAAAGTTTTAAAGCATTATCCAAAAACTGAATATATGCCATTGAAAATTTAAATTTTTGACTATATATTATTAAAAATATAACACTATTTCATTTACTAATAAAATTGTGTTATGAATTATGAATGATATAGTTTTACAAATGAAATAAAATAATTTTATAATAACACAAAAGAATAATGAAATAATGGAAATCAGTTACTCTTTAAACATTCATTTGAAAATTTCTTTCCATGTTATTTATGTCACCAATTGACGTTCTGGTCCCATAATGCCTAACAAGAATTACACAAATTAAAAAAGGAACATTCAGACTCGATAAAAGCTAAGAAAATGCACGTGCTAATTATTGACACTCCTATCATGGTTTGGAATCAAAGCATAGCCTGAATTGATGCTCCAATTCCAATATAAACACTTCTGTTGTAGTATTAGCAAACTTTTCACCACTATGCTAGTATTGCTGCTCTTATCGTTTATCACTGCTTCAATATAAAGGTACCTTAAGACTATGACCTTCAAATCTAACTCTAAAAGTTTTACCGAGCACCACAAGACTAGCACTTTGCATTTAGAGGGAAGTTTTTTTGGAGCTCACATTTCAAGAGGCTATAAAAACCTAAACTAGCGCTCGTACGACCTTTACTCGACCACGGCTTGATGCAGACTGACCTGCCGCGTACTTCAGTGCAGAAGTGGCTTCCAGATTTGGCCTAAAAGTGCTTAGAGTGAGGAGTGAAAAAATTGCAGGAGAGAAGAATCGAGATACAGCTCGGTCTGCCGAAAGTAAAGTTTACGTACGTTGAATAGTAATAGAAATGATCTTTTATGGGTCACACCTAGATAAACTTGGATGGGCTATTTTAATAAAGTTATATCAACTGGAATAAAATAATCTCTCTAAAAATAAAATAAGACAAAATTCAGGATATTTATATTTTTAAAAAAAATAATAATAATATAAAGAACACAGAACTATTAAAAATCAAAATTTAAAAAGAAAAAAAAAATATTTTATTCAAATAAATCTGTTCCATTAATTTACAAACAATACAAAAATGACTTTAGTATAGATTTTTTTTTTAAACAATAATTTCAGTACAAAATAATGAGGATATAGAATATACAACAAACATGTGATATTACATATTTAGGCCACAATGGGAGGGTATTAACAAGTTTCAAATGATAGACAATGTTAAAATGAATGGTACAGTTACATAAAAATTTAATACTCAAATGTTAAAATCATCTATTTTTAACATTTTTATGTCTTGGATATGGCACATTAACCTCAAAAAGCGTTATTTTTTTTTTTAGGAATACATAATATACATAAAAAAGAATAAAATATGTTTGAACAGCAACTTTGAAAAAATTGACAATGCTCCAACTTTTAAAAAAGAATTACTTTGCCAGAATTTCCAACAGTTTGCGCGTTATGAATTTTTAAATGAAAGATAAACCAAAAGATAAATCACTAAGCCAAAACCATATTCCTTTATGTATTCATGAAAAATGAATTTGTTGATTCAATGTGTAAAATATCTGGGTGATTAAAGATAAAAAAATTGTGGTTGCTGAAATAAACATATAAACCAGCAATATATGGCCTTAATACAGAAACCAATTTTATTATATATTGTTTATTTTATTATGAATTGTACTAAATTAGCAGTAAAATTATTCAGTGGAAACCCTCTTAACCGGCCAACTTGGGATCAAACACATGGCCAGATAACAAAATGGCCAATTACACCAAATGTTTCTTTTAACAAGCAAATAAAAACAGAAATAATTTTAAAACATTACAGTAACGAACAGCAATATTTAAACTGTTAAACAACTACAACAGACAGGTTTCGACAGATATTTTCACAAAAACTATAGTAAACAAAAATTAGTCAGTGACATGACAAGGTCAAAAGAGTAAACAAGACAGTAGTAAGCTCAGAAACCGAAACACAGGCACCTTATTAGGATTTATCTCCCAGCTAAGCAGATGGTTAAACTGATGATTGGTCAAATCGACACTGAATAAGATGAGCCTTCTACTTTACTTATCATTTAGCCCACATTCAAAGGAAGAGACAGGTTTCTGTTTTTCTTTTGTCCCCTCAGTTTACAGTAAAGTAGTTTAAAAGTATAATTCCTGAGATTCATGGAAAAAATTAATAGAACAGAAGGAATATTCTATGGAACAACTCTTAATCCGAAAGCAGAAACTTTACTTAAACAGAACTTTAAAAACATAACAATAAAATGTCACTTAATTTAAGTGACTGGATGAGCAAATCAATATTTAAATATACCACAAAATAATAATGATACATAACAATTATTATTAACATAATTAATTTATAATATACTAAATAAAATACATGAATAACTAATATTTATATTCACTGATTATAACTTAGCTTTAACAATTATCATAAATATTGATGGATTTGAATGCAATAGAAAGTATAACAGGATTACACATTCTCTAACCGTGTGAGAGCAACACTGTGTTTTAGAAGTGTCCACAAGACCTCCAGTTTTAGAACCTTCCAGTTTTTATCGCCTAAAGCCTAGTCCACACCAGTAGACACGTTGCGACATTATTTTTTTATTTTATTTTTTTTTTTTTTTTGGTCTATAAGACCGTCTACAGAAATGTCTCGCAACATGTCTATAGACATCTTCTGAGACCGTCTATGGTCTAGGTCTAGCGTCCACACTTGTAGACACGTTGCGCAACATGCCTAACATTGCACCATGTCTACCATTTAGAATGGAAAACCATAGACATGCGATTTTGGTCTAGCAACGAGACCGTAGACGCCGTTTGTCTAACCGATGTCTATAGACAAATCGCTAGACATTGTCTCTGAGACCAAAATCGCACAACATGTCTACTAGTGTGGACAAGGCTTTACACTCCACACCTTACAAAACTTATTTACTGTCATAATGATTGACATTATAATTATTATTTATTAATAGTTTTGCTAGGTGTACCCTGTAGTAATATTTAATGTCGTAGGTGGGTCCTTTAAGGGTAATGTGTAAGAAGAATACTCTAAATCATGTCAACTCTGGCAACATTTCGGCTATTACCAGCCATTTTCGAGCCTAAAAATACATTTTTTTTACATTCTGATCAACAGCATTGGTTATTAAATGACACTTTTTTACTCATCTTCACGATGAGATCATTACTATTGTTTACTTTTTTGTTTTTTGGGTTGTAATTATCTTGCAGTATAAGGTTATGTAGCAATTTTTAGTGTTTTATAAATTGTTTTATTATGATTAGGTATTTAAAGAATATCTCAATACATGGTCATAATTTATGAATATTAAATTTTGTTCATTATTTAACAGATCATGAGGTTCCCAATTTCCTATCTATTGGACCTACATACTACTATGAATACTACTAGCAATTTTGGTGGACGATGGCTATTTGTTTTTGGGACAAAGGGGTGGTATTTTAATAAGTTTGGAACCTATAGCCTAAATCAATTAAATCAAGCTCTCACTTCGCCATCCATGAATTTCTCCTGTTCTGTCAAAACCATTTACTGTTAAATTTAATTTTTAAATACTTATCTTTTATTGAAAAGAAATTTGGGCTCAGATTTAGAATAAAGCGCCAATACCCAAAGTACCGTTTTCAGTAGGTTACTCTAACACTTCCTTCACCTTACTAAATAAAACTAATAACTAAAATTCAACAATAGGACAAGTAAAAAATAATTTGATTATTAATATTTATCTTTAAATTATAATTTAACCAAATTTCAAGTTTAGTTTTAAACAATTAGTAGGGGAGAGCGGGGTTGGTTGGGACACTTTTTTTTTAGAGGCCGTGAGAGCCACAGTTTTGCTTGAACTTTTTCGCTTTTGTATGATTATCATACATAGAGATCCTAACTAACATATTCCAGACTTACAGCGAATTAAAAAAACATTATCACACTATTTGTTATGTTTTTCCAAAACCTTCACTTTGTCCAATGTATCCCAATGGGTGGGATGCATTGGACACAGGGGTGGGATACTTTGGACACATACCAAAACTCCTGATTTTGCAACTGAAATCATGAAAACTATTTATTTAAGTACTTAAATTGAAGAAATACTAAATAAGTAAGAAAGTAGGAAACCAAAAGAAGAAATAGTTATGGTGTGTGTGTGATATGGGGGATGAGTGGGACAGTTAGGGATGAATGGTACAAACTGTCCAACTCATCCCTCGACGCCATTTTTTAAAAAAAAAAAACACAAACAATTGTTGTAGCTTACTGTGGAACAATGGGTTCCAATGTTAACATCGGAACCCATTGTTCCACAGTAAGCTACCAAAGTGATTTGTAATAATAAATAAATCCATTACCAGGTAAAAATAGTAGAGAATCCGAAGAATATTGTAAAGGGGTTGGAAGGCTTGTGACGTGGATCTCAAATTTTACATCAACTTGCCTCCAAATTGAATTTATTTTTTTAAAAATCAATGGTAATCAACAACACGTCAGACCACTTGAGGGATTGAATAGCAACCGAAGGGCTACTGACTGGTCCACCAGGGTTGCTAATCTGACCTTCTTTTCAACCAAAAACAACAGTGTCCAATTCATCCCACTGTCCCAACCAACCCCGCTCTCCCCTATACCAACATGTTGGACGTTAATAATAAATTATCAAATTAATGTAACTCATACTCACTTCACAAAAACACTAAAAAGTTTTAAAAAAATTAACACATTTCCAAAATTCATAACATCATATAATGCTTTTGTATGCATCCACTACTTGAAATAACAAACCTTAAATGAAGTCTGGAAACAATATAAAACCCTATTATATGTATATTAGCAGTTGTTCTACGACTATGAGAGTTCACCATAAACAATGGTGCAAAAATGGATTCATTTGTTATATGTTTGCAAAACTTTGATTTAGTCCTATAAAAGTTTTATGGGTGCAGAGGTGAATGCAGTATTTTTACTTGAAGTTGGCATACTCTCTTTTTTATATTATAAGTAGCTTTCTATCTGATGCACACATGAAAAATTTTATGAAAGTTCGCTCTTTTAGAATGAAAAGGTATTTTAGATATTAACATATTTAAAAACTTAACAAGCATCAGCCTAAAACAAGACACGGCAAGGAATGTTGTGTTAAATATTATGTAAGATAATTCCAAAAGTGCTGAATTATAGATTGTATTCCACCTCTTGAAAAAATTATTTTATCTCCAGTAGGGAGAAGTTATGATTTTGGATTAGTTTAAAGGGACTAAAGTAAGTCTTTTCTTCCCTGAACTCAAAAAGTAGGGAGAAAAAGAAGGATTCCCAACTTAATAATTATTTTATAAATAGTAGAGAATGAATGGCTAATGTAGTAAAGTTGTTGAAATCAAGTTGGCGACACTGCTTTTTCGACCTTATTTATAATTTACGCTTATCATTGTTTAAACCTGCATCTAAATAACCTTCTATTTGAGTTTAATTACAATTCTTATTTGTTTTCAATATTGAATCTCTTATTTCTGCTATTAAAAGTGCTAACAATTATTATTTATTAAAGTAATAAATAAAACCTGTGCAAGGGATGAAGATGCGTTTTCTCCCTACTGGAAATAAAATATTGTATGTACCTCAGGAGTAAAGTGCTATAATTACCCTCGTGATAATGCTTGGCCTCAAGAACCAACTTATTCGCTCAGGGAGTAATGGCTTACTTAACTCCCTAGGTGCATAAATAACTACTATTATACAATTTAAGTCTTCATAAAAAAGTTTAAGAAGACTGAGTGGAAAGTGGAAGTTAAGTGACATAACGTCAATCAAAGCTATGAAATCTCTTCACATCTGAAGAGAATGTTTAAATTTTCTAATGACTAAATTCTTGGTTTGTATAAGTGATAATAAGAAAACTTTTAAAGAGAGAGGAAAAGTTGAATGTATTGAAATCAGATCCAATTCAGCACAATTAATTTAATTATTTTTTGTATTTTTTCTTTCGTTTAGTAAAACTTAAAGTTTACATATCATCCAAAACTTAAGAGTGTCAAGAATAACATTAAAATACAGAATAACTGTATAGTGTAGCCCAGTGTCACCCAACCTCCGGATTGGGAGACATTCTGATCGGCCCTCGCAAATTTGAAAATCAGAAAACAGGTAGAACTAATACAATAATTCTAGGTAGTTCAGGTTATTATTAAGAAAGAGTTACCTAGAAATTACTAATAAAGACATCATTGGAACTTAACTAGAGGTCTGTTGAAAAATTTACTTTGAAAGACTTCTCTATTATTGTCAAGGATATTATCAGAATTATGTTAAGTTTGTAACATTGTGCTCTCTTAAAAGTGATTTAATTAGTTTTTAATTGTGCCACCATATTTTAATTTGGATGAATTTAAACTAATTTAGTTATTCTAAAAATAAGTAATCATAGCGAGTTTTCTTTAAAAAAAAATTCAGCTGTAAAGTAGTTTTTAGTCTACTTTTATGGACTAATAATAGAAAATTTAATTTAGTTTTAGCCATAACGCATACCTACGATTGATTGTTTTTATTAATTTTAGTAAAATTAAAAAGGTACTTTTTTAATTTAGCACCCCCCTTAAATAGGTACTTTTTTACTTAGCATCCTCCTATATCCCTTTGTGTTAATAGTTATTTAAACAAAGGAACATATACAGAGTAGAATATATTCCTTAGTCAAAATTACTATTAAGACGAAGGGATATTTATTCTAATGTACCTTGGGACAAAGGAATATCACACTTGCATATATAATTATGATCATATCCCTTAGTCTAATCAACTATTAAGATAAAGGAATATTAAACATAAAACTGCCCCAGGATCTCAATGTCTTGGAGAGACAAACACACAAACTTTGAGACTTTTGTAGGGCGGCCATTGTTTAGAGCCAAGGGGGGTGCTAAAGTAAAAAAGTGCCATTAAGGACTAAGTTTTTCTTCAGTTTTAGATGTTCTTTCAAAGACTAAAATAGACTGCCAATTAGTGTGGCACATAGCTTCCTCGCATCCTATCATGTACTTTATTGTTATATTAACATTAAAATTATTGTTTTATTGTTTATTGTGTAAAAACTATTAATAGTTTTAGCGATCTTTAACACTTCATAGCGGTATCGCTGTTGGTTTTACTAAAAAATTGCATTTGAAAAAAATGTTTGTCTCATTGAATAGACGAAGTTAGATTTTTTTCCCGACCTAAAATTCCCATTTTAAATTTGAAGTTCACGTTTACGCGAGAGTTGCTCGTAAACACTTGGACGGGTAACGTTGTCCAACGAACTCGTCCTGGGCATTGGTAAAATGAACATGTCTACCAAATTTCATCAAAATCGGTGGACATTTACTCAAGTTATCGTCACACGTTTCATAATTCGCGGACACACAGACCGACAGACAGACAGACAGACAGACAGACACGAGACCAAAAATGTTCCCTGATGTCTGAAACGGATTTCTGTCTTGGAATTTTTAAAATCAGAGGCATAAAAGTTTTTCGTTTTCAAAAGTGAACACAATGCTTCCGTTACCTTCGGTAAGCTCGGAAGCAAAAAATGTAATTTTAAGTTATTTTCGAACACAGTGGGGTGCCCCCTTCCAGCCAATCAGCATTCTTGCTCCGGGCGTCAAAAAGCCTAAATCTGCCACTGGGCTGGTCCACAGAATCAATAGAACTTTTTTGCTGGTCCGCAAAAGAAAAAGGTTGGGAACCACAAGCGTAGACTAGTAATAACATGTTGTGCAATCATATAATTGCAGTTTGTGTAAAATTATTGTTAGTGTGTTGACAGCACGGGAAAGTAAAAAAACAAACATTAGGTACTGAGCCAATGAGAGTTTAGGATATTAAAATCCTAGCTCCCATATTGGCTCCCACCCCACTTTAATTTTACTTTTCTTTGCTGTCAATGCACTACCAAAACATTTGGCAAAAACTGTAAACCATAATATCGAATTTTAGTAAACTCTTAAGCAATAATAACTCGAGTTATTCTTGAAATTTCTCTGCCAAAAAAGTTAATCATATTTTTTACAAGAGTCATATGCATCAAAAAGTACATTGATGTGAAACTTCAATTTATTTTCACCCTATCTACATAAAAAATCTATGCACTTATATTTCTCCTAATAAATTCGAATTATCAGTCTCAGATATTTTATTTGAAATTATTACAATACCTACTGAATAAGTATATAGGCATCAATAACTAGTATACATTTTCTCTGACACCTATCTTCTGAATAAGTCTAATTTTATACAATAATACATTTTATACATTGCTGTGGGTAATATGTGTGTGCATGTATACAAAAAAATCATAATTAAATACTAAAAATTATACGACAAAATAAATAACTAATTTAAATGATGAAAATATTTAGTGGCAACAAAAACAAAAATGTTCCTCGAGAAACATTTACTAACATTATCTATCGGGGAAATAGTTGTAAAATCTTGTACTTTAGTTTATAAAAAAATTAAATTAAAAAAAAAAAAAGGCTGTCCTATATTTATCATTTATTACAAATGCTTACATATTAAAAAAATATATATAAATAATTACATCATTCACATTTAAAATACATAATTCAAAATGGGAATGTAAAAATCCCTTTAATATTGTCCTAAACAAAACAAAAACTAACCAACCAAAAAATATTTTTCATTATAACAATGATACCATATTTATGATAAAGGCACTTATAACTTTAGGAATTATAGTTTCTAAAAAATAATTTTTAAATATTTATTTTAGAACTAGAAAAAATGTCCAAGTAAAATATAATGGTAACAAAAAAAAAAAAAAAAACGAACAAAAACAAAAAAATATGTGTACATATTTCAAATAATATTATTTTGTTTCCTTCTCTCCTCATAATGTGGTTTATTTACAATGTAAATTAGGCAAGGATAATAACTGAAATAATATGTCATACTATAATTAGAAAAATCTATCTCATTCCTTGAAAAATTATAGGAAATAACAAAAAATAATTGCATAATATAAAACAATATTAATTTGTTTATAACATTTTTGGTGCTCAGATGTATGTGATAATAATTAACTGCAAGTTTAAGATTACTAAGAGCCATTATATATTTTTGTATAAAATTTGATTTATTGCCTACTTATTTTATTTTAGCATATATATTACTTATGTAGATTTTTACATTAATCTAAGACAAGTATCATAATTTTATATAAGTTTAGGATTTTAAGTTGTTTTTTTTTAGAACAATTGACTGGAAGTATAAGGTGAAGCACAAAATGCTAAAGGAAGTATTTTATTACAAATTGTTAAAAAACTAAGTTATCACTCCTAGAATACAATAGAAAGACAAGTGATCAAGTGAGGTGAGTAAGTATAATAATTAATTAGTGTGAAAAACATTAACTGTAAAAGTGAGAATACAAAATTATTTAGTCTTTTATTATTCAAGTAACTTCTAGGAATCAAGTCTGAAATAGTTTAGGATGAGGTAAATGCATTGAGTTTAAGTTGGAAAATTCAAATTTTAATAATTTAACAGTTGTTCAACTTGCTTGAAATTCGGCTGTCCAAAGGTTTCCCTTGAGTAATGCTCAACAAGCCAATATAGCTTCTGGTGTTAATTAAATATGGTCAGCCTAATTAAAATAGAGAAACACGGGAAATTAAACATGAACTAGACTTTAATTCTATATATGTATAGAACTTTCATTATTATTAAGAAAATAATGAAAATTATATAAAAAAGAAAAGGGCAGATTAAGAGATTGGCACACAATATTGACACTTTATGGCTAAATAGGATAAAATATCTTAAATTAATGGGGGAAAAAAATAGTTTAATGTGATTTCTTCTGCACATACCAACGTTCCAACCAAGAGTTCTGCTAATATCAATACTATCAAGAATTTGGGCTGAGCCAAATTCTATTTGATAGGCTGCCAAACTATCAGATTCTAAATTATTAAACCACATCTTTCCATTTCATAGTAAACTTCCTTGTTTTAAATCTAAAAATAAATATATTTTTATTTTCAATCCTTCTTTCTTGTGTCACTTTCACACGTGGCAATTTTTAAACATTTAAAAAAGCCAGTGCATTCACCTCATCTTTAGTATATTATAAATATATATATGTTATTCTGATTCATTACTTCCTTCTTTCAAAATTATAAATTTGGCAAACAACACATTTAAGGCATTCTGGGGAAATAAGTACAGAAATGTTAAGTAAAATTCATACAATATTTCTTAGTTTAATAAATAACATTCCATTGTGACTCTTCTAGATTAAAAATAGCAGTACCTCGTACCTTTTGACCATAAGAATGAAGAAAAACAGAAATAATCTAAATCATTTTATAAATAAATAACATCTATTTCCAAACTTTATGAAATCAACTTCTACATGCGTTAATTTCATAACTAGTGGACATATTTTGTTTCTAATGATGAAATTAAAATACTTTATTAAAAAAGACCATTCATCCCACTTATTTTAAAAAAAATTCTGAATATAATTTAGGATATTAGTACATTTACTTGTTTGTGAATCTTCTTCAAATGGCACAAAGGACCCAGTGGTCCCTGGCCTGAACAACTTGGCCCCTCCAGACATCCCTCTCAAAACTGAACCGAAGTCCTGCCTGCAGAACGACCTCTTCTACTAAATCTGACCACTGACCTCTTGGCTCCCTTTTGGCTGAACACCCCATGGCAAGGCCTTGAAGACTCACTGGGTTGGTGATCCTCTCCCATCCTGTTAACGAGCCATACCACTAAAGTCACTGGATCCTCATGAAGCTTAAAAGGGAGAGGACATTACACAAGGCCCATAATTTCTAATTCCATCGTAATTGTCACTGCACCAGCACATCTTGTACCGGACCATATATCCTACGCAGAATCTTACACTCGAATCTGCCCTAAATATTGGCTGTTCCTTGGTTAAGGACACACAGCTTGCAACCGTATGTGACGACTGGAGTTTAGAGGTCAATGATAGTCCCTTATTCTTTAGGACAGTACAGTGCAAGTAACTTGAATTTCCTACCCTGCCTTCTACTGACCTCCTCACTTATTTGTGAATGCAGTGAATTATTACATTTTTATACAGGGAAGGCCAGAATCCACTGAAGTAATTAGGTAATTTTTTTTTTTTTTTTCTGTAATTATGATTTTTTTAACTACTGTAAGATGATTCCTTCAACCCCCCTACCATTTGCACATTTACAAAATTACCCTTTGTAAATGGAAACATTCACAAAACAAACTAAAATTGAGGATTTTATTTTCTAAATAACAATAAATTATTATATGTGTATTTTTACAAACAATTTAGCGAATAATAGATAATTTAAGTACGCAATTTTAGAGGTACCTGAAAGAGGGAGTATATTAATAGACTACCCACCCTCTACAGTAAGATTATCTGAAGTTTTGACTTTTGACACTCAGATTGACCAACCTTAATGAGGAAAAAAATAAAGCCACTAGGCCTGTAGTAGGGGTGGAACCAATGACATTTTTGTTTGGCTAGTTGGCCTGACCTTCTAGAATTCAAAATCCTGACTTCTCATTGGCTCACCACGGATTTTCCCGCGCTGTCAAAAGTCAAAACTTTAGATAATCTTACTGTAATAGAATATAAATTATTTAAATTCCTTTGCGACTTATGACCCACCTGGAAGACATACAGTTTTACTATATTACAACATATAGGTTTATTTTAAATTGTTTTATTGAAATTAAATTTTACTAAGGGTGATAGTTCAGAATAATGTCATAGTAAGACCAATGGACATAATCTCTCATGTTGACAAAAGTGTACTCTTCTTGTATACAATTTTTTAAGTCAAGGGAGAGAATATAGTTTGTTTCTAAAAGTCTCCCGAAGAATGCTTAAAGAATGTGGAACCTGCTATGAGTGTTGCCACGAAGAGGGGACGGCCAAGGAAGACACGGTTCTAAGAAATGGAGGAATACAAACACTATGTCTCTGATAGGAGAAGGGACATATAAATGACGGTTACAAAGGAAGCCAAAAACCCCTTAGGCTACACCACAAGAGGTAGATGAGGATAAAAGGGTTTACCTCCATAGCCCTAAGAGTTTATTCAACAAAAAGACATAATCACTTATATTCAAAAGAAAGATGATAAAAAGTATACACAGGCCAGTTGTTATCACAATTATGAACTATCAGCCAGTTATGAATACTAATTTATTTTTTAAAAACCAAATTTATTAGAACACAACAATCATACAGTAACAGGACATATTATATAGTACCAGAAACTAAGCAACAAAAGTTGCTAATGACTCACATTATGACTATCTCTTTAGATGATCCCTTTTATAATAGAATTTATACATTATCCAATCTTAAATGTATTCTCTTACGTAAGATCTATATTTATTTAACTCTGACAATGGCAGCTCTAATGCTGGACACTGTTAAACCCACAACCATGACATTTATTCATTGAGGAAAAAATAAACAGTAATAATAATAAAGTGAAATGTCTAAATATTCAAATAAATTATTATTATTTAGAAGAGAGGGAGAAAAGACAGATAAAGCTGAGCTTTAAAATTTCCTCATAAAGAAAGAATCTACAATGCATTAGCTAAAAAAATATTTAATATCCAAATAGATTTTTTTTTTTTTTTTTAATACATAATTCTCCTAACAAACACAAAAACAAGTGTAATAAAATCTTACAAAAGATACAACAAATATAAAATTTGACCAATAAATAAATTTTATAATATAAAATCAATCAAATAAATAACAATTTTAATTATAATTATTAACTTTGGTCGCTAAATTTCAATTCTAAACACTTGACAATGTTTATCAAGGAAATAGTGGTTGGGTTGAAGCCTTTTTTTTTTTGGTCATGATCATTACGGCAATCACATTAAAGGACTTACTCCTTATAAACAAACAAAATTATATAATAATTTATGTACACCACAAATATTTACATAAAACAATTTTACAATAATCAATAAAGTACTTTAATATGTTAAAAAATTATATTTTATATATTTTTCCTATTTAATTTAAAAAAATCACTGTATTTTTAGTGACATTTATATACATTCTTTTTTTTAACAAGGCAATTCAGATATGATTTTTACAATATTCAGTCACATAGATCATAGTCAAAACCATAGTATTTTATTTATTATTGCAATAAATATAATTATAACAGTGTTTAGATATTTTGATATTGCACTAATAAAAATAACTAAGAAATAGTTAGTAAATAGCTTCAGTTTTACTTCCTCAAATATTTATTCTGGATATATATATGAAACATAAATATTAGCAGACAAAATTAAGCCTAAATTTTTACAACCAAATAATATTTTTACCACTTGAAGCAGTAAAAAGGTAAGAAGATACTGGAATAGGCTAGAGAGAATAAATAAAGTTTTAAAAAGTATTAATTAAATTGTTCAGTTAAGGGAGGTATCACAGATTTTTAAGGGCTTCAATAGATTACTTTTAATTAATTAAAACAAGTAAATAATTTAATAAATAAATAACTGTGACCAGCACATTATTATTGAAGATTATTTTTTTCTGTAAAATCCTAATAACAGTTCATACTAAAATAAATTATTAATCTGACAAATCAAATAAATATGCAAAAGCTTTGTTTTCTTTTCAATCTAAAACTTTCAATAAGTTTAAAATATAATATTACAAATGTTATATTTATTAAAGTTCTTATTTAATATTAAGCTCGGTTAAAAGATTTTGTTTCATATTTATAACATGAAAACGGCAAACATATTTAAAACTGTATTATAACCTTATATATTTTGACAGTTTTAATGTTTTAGTTTAATTGATAGAGTGCCTTATTCTTAAAATATCATGGTTTTGACTACGGAATAGATACAAATTTGTTTTCATTGGCACCATACACAGGCAATATATATATAATTTTTACAGTCATTATAAAAAATTATTATTATTTTACTAGGAAAAAACAAGAAATTAACCCCTGAGATCAAAATTTGATCGGAAGATTACATAATTCTTCACAGTTTCAAAGAAAGGTAAGAAGTTTGTCATCGCTTCTTTGAGAGCTGTTACAGAACTGAAAATCAGCTGTTAGTTAGCTGGGTGAAGATGCTTTGGCCTCTTCTTTCTTAGCAACCCACCTCTGTAATGTTGGGACAATAAAAAGCATGAGGCCTGATAAAGCCATCATGATTCCTGAAATTATAAATCCAGGAGAGTAAGAATCAGTTAAGTCCTTCAGTTCACCTGTAAAAAGAAATGAACATATTTAAAGTATATCTTTTCCGATAACTTTTAGATACTCCGTTAATAAATCAGAGTTTAAATGGGCATTTTAGCCAGTTAAACCAGCAATGGAAAACTATTTTATATGTAAAACTCAGTGTTTAATGTTCTAAGCGAAATGCTTTGGAAATTGAAGTTGATTAATTAAATATTTGATTGCATTCAAGTTTTTGAAAAGGATATTTTTGATACAAAAAGATAGAAAATTTAGGTGATAATCTAATAAAATAAAAGTGGATTATATAAAGCTCCTAACAAGGTTAAGGCAATCATGGAAGTAATAGAACCAGCCTATACACAATGAGTGTTGAAGTTTGTAAACTTAGCTACCTTAATTATTAAAATAATTTTATTCCAAATTTAGCCACCTTTCCTGATAAATTATTACAAAAGAGAGCAAAATGAGTGTGGTCCAAAGAAGTTAGAAATGGTGATGGAGTCTAGTTTTACCTTCGACATCGCAAATTTGTAACAATTGATGGCTCATTCAGAGATCTGGGAGCGGTTTTGCCTCATTCATATGAAGATTACTTAGATTGACTTATTTTTGGAAGAATTGGGTTACCAGACCCTTTAGTGACTGATAAATAACCCCAATATAAGGTGAAAAAATATTTTCAATATTTTTAAAATGTTATACTTTAAGGGTCAAGACAATAGCCCCTTACCGTCTAAATTAAACAGAGGTGTAAAGGGTGCAGTTCAAACCTCAAGTACTAAGAAGCATAATTTATGAGTCCAGGGGATGTTAAAGAAAAGCTATAAAATGAATCACTACCTGAAAATTATTCTACGCTTTCATTTACCTGTAATTGGAGGACCAATAAGAGAAGCTACTCCTTGGAAGAGGAGTAGAATTCCAAATGCATTAGTAAGCTTATCTAGACCAAGTAAGTCTACTAATATGACTGATGTTAAGCCCACATAAGCTCCAATAGTGAAGCCAAATATAGCTGCGTAAACTGCAAAACTGTAGAACCCAGTACAAAAGATGCACAGAGCCGTTGCTAAATAAAACAAAAGGAAAGTAAATTTTATTAGTTAGAAATAAATTATAACATTTACTACTGCTAAGAGGTTAAGCAAAAAGTAGGAAACGTTTGTCAGACTGTAAAATGTCTGGTGTCAGTGCTTCGCTCACTTCATGGAGTTTTTATATAAATTTTATTTTGAGATATTTCCTCTAAGGATTTATTTAAGTTTTATAAAAGAAAATAGAGAGCAGCATTTAAATTTATTAGGTTGTTACTCCTTACCAGTGCCGCATATTGTAAGACTCCAATTGTACACCCACAGCCTGTTTACCCATGGCTTGTCTGATATATAACCAAGAACTATCCTGCCAAGTGTATTTGATATACCAATGATAGCCAATAAGTAACTCCCATCAGTTTTGCTCACATTATGAGTTTCCACAAGTGACTGAAAAATAATATTAAGAAATTAGCCAATTAAAATAAAAAAAACAAAAAAAAAAAAAATTCTAGACAGCTCTTAATGTATTTATATTATCACGTTCATGGTGTGCGACTAATTGTGTGGCATAGGGCAGGGGCTGTTAGGTATATTTGCCCTTCAACTACCTCCCCGTTCCCGGAACGTGGCCAGCCCTTTCGGTCGCTCCGGTTATACTAACCCTCATAGCACATTTAAAAGTTTATAATTTTATAAGTATAAATGTTTAAAATGAGCTTTTTGTTCCTTAAATTATTAATATTAGAATTAAAATGGAGTTGAAATCAAAAGAAAAAGGCATTATTAACTTTTATAACAATGTTTTAATTTAAATCAAATTATAATTATTATTAACAATGTTTTATTAAAATAAATCATTTATGACAAATTTTATGACTAAAAAAATAAAAATAATATTATTTAATTTAAATCAAATTATAATTATTATTAAGAAATGAACAACACAAGAAAAAAACAAACAAACAAAGACTCAACTAAAATCAACTTTCAATGAACGGAAAAAGCTAGGCGAGAGCGGAAAAATGGTATAGAAGCGTACAGATGCACTCTACAGGGCTAACTGGTTAGATAGAATCTAACCAATCAAACCGTGGGCCTGGGTATTAGAAATTACGTAGAAGTATAGAGGGGAGAGCACGTTCCAGGGCCGTGCCCTGCCCCATTGAGCCGACCAGCACCACGTACCCGGAACATGGTCCGCCATGAACGTGATAATTGAAGGTAAAAATTAAAAATAAGTCTTTAACATAACACAATTAGCACTCACTAAACTCTATGAGATTGTAATAAAACCCGTGTAAGTGCAAGTGAAATAACTTAAACATAATCACCCACAATCTTAAGATTGTAAAAAAAAAAAAAAAAAAAAAAAAAAATCAACAGAGAGAATTAAGGTACGGTTTCCTAGGCGGGACTACAGAGATAGACTCTGAGGGTTAGTCGCTGACCATGAGATGAGAACATCTTGCGGTGGAGTAACTTGGAAAAGAGTGGCAGAGGATAGAAGGTTATGGAAGAGGATGGGTGTAATCTTCAACAAGGGATGGTTACCAAAATAAATAAATAATATGAGAATAAAATATGAAAATAAAATATACATAAATACATACTTAGGTATACAGCAAAACTTCGATATTTATAATTAGATAGGACCTAGAGTTGTTTTAGATAAAGACATTCCTGACTATCTAGAATTTGGGATCATACGTACTTTAAAATTAGTAAACACACAAAAGGGGGGAGAAATATACTAAAATAAAAATAAGGGATATCGAAAACAAATAAAAACAAAGATCTGTCTAATCTAAGTATTCGGACAGGGATATTCGAGTAATTTAGATAAGTGTTTCACATCCACTGGTCAGTGGACTGGTATCATGCTGACAGAAAACTTCACAGTAAAAAAATAACCATATTACTTCGAATATAAGTCGCCCTCAAATATAATACGCATCCCAATGTTCAAACCAAAAGTCAGGGGGGGGGAATAATGCATCGAATAGAAGAGGTTTTTTCACCCTGCTTTAAAGGAAAAATCTTCCATTCTCTTCATTACAAACTTGTTTAGTTGTCAAATTTGGACAGTCAACCATGGATATTGTAGGAATATTGAATCTTTATTAAGATGCAAGGCAGATGCCATGCTGGCAGAGAAGTAGCAAGGTTAGATTTTTTTAAGAAAAGAACAAGATTTTGAAAATAAAACTATTGAGCTAATAAGAAATACCTAGATACAACAAAACCCTTTGCACCCATCTCATTAGAAATTGTAGCAGTTAAAATTCCTGAAAATTAATGAAAAAGGAGAGCCTGATAATAATATCCCCGCAAAATTAGGAGAATTTGAAATAAAAAGTAAACACAGATTAGAAATCTGAATAAATACATCAGATTATTAAATCTGATACAGCAGCGGAGCTGTAGAAATTAATTTATTTTCTCTTTTTTCTTCTTTATATTTCTATTAATGTGTTTTTTGTTTTTGATTAATTGTGATACATCAATTTTACAAGTTGCAGACTTGTAAAATTGATATACTAATTGATTACTTTTGAGTTGATCATCAATTTGGAAGAGGATTTTTTAAATTAAGAGCATAATTTTTGAAGAGTTCAAAAATAAGAATAATATTTATAAAGTGTTTAAATGTTTAGACTATTACTAACAGATTTATTATTTATTGTAAAAAAAAAGACCTAAGCTAAAGGAATTCAGACTGGAGGAAATTTTTGGGTTTTTTCCTCCGTCCTGAACGTGTTAAACCATTATCATCAATGATAAAATAATCATTTGAATTTTATTTAAAATTAACCTAATTAAAAAGTATGAATACTTACAACCAAATGAACATATGGTACATTAAAGCCAATTGATGTTAAGAAATTGGAAACAGTGTAAACAATAAAGATTGGATCAGTGAGTATGGAAAAATCCATCATTTCTTTAAATCCATCAGCTGTTTCCTTTGACACTGGTATAACACCGCAGAGAAAACCTTCTTCCTTTTCATCGTTCCCCTCATCTTTAATTGGTTTATCTTCTAATGTTAAAGTTCCTTTTCTTTCACGTTCTGCTTTGGTCTCTAATGGTATCCACTGAACAGATCTGAAATCAATGCAATAATTGTATAAACCTTAACATATTTTAGTCTAAGTCCACATGCTCCTCAATCCTTTTGATAAAAATCTATTTTAGTCAAAGAAATTAATATTCATATAATATATTAAGGCAAACCTCGACAAGGAAATCCAGACAATAATTATTCTTTAAAATTTATTTTTTTTGATATTATTATTATTAATTTATTTATTACATTTACCTTTTAATAGGTTACAAATCATGTGCTCTTATTTTGTTATTTGAGTAATTTATTTTATTATTATTTTTATTAACAATTTAAAATGTAATTTTTAATAATAACATACTATTAAGAACGTTTATTGAAACACAAAATGAAAATAAAATCTTCATACAACGTAAAAAAGAATCTTGGACATGGACCTTCAGGTAAATTTCATCCTCAAAACAAAATAATCCTTAATATAAAAAAATAGTGAATATTAAACAGAAATTTTATATTTACATGACCTCCGTCAGAGCTTATTGCATGTATAATTTATTTTATTAACTACAATAAGTTAGAATAAAATCAGTATTTTTAGCAAATATTTCAAAATAAAAAGGGAAGAAAAGGGGTGAAATAAGTTGTGGAAATGATCTAAATTTTTAATTTGAAGGTTTGTCAGTATACAGTGGTACATTGCTGATTTGTTATGTTGTTTATAACCAATTATGTAAGTTTCCCCCTTGTTATTTAAATCAGTCAAAAATGTTTTGCTTTCTTAGATTAATAAAAGTATCAATTTAGCAAAATTTAATAAGTGCAGATGGTTGAAATTATTACGCCCTCGCTTATAGGCTACATTCAACAAAGAATCTAAATTTCTCAAAAATCAGATAAGTACTTGGTCATGACTCATGACATTTAAGTCATTAAAAAATTATAGTTCTCCCTGAAATTCTAGTGACTTAAGTCCAATTTTTTTTTGCTTACATAACTAGAAGCAAAACCTCTTCATAAATAGAAGCAAATCTTCATAAATTTTATATTGTGAATTTAGTTCATTCCCAAACTGACCACTTTTCATACATTTCAACTGCAAGCTGATATCTTGAAAACCTAGCACCTGAAGATGCTTGTGTACTCTTCCACTGCTCAAGGAGACAGGAAGAAAGCAGTCGACTGACAGAGAAAATAGGAATGTTTAATCCAGACAACATCATCGGGAAAATGATAGAAGATCCAGAAAACTGGCAGGCCGTTAGCTGCTACGCGGAAAACATCCTCCGGCAGAAAAAGGCAGCTGAAGAAGAAGCAGCAGAATAAGGGGCCTAAGAGTAAAAGGAAGGGAGCCTGTGTAGGCTAAGATCTAGGCACCAGCATGAAGTAATGTGAAAACAGTTCCGTGCTGGGCCCTGCCTTGGAAAAAAGGGTTTGTGGGTTTAGTGGGTCCCAGTCGTCAGGCTGAACCCCACACTGTCTGGGGGTGCGCTTCCCCCCATTCGTCCGGTAGCAGATTCCCAGTTCCCCTTCGTTAAAAAAAAAAGAAAAAAAAAAAAAGATGCTTGTGTACAGAAAGAATAACATTGAGATTTGTCTTGGTTTAGTTTGTTTATCCTAAGCACGATGCCTACAAGAATTAACAGTCTTCAGATTTTCAAATAATTTTACTATTTAAAATTTATAATGCAAGTATTGTTTCTTATTAGGGCATGATAGCTTTAATGCAATGGAGTAAAACTAAGATCCACAATGCCGGTATAACTGTACAATCAGTGTATTTACTATACATAATAAGCAAATGTTTGAAACAAATTGGTTCCCACTATTTTATTTAGTTGGTGCTCATTAACCCTAGAACGCTAACCATATTTTTTAACCTCTTATATGACCTTGAGTCATATTGACTCCCTAATCTATTATACCCAGTTTTATTAAAATATAAAGGCTTAATATGTACAATATTTTTTTAACACGTTTTAGTGCTAGTTGATGGGACACTTGGGTGCTTTGTTTGCCATAAAAAACTATTTTTTCCTTTTAATTCTGGTTTTTCAATCTGGACTACTATTACATATCCGGTATTGTTATCTACCGGAGTGGTTTTATTTACTTTTTTTTATGTAGCTTTTTTCTTTCCTTTCCTTTGGCTTTTCTATTTCGTAAATTGTTTCAATTAATTTATCATTTTCCTAATCATCGCTGATGGGATCAAAAAAGGCATTTTCTATTTTCAAATCAGGATCCAAATCACAACCGTCACGATTATTGTCGAATACGCTCTTTTTCATAATCGGTATCTGAATCGGTCATTTCCTTTATCAAGCGATAAATGTCGTTTGGATCATTGTATTTATTCTCCATTATTTGACTATATTCATATTCTATTAACTTTATATAATTTAGACATATAAAGTCAAAAAAATATAACAATTTATACTTATAAATGAATAAATTACAATTATATTACCTTTAATTTGAAATAATTATTGAATTAAAAGTTATATAATATCCAATTTATAAGATTTTAAATGGCCAAATAATCAATAACACGACATACTATTCTAAAAAATAATATCCTGCGTCAAAATGACCAACAAAACATTTACGTGTAAGACTAAACAGGAGTCAAAATGACTCCGTGACTGCAGAAAAGCAAACGATATGTCCTCTTTAGAATCTGAATGTGGAAATAATAGAAGTGTAGAAGGGTCATTCAAGGGTGGGAGATAGCATAGCTGAGATGTGGGAGTTCTGTGCTTTACAGACACCGTGCATTCGTAGTTAAAAAAAAAATGGGAGTCATTTTGACTACAGGTTAGCTTTCTAGGGTTAACCATAATACCATTTAAGAGGAGAATTTCACGATACTTTATTGGTCATCTATAAAGCCAATTGCTTATTTCCCGGGTGTAAATAAATTGGTTGACATTTTAAGTAGGTACAGAAGTATGATATTATGCTGAATAATATTGGTGCTTTCATGATAATTTAAAAATGTTAAAACTAATATAATTTTTTTACATTAAGATTATTACTTTGATACATGCTGAATATGAGCTAAGCTGCCTGAGTAGAGAACATCTTTGCGGTACATTACGCCTGAGCCTTTAAAACTAGCTCGCCTCTCTTTATGTATATCTTTTAGAACAGGCTGACTCAAAGCCATTCTAGCTAAGTCTCCATTTACTCCTGGAAAATAACATAGGGCATTTAATAAATATTATTATAAATATTGAGTTTAATTTTTTTTTTAATTTTCCTTGCTGTTTTGTACCTTTCTGTTTACATTTTAATTATTCACAATTAAAGAGAGTTTAGACCAAGTACCTATGAAACTGCAACCCAGCTTGGCAATCTCACTCATCTGAGCTTACTCAACCCATCCCTGTGTAATGTTGCCCGTATGGACCCCAACCACTTACTTACTCACCTGCACTATTCTCAGCAACTAACATTACACACCTTCAGATCCTTACATCTAGCGTTCGTTGGGCGATGGATAAAAAAAGAAACAAGGCTAGACTTATAGTACAGGTAACTCAAGGGTATTTCATAAAATAAAACCTAATGTTCTAAAACTCTCTGAGTTTGGCATTGCATTAAAAGTCTATGAAATAACAATACTCAACCAACAGTAGAAAGTACTGCATACCTTTTTATTTATTCTTAGGCAAGGTTGTAGGACTTGAAATTGGTACAAGGCAGAGGGTAACTCAGACATCAACTTTCTTCTTAGAGACTTGATATTTCGTAAAAAAAAAAAAACTCAGATGGCGATTCCTTTCTCAAGGTGAAACTTAACTAAACCACAAATTAATATAATATTAAATGTTGTCCTTACCATTCTTTTTATGTTGAGGCATAGAAAATAAATTTTCGTGGCCATGAATGCTGTGTGGTCTTCCAGTATAACCATTTTCAATCCTTTCAGGCTCAGTCATTGGAACTTTTTCCTCTTCGAAAGCTGTTTCTTCTGGATATTCTTCAACAGGCTAAAAACACATATTGATTATTGTTTAGTTTATTAGCATTAATAATTCTGATTTGAGCATGAAAGCCATACACTTTTTGGAGAATTCAATATCACGTTCGATATAACTGATAATAAATTAAATTCCTTTGGCACTGTTAAGTGTATGATTTATGCATTTTTTCCTAATAAAAACTAGCATATCTCGATAAGTTGTTTCATTATAATTTCCAATTAAAGGGCTAATAATCCCCCCCCCCCTTCCTCTCCCAAACAACATTTTTCCTTCCCTTAAAGTGTCTACTACAAAAATGAAACCATAAACACAGTTTTCATGTAAATATAATTTACATGAAGATTAATTTTGTCTTTTTAGGATCCCATTTTTGATCTATTTTACCCGCTCTATGTTTGTTTTTTTGATAATGCACTTTAAAATTTAATACAAGTAATGAAAAATAACCAGATTAATCAAATATTTCTTCAATGAGCTAACTTAATTATTCTAAATATTTTATAGTTAAAAACTTAAAGTTAATTATAATCCTAGTGATATTTGTTTTCAGAATCTAGGATTTCATGTCTTAAAGGTTTTGCTTCCACATTAGCGGGGGCAATCTTTTTGTATTCTGATAACTGCAACGAATTACTATATTATGAATCTTAGCTTAGTATATTGATATTATATTATTTATTTCCTAGCTTAGGTTGTAAATAGAATTTGTAAGAATAGTCTCATCGGCTATTTTCTTTATAATATATAGATTATTTTAAACATATTATACCTCTAAAGGCCTGAAGAGGATTCCAAATAAAATAGTGTTGAGCATAAGACCGGATACAATAAGCATAGCCTTTTTCCAATCAAGCTCAACAATGAGCCAGCTGATAAATGGAGCAAGAAGAAATGTTCCAAGACCTGATCCACACACTGCAATTCCAGTAGCCAAGGACCTCTTTTTCTCAAAATAACAGGTAACAGAGACAATTGCAGGTAGATAGATAAGACCAAATCCCAATCCTGCATAAAAATACATAGCAACATAAAATATATATAATAAAAACCATATAAAGATACCACATTAAGTCTGAAAATCAAATAGACACAACATAATTGTTTTTACATTTTTGTTTTTTAAATTAAAGCCTAGCATTAAACATGTCTAATGCAATATAATATTATAATTAGGGTCAAATTAGTACAAATGGTAATAATAAGAGCTGTTAGAAGTTGATAGATGAAATAATAATAATTTTCTAAATGAACTTATACGTAATATAGTTAGATTACATTTGAATCACAATAAGAACCTTCATAAAGGTGTTTTTAGAGGGTTATGTCAGTGTTCAGTTCAGTCACAGTTTCAGTCGGACTGTCCGTTTATCCTATGAGTAAAAACATAAAACTGAGACTGAGGCGGAGAACTGACGGGTTGGGTGAGACCTATTTGTTTCATTTCAGTTCTTGTAATTCCTATGTGTAAACAGTCGCATCATGCCTCTGGTTAGTTTTCATTTAACTCTTGCTCAGGGGGGGTTTATGCGGAAACCCACTCTTTTCAAACTATAAAACTCTTCTTAGTTAATACTTAATACATTATTAATTAATTTAAAAAAAATATTATTATCAACTTCATAAAAACCTTTTTAATATATATATATATATATAAAAAAAACAGACCCTAACATTAGAGAAGCAGTCTATACTGCACTATTAAAAAAATACCAAGAGATCCACCACCAAGCGACAAAGGGGGTGGTGAAATCAAAAATCAATAGCCTACGCTCAACTTTTACCAAAAAATTTGTTCCTTTTGAAATTGAAACTCGAAAGGTAGAAGACCTGGAGGTAGAGCTAAGAATAGAACAGATCGTGATAACCACAAACCTCAGTCCAGACTGAAATGAAGTGAAAACTGAAACTGAGATCAACTGAAGACTGACATGACCATCTAAAAACCTTAAGAAGGTCCAAACTAAAGAACAACTGAAGTTAGTTTCAAGGATAAACTCATGAAATGGTCAGAGAATTAAATTTAGAATCTAGTAGTTAGGTGCTGGAAAGACAGAAGTGAATCCACAGTTTGAAAATTATTGAGGGAAGCTAAATTTATAAATTATATTTTATATTTATTTGTCCCATTTATTATTATTCATGGTTTAATTTATTTTGTTAATTAAATTGTCATTTCTTTCTATTTAACAATGGTTTAAAATCGGGGGAAAAAACCATTATTAAGAAATTTTGTTTTAATTTATTTATATGGACTAAATAAAATGAGTTTTATTATTTTTATATGGACTAAATAAAATGAGTTTTATTATTTTTATATGGACTAAATAAAATGAGTTTTATTATTTTTATTTTACTTGAATTCAATTAAAGCTATAGTTTTTATTAATGCAAAATTAAACCATAATGCTTATGCTCTATTAAAACTTAAAGCTATTACTAGAACATTAATACAGGGGACAAAAGGGGCCTAAAATTACTTAACAACTTTCACATCTTAACTAATTTTATAAATTAAGTTTTATTTGTGAAGAAGCATTTGCTATTTTATGACAGTATATACTTTTTAAAGTTGTTGCTTCTTTTTAGAAATAAAAATTAAATTGTTTTAGTAATCCCTATTTATTCAGTGCATTATTAGTTGAGTCAATAGGGTATTGATCCCTAATTGACCTAACTAATAATGCATAAAAATTAAAGTTTTACTGCAGCAATTATTGAATTCTACTTGTATATTCTGTTGTTATTCATTCATTTCATGTTAATTATAGCTATATGCGAGTATTACTATTTATTCCAATTACTGTAACAAATGTTTTGTTTTTTTTAAATATACTAGTGAGTTAAATTTTAAATATAATTAATTAGTTATAAATATAAATTATTTAATCTTACCTGTCAAAAGGCCTGAAGTGATGTACAAGGTCAAAACAGAAGGCGCGAATGCACTGGCAAATAGACTAGCACTGGCAAGAATACCACCCATTATTGTTACTTTGCGGCAACCATATTTATTTACTAATGCACTTGAAAGTGGACCTATAACAGATATAATAAATGTAAGAGAAAAAATAATGAAGATTAAATTAAAATTTTTAAACAATGAATTTAATATCCAAACAATTATACTATTATACGACAAAGGGGTCTGACAACTTTTAATGAGAACCATTTGATGCTTTTGTTCAATAAATAAATTAGTTGAGTCGCTTTAAGATCCCTCTATGAAGAAACGCAAATTTAGTTTTAAATTTAAGAGCTACTGAATTGATACAATAAAAAAAAGTGCCAATCTTCCAACTATTGACGTAAATGTTCTCTCCAACTACTTAAGCATGCTATTTACAAAAAATTATGCAGGCTTATTCACAATACCTCATATGGTTTGAAACTTAATAGCTCCAAAGCAAAAGTATACCAGTAGCAAGAGAATCTCTCCAAGTTTTGGTAGCACCACAAGTGCTTTATAAGTTTCTCTTTGGTGACTAGCAAACAACAATTCTTACCACATTAGTAGATGTTTTAGTATCAAGTTTGTTTGGGCTTAAGGCCACACGTCAGATAGATTTCTTGTGGAAACCCAATGTTCCATTTAGGAGCTAATAGGAATTGAATCAAAAGTAAAATAAGTCCAGGGCCGTACCGAGGCTGTGGCGAAGGTGGCCTCTGCCAAGGGCGCAGGTTTGAGGAGGGCGCAAAATAGAGAAGAGGGAAAAATAGTACTTATATAACAATGGCAAAATGAAAAATATTGTTAGAAAGTAACGTTTTTAGGGTTTCGCTGGTAAACCCAAAAAAAGAAACCCTTATAGTTTCGTTCCTCTGTCTGTCTGTCTGTCACTTTGTACGGTTCCAATAAATTTTAAATCAAAAGAGATAAAAACATGAAACTTTTCAGTAATAAAGATTGTTTTGAAACGCACACAGGAAAAATTTAGCAAACTCAAAATGATCTTCTGTTCAAATCCAAATGGCGAATAATTCATGTCACGCGAAAAAAAATATGTTTTTAAAAAATTTGAGTGAAAGGTATTGAAGAGTAGATTACAAAAATATATAACACTTGTGGAAAGTGTAAATATTTTCCGTGCCATTTTGTCAAAAACATCAAAATTTTGCTTAAAACCCCACCTACAACTATATTTCTGCTGTAACTAATAATAATAACAATTTTACCTGATTAACTGGGAATCCAAAATGGCGTATAATTCCCTGTCTCGCCTAAAAAAGTAATTTTTTAATAATTTTGAAAGGGGAGGTACTAAACGAAAGGTATTGATGAGTAGGTTATAACAAATATTATACTTGTGGAAAGTGTTAATTTTGCATGTCATTTTGTCTATCAAAAATTCCCCACCCCCCTTATACTAAAAAAATTCATGTTTACAACACCAACGAAACCCTTTTTACGTGAGACTTCACGCACAACCAATTTATTTATATCAACCATTTAATCTTAAACCGTAAAAAAAGGAGTTATTATAGTGTAGCATGGAGTTGAATTTGAGTTTTTAGTAACTAAAAATGAAACATTTCTTTAAAATGTAAGAGCCAGTATTGCTTAAAAATGTGTTTTACTGACGTTAAAATTTCTTAAATGTCCGGGGGAGTCCCGGACCCCCCGGTAGAGCGCACTTTTACAGGTTAGCCATGTACGCAGGAGCACCTGGGTACAGCCCTGAATAAGTCATTCTGAAATAAAATGTGTGTATTGTTAGAAGGTGCTTGTTTGCTTTTGTTGTAAATTCTTTGCAGAACAATCAACAAATGAAGCACATTAGGCCAATTTTAAGACCCAAAATATTAAATGAAAAATCTGTGATTCAGTATATACGGAATAATTTATACAAACAATGGTTTTAGAAGCTTTAGCGTAAAAGTTTGATATAAATATTTTAATGATTAATATGATAATACTATTTAAGATGAATCATTACGCAAGGAAAAATTATTTTAACAATATAAAAATAACTAATACAATAATGAAACAATTTAAAATGATGTTCGTTTTAAAATCTAAATTAAGGAGAGATCACACTAACACATACTCGAACATAAACATATATAAATAAATCTTAAGTGCCCGTTTTCAATTATTATATTAAACAATGAACTTGTTATTTCACCCTAATTACACTGATCACTTTAATAAGTGACACCCTTATTCCTTATTAATATAAGGGTGTAATATAGCGTAACATAGCCTTGAGAGAAATAAAATGCAGGGAGACAAACTCTAAGGATTATTATAGTTTCATAATACATGAAATATTGCTATCAAAATAATAAAGAGTAAATAAAATAACAATGTAATAGAAGTTGCAATCATACCTGAGCAGAGCGTGACGCCCACCATAATAGACACAATCCATGACACAGAACCTGAGCTAGCATTGAAGAACTTCTCAAACTCATTGACGAAAACACCAAAACTGTAAGTAACTCCATCCGCTGAAACACAAATAAAAAAAAATGTTTAGTTTAAAAAAGTAAAAATTAAAAAATATTCAATATATATGTTATATTCCTTTATTAATTTAATCAAGTAACTACATATTATAAAAGTATGATCTTAAGTAGCATAGCAGAGTTAAATTTTTATAATGGATTACATTAATTTAATTTCATAATGTAATAATATACAGTAACTATTAAACATACAAGTAGGAATTTAAATACTCAGGCCATTTCAAAACACATGTTAAATACATGCTGAATATAAATGTAAGGTATTAACAGCCCTTAGAGAATAGCAGAAACTCAGAACATAAACTAATATTGGCTCTACTTTAATACAGCTCCTATGAGACACAACATTTTGTTCTAAAACAACTGTCAACTTTAATAATAATAATTATCAAATATGTCTGAAGTGGATTCCCAAGAAAACATTTTGTTAAACTACAGAAACTTCAACTAAGTATGGGCTCAAAAAAATCATTTCAAGGAAGTCTAGGAAGAAAGGTAAAATAAAGCAGGGATCAAGAACACAGCTCAAGTATAAAATCCTAAGATTCCAACAACGAAAAAGAGTAGGAAAACACTTCTGTTGACCCCACAATTTAACAATACTATGTATGCTGAACTATAACCATTAAAAAGGGCACTCTTTTTCTTTTAGTTTAGGATTACCAAAGTAAAATATGGGAGATGAGGCAAAATATTAGTTAAGTACGCCCCACGCCCCTGTGAGTATTGAGACAAAGAAATATCACACTTCTGTACATGAAAATGATAATATCCCTCAGTCTATTTAACCATTAAGACAAATACTATTTGTATAATTTTTATACCCACCCAGGTCATGTCAAATTTGCAATAAAATAGGGCAGTATCAGTGGCGTAGCTAGGGCATTGGGAGCCCCCCGCAAGAACTTTTTGGGGGCCCCTCGCCAAAGAAAAAAATTAATGAGCAAAAAAAAGCTCAGAACTGTATGGAGGTTTTATTATGCTATAAACCCCCCATCGATATTGGTACATTGGATTTGGGGGCCCCCTGGCACCATAGTTACGATAAAAAATAGTGCCAAACTAAAAGAATGCCTAAAAAAATGGTCAAGTTTTCAGTGGAATCGGTAATTGATCATAGAACAATCGGCTGGTGGTTTAAATGAAAATGGTCTCTTTAAGATGAATATAGTTTTTGTTAGTTGAAAGTTATGTTTTGCTGAACACGTAAAAGACGAAACTATAAATTGGTGTATGCACCACAATAATCAAATCAGTTGTAAGTGACAAGGTACAAGGTGTCTAATTTTGGTATTTACTGTATTTAAAGTTGGTTGGAATTAGTGTTACATTTCTGGTTATCCTATAGCTCTATAAACCTTTAACATATAGACTGACGTTTAAGTTTTAAGACCAAGTACATAATCCTATCAATCAAGCCTTTTGCAGGGCACAATTGTTTGCATCTATTTAATATTTTACTACAACAAACATTTTAAAATGCAAACTCATGCAGACTTATACTCATCCAACATTTAAAAAAAAAGAGATTTATGAGTAAGAAGAACAGATTATTGGTATTTAATTAATTAATTAAATATTAGCTTCCTGACCCTTAAATTTAACATTATATTGACAAAGTTAAAACATAATTTAGGGCCAGGGTAAAAAATAAACATAATTAGTATTTCACAAACAAAAATGACATTTTAAACGTATCAAATAAAAAAAAAAAAAAAATGGTTTTATCACTTCAATAGCATACCATAAATATTTTTATTGTCGTCTGTGTATATCTAAGCTACATAACATTTTGTTGTTGTGGATAAAAGCAAACATTACAGGTTATTTCAGCGCCTACTTGTTTGCAACAAGGTCTCAACATTATTCTAGTTATTTTTTTAAAATACGATATTATTATAGAGCTATTAAAATCAACTTAATGTTGATAAGGAGTCCCCTCTTTTTTTTTATCAGAACTAAGTGACGTAATATTCAAGTAAGAACGAAAGGTGGGGGGAGTATACTCTCCCTAATACGCGTGTTAAAAATTATGTTTATGATCCCTCTTTTGTGTTTGCCTTTTCACTCAGTATAAATGTTATCATATTATTATCTCATGTTTAAATTATGCAAAAATAAGAGACAAAGGTAAACGCAGTAGTTAATGGTCCATATCGGTAATGGATAAAAGAGTGAGACGTGCTTAGTAAATGCCTGTTGTTTTTTTTAATTCATAGATTAAAGTATAACATATAGATTAAAAATTAAATAGATTATAGATTAAAGTATAACATCTGTTTAGCCTAAATCCAATATAACATCTCTAGGCATTTTTCAAAACATATTGTTTATGTTTTTAACAAACCCTAACATTTTCAAAGAGAAAATAAAGTATTCTAGAATGGATAAAAAATACTATTTCAATGCCAGATTTTTTAAGTCAATTAAATTAAATGACTTTATTATTACCCACCTGAATTTATGGACTTGAATTAAAAATGTGTTTAACATTTAAATCATGTTCCGCTGAATTAGAAAAAATTCTGTGACTATTCGAAACATTTTATTTTTATAGACTATTCAACGCTATAATTATTTCGTTTATTGACGTTGGAGATGGTTTTATATTGTGGCTAAAAGCTGTCTATGATCATAAAATATTATTTTACATCTAGATTATACATAGATGGTGCAGAGATCGTAAATGCAGGAAGTAGTATATATGTACAGTGGCGTATCCAGCGGCTAGGTCTGGAGGGGGCACATTCTAAGTCAGTTTAGATTGGGGGGGGGGGGGGGGGGAGGATTTTGGAAACAAGAAAAGGGTACTACTTATTCATCAAAGCAGCCCCCCCCCCTCAAAAAAAAATCTCCGCGCCCAAGTAACAATAACTGTGTTTAGAACGTATTCGTTAGAAAATGTTATGCTAATGCTTACATGCTTACATGTACAATATCTTACTGCAAGTCAAGGGCGTCGTCAGAAGTTAGTTATTGGGAGGGGGGGGGGGGGGGGAACTATGGCGGGTGTCCGGGGGTCCTCCCCCGGAAAATTTTGAAAATATGACCTCTCAAAACAGCGCTTTTATGCATTTCTGAGGTGAAATTGAATATGAGGTGAATGTAAAAATATGTATTAAAAAAAAACATACGGCGTATTTTTTTTTTTTTTTTTTTTTACTCTATCGGGTCTGGGCCCGTCAAGGGGGGGGGGGGGGGGGGCACGTGCCCCCCTGTGCCCCCCCCCCCTGGATACGCCACTGTATATGTATATAAATGCTGGGTGGGATACTCAATTCAATGTTAATTGATAATTTCAAAGTGCAAATTACGCGGAAAAATGTCTGTCTGCCTGACATATTTATTCAGGATTGACAAATCCCTGTTTTGCAATAATTTTTAACTTGCAATTCATTGTATACACCTTTTCTGTGGGTAATATAAAGAAGAATGTTTTACATATTACACCATAAGATGTTGATCTGACAGATAAACTGTTTAATCAGATTAACAACAACTGCATGAAAATAATTTATAACCTATAATCAACTGTACTAATAGCCTTGCAGATCAGTCAACAAACAGTTAAACCAGTGTGTAACACAAGGAACTACTTGTTGTTGTTGTTTGCCAACTATGTTTGTCATTGCGAAGTTTGATGTCTAAAGCTAGTTAGTGTGTCTTGTGTATTAAACATGCATTGTAATTATTATAAGGCCACATAGAATTGCAAGTTGTAAGCTAAATTTGATGTTATTATCTCATAAAATAAAGTCAAGTGGGAGTGGAAGGGAGTGCCCCAGATGGTAGTCCATGACCGATGTTTTTCATAGGCTCATCACCATTTTGAGGTATCTGGACCAAACTTGACACACATACTTATCATTCCCCTGATAAAATACTGGCAGAGTCCCCCCCCCCCCCCCATTACTAATTTATGTTCAAATTTCAAAATGGCGGCCACAAACATGTTTAAATGCTGAGTTTATCACGGAAATCGTAACCGCTAGAATAACGAGCTTTAAGAAGAAAACTACTTTGGTTTATGATAGTTTTGACTGATACATTTGCAGAAAATATCAATAATATGAAAAGAAGCATCACTTTATATTTAATCCAATAATATATATTTACATTAATCCAATAATATAGCCAAATTACAACTTTTGACGAAATCTAATTGATTACAATAAATTGTCTTCAAATAATATATTGCATAGGACCTTTAGTTTAAATGATTTGCCTCTACCTTCTCCTTTTAGAAGCATGTACATTATTATTTATTGTCATTGTAATCCCTTTTACATGTTATATTTGTATAATTCTCATGTAACAACAAATATACGATATAAAGAGGTAAGGGTTGATCCATTTGTATCGTGGCTAATCTCCAAAACTACAGGACCGAATTAACTGTATCGCTCACCAAGAATCCCTTAGTTCATCAGGAGTCAGGAATATTAGGAATACGAGCTGTGTATACAAATAATCAAACAAAGGACACTGTCAATAGATACTAACAAATTATAACAAAAAATTTGGATACAATAGACTACTGACTACTACCACTCTTTTATGAAATGGAATGGATCTTGTCATAAAGAACGCTAAGCAACGCCACGCCGGGTTCACCGCTAATATAATATAAATGTATAATATGTAATCTAAGGTTCCACCTTTAAATGGTAGTTGTTAGTGTTAGTTCATCAAGGAACGAGTAATAACTGAGTACATTTTCTTTAACAAGCCATCGTTTGAGTTTAGAAGACTCTAACTCAAGACTAAGTTTGCTCTTTCTCAATTTGTATGTTTGCTTTTAATTATAATAGTATAAAGGCAGCCCTCCTTAAGCAACTATTTTACCATTCTTACTTTTCTCCACTTTTAAAGGAAAAGTATTGTTTTCATCAAAAAAATCCGACACCGAGATTTCAACGGAATTATCCGTTTTGGGTGTTTTTAAGACCATTTGAGTGGGTTTTAGCTAGGTTTCTGTCTGTCTGTCTGTGACACACATAATTTCCACCAGTTTTTAAGCCAGAGAATTGAAACTAGGAAAAAAAATCTGTTCTTACATGTAGTTGTGCCACCAGGAAAATCATAAATTTCTGACGTCATTAAACTATTTTGTCGAGTCCGACACAATTTCAAACATTAGTAAAAAATCGAAAAATTATCTAATTGCGCTGAAATTTGCACTAAATATACCTTAATAAATCAAAAATTTCCACTGGATTCGTTGTGATATCTGCCACCATTTTGAAAATATCGAATTTTAAACATAAAAACTTAAACGCTAAATAATTTCGATACTATTTTACCAATTGAGCTTCAATTGGCACAGATTATACCTTTCTATAAGATAAACAATTCCTCTATATTTCAACTTATCATCTGCCGCCATTTTGGAATTATTTGGTAAGAAAAAATTCCGAGACGCCTCACGTCCGATTTTGCTTTTTAACTGTGTACTTTTAATATTGAATTCCTTCATATTTAGTTAGATAGGATATTTTTTAAGCATAACAGTGCAGTTTCATCGTTTTAGGGGGAGCCATAAATGCTTACTTGTATGGGGATGAACTTTGAACTCAACTCTTTTTTTTAAGATTCAATGTTAGTCTATTAAATAAATGCTAGTCTATCAATCAATGTTAGCCATCTGTAATCTGTAATCTTGAAAAAATCAGGCTGAAATTAGACGCTAGATACAATTATGCTACCTATACAGAGAAGGCTGTTTTATTATAAAGGTAAAAAAAGTCTCGTCTTAAGTACTTACAAGGAACAAGCAAAGCCCAATCAGACTCTAACGAGGCAAAACATTGAGTACCAGCTTAAAATATGGAGATTTTTATGATTCGATCTTTGAAAATGTAAGAATTCCATTCAGTAAATACATACTTTAATGCTTTTCTTTTATTAGTATTCTAAATATCATTATTGAGAAATATAAACTGCGTTAAAGTTTTTGCTTCCGAGTTTACAGAAGGTAACGGAAGCAATGAAATCATTCTGATAAAATATTCTTTTGTCACCGAATTGAAAAATTCTTTGACAACCCGTTTTAGACATCAGGGAACTTGTTTGATCTTGAATCAATATGTTTAATTAAATTGTTGGTCCCATATTACTTTTAGTGCCCATTCCTTTCTCTTCCGCATGCGCACAAACTTGTTTGTGTTGATACCTATATCTTTCAAAGTCATCATTCGATTTTGAAGAAATTTGGATGGGTCGAAAGTAGCCCACAGATAGTCCAATATTAAATCATTTCAATCGTCACTCCTCTAAAAAAAAGTCTGACCCCACTGGGAATCGAAACAGATCCAAATATAATGTAACCATTCGCCTCATAATAGTACGCAAGGAAGCTAATGAATCGTCGTAATTGTGTGTTGGCTAATTGCTTTTTATAAAATGTTTTGTATACCTTTTTTTTAATTACTTTCTTTAATTTTTAATTTCATGTTGCATATGTTAATAAATTATAATTTTGTAAAGTTTGAGTAGTTCCAGTTATATTTTTCTGATTTAAAGAGTACATATTCGAATTTAGTTCTAAGTTTCTCGAAATAAATAATTATTTTTAATTATTAAAGAAATAACTTTTATACAGAATAAACATTATATTGTTATTACAAAAATGCATAATAAGCCTTGTTGGCAAAATACAAATTGCAAATTCAAGTTCCTTTGGAATTCAAAGAACAAAAATCTCAAATATTAGTTTATATCATGTAATTTTTTGAAGACTTGTAATTTTTTTAAAAAAAATACTTATTACTTTTGAGACTACTATTATCATTGTAGCAAATGTTTCATTGGGGAGAGTTAAGTTATCATGAAGACAGATGTCAATACAAAGAATACGCAGTTTGACATACAAGTAGCTAAGACGAGACGAATGCTTATCAGAAATGTATGAACGGGATAACGGAACCACATAACATGCTCAATGCTCAATGATATCTATTTAGTCTATTTTGATATTATCTCCGTGGTTCAATGAGATTTTAGCGAATCATTAGCTGACCTCTAAACTTGTAGAGATAATGATATCATAATACAACATATAGATAATAGTTTATCAGTTAACATTTTTTTTTTCTTTTTGCCACCCAGAGAAATCATTTTTTTAAAAGAAATATTAGCTAAAAATAAGATATATAGATGTAATATATGTTGAACCTTTGTGATGACCTGACGTGATTTAGGGAAAGATTTCAAAAATAACTTACTTTTTTGTATTTCTATATATTTTAAACCTACCTATTTACTCATAATTTAAACCGAAATTTTAGAATCATATTCAAAGTTTATAAAATTAAATATGGAGTATACTAATCATTTGTCGGTTTGTAGATTCATTGCCATAACCAATTATTGACCTAGAGTAGGGCCTTATTAGAGTTGAAAATGTTGGAGTGGTAAATTGTTGGCATTTCTGGCAGTCTTTCCATTTTTTGTTTAACTTAAAGTGTTTATATTTATTCTTCAGTTAATCCCTTAATTTTTCTAATATTCTTTTTCTTATTGGGCTCTTGGGATAGCAAGTTAATATTTTGCCTCATCCCAAGAGCCCAATAAGAAAAAGAATATTAGTAAAGTGTTTGTAATTTAGTTTTTTCTCTGGATGTAGGCGGCTTGAACACCGAAATGACAGAGGACGACGAGAGAAAGGAGATATGTATCTTCATTGAACCAAAGAGACTCTTGTCTCCTCAAGGAAAAGGTATTGTCTTCTGTCTATTGTCCACTTATGTGACTTTGGTAAAAAAACACGCTTAAAATCACTTCAAAAGAGTCAAAAGGATATACTATAATGTATTTTAAATCTATTTGAGTTTAAGTCGAACCCATATCGTCCTTTTGTGAACATACGTTTATATATATCTATTGTTTATACACTTAAGATAATTTTATTGGCACTTCTTTAGATTGTTACTCCCCTATGTTTTTTAGAACATAAATGGATTTATAATGATTAATAAGACAAAAATATGTTTAGTCAAATGTACTTTGGGACAAAGGAATATAACACTTCTGTTTTTATAAGAGGAGCAACAGTCTAAAGACGTGCCGTTTTATTAATGCATACAACAAAGTAAAATATTTTAAATAAAAATAATTATTTAAACAATTCATATGATAAGTGTAGTGTGTTAAAATTAATATATGTAGTTATTAAATTAAGTTTACTGGAAATATTCAAGTAAAAAAAAAGGATAATTAAAAAAAAGGATTCAGTTTCAGATCTTTTATAGTTCTGAATAAAAAAAATTTAAAAAAATCCAGTGGAGAAAATGTTGTATATATATTATGAGATGAAAAAACATATTTTAAATAAATATATTCTTCTAATTTAATTTTCAATTTAATTTACGTATAAATTAATTAAAATTGCCATGAGTAATAGTGATAATTAATTTTACATGTCGCACAGTGATAGTATTCTTATTCTTATTAATTTTATTTTTAATAAAGAAAAATACATAATAGCCCATTGATTACTAAGTATGAAATAATTAATTCCTCTACTCTAAAACAAACTGCCATGAAAAACTACTTATTTGAACTACTTAATCAAAATAGTTGTATTAAAAATTTATGTAAGTATGATTTTCATACATTCATACATTTTTGTTTTTGTTTTTAATTTTTTTTTTTTTTTTTTTTTTTTTTAATAATTAATTGTTCAGAGAGTTGTACTTTCGTAGAAATTTATTCCTCCTAACTGTAGAACTAACTGTAGATTCGGTGGAAAACTTTGTAAAATTTAATGTCTGTATTTGTCAACTCGGCTAACAACTATGTCGACAACCATATTATAGGCCTATATATAGGTCTATATGGCGATAGGAAGAGAAGAATGCTATGCACTAATTGGCTAACTTATTTTTCGTATTGAACACATATATATGGTATTTAATAGTTCCTAGTTGTTTTATTCCTCATTCTTAAATATTTCCATTCCAAATATTTTCCCAAATATATGTTCCCTGTACATTTTATAAAATAAGTACAGGGTGGGCAAAAAAAACCGCACTTTTTAGAACACTTATAGCTCAGCTTCTGTAATAGATAGAGATATGGGGTTTGCGGGGTCTGAAAACTACATTCTTCTACTTTATATTTCATATCTATAACTTAACAAACTACATATTGGGTGAAAGCCATGCAATGACGGTTTGAATTAGGGTCTTTAAAAAAGTCGTCCGGATAGTAATCAAATCTGGTATTATAGTTTTGATAGAATAAATTATCATATTGCTGGGGGGGGGGGGGGGGGGTTCTTTGAAGGTAGAAGTGGGAGGAGTCCCTCAGTGTTATACAAACATTGAAGATGTGTTAGCACAATGTTGCCTGAAATTGAAGATCAAATGCCGAATTACACGTTTATGCAAGATTGTGCCCCGTCCCATCACTCCTTGCAAACAATTCAATACTTGCAAGAGAATTACCCAGACTTTATTTTCATTTAGCCAGTCGAGTGGCCGCCCAAAACAGTCCAGACCGAAATCCAATTGATTACTCTTTACTAGGGTGGTAACAACCAAGAGTGAACGGAGGAAGCAGAATAAAGGGCGTTGATGAAATTCGAAAAAGGATTCGTTGTACCTGAGATAATATGCGTCAATCAACTATTGCTGGGGCCATATTCCATAGGAGAAGGAGAGTGGATATATTGAACCATACAACAAGTAAATCTGTAAAATACGCATTGTTTTTTTTTGCAATTTTGTTACATTCATATATTATTACATTTATTTTATCAAAACTATCCGGAAAACGACTTTTTTTAAGACCCTAATTCAAACCGTCATTGCAAAGCTTTCAGCCAATAGTTTGTTAAGTTATAGATATGAAATTTAAGTAGAAGAATGAAGTTTTCAGACCCAGCAAATCCCATATATCTCTATCTACTACAAAAGCTGAGCTATAAGTGTTCAAGCGGTTTTTTCTTGCCCACCCTGTACATAAAATCCCGCAACTCACGGTAATATGTTACCATAGTTATAGTTCTTGTAAGAAATTAATTATAAAGGCTTGCCCGGATATTGCTGATGTCAGAAGTTGATTAGATATTAGAACAGTATTCTAGGAATCTTGTTTTTTCCATTAAATCCACGTCTATAAGATTTTAATTGAAAGCTAAGAGTTGATCTTAAAATAAATCTTCTAGAGAGTAAGTAAATTCCCCAAGCAACTTTTTTCTTGTCACATTGTATGTGAGTACAAATGATAAGGACAGCAACAGAATTTAACTTCGGTTAGAATTGTTGATAAAAGAAAGAAACTTTCTAATTTTCCAACACATTTACAACTGTTTTATATTAAAAAGAAAGTAAGTATAAAAAAAAGTTTTATTTGGCCAGCATAAATGTAATAACGTTTCCCAGTTTCCCATTCTATGCTCTTCTTAATTTTTGAAACAGTAAAATCAAATGTTTATCTTTAGACATTATATAGACTATCTACAACGACTAACGAAAGCAATATAATTATGTTCTAAAATATAGTAAATTTACTGGAGTTACTGACAATAAATATAGTTTTCAGCTTGAAGATGACCTAAAGAATATAAATCGAGGTAGAGAAGTCAAAATATTGCAAAAGTTAGCTTATAATTTTCTCCTTTATAATCAACTGTCAACAAAAAAAAAACAAATTCTTCTTTAAAATAAAGCTATAACTAATGTACTTAGATAACGATTTGTTTGTTATTTATTCTTACTCCCCTCCCAACAAAATTGGGAACTTTTTTAGAGTGTTACTCCCATATGTTTTTTTTTTTTTAGAATTTAAATGTTTTTGACTAAATAACTATGAAGACAAAGGGATATTTAGACATTGGACTAAATTCGAATACTTATAATAATATGTCTAGGTACTTATATCACACTTTTTTTTATAAGGGGAGTGAGTAGTTTAAAAAAAGTGCCCAAAATCCTACATTATTTTAAGGGGAGTACGTTTATTTTTCTTTAATTCTTTACCGTGGGACTATATTATAACATATTGATTTGATCTCTTTCAAGTCAAATTTATGAACATTTAAAAAAGAAATTAAACTGAATAAATAAATATTAATAACTATGTAGCTCAGATTATTTTCAAAACAGATATATATCATGTAAAATTAATGTGGACTTTGATAAACAATTTTATTTGATTAAAATGATAACAGGTTCGTATTTATCGAGTATTCTGGTTTTATGAAAATTCAACTCTAAATTTGAAAGATGTAACCGATGTTTCATTTCTATAACTTCGCCTGTAAATCTATACATACATGGGAAACTCTATATAACATAATATATAAACCATATTATATTTAACGCCCTAATATGATAAACTTAGGGCGCAGAAACGTATTAGATTATAAACTAATTAAATTTACATTATTGAAAGGCTTCTGCAGTTAGAACATACCAAAATGCAGGCAGTTTCCACCAGAATCCTAGTTAAATTATTTTAATTTTTTCTTTATAGTAGGAGAAAACTCGTTTAAAACTCAGCTATGTATAATTTAATAATACATCTCCCTTTTTCCATTGCTAATCAACACTGACACATCCTATAGTAACTTAAGAAATTCATTAGCAGAAGAAAATATGTCTAATTGTAGAAGTAATCCTTGGACATCTCCTATGCTTGGTTAGGGGTGGTATCTATTGTACAGACTTGATCTATTATATCTTTATAGGACTTCAAGGATTTTCTACAATTCCGCCTTAGGTTCGAGTTAGCCTTCGAACATCCTTGTTACTTTGTTGACTATACCTGTTTATTCATACGATTTAAAAGCTTCTAAATCATTAAAGCTTCTTCAATAACTAACTCTAACATAATGCAGCTCAGGTTTATTATATAAGCTATCTTCCAAGATTTATCAAAAAAGGCGCACAGCACGATACAATTTTCAATGCACTAAGTCGACTATTCTCTCACATTAACCATCTCTGATGCCCCCTACAAGCAATTTTACTTATGAAAGAAAAATAAAAAATAAAACTGTGTTTAATACGCAAAATAGTTCAGGTAATCTATAATAAAAGTACAAATAATATCACCGGTGTTGGGTAATAAGGGCTTAAGTCATGATCATAAGGACTCAAAGTACCCTAGCTTTAAGTCTAATGGGCTTAAGTAGGCCTAAAATAAATAAATGAATACTATTTATTTAAATATTGAATTTCACTAAAATGAATAGTCACTGTTAAGATAGTATAGTGATTCAGGAAGTAAAAAATACTTAGACAGGATTTATAATGATTTTTCAAAAGTTGGTAAATCGCCCTGAAAACATATTTCATGACTTAAGCCCTTTTTACCCAACACCAGTGATATGATACATTAAATTATTAATAGTATAATTATTATTTATATATAATTTATCCATGTATTTTCATTACCTTTCATATGCTGTAAAGGTATAAATTTTCAATTAGTTGTACCAATATTATTTCTATTTAACATAGTAATTAAAGCACAGATCTCCAGTAAATATTAATTTGTACTTTAATCGAGATAGAAATGAATTTTAATTGGAAATAAATATATGAGGAATAAAAAGCTCTATAATTACCTATTAAATATAATAAGCTAGATCATCTCAGTAAAAGATAATAAATGTGTTTATTCAACAATTTTACATTTTTTATCCTTTGTTTGAGGAACATACCGTGTAAATTAGTTTTGCGAGTAATTACAAGAAATTATAGTTTAAGGAGAATAAACACTTTGCAAATTGGACCGAACTTGACACTTAATACCATGGATTAAGGAAGATTTTAAGTTAAGTCTACAAAGTTTTAAGCGACTAAGTTTCACGGAGCTAAATCTGATGAAGTGAAACACCGTTAATCTACCCCCCCCCCCTCCGGAATTTCAAGATAATTATAACCTCGTTTTGCGTGTTCAGGATTAATCACCAAAGCACATATGTGCTTTTGAGATTGGAATAAGTTTATAAATTAATATTAATTATGAATAGAATAAAACTTCATAGTTTTGTTTTAGATTTGTTCAATATAGTTAATGTAATGCTTAGAGTGACAATGACCTACAAATGATATACAATCATAATATTATCCCATACGATACAAATCAAGGTACCGAGACTATTATATTCCTGTTTCTTTTCTATAAAATAAAAAACGGCAAATTAACGTCACATTTTATTACGTATTCATTCATTATGTAAACTAAATACACGCTAGTGAAGGAGTAAACATTCATTTTAAAAACGTTATTTTAAATTTCATTACGTGAATGTACGTGTGAATGAAATTAAAATCAATTATAAAATGACATCAAAATTAATTCTACTCGGCGGGGAATCGAACCCGACCTTTCACCCTTTGTCTTACATTTTCTTCAGAAAAACTACTTATATAACTTAAATAGACTACATTTTTAATCAAAACTGTGGGGGTAGCTCCCTCAAATTTAAAACTAAAATCCATTCCTCAATTTCACCTCAGGGTGTAAATTTCCTTCACGCGCGTCACAGACTATTTTACAGACTTCATTAAACATTTTTGGACTGTAATTATTAAAATCATCTAAATCCACCAAAATTTAAAATGAAATTTTTGTGGACATTTATTTTACTACGTACTACTATACGTACATGAAAAAGTAAAAATTAAGACAATTATAAAATTGAGAAGTCATGGGAAGACTTTTAGTGATCTCACAGCTGTAGTACTTTTTATATTAAAATATGTTTTTTCATGATAATAAGGTGGATGCTTAAGGCTCTACGCTCTTTGAGGTTAGGAAAAACAGTAAAATTACAATTATACTGGTTCTAAGCAAGATATCAAAAATCTAATCACAGGCTTCATTCCTAATTTTAATTCTGCACAATTTGAGCCCTATTTCAACTTTCTATGATAAATAGTACAGGCGGCATTTCAATGCAACGATAAAACTCGTCGAATGAAGCCTGTGATTAGATTTTTGTTATCTTGCTTAGAACCAGTATAATTGTAATTTTACTGTTTTTCCTAACCTCAAAGAGCGGTAGAGCCTTAAGGGTAAAAAGAAAAGGAGACTAATTCAAGTCGTCGAGCCACACGACTTGAATTAGTCTGCTTTTCTTCTTACCCTTAAGGATCCACCTTATCATCAAGAACATTTACTACAGGGTACACATAGCACTAATATATATTTTTTCAATTTACAGATATATTTAAAACAGTTGTCAAAAGTACATAATTATATTTAAGTGAAGACACATTTTAGTGAATTTTTATTGACATATTCAACTAATAGATATTCAACTAATAGATATTATTTTAGCCATGCATAAAGCTTAAGTAAATAAAAACTGTAAAGGTAACAAGATTCTGATTTCTAATAGAAGTGTCTCCACATCATTAATCAGCTATAAAAATTTAGATTACATCCTATCACAATCGCAATAGCATAAAAAACGTTATATATTAAATAAATGCTCACTGAAACAATTTTTTGTTCAAAGAAAATTTAACTGATAATTTCCTCAAAACAAATACTTGTAATAAATATATATGATTGAGACGCAGTTAGTAATTAAAATTTAATTGAAAACTGATAGCTCAAGTATTATTTTTACACAAAATCATTCGCCAATTTTGACATTTGTTAATCTAATAAAGCTTTAAATATTAACAATAGAAAATATATTATATTAAACAAGGAAATATTTAAGAAAAATATTTCTGAAGAATAAGCTATTCTCACAATTTGTAAGTGGATAAGACAAAAATTAAAACATTAAGAAACAGTTTTTTTAAATGTACACATACACAGGAAAACGCAAAGGAACGAATAAATGGGAAAGCGAGTTAGTATTAAAATGAGATATATCGGACAGAATTTTTATTTTGACTGTTTTTATTACACTTTTATAGGAAATTTATTGTTCAAAATTATATCAATAAGTTTGTATTTGTAGCTCCTAAATTACAGGCAACAATGATTATTTTTTGTAAACATTCTCAAATTTTATGATAAACGAATATTTATTAACACTATACAATTTTTGTTTGTATAGCTAAATTATAAGTTATTAAATATAATTGCGGTACTATTGATAAATCTAAACGTTTCTATGTAGTAACGTCACCATACTGGAAAATGTTGCTAAATACAAACAATTTGACCATAAGTAGTGTAATCGTGTTCAAGTATTCTGATAAAACGTAATTCTATATAAATATATTAAAGTTTTTTCTTTTATATGCAAGAGTGAATAAGCAATAAAATTATTCAAAAAATATTCTTCGTCCTATGACGCAAACGATTTATAATGTTCTCTTATATTAGTCCACAGGCCACCATAAGAAGTGAGTCGCTGATTGATAAAGTTTTCTTACCTTATGGAATCGCTTATTTATGCCTTGTCCATCGATGAATAGGGTATATGGCAACTGGGCGCTGGGCCATTTCTTTTTTGTTGACATGCCAAACTTGCCCTTCTGCGGGAACATTGAAAAGAGATAGATAAAGTTTTGATTTTCACAGGATCGTTTAATTAAATTATTTCAAAAACAGTGGTAAATGTGGCCACCGATAAGAGTGGGCCGTTTGGGGTGGCCACCGCCCCAAACATATCGCTCTGCGGGGACGTTGAAAAGAAACCGGCCCACTCGTATCGGTGGCCACCTTTACCACTGTTTTTGAAATAATTTAATTAAACGATCCTGTGAAAATCAAAACTTTATCCATTTCTTTTCAATGTTCCCGCAGAAGGGCAAGTTTGGCATGTCAACAAAAAAGAAATGGCCCAGCGCCCAGTTGCTATATACCCAATTCATCGGTGGACAAGGCATAAATATGCGATTCCATAAGGTAAGAAAACTTTATCAATCAGCGACTCACTTCTTATGGTGGCCTGTGGACTATATGGTAAAGTTTAATTTTAAAATTTGAATTTGAAGATGAATAAATATGATGAGGAAAATATGCTTCACCTATCACAAAATATTAAATGGTTCGCAAAACAAAACTGCCAGAAGGTAAAAAGGAAAAAGAAAAACAAAGGTTGCCATAGCAACTCTCTAACTACCTCTTTTTAAATTCCCTTTACAAGAATCACCAACAATGAAGTTCATTTTGTTTAAAGAAACACAAAACCTGTTAATATTTCAAGAAACAATTATTTCGCTTCTCTATTTTTTAGTTCTTATTTTCTTGCTTTTTTAAAAAAAAAAAAAAAAAAAACGTTACGGTTTTGGCCTTGCTAAAACAGAGAGTAAGATAGCGTCTGGTTCAAGTTGTTCTGTGGTAAGAATGTTGACTATATAAGCTAAAAGTTGTGTATTTTATCCCCAGTCTAGTAGTCTAGATAAGCAAAACAATCTTTAGCCTTATACACATCTCATCTTCACATTTCTTTATTAATTATATTGATTTATTTAAATCTAATACATAAAATAAATACATTATTTTTACAATGACTACCTGAATATTGCGTTTTTTATTCGTGAAAAAATAGAAGTGCGTGATTAAATAAATAGTGATTTGATATTAATATTAACTGGCAGATTATATTAAAATTTTGTGTTAAAGTAAATTGTAGATGACCAAAATTCCTTATTATAATAAGGAATGGGGTAAATAATAATTAAATAACTGATTCACTCAGAAATTATGTTTTAAAATTCTTGGTACAAAAGTAGAGTTCATGGTTGAAAACAGTCGGAAATGTTCAAATAGGTCGACGTCATCTTAAAATAGCAAGGCATCTAAATCTATATCCGTCCAACACCCAAGACAAATATTGTGTTAATACAACATAATCGAAGAACTAAAATCATCACATTTTTACATGTTAAACGTTATGGCAACATAAAATGTTCAAATTAATTAACTAATTATAAGTCATAAAAATTGATGCAAAAGTATTTGTCGCAAATACTGACAGCAAAAAACACAGGGAAGTACTTGCATCCAAGTACTTTTTATGGTTTCATAGATGATTAAGCATACCCGTTATATAATTATGATTTTTTTTTCGACCTCAAGGATCCCTGGTTCGATCCCCCAAGGGGTCACAATGTTTTCTAATGGTAATAACGACAAGATAAATAACATTTTTTCAGGAAATTGTCATCGCCCCACCATAAGGTATGAATTCTTTCAAAATTTTAGGACCAGCCGGTATATAGTGGTTGGGGGGGGGGGGGGGGAGGAGGAATATGGTTGGGTATATATATATATATATATATTTGTATCCTACTCTTTAGCAGCTTTCATTTGATACCCCTTTCCAAATATTAAAAAAAAATTGGGCGCACTTCACATTTTCACGCACAAAATTGGCAATTTTTAAAAATTAAGAATGCCCTTCCGAAATTTTTATCACCCTAAAATATGGTATTAGCATGAGTAATTTCAATATTTTAGGATCAGCCGTTATATAGTGGTTAGGGGGGGGGACATTTTTGGGGTAAATTTTGGCTCTGAAAACGCAATATTGACGGTAAAAAGCACGGAAATCATAAAAAGTCATATATATTGGTAACCTACTATTCAGCAGCTTTCATTTGATTCCCCACTCGAAAATTTAAAAAAAAATTGTTTTGAGTTTTCCACATTTTTGCGGATTGCGCATGCGCATATTTAATTTTTAACTTCTGTATATTTTTCCTGTGGTCGGGCCCAAAAGTTGCGCCTGTGTTTCAAATTTCAGCATTTTAGCTTAAACGGTTCGGGCCCTATGAACCAAAGAGCGACGGAGTGACGGACACATCACCCTCGGCATAAGGGTTTTGAGAAGTATCTACAAAACCCTAAGAAGGGATAAGGTGTCACTAAACGTATTTACATTATTTTGAGATAATAGTTGTTAATTTAATAATCAAAATACCTCTCTATGTATTTAATACTATATAGCTCCTCCATTTATTTCTGTATAGGAGTACATTTAATGTGGAAAATCGTACTCAAACAAGAGTAGCAAGAAGATAAAGGCCACATAGATTTATTCTGAATGAACAATTTGAAACAGTTTATAAAATATTGATTCATGTAGTAACACGTAGTATTCCCTTGTGTAATATTTAGAGAGCATCTATGCAGCAAGTTATTCCCATGTCCCATGTGATTTATTTTATTCCATTTTTACAATCCCATTTCCTGAACTCGAATTTTAATTTAAAAACAAAAGAAGAGGGAGGAATATAACTTTTAGTTATAAATTGGTAAAAGAGGGTTTGAAAAACAAACTAAATTGCAGTGTGAACGTGTATCGAATACTTGGTTCTAAATAAAATTCTACCTTGCCATAATAAAGATACAAGAATGGAATCCGAGTAAAAATTTAAATATATTCTATTTCTAATAATTTTTTTTCAAAAAGTGTTCCATCTGTGTTTGGTATAGAGGGGTGTCCAAGATAAAAACTTTCCATAATAGTATTTATACATAAAAAAGAAATACTTGTCATGTTATAGGACAGAGACTTTAAATTGCCATGTTGTGTTCAGGGATGTTTCAGACATGTTTAAAGGCGGAAATACACATGCTAGTTACTCGCACAAAAACGTACGAGTAGCTCGCAGAGGAGTGCTACTGGCATGTGACTACATCAAATAGCATGCGAGTGAAAAGCATGCGAGTAAAGCACGAGGTTTGAATTTTGTCTTGCCAGTGGCACAAGTCGAGGGGAGGGGGAACTGATAAGGCATGTGTAAACAGGCCTGCCAGCGCAAGGCCGCAAGGTTGCTAGTAGCTAGCACGAGTCTCCCTCAGCCCTTCAGTCTTCAGTTGCGTTCCTTCCTTTCGCGGGTATCTGACAACAACTCATCAACTTTCTCCGGAAGAATTCGCAATTGATTCCTAGAACCATTGACGTCCCCGAACCGCATTTCATTAAGTTGGCACTGACTCGCTCCATGTCCTTAATTTCCTTCTAGCTTTCAAATCTTTTACCCACATTCTTCGTGTCTTTTTATTATTTTTCAAAACAGTTTTAAATGTTTTAAAACAGTTCTTTGCAAGTAACTGAACAATCTGGTTAATTTCATTCCGCACCGATAGATTCATAATGTAAATTAAAACACAATTTATAAAACTATCAGAATTAATTAAATCAAATACAACTATTTAATCATTTATTCCGGCTAAGAGAAGGCAAGAAACGTGTGCCTGTTTCAAACCTAGAACTGTGACTGGAATGTGTATTGTCATGTGCTAGTAGCTCGCACAAGACCTATCATCCGGATGATACTAGCATGCTTTTTCACTGGCAAATGTACACAGCGTCTGCAGCATGCCAGCTACTGACGTGCTTAGTAACTCGCCACTGGCATGCTTTTTTACTAGCATGTGTATTTCCGCCTTAACTCTGCTGAATATTTTTTTATTGTTCACACGATTTCTACTTATTTTTGCAGGTAATTTAATATTGATCTGAATAAAAAATAGACTGCCAATTAGTGTGGCACATAGCTTCCTCGCATCCTATCATGTACTTTATTGTTATATTAACATTATTGTTTGTTATATTGCTTTATTCTGTAAAAAAATATTCATAGTTTTAGCGATCTTTAACACTTCATAGCGGTGACGCATTTAGTTTTACTGAAAAATTGTATTTTAAAAAAATGTTTGTCTCAATAAATAGACGAAGTTTGCTTTTTTCCCGACCAAAAATTCTAATTTTAAATTTGAAGTTCACGTATACGCGAGAGTTGCGCGTAAACGCTTGGACAGATAACGTTGTCCAACGAACTCGTCCTGGGCATTGGTAAAATGAACACGTCTACCAATTTTCATCAAAATCTGTCGACATTTACTCAAGTTATCGTCACACGTTTCAGGACTCGCGGACACACAGATCGACAGACAGACACGAGACCAAAAATGATCCCTATTGTCTGAAACGGATTTCTGTCTTGGAATTTTTAAAATCGGAGACATAACATTTTTTCGTTCTCAAAAGTGAACACAATGCTTCCAGTTACCTTCGGTAAGCTCGGAAGCAATATTATAATATAATGTTAATATAAAAAAAAGAGATATTATAGTACCAACATTTTTTTTAATATAGTTTTTGTAAAAGACATTTAAACAAATGTTAAATTTTCTACCTCTTTGGCTCGAAGGATTAAAGATTTTGAAATCTGGTTCCCAAGAAGATTTTATTTCCCCTGTGATTACTTTTTTCCTTCCCTACCCTTGGGAGATGTTATTTTAGTCTGTCGTACGGCGGCACCGCGTCGTTGGCAGTTATTTGTTGTTGTTTTTTATTTTATATGTAGTAGAGACAAAAAAATTGAACTATTTTGGAGAAGAGATAAAAAAAAAGTTCTCGCTTTCGTTAAAAATCAGATTATTATGTTATAACAGGTGGGGTCAAGCGATTAAAAAGATTGATTTGATATCCAGAATTGTGTTTGATATCCTTCAAAAAGAATGGGATATTTCACCATATATTGACCCGCACCTAATAATCCACTAAAAAGTTATACCATCTGTAATTTATGCCACAAACTATTATAATAGCCTGCCAATTGTTGTGGCTCATAGGTCCTCGCGTTCTATATAGAACTTAATATTATGAAGAACTTGATATTACGTTTTTACAAAACATTATTGACCTAATATGTAATTTTTTAAACAATTTATACAAGTTTAGGGCAAGGTACTATATGTATTTGATATTGCTTACTATTGAATACTAACTATTTAAGGTTTAGTTTTATAAAATTCATATTAATATTACTTTCGCGTTAATAAATTTTCCATTTAATGTGATCCTGCTATATATTGATTTTGTTATCTTTCGTTACGGTGGTGTGGAGTGAATGAAATATTACATTATTGATAACGTTGATACCCTTTCCTGTTAAATGGTATTATATTAACAAGGTCGCGATCTCAACTGTCAGCTTTTGTTCAAACAGTTTTGATGTATCGATGCACTCAAATTTATAAAAGAGAGTTAGGTATCTACATAAATGATATTATACGTGGAAACATTCGTGTGTCATTAATTAGTCCTAAAGTGATACGATATGGACATGTCTACTGTTACACTTGAGTCATTAGAATGCCTATGGCCAACTATATCAATTTAACCATGATGTGTCAACAAATTGAAATAGCAATGCTGAATTATTAGCTTCTAACAAACACAGGGTTTGCCTTAAATTGTTACTGACTGATTATATGCTGATGAATATTTCATTATGACTAATAGCCATTTGTGTGCCATAGGCAATATTATGGGGCACTTGATTAACTACTAATTACTTGGTTAAATAATTATGCAGTATGTTTCTTTATATTGCCGCATTTACAACTTTCTTTCACCTACCACGGATAGCAAAGATATTAAAATGTAGACGAGCAGCACATATATAAGCATGAGTATAATACCTCATCCCCAATCTCACCTGAACTAGCTCCAGCGGAAATTTTCCTATATTTCCAAAGCTCGCAAGTACACGATGAGAAAACAACGATTTGACAAGATTGAGAGGAGATACAAGGAAAATCTCAGATGGAGCTAGTAGTAGTAGTAGTAGTAAAGGACGGGTAGGACGAACCATTTGTTCGAACCTTGTAATTAGGCCATATTTTAGGCCAGAGTTCCAGCCACTTCACACATCCTACCTCTGTACATTGTAGCGCCGAAGCGAGTATAGTGTGATCATTAGTGAGCCAAATAAAGCACGGCGAGGGATTGAACCCGCAACACCTAGAGCCACCCTTTGATTCATTGATGGCCGAGGAGTCGTGGACGCTAAGTAAATTAATCTACACGGGCCACTGGCTGATGGAGCTAAGTATAGCATTTCAGAAGAGAGGTTTTGAGATTGCTTCCAGCAGAAGAAACAGCGGTGGCAAAAATAGACTTTGAAAGGGACTAAATCGATTAACATGTAAATATGTTAAATAAATTCATAAAAAAAATAAGTCTGGAACTTTTAGATCAGATCTCGTATATATACTACTTATAAGAATTTATGGCTATATTCATTCTCAGCCCTACATGAACGGACAGCACAGGCGGGGAGAAATAAACGTATTACGACCTTGATTACTACATACCATACTTTAATTCTGTTTTACTAGATAACTGTTCCTACTTAAATTATCTGCTTTTTTAAGTTCTATACGCTTATAGTCTTCATTTAAAATCAGGAGGACCTACTAAATCAAGGAGCATTAAAAGATAAAAGTAAGTTGAATTTGGAGTCTATTTAGGAAACTGCTTTTATTAATATTAAGTATGACGTTATCTCAAAATAAATGGAGGAGATTTTAGGTGAAGGGTTACTAACCCAAAGATTATGTAGTTTATCATATTTTTGTAATTTATCATAAAAGATAATCGGTGGGGCACTTGATTTTCAAAGCATATAAGGGCCTCTAAAACATTTGAAAGTCTATCTATTGAAGTCATTATTATATTGTAGCCCTACCACCCCTTTTATTGTATACGTTAGCGTTCACGAAAATCCAATTTCAATGTTTCTAAGATTTTTTTACCCTCAACGTGTACTCAAAACAACTTCACAATGAAAATGATAATGTAATAAATCTGCTCCTTCAGCCAATCAATTAGATAATTTTCCATATACTAATCCAATAACTTGTTTTGATCGAAGTTCAGGGAATTTTCAAATCATATAACATAAGTTTAAATAATTTGACTACCATACAAACCAATAATTCAATAACTAATAATAATTGTCAATAAGAAAGCTTTAAATAGGCCTTTATAAAGATGATCATCTTGTGGTTTGGCAATAAACTGTTTGTTTACTCAATAGACTTTTATTAGTTGCAGCATTTTTTAATGCATCTCCCAGAGACATTGATTCAATGAAAAAAAAAAGTTAATAGAGATAAGTTCAATAGTTGACAAAATTATAGTCAATGATCAGAAATTATATTAATTTAAAGTGAGTTATAACAAAATGATTGTCTCTGATATGAAACAATATAGGACTACGGGAATAGAATAGCAAGAAATAAATTATTTAAAAATTATTCGTCCCATTAAATATTCAACATTAAAAATTTATTAAAATCTGTAGGCTTATCAAAATTGCCAACACTAATGTAAAATCAGTCCTCTCCTAATATGAGTGATAAGACTTAAGACTTACTTGTGACTGAAGAAATCACAAGGAGGGCGCAGTTCTTTATAAGGGCGTCAACTGGATTAGTAATGAGGAGCAATAACGAAGGTCAGAAAGTAAATCCCAGCTAGAAGAGTGAGATCCTGAAGAGGAAATGACAGTAGACAAGTCCACTCGTTGCGCAAAGGGCAAAGACTAGAATTCACAGGGAGTACAAAGAAGTGGTGTTCTTTAGACTTACCTGACAACGAACATTTGCCGAAGAGATCAGGTCAAGGTCATGAACGAAAATCAAACAAGGTAGAAACACATAATCGGCGCAACACCAACTTTAAAGTCAAGTAAACTATAATAAGTTCTAAGTAATTGTCAGTACCAATCGTCACAGAAACATAGAACCGATCAAGAGGTAAAATAATACCAAGAAAGATGGAGAGGAAATGCCATAAGTCGTATTCCTAGAATAATTGAGCTGAGCGAAGCGAAGCTCTTATACTACACTTTGCATTTGGTTGGACACATACTCCTCCTGAACGGTTGAACCGATCCGCACAAAATTCGGCACAGTCACAGTGACCAACCACAAGAAGGTATAAATCTAAAATGGTCCAAATGTAAAATAGTACAAAGGGGTACGGGATAAAAAAGTTAAAATAGTATATGCCCTTCATGATGCATGTTGTTGGAAAGCTTTTTATGAGTTTTTTCAGTTATGTAAATTTTTGTCATATTTTCATTTTTTTTTAAATTAAAAATTAGAAATATTAATATTTTTGATCCCATTTCAGCTGTTTAAGATTGAAATGCAAGCTCAGCTCAATATTGCAAGCAGACAACTGCATTGCATACCTAGTTATATATAGGTTTACAATATTGACAGTTCAGTATCGGAACCCCACTTAACTAGGGTGATTTGTTTCGTAACAAATACCATTAATGAAAAAATAATAATGATGTATGGGCACAATATTGAACAAGGTTGGAACTAGTGCTTCAAGTAGAGTAAAAAATATAAGAAAAATACAAGGTGAGTTTTAAACTAAGAAGAGAAACAGCAAACAGCATTAAAGGGTAGAAAAATGTTTAATTACATTATTCCTACGGTAACAATACAGAATTCCTAGCACGTTATAGTTGGTTTATATTTTGTTTGCGTAGTAATAAACTCGATAATATAAAGTTTAATAACGTTGTTAAACAGGAAATTCAAGAAATAACTGTAGTTAAGATGCGAATTATCGCAATCAATACCTAACTTTAACAACTAACACCTAAGAAACCTTACTCTTGAGAATTGCGTGTTGCATAACTTGCTCAAGTGTTGAGTTACAATTCAATCTACGTCTTAAAGTGTTTCTTTAAGTCTAGGCCACTAAGAAACTATCAATATATATATATAAGTTTGCAACTCTTGATACAAATTTCAGTAATCATCATTTATATAATCGAGTAGTGTCCTGACGACGACAAATGACTCACCTCGAAATTACTTGTTGTTGCTAAGCTAACGCAACCACATTTATTCCAATAAAAATAAATGTATCTATTTGATTTGTTGGTCTTCAAATAGATTTACTTTTTTTCTAAATATAAAATTAAACCCGTTACTACGAGCTTAACAGCTCGTACAAATATAAAGTAAACATTTCACAAACCACTCGAAATATTTTAACTTAAACAACTTATATTTGTCTATTCTTTTAATATCTAGATAAAAATTCGATAGGTGTAATATAACATTAAAATTGTAAGTTAATTCCGAATTTAATTCCTTACACTGCTATAATAATATATGATAGGTAGAATCTAACCAGGTTATCAAAATAAAAGTTGTAGTTTACAAATTTGCAAAAAAAAAAACACATAAACACAAGTTTTTGCACAGCCGATTATTGCTTTGCTAATAGTCATACTAGGCTCATGCCATTATACTTTGTTATTCTGACAGCTCAGATTGACCAACCTATGTAAGGGAAAAAATCAAACCACTGGGTGGTTATCTTAAGGTTATCCAGTGATATTTTTGTTTGCCTAGTTGCCCCGACCTACTATCCGCCAAAATCTCGAGCTCTCATTGGCTCCCCTCCCGTTATTTTCGGATTTCCCGCGCTGTCAGATTTACAAAGTATAATGGCATGAATAAGTGTTATAATATTTTTTTTTTTTTTTGTAAACACAAACTAGTTTTTAGTTTGGACTTACAAAAAAAACTAACAAGATTTTACAAAGTTGTTTATTGTTTTACTAGTATAACTAGTTTGCGAATTCAAAATAACTTAGAGCGATTATGAGATAAGTGGGGAGGATTATTATTCGATTAGAAGGAAGGAGTATGTAGACGGAGATATCCACTATAATCAGGAGAAGTTGACTAGATTCAGCCTTAATCACCAGAAAATCACAGTAATTCTGGAGAAACAACTCGGCTCTATCCCTAAAGTCAGTTCCTCGACCAGCAATTAACTCAGGCAGTGTAATTGCTCCCACACGATTTTGCCAACATACAGTCAACTAGGGAGCTTTCCAAAACAAAAACTTGACTCGTTACAAATAAATACACCAAGAAATAAATAATTGGTGTCTACACCTTACAATTTTCTTTTTAACACTTTGTTTCTTATACACTTTTTATGCTTGTTTGTACAAACAACAAAATAAGTGGTTGTCTTTCTTTAATTAAAAAATAAATTGTTTGATGGATTTTGAAACTAATTTCATGCAATGGATATATTTTTTTTAAATGGTGCCTAGAGATGGATAAAGCTATAGTTTCGATTTAAGAAAGCATTGGTGAATGGTGAATATTAACATTCAAAATTCTTGAAGTGAAACTTCTTTAGCCGCATTAGAGTAAATTTGCTTGGATGAAACGACATCGGGAAACAAAGTTCGCGTTTCGAGACTCGTTCAAGTGAAATATTTCTGAAGTGAAATGATCGAAATTGCAAGTTTTTGTTTTGAGAATCGCCTGTGATAGATATTTTAATCGACTGCCGACTTAGGCCGGCAGTTGATTTACCTGTAAAAAAATCTTCCCTCTAGACGAGTCTCGAACCCCCCACCCCAGAGTTAAAAAAACGCGCTAAGCACTATACCACGGGAGTAGTTGACTTATTCAGTACACAGAATTGGTACATAAGGGTATTATTATATACATTTTAACAATTAATATATATATATATATTAATGTTGTTTTCATGTTCTTTCTTCACTACTCGCTAACATTTCTATATTTCTTTGAGAAGTTATCCGACTGTGGCGGCATTGTAAACTCTTGTTTATAAATATGTATGTTGCGTATTTAATAAATGATTAAATTTATTAAATGATTTTTTATATAATATGCATTACTTAAATAAGGTTTATTGTGCTATTTCATATGTTTATTCTGTTTCTAGAACTTAATTTTCACTTCTAATGCGCAGTGCCGGATTTAGGACTTTTGAGGCCCTAGGCCAAATTTTACTAGCCCCCCCCCCCCCAACATTGTTTTTTTAACCTAGTTTTTATGAACTATAGAAGTATAATTGGGTTTACTTGGATTTTTTTTACAAAACCGTTATGGTAAGTTAATATTTGTAGGCTTAACTTAACTAATGTCGTCAAAATAGTTATAATAAACTATAATGAATTGGAAGATTTTTTTTTTAACTCTTGAAATACTTTATAATTTGGTTTTACGTACTACATACTTAATATGTGGTTAGGTTTTAATAAATAGGCCGATAAAACTCACACTTTTTATTTTTACTTGTAGAACCTTTTTTAAAAACTTATAATTGACTAACTTCAAGTTAATCTTTAGGTGCCCCTGTAAAATATATGTGGTCGGCTAAGTTCGTCTACGCATACATAAGCTCGTCAGCTTGGCAATAGGCATTAAAAAAAAAAAAAAAAATTGGTGAAAAATGTGATTTTCATGATCCTGAGTACAAAAACAGTTAGTAGACCAAAAATCAAGATGATGTTAGCTTGTTACTTGATAAGTGACCACTCTTATTTGGAGTAATAATGGAATAACTAACCATCAAGTGACAAGCTAAAATCAACTTAATATTTGGTCTACGAACTAACTTAGTACTCAGGATCATACTCAAATTCAAGAAATACTCCTTAGAATATACTGTGCCAAAGGTGCTGAGCGGCAAGCCATATCAATATATTGCCCATATCTGCGGCCCCCCCTAAGCCCGCGGCCCTATGCCACGGCCTAGTCAGCCTAGTGGTAAATCCGGCACTGCTAATGCGTGAGAGTCTCACACATATTATTTTTAACTGATACAAAAACGTCTTATCCAGCTTGTTCTTGAGCCCAAAACATATAATTCGTCAATAGCACAATGAAGAAAAATATAGCCGAAATGTGTCTGAGAAAGAAAAAAGGCGGAGAAAAATACCGAAATACCCATTAATAAATTTTTACTAACTAAGATGATTATAATCTAAAACCAAATGTATTCAAACACGCAGCAACAATGTAAAAGAGTTTGGTTTATACAGAAAAATGCAAACACAATATATGTTTTCTTACCGAATAAAGGAAAATGGGGCAACTTGGAGAATTTTGTTATAGTAACGAAATTCTCCTTCTAAAAACCTTTGTAAATATGTGCCATATCAAAGGATTTCATATTTCAATCTCCAAATCAAGTTACTGTTTTATATTATTTCTTTATAATAAGATTTTCATGAGAAAACAGTGAATCATACCAACTTAAATATTTCTCTAAGAAGGTTTTTAGCTTTTATTCGAGAGGGTAGAAAAGTATAGGACGAGAAATTATAGTGTTTAGGGTATTCTACTTTCAGTTTCAAATTAGTCTTCTTTCTTTAAAATTAGTCCTCCTCTTAAGGAGGAAAACGAATTATGCTTTAAAAGCTAAATCTAAGAAAATTAGACCTCTTGAATTTAAATTAATGAAAATTAAATTAAGTTTATTTCTTTTATTGTTAATTATTACATTTTATAAAAAAAGAGATAATATTTAAAACAGTGTTAAGTAGATATAAAAATTAAATTTCTAGAGATTTTTTCTGTCATTGTATTGTCGTTGCCTTATTTAATTAATATAGTTTATGTTAGAAGCAAGACAAACTTCTACAAATTGTTACTATTTTTAAGTGCAGTTTGTTATAATTTATTTACCGATTAACATCACTGAAATTATAATTAAATAGCAATAGTTAGAAGCAGGTTCACCTTAAAACAATTATAATAGATAAAAAGAGCGGAAATGTGTTTTACTTTTCTTACATCAGTAAATTATTGTGTCATTTAATCTTAAGATTATTTTACTAAAGTATTGTTAGTGAACTAAAAATATTGGAAACTTGGTTAATTTATAAATTACCTACTTCTAATATTATTATTGTTCGTCCCAAATTTACCATAAATTTGATACATATTACATTATCCGTTATTAAATGAATCATGCTATACATTTTTAAAATTTCATTTAAAAACACAGTTAATTTAATTTACGGTTTAATACAGTCAGTGAAATTATGCATGCAAAATTGCTATTAAAGTAATTGACTAAAACGTCGCATGTCAAGTATTATTTTATTTTTGAAATCACAACTGTCTGCACTGATTAATTTAATTTTAAACATAGCAGTGAAACAACACAATAAATTAAAATTTTCGTAATAAGTTACTCTGATCGTACACAGAGATATATCTATAACATTAGACAATCCATCAAAGGATAATTGGATATATAATATTTATATATATATATATATATATATATATATATATATATATATATATATATATATATATATATATATATATATATAACTAGATATCTTAGCTAAATTTCTACGATATATCTTTCAATCTTATACATATTATTAATAGGATGAATATATCCTTTATATGATAGGAAGATAAGATAATTTAGATCCCCATTCTAACCATCGTTTCCGTTACACTTTGATTAATTCTAATGCTTAATACTAATTTTGTGGAGAGGGCTTTCGTTTTTTTATTATTCTGTTGACATCAATTCCACTTGAGCGCTTATTCTTCATAAGATATCATTCTAGTGACATTATATCATCGACGCTTCCTTTTTTTTTTGAAAATTCAATTAATAACCAACTTTTCTTTTTTTAAATATTAATTTGTTAAATATTAGTTGTTTAAATATTAATTGTTTGTTAATATGTACTTCATACTTTTTATAAATTTTCAGATGGAAATAATAAAACTTAATAGATAGAGAACGACAGAGAGAATAAGTAAATGTACTGAAATAAATGACAAAACTGAAGTTGAAAAGAGGATAGGTTTAGAGATATGAATCTTTCCAAAGCTTTCAGAATGCCCCATTGTGTCACTAAGTAACTGATAGTTCTGTATTGTTAGACCACATCTAACCATAACAAGCAGCTAAATCAAAATGGGTACAAATAAGTTAAAAATAAACGGTTTTTTCCTCATTTCAATATATTATTTTTTCTAAACAAAGACTAACTTTAATATTTAATACCTGGGATGAAGGAGTCAAGTATCAATGGAATCGTAATTAATGGGGAACCAGCTTCAACTGTCTAGAAATGAAATACCTAGAATATTATTAGTGCATAAACTTTGTGGCAGTGTTTCCGTGAGGCGGTTTCTCTAAAACCTAATTCATACAACACCAATAACACCAATAATATGGGCGATATTCTAATCGAGATAAGAGATATATGGAAAATGGGAACTAATGTTTGAGTGCAAATGGTTTTTTATTTTATTTTACATAAATGAAACTCACGAGCCATTGTCCAATTTAGAAATTTTGTCTAGGGGACAGAAATAATCAAACTAATTATGAAATTTAACCACTTATTTAAAGTGAGCAAAATTATTGATTAAAAATTGAGTATTTTTAATACCTGATATATATGTGGAGAAGCAATTAAACAGAAGGTTAATCGTCATATTAAAATTCGATTTTTTTCGTTTTATGACTATACTATCGGTTTAATGTCAAAATTTGTCTTATAATTATATGGTTTGATTAGACAATCAATCATAAAACAGTTATCATTTCCAGACAGAAGTGCTGTCATTTTTTTTTAATTGATTGAATATAGTAAATTTCAGTAATATAGATTTAGCCTTAATTGGCTATTTAGTCGGATATTATTGAGGAGTGGGAGTTCGGAACAACGAAAAAAACTAGCAATTGTACTTTTTAGTCTTAGAATTTGGTCATGAAAACCATAAAAAATGGCATTCTCCTCACATTAGGATTATATTATAAAATTAGAATTATATTGCAAAAAGGTAAAGTGTACGGTGTCAAACCAAACTGTTTGCGAACTGTTCGTGAGCTGTTTGGTTCGACAGTGCATATACGTGTTCGAGGGAGGCTGCGAACCGTTCGTTACGAACCTCCTGTTGGTTTTTATGGCGAAACCAAAGCATAATTGTTCGCTATTTGGGAAGTGTTCTGACGAACCATGTATTCGCATTTATTCGCCAGCTGTGAAGTGCTCAAGTGGGATAGGTTGGTTTTTCTTTCGCTCTCAAACTCTCCAGAGGCTTCATCGTCTATTTAATTTAAAGCCTATTGATTTTATTCCATCGTTCATAATTTAATTATGGAATGGTCTAAGGAAAATGTATTAACTGATTGATGTCTATAAAACTGAATCTTGACTCTATAATCCAAACGAACCACTGCATTTTAAAAGTTAAACACGATTCACAGAGAAATGATTAGGCAAAAAAAAAATTCCAATACAATTTTTTTACACTAGTTAACTTACCATATACTTATATTTATTTTTAGAATCCATATTTGGGATAAAAAGTTAAAATGCTTTATAAATTGTTTAGTTACTACATAAATTAATGAAATTTATAATAATAAACCAACCACTGAGGAAATTAAACAGGAAGTTATTATGTCAAATGACTGCTGGTGATTCATCACTTCACCATGGATCGTTGGAGGATCGCTGGAAAAATTGCGCCAGCGAACCTACTTCGAACGGTTCGCAATTTCTGTTATTATTATATTAAAAACGTTCATGATAAGAATAATGTCTGCCATTTATCTTTCCATTTAAACCCATTTAACCACATCAAAGGAAATTATACTAGTCATAACTTAAAATATTGTCTCATTAAATTTATAAGAAATCCTTATCCGTCTTCCCATATTCATTCAATTTGCCAACAGAAAGATTTTTTTATACAACTATTTTTTTTTTTTTTTATTAGTCGACTAACCGAAGAATAATATGCCTAAAACTGATATAAACATAATTCGAGGCCGTTTAATAATTTGTTTATATTAAATGAAAGAGCCGAATCAATTTGGGCAGGGCTCACGAATAGTTAAACATTGGAACTCTTCCGCTCCTAATGGTAAACTGTCTGAACTAACCTATTTTCAGGGAGACATATCCCATTGAAATCAGAGGCCCTGGAATTTGAAATCACTCGTTGGTAGTTAGGATTGACGTTAATAGGGATGGGTCGAGTCGGCTCAATAGAGGAGTTACGGTTTCTAAAACGATTGACTACACTAGAATTCCATTAATTAATTACTAACTTTGATTCAAATCTTAAAACACCCATTAGCCAATTGCCTATACATAAATTTGTGGTTAGTTTAAGCTGCATTTTTTGTTTTACAATACCAAAGTTTTTTTCTTTCGTTCAATCTTAAAACATTCTTTAATTTAATACAATTATTAATTAATACAAGAATTGATTTTACCTATTTTGATTAATATACTTTACCACCCCCTAATTGTCTAACTTATTAACATTTTATGCTCCAAACTGAAGGCTTTTTTTACGAAATATTAATTAAAATTCAAAAACAAAAATGCCGTTCTTCAGAATGAGCACAATGCTGTCGTTACCTTCGGTAAGCTCTGAAGTAAAATACTCTCGGAATTAATTGAGATTTAAATGTGTAAATCTTTTTTACTTCCGATCTTATCAAAGGCCACTAAAGTATTGTGATCGTTCTGAAAAATTAACATTTTTTTATGTCTCTGAATTAAATCAAGGACAAAGGAGGATCTGTTTCAGACAACAGGGAACATTTTTGGTCACCTGTCTGTCTGGTGGTCTATCCAACATTTCTGCGAACCAACATATCTTAAAAATTATACTCGTTTGATCTTAATGAGAGGTCATAATTAGTTACATTGTTGGTCCATTTTTCCCCTTCCAAGTTTCAACCTTTTGCGCCCATTATATTCTCTTCCACATGCGGCCAAAGTTTTTTTTATTAACACCTAGTTCGAAAAGTTGGCCAGAGATGAGGCCCATAATAATTTTAACCGTCTAAATATTGCTAGATTGATACTTATTCATAAAATAAAATAGTCACCCATTAAAACAACCATCAGCCAATTGCCTATAAATAAATTTGTGGATAGTTTAAGATGTAAAATGCGGTTATTCATGTAAAAAAAAAAAAAAACATTATACACTATATTTTATTTTTTTTTAAAAAAAGGTGTGGGGAAATATTTTTTATAATCATTTGAACCATCTACGCTCAATAAATGTTGCTAAATTGATACTTTGCACGTAAAAAATTTAAAAAAAAAAATCAGATAGCGAACTAAATAATTATATTTTTATAAAATAATTATATCAAATTATATCAATGACTAAATAAAAAAAACCTAAAAAAGGTGTTATTAGTATTATCTTATTTTAATAACTCATGTAGATTAGAGTCGCGACCAACTAATGCTAAACTATACATTTTTTTTTTAACATTAAAAATAATGTGTTCTACTTCTATAATAACAAATTACAACCCAACTAAAAATAGTTGACCACTTAGTGTGGCACATATAGCTTTCTTGCGTCCTGTGTAATTGGATAAACAGTCAAATCAAATTCGGATTTGTTTCGATTCCCAGTGAGAACCCACTTATTTTAAATCAATATTAAATATGCTCAGACAGTTAAATTAATATTGAAACATCTGTGGGCAACTTTCGATAAAACCATTTAAATTTCTTACATAGTTGAAAAACCAATAAAAAGGTTTCTTTACCATTATAATTAAACCTTAATGAGTATACAAGATAAAGAGACAAAGACAAGCATCCTTGAAACTAGATTCCGCTTTTGTTTCGTTGCCAATTTCCGGATCTGTAAGCTAGGAAGTTCCCCTAGCTAAAAAATATATTAGTGAGGGGTCAGCTTTTAACTACCAAACCATAACAAGGAAACAACTACATTTCTCTCACAGGTGGAATCTAATTTTAACTATTGGAATTTCGTCAATTTATATATATATATATCAAACAATTTTAACTACGGGTGACGGAAACAGAAAAATATGCTCTGGCTACGGCCACCATATTTCCAGTAGAGCCTGTAGTTAATATTTATATGGATATATGTATAAATATTAAAATCTGTTGTTTAAAGTCTATTACGTCTACTGCTAGAAGTAAGTCTACTCAATTAATATATGGTTTTCAACTCGGCAGACTAACTTTCTCATATAATCTCGGTCCCAGAAACGCATTGATTTTGATTTTCAACAAAATCAGATATATTTTCATCGGGAAAACGGTTTTTATCATAAGATTCGTATTTAAATGGACTACATTTTTAGAATTTTGTGATCAAAATCGTCGGAACCATTTTCGAGGAATTTCTTTTTTTTAAACTTTTTTTTCAGAGTTTTTTGGAGAGTAGCACCCCCAAATTTTGAACTAAAATTTATTACTCCATTTCACCTCGGGGTATGATTTTTCTGAACATGTATGCCATATTTCGTCAAAACCAGTCCAACGAACAAACTACAGTCAATTTTTAAAAACCACTTTTTTTTGGACACAAAACGTGTAAATTCATCAAAATCTCAAAATCGAATTTTCACGCCATCACAATACTTGCTCTTTATATAAGAAAGTAAAAGTTGAGATTAAGTCGTAGATTAAAAGGAGCCCAGCTCCTTAATGGTTTGCAGCCTAGAGAGCTTAGTAAACATGTAGAAATTCAAATTAGGTTTACTTAAGTGCTTAAATATTTTAACTAACTAGAGAAAATGTAAGGTAAATCTTTATTTGATTGCATCTGTAAGTCTGGGTGCGTTACAAACTACTTCAAGAATATACGTCATCGTACTTATTACAATCTATCTTCTATCTTCGTTAAATTTTATCTTCTTCTAAAAGTTACCCTCTATCCAATGTGTGACTGTTATAAAGCTTAGTCATTATTTATTGCCAAAACACCATAATAGCTAGGAACAGGCAGGGAGACATTCGATTTTTAAAAAGTGATAAAAAGCACTAGATTTTGAATAGTGAACATTTGTTTAGACATAAACATAAAACACTAGCAAAAATGAGCTTAAATTATAAAAAAATGTTTCCCCCCTTTTTTTTGTATATTTTGTTAATTAGTTTTTAGTTGCTTTTAATGCTTTTAAAGCTTCTAATAAAATATTACCTAGGTAAAATAGTTAAAAGATATTTTAAATACCAAACTAATTACATATTTAATCTTAAACTACAAATAAATTCGTGTTTTTTTCTTTTTTTTTGCTTTTTTTGCTATCAATAGTTTTTCTGTTAAAGAATCTTAATGTTACAAAAAATTAATTAAACTTAAAAGAAATAATGCTTAAATAAATAAAAGTGGATTGTAAAAGCTGACGAGCAAAGCACTGCAATATAAATAATTTAGACGATCTTTTATATTAATATACTGGAAAATACCCTTTTCCCCAGACTTAATAAAAGACGAAGAATGTTTAAGGAGATTTATTTTTATATAACAGAAACACTCTCTATTATAAACGGTATATTACCTAATTATTCAGAATAGAAAAATACTATTTTTGAAGAATTCATAAATTAGATATGAAAATAAATAAAATAGGTAATATAAATAATATTCTCTTTCTTATAGGGGCTCTGGGCGTAGTAGCCAGATTTTGACTGAGAATGATCCCAACATGTACAAATTCTAATGGGGGGGGGGGGGGGGGAAGCATAGGAGTAGTTAAAAAATAATGGAATGGCTAAGGGGCTCAAAAAGGATGACCGGGGGGGAGGGGGGTAAGAAAAAAATAATTTGAATCGTTTTAAATGTAAAAAGAAACAGTTTAAAAAAATTGCAAATAAATCGGATAATGAGAAATAGGTGGGCCAAATAGTGCAGATTTACCAATATAAATATATACTTAAAAACAAATTGCACTTTATAATAATATAAATATAAGTAGTATAAGTGAATTATATCACAACAAGTAGAACACTATAAACCTAAGTGAGACTATTGGAAATCGTCCAAAATATAACTAAAATAAATAAAAATAGTACATACAAACAATAAAAATATAATCTCAATAGAAATTTTAATTTAAAATATTATCACAACAATTCTCAATAAATCTAATTACAATATTGCGTTTTGTTTCGTACACAATATAATATTAACTATCAGTACCTCATGATCCATATCATGATCATATCATGATCATGAGGTACTGATAGTAGTTGCACCGCCCTAAGACATAGAATAAAAAATAGAAAATCAATTAAGTCATCCCCAAGTTTGTTTTAATAGTAAATTATTATTTTAACGCTTTGGCTTTGTTACTTTGTTTTATAACGTTCTTGATCTTTTTAACTTTAGCTCACAGAGTAGCCAGTTGCCACAACAGTGTCAACTATCAAATAAAACTAGTTCGAAAACGAGATTAGAGGATGTGTATAGCGCACGACCCACAGCCTTATTTATTTATTTTTTGTTTATAAAAAAATGCATTATTTTAACTTGTGAATATTCACAGCCAAAAGTTGGGGATGCCCTCCTCCTCCCCTGGCTACGCCCATGGTTCTAGGGATTACCAATAAACAATTTTTTTTTTAAATAATATATTCTGTGCTAATTTTCACCCATACCTGGGGCATCATCAGGCCTAAAATAATAATGAAACACTTAATAATACATTTTCGTCTAAAATCTTAATACTGTATAATTTATAAATCCATACATTAAAAAATTATTTTATCAGAAAAAACATTTTAATACTCATCTCTAGAGCCCAATAAGAAAAATAATATTAGAAAATTAAGAGATTAACTGAAGAATAAAGAAAATAAAACATTATTATATTATTATAATCAAAATAGATTTTTGAGCGTAAAAGAGTTAAAACTGGAGAAGAGAGCATTCCTATATGATATGAGTCACATCATATCGATTTAAAACTAAATTAATTGAATCTACTAATCTTATTCGATATTGGAATTAGCAGGAGTATAAAATAATCATTTTTACGCTATGTTAGTTTTAGGAAAATATTGAAAAATTTTCCACTTAAAAGTGAAAGATTAAAAATAACATGTTTAGCAAAACTAAAAGTTTAACTCTGAAAAGTTTGGGCCATATAAATATTGTAAGTTAAATTCATTTGCTCACTGCTTGCTTATGACAAATTATACCGACTATCATTAAGTTAATTATACATAAACCACTCGATATGGCAATCATTTTATAATATCTAAGTTAAACCACGTACAGACATGTTAAATTTTTAATTAAAAACAATAAAACACTTTCTTCCCGCTTTTCAATCAAATTGAGAATGCCAATTTCTTCGTTTGCTTGTACGACAGCTACGTGATATGTATTTCAAATTATCTTTATTTAGGCTATTGATATACGTAAAAAAACACACATACACACACACAAGACCAATTTTACTAAGGGTTTTGAATTAAATGGTTTAAGGTAAAGGATAAAGGTAAGCTTAATCACCCGCTTACAAATAGGTTTAAAACCCTTTTAAATTAGGTTTCCATGTGCGTTTTAGACGAGTCCTTTTCCCAATCTGGTTTCTACTACCAGAGATAAATGACATTCCCTTTGTTTAGTCGACTTTTAACAAGGAAGAAATATACTGGAATTACATTTAAATGAATGTCAAGAACTTCTAGGGATATTAGTCTTTCCGAATTTTGCCTTTGGGATTACAGAGGTTAAAATGGTATTTAATGAACTTATAACCGATTCTATTTTAGAATTACTGAAAATAATTTGTTAAAAGTAAATGTGTAAGACAATTATGTAGAGAGTATCAACAAACAGAAACTAAATTGATTGCGATATAAAATACATTTTCACGATAGCCACACGAGTTTAATACAGAAAGCAAATAACCATTCTAACAATCCGAGATAGAATGGTCAGTTGACTGAAAACATAATAGTTATTAATGTTTTCAAAACCATGTTGTAGAATAATCACTTCTCTGTTATTTTAGTTATAATTATAAACCCGCTAATGAAACCTAAAATCAAATCAAAACACGAATAGAATACATAGCAATAACACTTAAACAATACCTAAGATAAATATCATTTAAAACTAGAAAAGAACCGATGCTACAAAATTACCAATAGGAATATTTCTAATAAAAAATAACGCAAGTAAGTTTCGATTGTTACCACTAACTCTAAAATAAACACTAAACATAATCCCTTTATATTTACAAAAATGCATAAGGCAATACTTGATGTTGTTCTTTAAAACATATTTTTACAAAAATGCATAAGGACTTGATGTTCTCTAAAACATAAAAAGCGATTTGATCACCAGTTAACAATTATAACTCAAAAAGGTTCAGAGTAATTCTTAGGAAATATGCTCATTTTTCTTAAGAAATCTTGAAAATTGTAATTAAATTATTTTCTCTGGAAATTTCCATTATCCTATTAATTTAAATACATGGTAAAAGAAAAAAAAGTTATATATATATTAGTAAAACAATTCAAAATAATAAAAAAAAAAAAAAAATCAAAGATAAAGAAATGTTGTTAAAAGAATCCAGACAAAATTAACAACTCAGAGTCGCAGTTCTCAGAACTCATTCTTTCCTTTCCTAGCTAAATTTCTTTAGAGTTAAATCCAATTATCAATACATTTCATTGAATCTTTTACTACCAGGTGTCAGGTGTGCATTTTCCATTAGATATTTTTAGGTGATCAGCTTTTACTACTAGGCTGTTGTAGTTGTATAATATTCTTTTTAAATTGATACCTATCTTTCAGTACTTTGATAATAATCAATTATTTTCAATTGAATTTATTATTTCATTAATAGAATTAATTATTTAATTCTAAATTAATTTAATTATTTTTTAGATAAATTCATACTTGTATGAATGTTTCAGACACAACATGTCAGGTAAATATTTTGTTTCCAAATAAATATTTCAAACATTCTCTTCTTTCTATTTGAAAAAAAGGGTGCAATTTATTAATCAATCAATACCCACGGAACTTACGACCAAACAAATCCTGCTTAGAAAGATTTTAAGTACACATAAATTAAACACTAGATACCCATTTAAACAATATTGACTTTAAATTTTATTAAAACTCACAAAGCAGAACCAGTAAAACTTCCTGTAATTAAAGATAAAGCTAAAGAAAACTATTTCCTAAACTAAATCTACGTTTAACTAAAACTAATCTACGTTCTTGTCTGTAAAACAGAAAGTTATACAAAAATAATCGTGTATAAAGTAAAAAGGAGCTTGATATGTTCGAAATAACAGACGTAAAAGTATAAAAGTATTACTTAAAGTATGTTAACTAGAAAAAATGATATAACATTATAGAAAAGGTTGGTTGGTATGCTTAATTTATTTTAATTGCTATTAATTTAGTTGAATTAAATAAAAATGTATAAATATAAATATAATATGTATTTGAGGCAGAAATTCGTAGGCGGCAGCTACTTCAAATCAACGATTGTAAAAATTAGGTATCTTTTATATAATCGAGAGTAATGTCCCGACGACTCCTTGAAATGATTTTCTTATTGCCAAGCTAAGGCAACTCCATTTATTCCAATAAAAATAAATGTTTGTTTTGATTTATTGGTCTTTAAATAGATATAATAACTTACCTATAATAAATTATGTAAATTAATTTACTTAGTGTATTACTTTTTTTTCTAAATATAAAATTAAGCCCGTTGCCACGGGCCTAAAGGCTCGTTACGTATAAACGAATTAATGCAAATATTGTTCACAATTATGCTATGTGTATTCGAACAGTAGTAGTAGAAATCATTTTTGATTGGGATCAAACAATTATAAGAAATCCAACCCAAGATCAAAGAGAATGTCAAGGCAAGTTTTGAGACCAAGAATAACAACTAGACACGTGTTCAATTTTTACTTCCTTTGCATCATTTTAAGAAATGAAAACAATTTATCCTTGCATCTCTCTGTTTAATTCTTTGGTAAGTGTTCGATTTCTATTTGATTCTTTTCAAAACATTTGTAAGTGCATTGCAGTATGCTTTGAATATTACAATTCATACATACATTAGTAGTCCTTTGTTAACACAAACTCGACATATAAACGAAACTACTTTTTAGGTATCTTCGTTTATCCTTTTCGTTTTAGGGTTAGCCTTAGGTGAGATTAGGCTAAAATAAATTAATTTGTCTGATTCAATTCTGGATAAATAATAATATAAAAGTGAGTAAAAAATAGGTTAGCCACTCGATACTGGCAATACTGACATATCCATAACGACGTTTCGGATCCCAGAGAGTTAATAGATATTTTACGACTGATTATAAAATTGGAAGTAAGTAAAGCTAGCGATCACTCGTTCCTTATTAACCTAATGCTTTGTTTAACAGGTCGTAAAAAAGTATCATAATAGCTCTTTTTTGTTACTTTTAAAAAAATCTCATACATTTTGTTCTCCTCGATTATAATACACATATAACCAAATAGAGAGAGGAGTAAAACAGCAATAGTAAAAGCTATAAAATTATCAATTACATAACTAAACTGATAACAGCGCCAGAGTCAATGACGCATACATGCTGACTTACTATCGCAAATAACTGGAAATAGATGATTAATAAGTTATTAATGGTTTCTAATAGGAGATACTAAATAATTACAAGATAAAAAGAACTTTTTATAAACCTACTACGTTTTTAAATTTTTTGTTGAATCATATGTAGTGTTGGCAATATAATTATTATTGTTATATATAATATTAGTGAAAAAATAATTAATATACAAATACCATTTTTGAAAACTGGTCGTATTTCCAACTTTTTTTCAGTATTCTTCATCTTAATTGTTTCCATGTGCAAAATTTGGGGAAGATTGAAAGACGGGAAGTGGTTCAAAGTTGGGGTAGTAGGTGTGCGATGAAACTTACAAAGCAAAGTATTATAAGACCAGTAAAAAGTTCCGAATATATTAACTTCATATAAATGACAACCAACTAGACAGCTGATGTTAAACCTAAAAAGGACAAATCATTGTACAACGGATCTCGCCAACACCGAATCTAAACTGTGCCATTGAATGCCCCCGTTTAAGGGGACGGTAAGAGAAGAAAAATCGAGTACAAGTAAATAAGTACAGATGCAGAAAAATTAAATCGATACCTAGGACACAAGTAAAAACAAAGCTGGTTGTCACACGTCAATTAATTAATTTATTTGTTTACTTTTCCTGTTTCGCTGTCATTCAATGTTTATCTTTTAAAAATACAATTAGTTTTTACACATCAAAAAGGTGCCTGATTATAATCATTCTTGATCATTTTAACAATTTTATAAGCCATACGAGGTACTGAAATAAAAAATCATAATTATTATTGAAACCCGTCAAAATGAATTTCGTAAATATGGGTCGTGTCAAAACAAATCAAATAACTTGCGGATTTTTTCCGAACAAACTTTCCATACACAAAATTTTCTGAAACTGAAAACGAATGAAATTCTGCTGAAAGATGGCTAAAAGTATAAAAATTATGCATTGTTATCGTGTTCTGAGGTATTCTAAAAGTTTTAAATGTCTAGCTACTCGGGAAGTTGCAAGATTTATACTGGCACCCCAAACAAACAAACAAACAAACAAGAAAGCAATCTAATAAAAACGTAATAAAATACAAATTTTTAAAGAATACATTTTCTGTATAAAACTAATGCATTAAATCAACTATAAATAAACAGTAATTTTTCTTAAATTTTAGTTAAACAAAGAAAACAGAGATAAATTAATTAATAAGTCAAAACTATAGTGAGTGGTCAATCAATATATTATATTCAGCGCGTACACAGTGACTTCTACCCCTTCAATAGGTCATTAAATTTTTATTAGGATTAATACTTTCTAAAATATGTGGCCGACGATTTTTAAAAAATTAGTAGGTATCATGACTCCTCTGCAATTTTTTAAGTAGGCTCCTCTAATACCCTCGGTGCTTCTTACGGTTCTTCTAACTCGGTACTTCTTCGAAGTCTTTTTACGATCTTCCACCTTGGTCCAAGATGGCGGCTATTTATATGCAGGATATACACGAAGATATCTCTGGAACCAATTGCCAGAACCCTATTACTAGAACCTAGAATCAATTACTAGAAACCTAGAATTTAGAATTTATCATCTTTGCATGATCTATCAACTTAGAAAATTAAATTCCGATCGGTACATTTGAAACCAAGTTTCATCACTTTAATAATTACCACTTCTTTGAACCGCTAAAATTATATCATTGTAACTTGGTATAATTTATAAAATAATATTTATATCTACCAAGTAGGGGGTTTTATGAAATTTGATCCTAAAAGAAAAGCTATTATTCGTAGAGATAAATCGTACTAATGCACAGACGGCAGACAGACTTTTATAAAAACCACATATGAGTAAATAATAAGAAAGGGAATCGAGACCAGACTGATCTTCTGAAGTTAGTTCCAAATTTTAAGGTTCTAGTGCAATTGATTTCGGAGATATAGTTATGTCGAATTTTGCATGTAAAAAGCCGCCATCTTGAATCATATGGTGGTTCGTAAAAGATCCTAAACATCCTAGAGAGCACTAAGGGAGTATAAGAGGGGGGAGTAAAAGAGTTTACTGACTATGATCAACTACAAAGATTAAGTTTAGTTAATACTTAATTAGTGTATGATTATGTACATCATCCTGCTTATTTTTCCCATGAGTTTTGTTTATTGTCCCCAAGCTACCGCTAAGGTAATATACGAGTATTAACAAATATGTGAAAAAAACTAAGGATTTCTCCTTATTATCTATTATTTTTCAAATATTTTTAATTGGGTATAACAACAGGGATTCGGGGAGTACTTTAATTCTGGCATTGTAAAAATTAAAAAATTAAAAAAAACTAGCAGAGCTGGTTAACTATTAAATTATTTTAGTAACATAGATAAGTTAATAAAATAGAAAGAGAAAAAGTTGTTTAGTCTTATATTTTAACTAAAGCAAATACATACATATTACCAAGACAAGTTTTTATTAATTTTTTTTCAGTATGGGAAAAAAGTACTACGTAATCTCAAATGACCTAGTTTTATCAAATAGATTTTATTGATTCAATTATCACTATAACAAGACGCTCAAACGAATAATCAAAATAACTGTAATCATATAATTCTATTTATTATTTTTTTAGAAATAGAGGAAATAAACACGTATGTGGGATCCTATTATATTTTTATCTTGAGAAATAACTATGTGGTTTAGGCATCTTATCATATTACAAACAATTACTAGTATAACATATTACATATAATATTCAATTGCTTAGTTCTGATCACTTCAAAAATAGACAAATTAACATTTTCATTATTTAATAAGTAAATTTATTATCATTTTAAATATACATAAAACTAAGGTCTAAAATGGCATGTTGAATTTGTCGATACATGTCATTAACTAACTAACTTTGTGTCGCAAAAGCCCGTGAATGGCCTTAGCCTGTCATAGGGCTTATAACACTAACCATATATGAAATAAAATGATTTTTGCTTCTACTTTTTTTTATATAATTTTAGCTCTCATTATCTATATTATGACACTGTTTAACGTATTGAATTATTTTCCGCAACAATTAAGGATTGCAACTGAGAACATGGAAGAGATACACCGACAAATGTTATATTTTGAAATATGAAAGGTTACTTAAAGAGTGGTACACATTTATCGTCATCAGGAGCACTATGTTTATGCAATAAATCCTAAATGAAAATTTCATATGATTATTCAAATGAAAAATTAAGGTAATTACCTAAACTGACAAGCTCTTGTTAGATCTCATCAGAGCAATAAACCTAAATAACGATGAGCCATTTAAAATAATGGATGTCCCTAATTGCAAAGCTTACTGTAGCTACTGTGCGGCGTGGAAAAGAGAGTTACGTGGGAAAGAACCACAAAATTAATCTTTTAACACTTAAATAAACTCTAACACAATCACAACTAAATAGAGTACAAGTTTAAAAATGTAATTTTACAATAGTTTAAATGTAGTTTTATCATTAGCTTTTCAGATATTAATTGAACGACCTACATCCGAATACTGAATAAAATGGTAGTATTTTGGTAATTAAATTAAGTTAGTTAAGATTGTATGGAACTAATGTGAATATTCATAGATTATAGTTATTGAGTTTATTTTAAAGGTTTATACTTAAGAGGAAATTACTTGAATATTATATAACGCACTATAGAGATACATATAACACCACAAGTATATCTGAATCAATTGACGAACTTTATAGATGCAATTTTATTTTCTAATTAAAAAGCATTAAATATTTATAGAAATAATGTAAAACTATATAATTTTTTTTAAGTAAATGTGGAAAAATAAATTGGGTAAATAGCTAAGGTTCAATTTAGGATCCAAATTGTAACTCGATAATTAAGTATTTTTTTATTTCCTTTAGACTATTTAATTGAATAACAACTACATACATATTATATAGAGTTAAACGCTTAACACAGTATTGTTTTATAACAATGTAACTGTGAATGACGATGTTGGCATCAATTTTAATCGTACTTGATAAAAAAGAAAACAAATAAAACAAATCTTTAAATTTCGTTAAATCGTCGAATATTTTTTATAGAATTAAAATTGTAACAGAAAATTCATTTTCCCCACCGTTTCGTCTTATTCCCTGCTATAAAAACGAAATAATTATTAAATATCAACCTACTTGCAATAAGTAATCTAGTTTCACACCCTAGTCAGTGTTCTTTGCCAACTCAACTGTTAAACTGGTTCAGTTATGAATGAGGCGCCTCTGTACTAATAATATACTTAAGACGAGTATACCGTGTAAGAATTGAACTACCACTGTTTGGCTCAATTTCTTTTATTCTTAGGTTTTTCTTAACGACCCAGAAATAATTATTAGTCAAGTTCGTAAAATTCTAATTTCATAGTATTCAACTAATATACGAAATAATAATTAAGGTCAAAGGCGTTTATATAAATAAAAATACGTTTTTAATTTTTTTTTAATAACTGCCTTCTACTCAAAAAGACAAATGTTTCTTAGGGGTGGGTAATTAATATTAGACAATTACGAGGCTTTTAGGAATTCCGTATAAGCAAATGCAATAGGACACAGAAACACAATAAACGTCAAGCTCAGAATAAAAAAGGTAATAAGGGTCTATTCTTAAATAGAAAGTTATTTAAGCTTGTTAATTTTACAAATAAAATAATTTATATAAATCAAAATAGTATAACATTTCTTTTTTTTTGCAACTATTGCAAACTTTGCCAACGATATAATAGTAGGTTATAGATACTCAAAGATAATATGATATAAGGCATTAGATGTATTGCATTTGTTAACATGATGCTATAAAAATATATTGTTCTTAGGTGGGTTATATAAAGTTTAATATCGGGTTCAAATATCATAGTTGTTGTTATTGTTTTAAAATCATATTTCAACTTTGACTGAATGCTTTACCCACAAAAGTTATTGGTCGCACTTTATGCAGAATACTATTATTCAATCATATATATTTTAAGAGGATCAGAATTGTACGGGACTCTCCTTGATATTTTGATAATTTATAAAATACTTCATTTCTTTAATTGAAAAGGTTAGTCAGTAAATTTACAAACGTAAATTGTTGCTAACTTTTTTCATTATGTGTGCGGAGTCAAGAATGATTTTATAAGATTTCAAAAAAATAAAATAAACATGAGTTAGCTTATAGGTTTAACACAACATAGCTTGGAACACGATATTGTATCTTTTTACTATTGAAATTGTTTTTTTTTAATTTTAATTGAAGAACAAACATTTTAACTCTTAAAAAATGTTGTTTAAACAATATTTGGAGTCTTACTATAAGCGCCTACACACTTATATATGAAGATTCTTTACAATCAATAAGATTGATATAATTTAATCTGAATTCTTCCTGGAGTAGCTTGATATTTTACTGTCTAGATGTATGTAAATGTATGTCAATTAAATACCTGATAAGACTACATTTAATAAAACGTGGCATTAACCTTTTAAATACATCAATTACATATTATGTAAATAATAAGTATCAATTTTTTTCAAATTAATTTAAGAAAATTAAGATAATGAGTAGAGAGTGAATTTATAATTGGCACATAACTTCCTCGCGTCCTGTTTCGTATTATTTAATGATTTTATGCTTTTACAACTAATTATTGTCAAATTTATTTAATCTCCCCTCCCCCCCCCCCGTTATTTAAATCTGTCAAAATTTGATGCTTTACTTGAATTAAAGTATCAATTTAGCAACATTTAAAGAGTGCAGACAGTTTAAATTAGTCTAGTGCAATCTGAGGGCTACTCCCGACGAACTATCTAAATTTCATAAAAAATCAGATACGTTCTTTCGAAGATATAAGTCTAAATAAATGTATGTTTGTGCGCATGTGGAAGAGAAACAAATGGGTGCAGAAGGTTCAAACTTATATTGGACCAATAATGGGCTAATTATGACACCTACCAACCACATTTCAATAAAATTGGACGAGTAGGTTTTACAATATATTTTTACAAAAAAATAATTGAGCAGCAAATATTGAGCGACTGACAGTCACAGAACTAAACAATGTTCTCTGAAACCGATTTCTGTCTTGGAATTTTTGAAATCTGTTGTTGAGAACGATCACATAAGCTTCCGTTATATTCGAAAAGCTCGGAAACAAAGTATATAAATTATTAAACATTTATGTTGAAATAAATTATTCCAAACATGAATATGGTCTTAACGTACAATTATTTAAAAATGTTGCAATTAATTTTTTTTTTGTGCTAAAGAACGATCACATACATAGCTTTCGTTACCTTCGGTAAAAGCTCAGAAGCAATATGTAGCATTTTTTTTATAATTTATTTTTATTGTCTTAAGTAGGTAAGACATGAAAGTTAGTCATGTTATACTTAATTAGTACTTTAGTACTCATTAGGTTTAACATGAGTACTTAAGTACATCGTTCAAATTTACACTAGTTAGTAGTTAGTATAGGCTTCTTACTTCTTCCTACTACTTCTTTTAGAGTTTTTTAAAAAAATTATATGATATTATTAAACCCGTATTTTATTGAGGAATGGAAACCTAAACGGAAGTATTATCTCTTTCACTTTATATCTACTATTTATATGATATTTACCTCTATTATAAAACAAGACAGATCTCTTAGGGCAATAACATCCGGTTATGTTGTTGTTTACGGTTAGGATAACATAAATTGATTTATAAATAAATATACCGGGTGCCGGGGGTTTTATTTTGAACAATATACAGTAGGAAAACAACACTAGATCTTCCGATAGAGTTCGTATGTGAGATTGATAGATTCCGTTGTTTCCGACGATTTCAGCTTGGTTCTAGAACGCTATGGCCCCATACACGATCAAACATTTTGCGCAAACATGATGTTTGCGCAAACCTGATGTCGGGAAAATTTATTTATTTTTATTTATTTATTTATTTTTTATTTATTTTTTTATTTTTTTTTTTTGGCTATACACGTCACGTTGCTCAAAACATCGTGTTTGCGTAAACATTAAACAGCCCCATATACGGTCAAAATGTTTGCGCAAACATTTTGACCGTATATGGGGGCCTTTAGGTGTTACCAATGCCGATGAGTTATAGTTTCAATCATATTGAAAGCATTTCACAGAAAACCCATAATTTTAATTAGACAGTATCAAAAATGTTACTAATTATGTATTTATCGTTATTCCATTGGTATTTTTCCGAAAGTTACATAATAAACCAAAAAAAAAAAATCAAACTGATAGAATTATATACACTTTGCTATTACACTACAATACACAATAAATTTAAATGACAAAGAAAAATGTTATATAAACTTTAAATTTACAATTTTTGTAATCTGAAAATAAATATGTTCTAACCGCATTATATGCAATAACTATAAAATAATTAATAGTTCTACTTTATAACAGTTTTGATTTTAATTATGAAATTGTAACAGTTCTAGAGGATTATTGCTTCCGAGCTTACCGAAGGTAACGGAAGCTATGAGATCGTTCTGAAGAACGAAAAAATTTTAGGTCTCCGATTTGAAAAATTCAAAGACAGAAATCCATTTCAGATATCAGGGAACATTTTTGGTTCCGTGACTGTCTGTCGGTCGGTCGTCCACTTTTTGCAAACCAACATATATCTTAAAAACTACACGTACGATTTTAATGAAATTTGGATGGTAGGTCATAATTAGCGCATTGTTTTGTTTTGCGCTCATTTGTTCTCTTCCACATACGCACTAACATACATTTATTTACACCTATAGCTTCGAAAGTACTTTTCTGATGTGTATGAAATTTTTATAGTTTATTGAAAGTAGCCCGCAGATAGCCCTAGATTAATTTGAACCGTCTGCGCTCTTTAACTTTTGCTAAATTGATACTTTAATTTATGCAAAAAAATCCAAACAATTTTGACAGATTAAAAAGCGGGGGAAACAATTAAACAAATTAGACAATAATGGCTTTCTAACTAAGAGTATAAAATTAATAAAGCTACATGACAAGATGTGAGAAAGCTATATGTGCCACACCAATTGGCAGTGTATTTTTTTTGTGTGTTTTCTTGCATTTAAAAATTAGGATTTTCATTGCCCCACTGAGAGAATACTGGGTTTGATTATAAGTTTGATTGCACTCAGAGCATACATAATTATAATGCAATTTAATCAATGTAATAATTATAATAAAACAAATTGCGTCGTAGTCACGAGCAGGCTATCTTATACTTATAGCGCAGTTAGAAAAGATAAGTTATATTTCTAAAGATATACAAATCAATAAAACTTAACAAATGCAAAACTACACAATATGCAATGTTATGGGGAGACGCAACGCCAAATATTAACAATTATCAAAACGGAAAAATGATAAAGAAAATAACTTTTATTGATACCTCAAACAACTTCAAATGTAATAAAAAATACATGTCGACTTTTAAGAAAAAGCGTATATAAGTTAAAATCCACATTCATCTTGCCAGTAGCAACTATAAGCTATTTGAAAAAAACTTTTTAAAAGGTGGAATTAATCTGAATTTATTTTGACTTATGTATTCAGGGTCTAACCCAGATTTTATACTTAATTGAATGGATATCTTTAGTTAAAGAACAAGAAGTGAATGGTCTAGTATAGTTACTCTGGGGTCTCTACACTTACTCCAAGTTATTTAACCTGCGGTTCAGACAAATGGTAATGATTACGATACCCTTGGAGTATTAAAAAAGAATTGACTGTATTAGTAACCTACTTATGATATAAATAAAAAATGAATACGTACATAATTTTTTCACAATCAAACAATCTTACTATATCTACAATCTACGTGATATTAAAACTGTATTCAGGTCCGTACAATAACATTTTGTTAACGCCTAATTATTTTAATGTAAGGATCAGGTTTTAAGGCATTGTTTAAATATATTGAGATACATAATTAGATTGCCAGATGTTACATTAATAATTAAAAGTATGAATATTAAATGGTTTAAAATATAATACATATATTTATTATTACCAATACAAACTAAAATGAAATGTAAATAATTATTTTCAAACCGATTCTTTCACTGGTTCAATGGAGGGAAGAAATGGTTACTTATTTATTTTTATACGGTAACATAAACACTATTATAATTTTTCGGCTTAAAAAATCGCTGGATTACAACAGTAAAGAAATATTGTTGGCCTTGAATAAGAAGAAACTGTTTTCCCATTCTTTTTTTGTAAATATAAATATATTATTTTATTTTTAACCAACAGCATAAATTAAAAACAAAAAAATGAGAGAAATCGACATTTATTCCACGTAATATTTCCACCTTGCTTCAAATTCGTTGCCAAAAACCTTGGATTATCAATTTATAAACAAGTGAATTTGTAAACGACCCGTCTCATCTCAAGTTAAATGAGAGAAGCGTGTTAACAAGGGTGAACAAGTCACGAGGATATTTAAAACAGAGGCCTTAGTGATAAAAATATTCGTACGCAACATTCCCAACCACAGGCTGTTGGGACGCCAACGCCAACGCATCACTCAACAATATGAAACGGATCATCTACGCCGGTCTATATTCAGACTTCTTATTTTTTCAGCTTATAAAGTGTTTTAGTCCCTTGGTGTAGATTGTAGATAAACAAAATCTCAAATTTAATTGGAAATCAATACAAAGACGTTGATATAATCATAAATTAGCAAGTGTTATACCTGTACAAGCAATCTTAAAAATCTAATCTCAGGCAAGACTATTTAACACGCATATCTTCATCAATTGTAAATTCATTCGTCCGATTTCTACTCAAGCTACCGTGTATATATATATATATATATATATATATATATATATATATATATATATATATATATATATATATATATATATATATATATATATATATATATATATATATATATATATATATATATATATATATATATATACTAGGCATCGCATGGCTCTATCATTGAAGCGAGCGTATAGTAATAAATATGTATTGAATATTGAAAAAATAGATAATCATGAATCATGATGAGTTGATAGATAATGCGTATAGTAGTAGTACAGCGGTTAGTAGAAAAGGGAACCACCCCGCATTCTTACTATTCCTCTAACCACACCTCTCCTTTTCAATTATTATAAAATGTATCTCTTTGCTACAAAAAAACACTACTGCATGTATCAAATTGAAATTTTACATGCCTGTTTCATTTGTGCATTAGATGGTGTATATGAAGTTTTATTAAAATCGTTACGTTAGAACGTAAGATATCGGTAAAAGGTTGTTTTCTCTATTATAAACGTTTGGGTCCGCTTTAATAGTTTTAGTGATCTTTATTAATTCATAGAGGTGTCGCTGTTGGTTTTACTAAAAAATGTTATTTGTAAAAAATGTTCGTCTCATCGAATAGATCATGATAGAATCTTTTCCCGTCCTGATATTCTAATTTAATTTTTGAACCTCTCGTTTAGGCGAGCGTTGCGCGCGAACTCTTGGACGGATCACGCTGTCCAACAAATTTCAACTAAATCGGTCAACTTTTACTCAAGTTATCGCCACTCGCGTAAACGTTACTGACAGACAGACAGACAGACAAGATGCATAGTTTGTTGAATGTAAGAAGCTCGCTTACGCTCGCTTCAATTTATTTCTTAATTTTTTATTGAATTTGAAAGCTCATAAAAACAAACATATGTCATCCCCTTTCAACGTAACTACCTTTACTCAAGTTATCGTCACAAGTTTCAGGGAACGCGGACAGACAGACAGACAGACATGAGACCAAAAATGTTCCGTGATGTCTAAAACGGATTTCTGTCTTGGAATTTCAAAATCGGAGACATAAAATTTGTTCGTCCTCAAAAGTGAACACATTGCTTCCGTTACCTTCGGTAAACTCGGAAGCAAAACCATCATATAATTCTAGGTTAATAACAATTTGTTCTCTCAACAAGAGGTTATTAGCTTAATAAATATAGTTAAAACTGGCAAGCAACTTGCTAACAGATACGAATGCAGAGATGGTCTCCCGAACAACTGTTAAATAGTCATAACATAGTGTTCTATAATGCTAATATCGAGTAAGTCATTTGATCATTTATAGAGTCGTATGATTCCGTCAAAAAAAAGGCAAGAATTTAATCAATATAATGTTCATTATAAAAACGAATGTAGGAATAGTTTTAGCACTATTTGGCCTTCATTTGTTGAGGATAAGTTTCTTTGAACGAATCAGCACGTTTATTGTACAATCACAATTTTAAATGTGTAACAACAGTCAAGATAACGAGCTCCGGGTTTTTCAAGCATAAACTGTGATTATTATTCATATTTACAGCATTTCAAATAATATTTTTAAATGATTCTATTGTCATAGAATTCATTCTATTTAACATTATTCTAGTATCATAGAATTCATTCTATTTAATATTATTCTATTGTCATATAACTCATTCTATTTAACGTATTATTTTATTGTCATGGAATTCATTCTATTTAACATTATTCTAGTATCATAGAATTCATTATATTTAATATTATTCTATCGTCATATAACTCATTCTATTTAACATTATTCTATTGTCATAGAATTCATTCTATTAAACATTACTACGAGTATTTTCTTTAATATGTTAAGCATTTGATTCTAATAAGATCTGTAATAGATTTGCTGAAGGCTGTGAACACATTGATACTGCGGTGTCGTGTTTCCAAACGAGTGTTTTAATTTTAGCCTTGACCTATAGGACGAGTTCAAATCAACTAGTTAGTTTATTTATTTATTCTTTTTTTTTTTTAAATGTATTTTTAGTCCGCAGCTTAGAATTTTTATTTCATTATATGCACTGCTTGTCTCGTAAAGGTAATTAATGAATTGTTGTACTCTGGTTAATAGCTTTTGTGTGTGCTTTAAATTCTTCGATAAATGCAGTATGTACTGATTAAGCAAATAAATTATCGTTTCGTTGAATTTAAGTATACATATTTTTTTTGTTTTTTGTTTAAGTTAATGCAGTACCAACATTTATTTAAGCACTAACTCCGATGGTGCATAAAAGGATGTCTACTCAACAATGTACTCACAGTTCCAATTACCTTAACTTGATAAGCACATTAACTTCAAGGCTTTTAAAGTTGGCTTATTTATATTAACATAAACACGAGTCTAATACTTTTTTTTTACTTCTAATGGTATAAAATCTTTTTGTTCGGTTGAAATCAGCATAATGAAAAAAAAATTGAAATATTGGTACTTTGATGTAAAATATACTTTGATAAAAAAAAAACACCAGATTATGACTTTCTTTTAAAAATGTCAACATGGAATAAATTAATTCCTACCATGTACACAAAAAATTAACATTACAATGTACAAGCTGTAAAATAGCGAGTTTACCAATTAGTAAATTAGAAGTTTAAACCTTTATTTATAATTTTTATTAAAAAAAACTTTTAAATTGAAGTAATGAAATAATTTTTAAATAATGCATTATTGATAAATAATTATTTATTCATTAATAATGTCTAAGTTTATATTTTAATAATAAACAAATATCCTGGAGTTTGGGTAAAATCAACCATAAAGTACCTTCGAATTTAACTAACTACTTAGTATTTCTCTAATGTAGAATAAATAATTCCTCCTAATACTTAGTATTAAGAGTTTTATAAAGAAGAAAAAAATAGAAAATTAATTTTCATCTTTAACTTTCCAAAAATATGGAATAATTTGGACGAACTTTCACTTTTTTAAAAAAAAGGTTCGTAAAACCAACTTGAACGGAAAAAATCTACATAATTATATTAATATATTCAGCGCTGATTTATTCAGCAAAGATAACATTTCATTATATCGTATAAAAAAAATTAAATTTATTATGTTTGTTTAAATGATTAGTAAATTGGCAAACAAAATTAATTCGTTATAACTAAAAAACTGGTCTCATAACAAAATTATCTATAATAAATTATAGGGGTTTTTAGAGAGGTCGTGAACGTGATTATAACATTTAACGATAATAAAATGACCCTGACCTTGAGCTGAATTTATAGATCTATAGTAAAGGTAAATATTCTTTAATCTATTAGAAAAACACTAGATTCGCCTGGGATGCAACACTGGAAACGACTATGCTGTCAATGTTTCCTTATTCAGTTCCGAAAAAATTATTTAAAAAAAGAAACATTGGGTTTTTATTACAGTATATGAATTTTGTTGTTTTTCCCAGCAATCATCTCTTTAAAAAAAATTGTCTGATTATATTATCAGTGACTCTCGACCGGCATAAAACTTGCTTTAATAGATATCTTCGTTTTTAGACTAAAAAACATTCAGTTAGTAAAGTTAATTTAATTCGGAGATAAAAAAAATGAACAGGCACAAGTGATTATCTTAGACTGATGTAGAAAATATAATTAACTTTAAAAAAAAAAAAAAAAAAAAAAAAAGACTTCTCCATTCAATTTTCACAACGATTAATTATTTTCTAGATTGCTAAACATTAAAATACTCAGAAACTGTAAATAATCGTAGGTAAACATGCTGTACTTACAAATCTTAAAAAGACGCCGAAATTCTAGTGACTTTAAATTTAAATACAAGTTGGTCCGCCAAGATAATTGTCTCTCTCGCGAATGGAATTATAAAAACATACTTATAGAAGATTACTTTGCTTCAAAGCTATCTTTTCTAGGCTAGCTTTATGCCCTTTATTAATAATGGCGTTTAATAATTTAAATTAATGACTTTCAAAAGACATTTATTTACAGTTGATTAATAATATCATTTAATGCGTGAAATTAACTCCTTTGTTTTTTAATTCAGTGATTAAATTATTTAGCTTATAATTTCTTTACACTGTAGTTAATAATATTTTGTAATAAATTATACACTAATTCACTTAATTTAACAAAAAACATTTATACTTTAGAGAAAGTAATTTAATATTTTTACAGAATAAAATATATTCTACGATATAATAAGAATAAGTATAAATAACAATTTTGTTATTTTGGTCAACATCTTTATTGTTATTACTTTTTACAAGTGTTTTATTACCTACTTTGCTTTGAATTCGACCCTACTCTTGAAGCTCTTTGATACATCTTGAAAGATATAGTTTTTACTGTTTATATTACTTTTCCAAATGTGAGTCATATAATAATAATTCAGCATACAAGTATTGTAAGGTAATCTTATATGAAAAATTATATTTAAAAATATCTGTCTCAATGTGTATCAGGTATATATCATTTCAACAATTTATATTTTAATCTTATAGGAGAAATTAAACCGGGTCTGGCAGAAATTATTTATATTTACTTGTCTTAATGTGTGTCAAAAGTAAGAATACATTTTAAAAAAATCGCACCCATGACCTATCGGAACTTTTCTTTAACAAATAATTCCAAAATGGCAGCAGATATTAAGTTGACATTTATAAGACATATTTATTATATAGAAAGGTGCAATTGGTGCGATTGTTTACGACTTTTTGCTGAATCAGCAAAATGGGTTAATGACACAAATATATGTTCTTCCGGGCAGCACAACTACAGGTAAAGACTGATTTATGTTCCAAGTTTCAACTCTCTAGCTTAAAAAGTGTGGGAGTTATGCGTGACACCAGCAGAGAGACAGACATAGCTAAATACCGCACTCAAATCGTCTTAAAAACGCCCAATGCTGATAATTCTGTTGAAATCTCGGTTTCGGTTTTTTTTGGTGAAAACAATACTTTTCCTTTAATGTAAGAAAAAGTAAAAATGTTCACAAAGGATGATCGTTTTAATTTAATTAATCTTAATATTTTAACTAGTAGAAGAATTTGTACTTTTCTTTTAAGAATGTTTACAATTTATCAAACAGTGTAAATTTGAGCGTATTGAAAAAAAACTATGTCAAATATTTGACATGGTTGATTGCCTTATTGAACTATTTATGTAACCTTGTAAAAGAAAATGTAACAGAAAAAAGGGTCATTGCAGATGGAAGTACTAAAAATATTGTTTTCTTTAGGTTAAGTGGTCTCCAAGAGATGTAGTTTTACAAAGCACGCGATCGCGTGAAACTACAAAAATACTTTTTGAAATTCAGATGATAAAAAAAGAACATACCCTGATGTACATGGAGTAACTGAGGAAGATAATAACATAATTGAAGAATATTTAGAATATAAATCTCGGAATTTAATTAAATGGAATAAATTTGACTCTTATTTTTATTTATACTATATAATATCTTAGAAATATTTCTATTTTTAATTTTGAAAGTGCTGTCTAAAAACTTTATACGAGTGAATGTTATTACTTAATTTTTTTAAATGTTATTACTTTGCTAAAACAGATAGCCAGCTCAATCTTGTTACATAAGTTTTATTTTAAAGTTAACGCTTTTTAACTTAACTTAGCTTTTGAACTTAACTTAGCTTTTTAAGTTAACGGCTAAAGATACCAAAAACATTCTTCTAATGATAAATTAGATATAAAACTAAATATGTATAATTACAATTTAATGAATGATTCAGACCAGCCCATATTTCATAATTGTATAATAATATAACTTAGAGAAATATTAAAATCTATACCTAATTGTAAATAAATTAAATCCGGATTTCTTTAAAAATAAAACTTTAAAAAGCTCGGACAGCTTTAACAGATATCGATATCTGAAGGAACGTGAAAAATAATTATCTGCATACTATTAACTTGGATCTAATAAAGACTACAATCGTACTATAGATACAGTAATTAATTGCTTAGATCAACATGACAACTAATATTGACTACAATATGACAACCGATTCTGCGTCATATAATAGGATCATGAGTTCCATTTATCAATTACAAGTTCAGTGATTTTTAAATCTTCTTGATTCGCGGCGCATATTAAGTATTTTCCTACATCGCCACTTAGAGTGTCTGTACATCGCAAAACAGTATTAGTGTGATTTTAACAGTCGTGTCGTACCACCGAGTCATTATACAACACACACTCTTATAGGAAGACCATATTTGCTTATTTTGTTACAACAAATCTAATCATAGGCTACATTTTTGTTTTCCATTCTAAAATATCAACATCAAAACCTGATAAAATTACTAATAAATTATAACAAATGGTTCAAACTTAAATGTAAGTGCGATATATATGATCAAAGGTGACATACCTCACTATTTCATTCACCCAAATATATGATCAAAGGTGACATTCCTCACTATTTCATTCACCCTATTATATGATCAAAGGTGACATACCTCACTATTTCATTCACCCAAATAGTCAATCTCACAACGATGTTGTTTGTAAATAATCGCATTCAAGGCCATCTTTATTTCCCCTTTTAAAAACCCATTTTTTCAACAAATATTTAATATATTTACTTAATTATATGGACTGATTATTTACTTAATTCATTATTAACTTATATTTATTTATGACATGTTTAAAGGTGGATAAAAAATAAACCATTACGAATTCTAAACGTGTAAATAACACATTAAAACAATATAATTATAACTTAGAAATTGATTCTTCTAGGTTTGTCCCAACCAAATAGTGTACCGTCCGAGGGAACGTCACGGGCATACGCAATGGATATGAACCGTTCCAACCCGACTTGTGACAGTGTTTTGAACAGTCCTTTTTACTGTTCCAACCCGCGCAGGGATCGTTTGCGAATCGTTTACTGTACGGTTCAAACGATCATCTGACAATACCAAGTAGGTACTGGTTTGTATGAAATGCGCAGTTATGCCAGCAGGAAGGTACCCTAATTGTTAGGTTTCCTTGAATAATTCTAATAAGGTGCGAATTATAGTGCTAAACCCGTTCCAACCTGACTTGATTTTATCACAGTATAATGTTGGCGCATGCGTATAAAACCTGTCCTAAAAGATTCCCCAACGATCCGCAGGGAGATACAAAGGACGGAGCAAATAGGGGAGTTTGAACAAACATTATATACATAAAAAATCTGATGCACCACTAAATCTGAGTTGCATTTAAGTGAAGAATTCAGTTTTTTTGTGAGCAGCAAGTTTCTGAAGGAAAGGAATGTGATAATATTAGGTCAGGCTTATCTTAAACCCTAGGTTACCTGATTCAACTTTGACCTCTTTTTCCCCTTTCTTTTTCTCTGAAACTTTACTTATTACCTGAATCCCTCGCAGATTATGGTATTGTGACTCATGATCCCCTTTTTGCTAAAAATAAGCTTCGCAACTTATCTCATATATCACTATAAAGTATCTCGAGGAGTGTCAGTCAAAGCTGGAGCATTTAAAAACAAGTCAATCAGTCGCAGTAAGAGCGAAGTTTGTGAAGGCTCTAAGCTGTCATTGAACTTCAGTATCCTTAAAGTCTTAAGGATTATTCACTGACCTCACACACGGAATGTCAAACCCCGCCTAGGTTACAACATATACGCATCCCAGACAAAACACTGATTTAAAAAACCTCTCACCCTGCCATAAAAACCAATCTAACAACTTGTACTATTATGTTTAACTTAAAATCATCAGTTAAAATACACCTTTATCACCATTTACAACAAATAAGTGTAAAGATAGATATAAAACGCCTACAAAAACTACAAAAGTAAATAATATACAAATCAATAATTATATTCGTTAACTTTCCCCAAAACTAAAATACTAATTTATACTAAAACGTTTGTCAGAGGGTTGAGATAAAACCATTTCCTTTCCAAGTACAGGTAAATAAAAGGGGTTTACAGCACAATTTAAATGTTCTTAAAGCCGTAAGTAAATATACACTTAAATCAGAGTTTTATTTACTTTACTTTGAGATACTTACACTCATTTTATATTTTTCTTCTCCAAATAACTCAAGGAAAATTATTTACAGAGAGCTTGCTTAAAAAGCGACACAAATAAGCTATAATATCTCAAATTAAATTTAAAATAACATTTACACATGTTCTCAGACTAACTCCTTAAACTAAAAAAAATATAAGGTAGTACCACTTCTTTTAACAGGGGTTGGTATATAACTAATTTGGGGTTAAGGGCCTTACCTTAAAAAAATCCTTTTTTTATTAAAAAGAAATCTGTCAGATACAAATACAACTAACTGGTACCTATACTGATTTTTATATACGAGTATATTATTTCCTGGTCCGGCGTTTCCATTTATAAAGTTTCGAGTTTTTATAACTCCCCCTTGCGGAGAATCGAACCCTGTTTCTCACAATTTGCGTTTTTAACTATTTTCTGAGGAGGGAAAACACTTATATGGTAAGATTAAATGGGATACATTTTTGTATGTCTTATTTCTTTCTCGATTTCACCTTGGAGTGTGATTTTTCTGACTATGTACGCCAAATTTCAGCGAAATTGGTCTAGTATAGTTTAGGCTCCACCCAACTCCAGAGACTACAAACAGACCATTAACGGACAACAGAGTGAAAGACGGACATTTCTAAAACTACTTTTTCGGTCTCAGGGGACCTTAATACGTGTAAAAAGAGTTCGAAACGTGGTTTTTAGAAATGTACGTCTTTCACTCTGTTGTCCGTTAGTTGTATATTTGTAAATCCATCAAAAACTCAAAATCGATATTCACTCCATCACAATACTTTGTCTCACTATATATATATACTGTGCATATAAAAAAGTAAAAAGTCCAGTCATGCACCATGACTTAATGAGCGAATTTTCAAAGAAATCTGCGTTTTATTGGCTTATGATAATATAGGAAAATTTTGGTTTAGAATTTGCTCGGGTGAAAAAAAAAATTGGTACACAGTGGTACGGGGTACAAAAGTCAAAATAGTATTTACCCTTCAAGATGCATGTCGTTGGAAAGCTCTTTAAGAGTACAGTAATTGTTGTTATTTACACTTTTATCATATTTTCACATAAAAGGGGGGTAAAATGGAAAAAACACGTTTTTTGACCCTATATGGTCAAAATTTGACCCCTAAATGGACTCCAAAAATTCTGGCCAACGAACTCATCCTTTCTTTTGATATTATTGACATTTTAAAATTTGTTTGAAATTTTTAAGTGCATTCTAAGGGGAGATATCGTCTGGAGTGACACATATATACATATATACATACATATATACATACATACATAAAAAAAAGTGTTAAATTTTAGGAATCGATTCAGAATGGTCTAAAACGGATTTCCATGGAAAAATTTTTCAAAAATTCGCATTACAAAAATTTTGAAGCCATTGCAATAGCGTAATTTTCTTTGAAAATTCGCTAAAAGATAAAATTCCAATTAACAACATAATATACAAGTACGTATAAGTTTTATTATTAATGCAATAAATGTATATTCAATATCACGAAATCCTTTTGGATTATATACGTACTAAAAATGAGCTATTTATTTATTTTTAAATAACCTTTTTATTTTGATTTCACTTTCAAAATGAATTAGTGTAATTTGGATAGAATCCAAACAGAGTTAAAATATACTTCCGTAAAGACTAAAGGTGAGTCAGAAGCTGACACAAATATGCTTGGTCTCAAAGTCTCAACAGGCATTAGAGCGTTGAGGCAAAAACATGAATTATGTAGACTATAGAGTAGATAACAAAACCTAGGGTCAAGGGTATTGAATAAGTAATGAGCCAAATTGAAATTCATCCTTACCCACTCTCCCCATCTCCCTAGGGGGGATCTCAGTTTCCAATTCAAACAAATTGTGAACTTTCTCCCAACCTCAGCTGAGAATTAGTTGCTAGGATAAAAATAAATTAAGATAGATCTCTAAACACCTCGATAAAGTTTAAACCAACCACTATCACAGTTCAGTTATTCAGCAGTTTTGGGAATAGAAGAATTCGATAAGCGCCTACCACGTCAGCTGTCCTTTCTCTAATTATGGTGTTGGTATGCAATACGGTTGATCATGATAGGGAAACTTCCAACCATCTGCCGGAATTATCTTTTGGCAGATGATAATCAGCTCCTTAACTACCTACCTGATCTCCACCTGTTATTATAAGAAACAAAAGAGTCCTAGGTAGTTACCACTGTTTAACTGATAAGAGTACTTTGTTATCTATCGCAAATAGAAATTAATTTTGTCACACACAATTAATTTTAATGTAATTTTATATTGCTCTAAAAAAATTAAGCAAGGCTGGAATTTATTGCTATTATAATTGTAATAGTAAGCTTACAAAAGCCTCATACAACCTTTACAAAGCGAGTTTGATAAAGGCACGTTCAAAAGCTAATAATTAGGTAGTTTTCTATAGTAAGCTACACTTGGTTGCGACAGGGGTACTCAAACATTTGCGGACTGAAAACCTCATCGTATAAGCGAGAGCTTTACTTATGTTAGCTAAAGAACTGAATTTACGTATCGATATAGGAAACTCATGTGCCTAATTTCAGCAAAACCTATTAAAACCTAATCTGTCAAACTTAACTGGAATCCATTCGCTGCCATCGATATGTTAACTCGAGATATGTACTTAATTAGACACTGAAGAAAAAAAGCATATCTTTTAACATTAGAAAGATCTCTTAAATTTAAAAATATCAATTGTTTTTAAGTATATACTGATTTGAAAAATATTTTTTTACTAGTTTATTAAAATGATAAAAATGCCTTATCAAAAATAGTTATCAGAAATTAAAACAGCAGTGTTTGAAAGTAATTTAAAAGACTATTTTTTCTAGTATCACAAATTAATCTGCTTTTACATTAAACAGAAATCTATGTCTTAATCAGAATAACATTTACTTCTTATAATAAATTAAAACAACTTACTTAATTAGCAAACTTTAAAGTAAAAACATGGGCGTTTAGATTAAAACTTTAAATTATAAAAACATCCGCCTAATTTTAGGCTGAAAGTAAAGTAGGCTACACAAATCCCCCTTAACTAGCTTCGTTATCGCTTTAAGTGGTTTAGTGCCTCTTAAGATTTAGTTGTCGCTAGAAATACTACTTGCGCTACTTTTCCTCATAGGATATCATGGTTAAGAGTAAAAAGGATTGGGGATTCCTTTATAAAGTCCTTATTCAAGGCCCTTATAAGATATCCAAGTGAATTATAGATGGGCTATGGTAGACACCAAGATCCCCCACTAAATTTATATACGGAACAAAAAAATCAGCTAGATTTAGTACGATTGGTACGCTACAATAGAAGATATAGAAGAAAAAAACTTTTTCTTATTTTAAAGGTAGTAACATATTGGTTCACTGAAATAGAGTTTATAAAAACCCTACACAAAAATTAGAGATCTTTAACGTCCCTCAGTCAAAGCTTCTTAATTCACGCTACACCTTGAGTTAACTCAATGGGGAAAAACAAGTCTTGTGACGCAACTGCCAATATTATTATTATGGTAAAAAATGTATAACTTCAAACAATAAAAATCCTAAAAAGTGTCCCTCTTAAAGTCTTGTTTTTCAGAAAAGAATCAAATAAATTACTCCGAGAACAATTATTATTTATATAATAAAATGTAGTATTTTATACTTTTTTTTATAGGTAATATAGTAAATTGGGTAAACATTCATAATAAATAATAAAACACTGCACACAATTGATAAAAAAATAAAAATAGATTCTCTTAAATGAATGTCTACAGTATAAATGTAAATAAATGTGCAATGCGTGCACAAATATACCTAATATGCAACCATTTTTATAATATAATTCATAGCGCAAAATGTAAATTAAAATAAAAAACAATGTTTAAATGTACTTTTAAAAAAATGGGTGACACGTGTTTATGTAAATGCGTGAATATGTTTAAATATACATTACACATGGATAAATGTGGGTCACTAACTTTATCTAAACTGCTATAAGAGCAAGGTGAATTCTTGTTACTATTATTTAATTAGGTGAGCTTGAAGCCACTCTTGTATTTACACTTTTTCTATGAGAGTATTTTCTTCTTTTTTTTTCTCAGTCTGGGTTGGAGCAGACATTCTATCTGTTTGTGGCATTGTGCCAAGCAGCTGGACAGTCCTAACTTTTAACACTCGAGTATAATAACTCGATTCTCGCATTACTCAAAACATTAAAGCTTTGATTAAATCAAGAATCAACTTCTAAGATCTTCTCTACTTTTGTTGGTATACATACAAACAAAACATATTAGATAGATTAAGAGATTAGGCTATACCTATTATATTTGTATCTTTTCCGTAATAAAAAGGTTTAATTTATTTATATATTTATTCATTTATTTAATCGAGTAGTATCCCGGCGGCGGTGACGATTTACCTCAAAATGATTTGTTATTGCTAAGCTAAGACAACCACATTTATTCCAATAAAAATAAATGTTTGTTTTGATTTATTGGTCTTCACATAGATATAACAGCTTATCTGAATATAGATATCTAAATTAATTTTACTATTTTTCTAAATATAAAATTCAGTCCGGTGCAACAGGCTTAACGGCACGTATATTATAAATTAAGTTGGGAAAATAAATAATTAATGCTATTAAAACAAATTAAACTTAAGTTAATCACCGAATCACAATAATGTAATTAATACAGCACGTTTCCACTCGAGGTGGATATCTGTAAAATAATTAACTCCAGTATGATAAAACATGGATAATTCGATATTTATTTAGGAACTCTTTATTATGTGTTGTTTAGTTTATATAAAGGTTGTATACGTATTGGTATACGTATACCAGTCACATAGGAATATTTCATGTAGGTACCTATAAATATTTCCTACGGGATACTAACCTATCATGTACCCAGGTTCATCAATCAACTTCAGGAGCGCTGGGAAGTTTAAATTTGTTGATTGGTAGTAATCACTTAAAAATATTTTTAATAAAAAAACCCTACGATTATAATAAAATATCACATTAAAGAAGTCCAATGTATGAAAATCAAAACTGATTTGAATTTGCTACAACCAGTTAAAGTGAAATATACAGCATTCATTTATATTTCAGAAAAAGTATTAGCTTAGCAGTAAAGCTATAATCTACAACAAACATTCCCTCTTTCTGGTACTCTTGTACTTTGTTATCCACCGTTACAGAAAAGAAAGTGGTGGGTAACAAAGTAAAAGAGGCCTCTTTTACTTGGCCTCTTTTACTTTGTAAAACACCACTGTGATATCCATAAAATGTTGAAAAGTAGGATGGGTAACAAAGTAAATAACTATTAGGGGGGAAAAAAATTTAGTGCATTGCACTTTGAGGCAAAGGAATATTGCACTTTTGTATAATATAAGTATTACAATTTTAAAATAAAAAATCGGTCCGAGACAACTCAGACAAACTTTCTCATATATGAGTTTATAATTACTTAGCCCAGTGTTTCCATTTATTATTTTTCAAATGTACATTTAAATATTATTGAACATTTCATCAAAATTTATCATAAAAATAACTTCTCCTGGTCGGGGAATCGAACCCGGGCTCTCTCCGTCCGCGTTTTAAGCTAATATCTCAGGAACTAGATTTTTCCCGGGAAAACGGCTTATATCGTTGGATTCGTATTCAAATGGACTACATTTTAGAATTTTTTAATCAAAATCGTCGGAACCGTTTTCGAGAAATAATTTTTTTTCATGTTTTTTCAGAGTTTTTGGGGGGTAGCACCCCCAAATTTAGAGCTAAAATTCATTTCTCGATTTCGCCTCGGGGTATGATTTTTCTGAACATGTATGCCAAATTTCGTCAAAATCGGCCCAGTAGTTTGGGCTCCAGGCGTCTGCACAGACGACAGACAGACGACAGACGACAGACAGACATTTTTTAAAAACCACTTTTTTGGACTCAGGGGACCTCAAAACGTGTAAATCCATCAAAATCTCAAAATCAAATTTTCGCGCCATCACAATACTTTCTCTTTATATGAGAAAGTAAAAAGGTGGGTAACAAAGTAAATGAGGCAGTATCCCCACGACTCATCTTGAAATGATTTGTTATTTCTAAGCTAAGGCAACCACATTTATTCCAATCAAAATATATATATTTTTTTATTTTTGGTCTTTAAATAGATATAATAACTTATTTATAATAAAATAACTTATCTAAATTAATTTACTTAGTTTTACTTTTTTCTAAATATAAAAGTAAGACCGTTGACACGGGTCTAAGGGCTCGTAAAGTATAAATGAATATTATATTATATTATAAAAAGGTAGTTAAAAGTTTTAGAATAGAAAAAACGGGTTTCAATTTTATTGGTCGTAAATGAATGAGCGAAGGTTTTCACTATTTAAGGTAATAAAATCTTAGAATCTTTAGATGAGACACTATTTATTCAGTAGCACTATAACAGTAGAATGGGGTATTTGTCGTTTAAAGTAATTTATTATAACTAATTTTATGATTACTATTACTTAATGCATAAGGTAAGCGAATTTCAATCAAAGGAATTAATTTTATATGCAATAACATAGCGAGTTTATAACAGAAAAGATTTATATTGTAATGTTGAGGTCATTAACTGATCTTAGCACCTTTAGTTTCTATCTGTCTAATAAAATAAATTACCACAGTAAAAGGAAAGGCACAGAACCTCTTTACCGTCTTAAAAAAATTACTTAAAGTCCAACGAGAATTTAATCTAAAATATTTTGCTATATTGTTACAATTTTTGTTTATTGGAACAATGTTTTATTACCACAATCTGAAGTTAGAGGTTGAGTGGGAAATTAATTTCTTTCGTATCCTCTCTTTCTTAGAGCAAATTCTACTTGGGATTTATTATGAATAAACTGACTTTATTGTAGAAATGTTTTCAAATTTACCGATAGAAATCGATTTCAATGAGCAATATCTTTATAAAATAATAAAAAATAGTTTTATTATAATACATGGACAAAGATAAATCTTTAGATTACTACTACTTAATCATTAATATGACGATAAAATGCATACAACATTCGAAATGCCTCCACGGAATAAAAGACAACATTTTTAGGAACGGACGCAAAACCTTGAGTTATTATATTATGCTGCACTTCCTTCGACAGTTAAACAAAAAAGCTATCCGAGATGAATATAAAAATTTCAGAAATATGAACAATGTAAATGTATTGACTTATTTCGTAATGGCTTATCTCCTAAAAAGGGGAGTAAATTAAACTTTAAAATTATTTACATCTCGAATAAGAATCTACTCGAGTATACGATAAAAAACACGCAGGGTAATAAGCAACAGTAATTTCAAAATTATAATGAGTAGTGACTGTTTTTTGTTTGTTTTATTATAAGAAACCGTGAATAAAAATATGTGTCGCTATGTGGGAGGTAGAAGATGAAAGAACAACATCTGCCGAAACTTACCTAATTAACATTTTAAGATCATCAGAATATCATTTTAGCATGACATCTCCTTTTCAAAAAGGACAAGTTGAGTAAAAAGTTATTAACTCCGTTAAAGCCATTCAGCGTATAAGAGCAGCAGTAATTAAGCTTTTCCTTATTAAGTTTAATAATACCTTCTTCCAAGAGTACTTTTAACTTAATTATACATTTCACAACATTTCGCACAGTTTCCCTCATATGAGCCACTTCGGAGAAATATATCTTATACCCTTACATATAAAGTTTTAAACTTATTAGATACTGCATGCAACAATACAATAGTTCTTAGCAATGATTGTGCTATGTCATTAAAGGTTAACACCTACAGCTCTTGTCGATTTATAAACATAACATTACTTACCAAATAAACTGTTTTCAAGACACGATGCAGGCCCGCCACGTGGGGCCCACCCCGTTGTCTAACAATCTAACGGATATGATTCATATCTTGTCAATAACTTAAGTTAGATTACGTCAAAGAAGAAACCTAGTAAATTATTATTTAAAGTGAAATAATATTGCAATAAGCCATAATGAAATCCGCGTCACGAAGTGGTTGAAGTCCGACGTTTCGCTTCCACTACTGGAAGCATCTTCAGGGGTGTGGTGCATCGTGATGTTTACTTGAAGCAACAAGACAAAATTAATATGTCTTGTTGTTGCATCAACTTCAAGTAAACATCACGATACACCGCACCCCTGAAGATGCTTCTAGTAGTGGAAGCGAAACGTCGGATTTCAACCCCTTCGTGACGCGGATTTCACCAGAAACCCAATATGTTTGTTACGAGTCTACCCGCGGAAGCCTAAACACCAAGTTACGTCATAATGAGTATAATTTCTAATTTCAAGAGTTAATTAAAGTAAGAATTAATTTTTAATAATTTTTTTAAATAGAGTTTGCTTTCATTAATTTTTTTAATTAATTAAAAAAACAAACTTATAAGGGCTATAGTTCATCACAAAACGTCCTAGTTTGTGTTGTGTCTTGATGCCAAACAGATGTTATACTAATTAAGTAGAGAGAATTAAGAGAATGTTTTATATACAACGACCCCCATATTGCAAGACAGCTCTAGCCTGTTCCATACCAAGCGCCACAGGTGGTATCCTGGAAACAATGACTTTACAGCACGTGGTCACTCAAGACCATGACGCATACTTTACTAAAGAACAGTGGTTTTACTATTGCATTGCATACTTTACAATAATATCTTTAATTTGTTCATTGAATATTAATAAAAATAATTGTTTTGGGAGTATATAGTTTATATAGTTCTTCCGGGGCCCACAAATATGCATATAGTTCTTCCAGGGCCTATATATATAGATCTATAGTTCTTCCGGAGGCTGAATCAATTTTGAGTCTTAGAGATTAAGTAAATTGTTTCTAATTTATTAATTACGAGTATTCTCAAAGAAGATTTCTTACAATATTATTAATCAGCGACGTTTCCTAGGTAACAGAATGAAAAAAACCAACCGTTTATTGATTATAAATCATCAATAAACTATGAACTGGAAACAAAATAAATTACCCTAGGGACAAAATATGGTCTTTACTATATCACGATACTTTGGCTTTAAGCCGTATTCCAAAAAGATAAGAGATAGAAGACTGACGACAAAGGACAGGAAAAATGTCTGAAATCACAGATTTTTCATGATGGATACATAATGTTTTTTAGATTATAATATTAAGGGGAAGTCTACCAAGAGAGAGTCTTGCAGCGAGAATAGACTAGAAAGAAATAAAAACTGTGCCCAGAGATTTCATGGACCCAGCACTCGGGAATAAAAATCAACATCAAAAGTTATTACACATATTTATTGGTTCCGACCACTTTTAATTAGTTATCGTAATAACTATAAATAATTGTTAATTAATTACTTAATTAATTAACTATCATTACACTGTTTTCTAAAAAGATACAGCCTATTATTTAAAAGTCCTTTATCAATGAAAAAAACAAGAAGTACTTTCAATCTATGATTATTAAGAATTAAGAATACAGAGAAGTTCCATAATACCTTCGTTCTTTCTTCTTTTACTATACTCTTTGAAGCATTTACTATACTCTTTGAAGCATTTACTATAATCTTTGAAGCATTTACTATACTCTTTGAAGCATTTACTATTCTCTTTGAAGCATTTACTATACTCTTTGAAGCATTTACTATACTCTTTTTACAATTAGTATTAACTTTTAACACTCAGATTGGCCAACCTATATAAGGAAAAAAAGGCTAAAACTAATAAGCTTCTGGCTTAGTTTTAGCCAGAAAGGGGTGGGGTTAGTGACATTTTGATTTTCCTAGTCGGCCCGACCTTCTCGAATCCAAAATCTAGTGCTCTCATTGGCTTCCTTCCATATTTTTTGATTTTCCTGCGTTGTCTTAAGTTAATTATAATTGTTAAAAGAGTGTAGCTAGATAAAAAAAAAATCGAACCACCCCTTTCAATCATTTTTAAGAGGCCATTTAATAATTTTTATAATAAATGTTTTTGTGTTGGTTTTAAATTAACTTCCTTCAATTTAAAATATATGTTGTAATACAACATTAAAGAAAACGGCATTAAGTTTAATTGTTACCACATGATGATTTTAAATCATACATGGAAACGTAAGGGTGATTCCAAGTTAAAGTGCTATTTTGGAACCTAAATAATGGACTTTTTGACTTTTTAAAAAAATTCAGGAAAAATTATGGAATGTTCTCGGACTAATTTCAGATATATTACAGCATGCGGGACAGATGGGAAATAATGTTTTAAATTTTTAGGCCGGAATTAAGTTTATTTAAACCATGGTAATTAAGCCACGTGAATTACACATTTTCGTGCACGGTTGTTACACTTCACACTTTAAGAAAATATTTTGGTCAGTAGTTAAAAATAAAAATCCAATTTTAATACACCATTAAAAAGCACTCTTAAAAGCCTATCAATGAACTATAACTTAACCTAAAAAGTTTTGGAAAATAGATTTTAATAACATGCACGGTAATTACGTTTAAAAGGGTACGTAACTGAAAGAACAATCGGAATTAGCGCTAGCTCCCAACTGAAGGGTTCAGCTCATCCCCTATCAACTGTTGCTAGAAAACCAGTGTTGCGGCATTGCAAAAATCTCTCGCCACCTAAAATCTCCCTGCCACAACCAGAGTAGGGGTCACATATATATAATGCCACGGTAATTACATTTTTTTAAAGGACAAACTTTAACTTGAAGTTCCGTTTAGTAATAATTTATTATTTTTAATAACTAACACATATTTTCATTCTGGTATAGGACCCCACTTTAGAATTATCCAATAAGTTTTTGAATAAATGATTAATGTACGAGCTAGAGTGAAGTGATTAAGAAAAACTGACTTTAGGACAGCCACGGTTGTTACAAAATCGCCTTTTGAAAATTTTTGTAGCGGTTAAAATTAATTTTTTGCTTGGTTGTAGTTCTCTAAGCTTAACTGAGTTACCATGAAGAAAAATCCTGTCAATTATGAGAAAAACACTCCAGTTATTCATCTAGGACATGAAAATTGCACTTTAAATTGGAATCACCCATAAAGGTCATATTATAAATGCAATAAAAAATTATATATCTTAATCAAAGCAATACATTTTTAAATTTATTGCTTTGATTAAGATATATAATTTTTTATTGAAAGAAAGAGTTATTCAAAGCTGTTAACATAATGCATAAATTATTAAATAAAGAAAATATATTTTATTTAAATATTAATAAATTCGGAATAACAATTATTTAAGTTATCAGTGTTATAGTTAAATTCATTAATACATATAATAAATATATATATATATATATATATATATATATATATATATATATATATATATATATATATATATATATATATATATATATATATATCTAAATGTTAGGAACAGCTCGCTACCCGCTTACTGCCCTTCTAATTACTACCGGTATCTTGTTACAAACGTGAAATGAATAAAACTGTTAAACTCGACACAAAATTATATTTACTTGGATTCACTTCATTGTTACAAAAAAGAACTAATGACCTCAATATCTAGGGGACTCTTCTTAAGCTCTTCCCCCAGACAATTGTACAGGCGAGAGAAACCTTGCCGTACTGTGCTTCTCTTCAAACGTAGTTTATCTTTTGCCTCTTGAGTCATGTTGGGGAGAGATATTCAACGGAAATTCAAATAATAAGTGTTCAATTCAGAGTTTTGTAAACTATTTTAAACTATTTCGAAAATTACGTAATAAATTTAATAGTTTATCACAAAATCAAAACACTTCATAAAAAATAAATAAATAATAATGTCAAATAGCAAAATAAAAACCATTTCTTTTACGGTGTAGTCCATAATAATAAAATACGAAATTCTTATACTCACAAAAGTTTTCATTCAAGCAATCGTAGCTTCACTTAACTACCTTCAAAAAGAAAACTAAATAGCTAGTTTTACTAAAGTAATACCACGATTTCATTGTTCAAACAATAACTTCGAGTTCGTCGAAAAAAAAAAATGAAATTTTCACTTACCGGCAGTCTTGAAAAATACTTTATATACGTCCGTACCGACTGCGCCACTAAATGTTAGGAACAGCTCGCTACCCGCTTACTGCCCTTCTAATTACTACCGGTATCTTATTACAAAAGTGAAATGAATAAAACTGTTAAACTCGACACAAAATTATATTTACTTGGATTCACTTCATTGTTACAAAAGGAACTGACATCAAAACATTTATAAACAAAAACATGACACCTCGTGCGTTGCCGGTCTAGTTTACCGTGTTCCGGACAATATATATATATATATATATATATATATATATATATATATATATATATATATATATATATATGAAGGTCCGTGGTTCAAATCCCGGAGCCAGTGCAAATTTTTCTCTGTTTCTGTCTCCCGTAGTTTAAATTGTTTGAATTATATATATATATATATATATATATATATATATATATATATATATATATATATATATATATATATATATATATATATATATATATATATATATATATATATATATATATATATATATATATATATATATATATATATATATCTGTATAGGTATGTCTACACTTGTGCGCTTTCCTCTTCCTCTTCCCTTTCAACTTGCGCTTCCTCTTTCCTCTTCAACTTGCCTTAACGCATGCCTTAGCGCATGCCTTTCGGGCATTCAATTCATTCCTCTTGAGGCATTCAATTTACAGTTTCTTCATATTTTAGTATGCATTTTATCGATAGATACAAAAGCGGCAGTATAGCTATTTGAGCCGATTACCTATTTTAAAAATCGGTACGAGGCAACTCAGACGAACCCCAACTTAGATTTTCCAGGGAAAACGGCTTAATATGGTTAGATCAGTATTTAAATGGACTAAATTTTAGAATTCTTTAATCAATATCGGCGGAACCTTTTTCGAGATTTTTTTTCATGTTTTTTTTAAGAGTTGTTAAGAGGTAGCGGCCCCAAATTTGGAGCGTAAATTAATTTCTCGAATTCACCTCCCTCCGAAATAGTTTATAGGTTCCACGCGTCTGCACAGATGACGTAAAGACGTTTTTTAAAAACCACTTTTTGGACTTGGTCCCATTTGGACTCAGGGGACCTCAAAACGTGTAAATCCACCAAAGCCAAATCCTCGCGCCATCACAATACTTTCTCTTTATGTGAGAAATTAAAAAATGCCCCGAAAAAACAAAAAAAACTATTTTTTTTTATTTTATTTTTTTTTTTTTAATTATTTTGAAACTGACCGTCAACGCATATGGTCTCGGATTATTCTTATTATTTAGTTTCCTACATAAGTTTATTTTTGAAACCTTTAAAAATATTATACTTTAACTTTTCATTAGTTATCTTTTACTCTTTTCTTATAAATCAAATAATAAGCTATTGTAATAATAATTTTTTTAAAAAAATATCATCACAACAAGTTAAATAATTGTAATCTTAACATCTGTTTAAGTAACACAAAAAAATGAACAGAGGTGACAAATAAAATTAAAGAAATAATCATTCAAATGTATTGCCACCATTCCTGCTCAAATTTCGATTCTATTTATGAATTCTATTCAACCCTTGTGAACTTGATCAAGGGGAATATTGGCAGTGACCTGCTTAATTCTTTCCTTTAACTCTTCCATAAGCTATTCCACTTGTTTCTTATCACATTTGTTTATTATAAAAATCCAAAGAGAACTATTTGTTGTAGTTAGCTTATTGTTTATTTTTAGAAAACAAACTAAAATTTAATATTTCAGAAAATTAACTAAAATTTAATAATTCATCAAATAAAATAATATTTAATCTTTTTTTTTTGCAATTCTGAACCATTTTTCTAAATTATATTTTTCGATACCATCAAAAATAAGGTTACAGTTTACTCTTGGTAATATTTTAAAGTTTTCAAAAAAACAGAACACCCTGTACAAAAAATCAATAAAATTTTAGCATTTTTAGAGGTTTAAGAACAAGCAGGAGTTTTTATAAAGAATGACTTTTTTTCGAAAACCCAAAAATAAGAAAATTTCTCCTCTCGGATTACTCTATCTTGGGACACACTGTATATATATATAATTGTTGAAAATTAGACCAGTTTTCCCAAAACTTATTATTTTACCTCCAGCGGGGAGAAAAAGTGAACTTTCCTCCCTAGTTTACAGGGAGGAAAGTAGCTCATTCCACCCGGTCGGGCTCAACAGGGAGTAATGAGAAAGGAGGGAATCATGAACTCTCATGATTCCCTCCAGTGTTGCCCAAGTGATAAGCACAAGTAAATAAGCTTGGTGCTAATACACATTTCATTTACTAACTATTGTTTAATGTCTAAATCTATAATGTCATCTTCACGACGTTTGTCATGATGACTCATCAGTAAAACAAACTAAAAGTTAAAAGAGAAATCATTATTTCTAAATGTAGATCTACTCATATGGATGATTATACGTTAGTTGTCAATACCATTCAATACACGACTCAGCTACCAGCATCTCCCATTTAATTTTAGCATTGAAATTCAAATAATTACTATCTATAATTTAATTTTAACATGATTAAACTTATCTGGTGAATTATTATTAGTATATATAAATTTTTTACATATAAAAATGTTTACTTTTTTTAACATAAAATACTTTAAAATTAAAATCTTATTAAATTATTTTTTTCTCCCTTCTGGAGGTAAAATCTTGTACGTACCTCGGGAGTAAAAATCACTTGCACCCTTGCGATAAATAACTCTCTCGGCTTCGCCTTGGGAGTGAACGCTATGGTTCCCTCGGCATCGCCTCAGGAACCAACTTCATCGCTCAGGGTGCAATCACTTACTTTCCTCCCTTGGTGCGTCAATAACTATTTCACAGTAGAATCCAAATATGCTATCAAAAATACACACTCTAATTAGCAATTTTGAAGTTGGGTGGCCTAGGGGCAAAGTGGGTGGTTGCCCCTAGTACGCGATTGCATGAAAAATAAAAATCCCTTTACATGGTACGGATCCCTTAAGTTTCATTTATTTATCTCAAACCATTCAAAGTTATGAGGGGGGGGGGAGACTTTTGGACCACCCTATGTATATATATATATATATATATATATATATACCAATACACATAAAAGGGGTTTCTCGGGAAAATCTGGTTTCCGCGAATATAGATTAAAATAAATCTGATTTTTATGAAAATGGAAAGACAAAAGGTGAACGTGAACAACCTTAGTGTTAACCTGTTGAACACTTTTTAAATGTATTTATAAATAAATCAATAAAATGAGATAATATGTGATTTAAATATGGTACAATATCTATAAGAAAAAGTGTTGATCGATTTAGCGGACTTATATTTACTTCCTCATATAAAGAGAAATGATTGTGATGAAAAATTCGATTTTGATGAATTTGCAGGTTTTGAGGTCCCCTTAGTCCAAAAAAGTTGTGTTTAAATAGTCTGTATGTGGTTTTAAAATGTGTGTGAAGCATCTGTGTAGACGCGTGGAGCCTAAACTACTGACGAAATTTGGCAAACATGTTCAGAAAAAACATACCCCGAAGTGAAATCAAGAAATTAATTTTAGCTCCATACGTTAAATAACGTATGAATAACGTATGAATGACGTATGAATATTGGCTGTACATGTACCCTCAAATACTTTATATATCGTAATAGCTCCTTCAGGGTATAGAATAAAAGAGAAGTTTTTACCTCACAAACATGCTCGGCAACTTTTATACTACTAAATAAATGTATTTATTTATTTATTATATCTGTGATAATTTTGATTAATTCAATGTTACCTAATATCAATAGTTTGTTACCTTGTTAAGTTGTTTCCTATTTTAATAGAGTCTGCTTATTGTTTATTATACCACTGTTCTGTTATAATTGCGCTACCCTTGGATTTGTAGTAGACGACGAAACCGTATAGTCCCTTCCAGATTTTATGATTATATTTTATAACAACACTATCTTAAGTGTAAAATTACTAAGGTAATTTTAGAGGTTAAGGGGGGGGGGATTTTAGGTAAAATTACTAAGGTATTATGCTGTTTAGGCTTGAAAATGGCCGGTAAGGCCGAAACGTTGTCAAACACGTCAATGAAGTAAACACTTACCTTTTTTTCTATTACCTGAAGGATCAATTACGATATACGAATCTAACAATATAAGCTGTTTTACCAGATATATTGTTAGCTGTAGTTACCAAATATTGAGATAAAATATATCTTATTTTGTTAAAAATCTAAAACAAAAAGTTTCTTGGGATCTGGGACCGAGATTATGTGAGAAAGTTAGTCTGAGTTGTCTTGGACCGACTTTTTAATAGTCTTTGTGTAGGTAGAAGGCAATCTTTGGCTACTTATCTTATTTTGTATGGTTTTCAAGTTTATAATAATATTATATTTCATACTTTGTTTATAAAATATAGAATATAATATAATATCATCGATATTAAATTAGGCGTTCAAATTTTTATAGATGGGTGGAATTCTGTATTTTTCGACCCCCCCCCCCCCCGCAATATAAGCTGTTGGAGATATTATTAAATATTATCTAATATAATACAATTTGCTAGATAATAAATAACCGATCATCAAAAAGACGCACAGAATGTTGAATGAAGATCCAAGTTATTGGATATACGTGCGCTGAGGCATGCGTCATGAAAATGAAGCTCCATTCAACTTCCTCCAGGCCTTTAAGTAGCGCATGCCTCTCGTTTTATCACTCTGTGCGCTATGACGCATGCCTTTGTTGAAAGAAAAGTTGCACCAGTGGGACATTCTTTATTTGGATACAAAGAAAATGAGGCATGCGTCATGGAAATAAAGGTCCATTCAACTTCCATGAGGCATGCAACAACGCATGCCTCTCGTTCATTTCACCGTGCGCTATAACGCATGCCTTTGTTGAAAGAAAAGTTGCACCAGTGGGGACATACCTTATGAGCCTGATTTGAAAAAGAAGTTCAATAAATTATCGAATGACAAGATTAAAAAATATTTAAGACATTATTTATTTGATTAGAAGAAGGTTTATTTAATTGTATCGCTTATCCTTGAGACAACTTTAAATGGTAAATAAACTTTTCTTTCATTTCAACAAAGCTCAATGAAACGACCTGAATACATTAATAATACGCCAAAAGAGGCGATATTAAAAAGAAGACAACGTAAAGAAAAACAGCTGACTGCATTCAATTCTTCCAACTATAAGGTCAACAAAAGCAGTTTAATTGCGAAACAGAGATATACTGTCAGCCTTCTAAAAGAAATACAAAATCACAACTTTCAAAATAAGTAAAACAAGTTTAAAAATAAATCCAAGGGGAGAAAAATTTGGTATTGAAACTATAAATAAATGTTTTATTATTGCTTCGTCCTTATTTAATCGTAGTTATGACATCTTTATATTATCATTATTATGACCTTTTTAAAACTTTCTTTGTACATATTCTCTTTCATATGATTAAATAGCAAATTATTATCTATAAAAAGATTAGAATTAAATAAATAATTATGTATGTACATATCATAAAAGTCAAATTTTTTTTCAATTATACTAAATGCCTTTAGTCAATTCAAAACTAACAATAAAATGCATTCGATATTTGGGGAGAGACTATATTCAATTTAAATAAAATAATTGTATTCTACGTAATATTGTACCAACAAATATTTTTAAGTTAAAATTAATATATTTAGATGAAACCAAAATTATAATTACCCTAATTAGTAATATATTAGTAAATCAATTAATTCGATCATTAGGATTGAAATTAGATTAAATTATTATAATCATATTAAATTATTTTAGTTTAGATTCCATTATCTATCATTATTAATGAACCAAATTAATATGACAATAATACTAAAACGGGACAGAAATAGGTTACACCTCTTTTTTAATAAGAAAATTTAAATCGTATACTAAATATAATAAAATTATATTTATAAACATTTTAATTTAGGAGAAGGAAATTCAACAATACGATTATTTGTTTTAGTGAGGTTTCATGGAAATTATTTGTGGTAAATTATCACAAAATAGGATAATTATACGAGTGTAGGCGAGCCCTTTCACTGGTACCTTGTTCGGCCGAATTGAAGTCCACCCGTGTACCGTGTACGACAGTTTGTTTCACTGGCGAACGTTTGTCTACAGGAGCCAATTATTATCAGTAGTGGTCACAGTACACTTTAGTTCTTGTTGGTACCTTTTCGCTTTAGATTAGCAATACATTTTCTCGTTAAAATGGATTTATTAGACGTGGAAGATGATTTCGTGAGTAAGTACATTCGCGAAGAGCAGGTTTCGAAGTTTGTTTTTTTTTCTTTTTTGTCAAACGATAATTGGCGTAAAAATTGACCGATTGAACGAAATTCGGCACATAAGTGCATCTCAGCATTTGCAATTGATTAGTTTTTGGAAAATTTCACACTTAATATTTTCTAGATGGAGACCAATACAGCGGAAAACTAAAATAAAAGTAGTCAGTTAACATGACATGTTATACATAATTTTAAAGGTCTTGAAGATTAGAAGAGGAATATGTAAATAGTATTCCAAGAATTTATCAATTTATATTTTGACGTTGTTTTTAAAACAAATATAGCTGCAATGAGGACCGTAAAAAAGTGTATACTTCAATTTTTCATAATAATAAGCACAATCATATTTTTCATATTGCATATAATTTTAAATAATCTCTTTTCAGGAATATTTCCAGGTCTGCACGAGTTCTTTATGAACCGCATCACTAGATACTGTAAAATCTCAACAGCGAAATAGCAGCTGCATTTTGAGGAAAGCTGAAATTGTAAAGTGGAAATTAAATTTGAAAAGGATTTTGAGTGATAAACTTGGCTTTATTATTACTTTTTGTACAAGTCTATGATTAGGTTGGATTCTCATTGTTATTTACAATAATTATTGATTTCTTATGAACACTCTTTAACAATTTTTTTAATTTTTTTTTTTGCAAATTATTATTTTATAAGTGTAGCTCGTTTTCTGCTCAAATATGTATTAGTTACAAAGACTTTTAAAGGCCTTTATGAGTTTAAAGAGGTGGAGGAGGTTAATAGTAAAAAAAAAAAAAAAAAAATTCATTGTGAAATAATAAGAATATGTAAAATGCTTTAACCACAAAATGTTTTAATTTATATATTAGTTTTTGGTTTAAATTTAATTTAATTTTTGTAAAACATAAAACAATAATACTGAATTAAAAACTGCATCATACGTACATTAAGTCATAATTTGTAATTTAATTACATTGATAAAACATCAAACAAAACAATAACTATATAAATCAAGCGTGAGAATGATTATTATTAATAAAACGAGTATAGTGTTTTTTAACAAATCAGTTCATTATAGATGCCAAACTATATAATACAAGGAAGAGGAAACCAATTAAATTACTATTAAAATAAAAATAATTACACTAAATATTTTCAACGAGGAAGTAACAAGGTAATTTCCGGAATTTCAAATTGTATTTTTTATCTTTTGTTTCTACTGCTCAATAGGTTATTTGAAAAGCGTCAGAAACATTTGAGTAAAAAGAAAGGCTTTTTTAGAAAAACACCTCGAGAAGGTTCTTAAGGGGTTTTTCGAGTCAAATGAAAAGGTGGAAAGTTTTAAGAAGATTTTAACAAAAGAAACCAAGGTTCTCTTTTATAAAAGGGTCTCAACCATTTACTTCTTTTAAATGCACTCCTCTTACCTAATCCTACCACTTGCACAGCACAATTGATTACTAGAAAATATCGCTTTGTAGAAGACTTGGCAGGGAACTGAAAATATGTTGAACGTAAAATTTCAACCCTTTACATTGTAATGTGTTAATGTCTAACTTCAAGTTTAAAAGTGTCTACAACTTTTACTAGTTACGATTAAAATGTACAAAAAAAAATAAAAACATATAATTTATCCATCAGCAATAAAAGTATAACGCTTTATAAGTATATTGGAGATTTCTCCAAATTGGAGATCAAGAACTTTGAAAGGGACCAAATAACATTTTGAAGTAGGCTTCAATTTTGATTATGTTGCCATCTCTTCAACAATTACCAAGCCTGGAGGGCAGGGTTCGTAGAATTATTTTTACTAATATAAAATCATAAATCTTGTTGACATATCAGTTGAAAAACCACTACAGAAAATTCTTACTGTTTGTCACCATAGGCGACAGTATATAAAAACTCAACATTAATAGTTTGTCACCATAAGTGACAATTTAGGAACTCAACATCTAACAGTTTGTCACCATAAGTCACTGTCTAGGAACTCAATATTAACACGTTTCTTCCGTCAACTCAAACATCAGCAATCTCAATCAGTTAAAATTATAGATCTCAGGCTCTGGCTGTAAAATTCTAGGTTTAATTAAGATAAATTTAGAGTTATCAGTTCAAATTTTGATGTTATCTAAAATAACTATTTTATACTAGGTATAATAAATGGCACTTCTTTAGATTGTTACTCCACTGTTTGATTTTTTTTTAGAATATAAATGGATATATGTATATAATTATTTATACATTCCTTAGTCAATAACTATTAAGACTTAGGGACAAAAGAATATCACACTTCTGTTTTTATAAAGTTAGTAACAGTCTAAAGAAGAACATTCCGTACACCTTCTTTAGAGATTGTTACTCCCTTCTGATTTTCATAAGAGTAACAGTCTAAAAAAAAGTGCCTATTAAATTAGTTTTTAATACATCTAATAATAATGAAGTGCAAGAAATTTAAGTAGTAAATATTAAAATATTATTTTAATTACAAAAATATCTATTTAGGAAAAAAATCAAACCTATGCGACCTAAATTTTTAGAATTATTCGACTAGTTATATTCTGTCAATTCTATATATACTTGACACACATAAGCCACTGCTATGGAATTCCTTTCAATATGCTTACTTTGATAATATAATATCTGCGTTATAGAGATAAGGAATATCTAAATAAATGATTCATTCGATTATATAATATTGCTAGAAATGTTAGTGTTACAATTTATAGTAGGTAACCTTTTTTATATTAGAAAATATCATATTGGTTCAATAAATATAAATCAACCTGTTATATCTTTTTTGTTTTAATAAAATAATGATTAATTTCAGTTAAAAGGTTAATAAAAGCTCAAATTTACAAAATAATATTCCGTTATTTGATCACAATATTTATCATCAATGTATTAGTGTCAGTTTGGCAGTTATAATTAAGCTAACAATTGATGTTTTATTTATTATATAAAGATTTCACTATAATTGTAATAATAGTAAAATCTTTAGTTTGTAACAATCCATTCCACCCCCATTTACAGCCATCGGTTATAGTTCGGGAGGAATGTGCAATCTTTGAGTCTATATTTGTCTGAGAACAAAATCAGACAACGTTTTATGATGATATGGTATAAGTTCCAGGACTTATGTACAATATTAATACAAAATCATCAACTTATAAATAAAATGTATTAATAGTAATATAATGGCAATTAACTAAGGATCCCATGAGAATTTAATTCCATTTCCGCAAGGGTATAAAAGGTTAAGGAACACTGATTTAAAGATTCAATTGCACCAAGAGATATTATAATAGATACCAGAAGCAACTATAGTAGTTAACCTATAACCTTTTAACCTAGTTAATACAGTTAGTTGCCTCAGTTTATTCAGTACATGACGTAGTTTTCAGTACTGTGATAAGGTAGAGAGAATCGTAAGGTCTGAACTATTAAAACAATGATAGTAATCATTAGTCCCCAGGCCACCATAAGAAGTGAGTCGCTGATTGATAAAGTTTTCTTACCTTATGGAATCGCTTATTTATGCCGTATCCACCGATGAATTGGATATATGGCAACTGGGCGCTGGGCCATTTCTTTTTTGTTGACATGCAAAACTTACCCTTTTGCGGGAACATTGAAAAGAGATAAATAAAGTTTTGATTTTCACAGGATCGTTTAATTAAATTATTTAAAAAACAGTGGTACTGGTGGCCACCGATACGAGTGGGCCGTTCACTTTTCAACGTCCGCGCAGAGCGATATGTTTGGGGCGGTGGACACCCCAAACGGCCCACTCGTATCGGTGGCCACGAGTACCACTGTTTTTTAAATAATTTAATTAAACGATCCTATGAAAATCAAAACTTTATCTATCTCTTTTCAATGTTCCCGCAGAAGGGCAAGTTTGGCATGTCAACAAAAAAGAAATGGCCCAGCGCCCAGTTGCCATATACGCAATTCATCGGTGGACACGCCATAAATAAGCGATTCCATAAGGTAAGAAAACTTTATCAATCAGCGACTCACTTCTTATGGTGGCCTGTGGACTACATCTTTGTTCTAAATTTTATTTTATTTTAATTTAAACAAAAATGTATAAAAAATGTTTTTTACAGATGGAGATTACGTTGTAACAACAGTTTATAATGATGACAGCTGAAAATACGCAAAAACATCAACTTATTCATTCTAACAATATAATTTTATCGTAATGTAGATCGTTTAAAAACTTAAATGAAACAAAAACATAATATATTATGATTACTTTAGAATAGTTTCAAATTATGTTCTATTCCCCCGTTCCCTTTGGGATATTTCAGTTGAAGTTGAAGTTATAGAAATGTTTTGAAAACTGGCATTTCCAACGTTGTTTTGTCAAAACAATATAGTTGCTACTTCATTATCGATTGGATAACTGAAACCTTAGAACTGTTAGGAAATTCAAATAATATGTATGATTTGGAAAACTTATACAGACTTAAGTATACAGAATAAATGTATACATTCGACTAGAACTACAACTATGATTTATGCTGCACCTTTATTACAATTAATCATTTATTTAGAATACTAATCAACACTGAGCTGTAAATGTAACTTAGAATTTTATACGCGCAGTCAATTATAGAAGAGCTAGCTTGTTGTGGACTACCAATGACGCTATGATGTGGATGCTTAGAGTACAGAACGTTTTAATAAGTTTTTCAATTATACGATGTGTTTTTCATAGAATTCTAAACGCACAGTCAGTTATTTAACTTAAGGAAAAGCTTGCTAGTTGCGAACTGTTTTAGTGTAACCACCAGAATAGCTGGATTACTTGAATACTGAATTGCTTGGATTACAGATCGTTTAAATAAGTTTTTCAATCACACGATATGTTTTTTAAATCTACTCAATGTCATCATTGTAAAACATATCTCACCTATCTGGGATTCGAAACATCACCCGATAATGATGATGGTTTTTATTATTCAGTCACTTTGAGAGAACGCTAACCAGTCGGCTAATTTGTTTATAATAATTCTTTAACTCATAATAATGTGTTTTATGTTTTACTGCAACACTATTACATATATTCATAGACGCATTAATAATTAAAATCTTGCAGAAATTCTCAATTGATAATTATTTATAATTACATTGTATTAGCTCATTATAAAATTACATATTTTTTTTAATTACAGAAAAAAAAAAAAAAATTCAAGATACAAGTGTCAACTGATAAAAGATAATAAAATTTAATACATACAATCAAATGCAACTGATATTTTTAAATGATTGATTGTAATTAATAAAATAAAATAATCTGGTAACTGTCATAACCAAGGACGGTATTTCACGTTTACAATCACGTACAATATATCATATCAATGAATACTTTAACGATTTTAACGTTACACCAATTGGTACACGTAATATACCAATGCAAAAGTATATTTTAAAGACAATTTATAATGTTTTAATAATTTAATCACAAAATAATAGGAGATATTATAGAATTGGAAGATACGTTATATTATATGAAACAGGTGTAAATTGTATATTTGTGCGCATGTGGAAATATGTGTAAAACTTATATGGGACCAACTAAGGGCTAATTATGGCCTACCATCCAAATTTCAATAAAATCGAACAATTAGTTTTTAAGACATGCTGTTTCGCAAAAATTGAGCGACCGATAGACACGGAACCAAAAATGTTCTCTGATGTCTTAAACGGATTTCTCTCTTGGAATTTTTGAAATCGGAGGCCTAAATATTTTCTCGTTCTTCAGAACGATCACATTTCCTTTACCTTCGGTAAGCTCGGAAGCAAAAACATGAAATATTTTTTACTGAGATAATAACCAAGTGAAGGTAAATAATTATCGGTTCATTGTAAAACTAAAGTCAAATATTTTAATAATGATCGAATTTGAGCGTCATAATATTATTTTTTCTCTACAGTAAGCAGACTGAAGTTCTCTTAGAAAATAAAAGGCCATAAGTCACATATTATACTATACTAGCTTTCATGCTAATAACATAGATTAAAACACAAATTCAACCTGTTAAGAATAAGACATGTGTTTGCACATATTATCATTCATTAAATTATATAACAATGAAAAAAAAAAATATATATATATATTTATGAATGAAAATGATGAGTATTCAGCATTAAAAAACCCCACAATTTATTCTTAAATGAATCACTCAAACAACAATATTAAAATAAAATAGAAAACGTCGTCCTTCCGGAACGTAGTCAGTGAAAATTACAATTAGAAAGAAAGAGTATTTCGTAACTGTCTCTTGCATATAGATTTTGCAAGAGAGTAATTTTAAGATAAAAAATCAGTGACAAATAAATAGATTTAGAGATACATTTAGATTTATTCTTAGCGTTAAGGTCAACTGGATAAATAAAAAAATAGAACCAAATTTTCATCTAGCGTAGGCATTTTATCTTTTCTAATTTAATTCGAATTGATCACTCAATCTCTTTTTTTTTAATATCTCATCTTGTAACCTAAGGTAATTTTATATCCAGGAAAAAGAGTTGTCTGGCAATGTCAAGTAATTAGTCTAGTCTGAACAATTAAATTTCATAAATATAATTGAAAACTAAGAAAGGTATACTCGATTTACACACCACGCATTACCTTAGGGAACAATATAATAATAATATAATTGTAGAAGTCCTAGGATAAAAACTACTGACTTGACTTTTAGCAAGTAAATATTTTTAATTTCTAAATCCAGCAAGAACGGTTCAAATCTTCGAGCCGAAGTCTGTGCCATAAAACCGTGTATATTTTCATTTTAAAGAGCAATACAACATTTAGCAATACAAAATTAAATTTTCTTATTATTAATGACAGTCATAATATCGTCTCAATGGAAGTAATAATATTAAAATCCTAGCCTAATTTAAATTAAACAATAAACAAAACAACAATCAAATCAGTATTTCTCTATTTAAGTTCCTACTTTTTGTTTTTATTTAAAAGTTTATGGTAGATTTAAAAGATTATCCAGAGCCATAAACAGCTTTGTTGTAAATTATACAGTATCATTATTAATTATAGATATAATTTATGTTTGTTTACAATAGGTACAACTTTTATTGTTTGACGGACAACATGAATTGTGATAGCAGCTACTCAATTTATTCACTATTCAGCTCGTTTCATTAAATTTACATTTGTCATGTGTAAAAAAGAAAAGATCAAGAGTTTAACATAACCACCATTTTTATTTACAAAAAAGAAAAAAATCCAACATTAAACTATAGATAAATAAGAAAAATTTATTGCTTATAATTCGCATTGTTAGTAGATTAAGGTCAAGTTCAGAAATGTTTGTTTTGATTTTGCGAGTGGGAAAACAAAAACACGTGGGTTGGAGGTTACAACTTGGTTACCTTCCAACAAATATCAAAATAAACATTATTTTCTTGTTGCATACACGTATATTTTATGTTTAAATAATTTATTTAGGTACTTACTGAATACGTGTATCATAAAAGAGGCGAAAACGACGAACCATCCCCAGCCGCCGTCGGGCGGTACGACGACGCTACGGTTGTTGTTGTTATTTGACGGCCCACCCATGCTCCCGGAGTCACATCCGAACTGATACTGATACTGCTCGGCCCGTCGTGGCCATGTGCTGATCCAGCCGTGCGATCCTAGCGCACCCAGCGGCTTCTCCGCCAAACCACCCCCCGCCCATTTCGATCCTGCGTTCAAAAAACAGACAACAAAATAACAATTACACATAATATATTATTAATAACAATTTAAATTAATATAATAATTAAAACATTAAGGGAGATTTTTTTCAAGATCTATACATGTAATTAAAATTTATAGAACCAAATTGCATAATTCAGTAAGTAAGTGCAGTACTTTAATCATAATATTGAAACAAACTTTGTTTTACCAAACAAAAAAAATTACTACGTTCACACATCGTTTTGGAAACTGTTATGAAAACGATCCGCTAGTTCAAAACGCTGTATGAATACTATGAATAGAGAACGACGGATCATACCGGTTCAAATCCGTTCCACCAAAAATACGTGATCGGGACGTGGGCTCGTATTCATAACGCTCGTATGAACAGGTCGTGGAGGGGATCGAGATATCAGGTTATTTTACTCTTTTCCATTTTTATAGTTGTTTGTTTTCGTGAGCTTCCTTTTCTTTTGTTTCTTTTTTTTTTAGAAAAAAAACTGCAAAAAAGTTAATAGACCCCTTTTTTTGTTTTAATAACTTGTAACTTGTAAATAAGAAATGTAAAAACTCGCGGGCATATTAGGTAAATATGAAAGAAGGTTTTACTCGCGACGTCACCGTTATGAGACATCGAAAATAGTAAGAGACTATATTCACCTAATTTCGTCTCTAAAAACCACGCAAGCCTTTTACTTGAAAGTTATGAAGTCTATTTTTCTCTGTCTGTCTCCCCTTTTAAATAATAATTATAATTTGAACGTTAGGTTTACGATAAATAGGACGCGAGGAAACTATGTGCCACACTAATTGGCAGACCATTTTTAAAATCTGTCAAAATTGTTTTGATTTATTTTTACATGAATAAAAGTATAAATTTAGCAAAATTAAATATTCACAGACGGTTGACATTAATATGGAACCATCTTAGGGGTAGATTCAACAAACATACAAATTTTTTAAAATCAGATGAGTTCATTTAAGGATACAGGTGTAAAGTGTAAATAAAAAATAAATGTATGATTGTGTGCAAGTGAAAGAGAAACAAATTTGTGCAGAAGGTTTAAACTTATATGGGACCAGCAGTGAGCTAATTATGACCTATCATCCAAATATCATTAAAATGAGGATTAGTTTCAAGTTATAGGCAGAAACAAGATCAAAAATGCTTTCTGATGTCTGAATCGGATTTCAATCCAGGAATCTTTGAAATCGGAGAGGTAAAGAAATTATCGTTCATTAGAATGCTTGCATCACAATTCTTCGGCTACCTTCGAAAGCTCGGAAGCAAGAAAAGGCATCGTAACTAATAAAATGTATTATTAATAAATTTTTTAAATAAATTTATAAGTGTGGATGTTAGATGTTAATATGTTATTAATGTTAGGACCAATGTGCTCGCATTGGTCCAAAGCGATTGAACATCAAAGATACATGAGGTAGGTTTAAATCTTACGACTGTATATTATTACCAAGTCTAAACCGATGTTTAAACGCAACTTGTTATTATTACAGTGGAGAAGAGCCATGGGATGGTTGTAGGTAGACCTAATCATGATCAGAATCAGCAATATCCAATCTGCTTTTTACTGGTCTCATTTACTTTGCTTTGTAAGTTTCATCGCACACCTATTACCCCAATTTTGACCCACTTCCCGTCTTTCAATCTTCCCCAAATTTTTGCTCATGGAAACAATTTAGGTGAAGAATACAGAAACCAATAGTTATTTATGCACCTAGGGAGTAATGTAAGCCATTATTCCGTGAGCGAAAAAGTTGGTTCTTGAGGCGAAGCCGAAGGAACCATGGTCCCTAAATCCCGAGGCGAAGCCGAGGGAATTTGAATCTTTAATTCCCGAGGCGCAGCCTCGGGAGATAATTATCGCGAGGGGAATAATGGCACTTTAATCACGTGGTACATACAATATTTTATCTCCAGTAAGGAGAAAATACACATTTTCGCCCATTGCACAGTTTTTATTTATTATTTTAATAAATAACAATTATTATTAGCACTTTTAATAGCAGATATAAGAGATTCAATATTAAAAACAAATAAGAATTGGAATTAAACTCAAATAGAAGGTTATTTAGATGCAGGTTATAAACAAAGATAAACATGGTCGAAAAAGCAGTGTCGCCAACCTGATTTCAAAAACTTCATTACATTAGCCATTCATTTTCTACTATTTATAAAATAATTAAGTTGCAATCTTTACTTTTTCGCCCTATTTTTACTTTTTCTCCCTACTTTTTGAGTTCAGGGATGAAAAGACTTACTTTAGTCCCTCTAAACTAATTCAAAATCATAACTTTTTCTCCCTACTGAAGATAAAAAATAAACTGGTCTTATATTACTTTGCTTTGTAAGTTTCATCGCACACCTATTACCCCAATTTTGAACCCCTTCCCGCCTTTCAATCTTCCCCAAATTTTGCACATGGAAACAATTTAGGTGAAGAATACAGATACCAAGAAAAGTTGAATTTTAAAAATGATACTTTTATATTAAATATTCCTGTTTATTTATGCTTTCCCTTCCCTGGAGCTGATAACAGCTTACGGATAAGACCAGGTTCTATTTCTTATAGTTCTTTTGACACACACAAGAGATATAAAGGTGGGTACATAGCCTGGGCTTTTTACGCGCATCAGAATAATCTATAGGCTATCATAACATGACGCGACAAAAGTTGGTACCAAACCAACTTTCTCGCGTTGAACCTGAATGAAACCTTCCCGTCATGTATGAAACCTTCATTTTTCGAGTCCTGTCTCCATGGCTTCATGAATGTATTTTTACTATGTTTTTAATAGCTTGCTTTCTTATTTGTTTGTTTGTTTGTCCAGTACAAATCTTGCAATCGATTTTTAATTAACTTCCCGAGTTGCTAGACATTTGAAACATTTAGAATAGCTCAGAACACGAAAACAATGGATTATTTTAATACTTTTAGCCATCTTCCAGCAGAAATTAATTAGTTTTCAGCAAATTTTTCTATATGGAAAGTTAGTTCGGAAAAATTCCGTAAGTTATTTTATGTGTTTGACATATCCCATAATTACGATCTTCATTTTGACAGGTTTCAAATTTATGATTTATGACAGAAAATTTAAAAACGTAGTATATAAAAAGTTCTTTTTATCTTGTAATAATTATTATCTATACAGCTCACCTTAGGACTACTATTAGGCAGTTTTCAATCTAAGTTTTTAAGTTTATATTAAGGTTCTTGCATTGGTTTCAAACACATTATTCATAACATTTTACATTATGTAATCTAATATTGCTTCCTTAATATTTGTTATTATTGGCACTGATGTTTTTTAAGAGGCCGAAATATGCTTTTGAAATAAAAATATTATTTAAAATTTAATAAACTATTTCTTCCTACCTACTTCGCTGTCTAGGATTTAAAAAAATAAAAACATATAATATTTATTTATTGTAATAAATTTAACCATTTACCTCTGCCATTTCTCTTAGAAGTCCTTTCCTATAAATTTTTACTTATTCATATTATTTTTCATTATTTTAACTTCTAGCCAATCTATAAAAATAACTGATCCATATTTTCCGTTACATCGAATCAATACGTCACAGACATCTAAATATAGAACTGACAATTATAAAGAAACTGTGCAAATATATAACTCGAAAACTCAGATATAATTGATACTAGGAAGAGGAAGTTAACTCGACCTTAAAACTTATTTTAAAGTTATTTATAGACCTATAAGAGAAGTGCGGTCTAAACAAGGTAGAAGTATAACACTTTTGCAGAGAAATAATAATTTTTTTTTTTTTTTTTTTTAAACTAACATTCCCTTGAGGTGTTTCAATCCTATAATTCAATATTGAACATTGTGGTTTATTTGTATAGGCATTAGAATCAGGGCAGGTACATTACGAAAGGATAAAATTATACAAAAATTCAATTTTCATTATTTCTTTAGCATAAGTGGATAGGAAGATAAAAGTAATCACTTAGACATTTTCCTTTAAACACCTTCTCTATTATACCCCGCTTTTAAGCCCGATTCATAAATCTCATTCCAGCCACAGAAACCTCACAAAGGGCTTAATAGGGTTCTTACCTAAAGTCTGTTAAAGACATTCAAAAATAGAAGAAGAGGTAAAAGTGTTCTTTTACTTCTTTCTACGAAATTTTTAGATAATCCTAAAGCCTCAGAGGAGATACTGAAATCTTTCAAAAGAATTAAAAAAAAGTCCTCGTCAAAAAATGGTTAAAATGAAATTTTTGTTAATGGCCTTTAATCCTTTCAACTGCGTCATAATTAATTTATTTTAAGAGAGAAAATTATAAAAAGGCTAATTTAAGTTTAAGTTTGAAGAATCAAAATTATAAAGGATAGAGACCAAAAATGCAAAAATTTAATTCGGATTGGTTTCCACCACTACCAACCACTCTTGGTCCATTCTTTAATAATATAAGCCGTAATTTCTTATTGAAAACAAATTATACTGATCTGATACCGAATGGGTATTCGGTATCAGATCAGTATAATTTAATCGGTATAACGGGTGTTATGTGCCCAGTGTGTATACGAAATATGTTCATTGATCATCTTCCACCAAGCAAAAGGGTTAAGCTTTCGTTAGTTACCCATTTTAAAATAGTAGACTACATTACACCTGATTTATTGTAATATGTTCATTTTTAACTTCTAAGTAGAGATGGTATTAAAAACCAAAAATGTTCCCTGATGTCTGAAACGGATTTCTGTCTTCGAATTTTTGAAATCGGAGACAAAATATTTTCGTTCTTCAGACGATCACATAGCTTCCGTTACCTTCGGTAAGCTCGGAAGCAAAAATAAATTATTTACTCTATGGAATCGAGTTGCTGTTAAGAAACAATTAACGTAATTCTATTACGGTATAATAATTGTAATCGATACTGGACACCGTGAACAGTATTTTTATATAATAATTAAAATTAATGTCATAAAACCTAGTTTATTATTTACGTATTTGTTGAGAGTTTATATAATACTACGCATCATTCGAACTAAAATAGTGACTGTACTGAACTAGCGTGTAGAGATGACGTCACTTTGTTCAGAATTAAATTACTCGGCTCTAATTATTAACATATGAATTGAAAAATTAAATTTCATTCAAAATATTCAATATTTTAAATTACATTATAGTATCGAGTATAATACGGTTTTCAAGGGGACAATTTTTTTCTCAATGTTTATCTTAAGTCGCCGTATTCAAGGTTTTTTTTATAAACATTGTAGTACCTACGTTATAACTCGCACATATCCATGACAAATAGTAGGAAATCGATAAAAAAATCTAACGCCTTACTAGATAATGCCATTGATATGACAAGGGATAAACAAATTTTCCCATCTATTTTAAAACTAAGATAACATTGGACGTACGAAATATCTAAATTTATCTGGTAACATCCTATATCAATATCATAGTTGTACAATCTTAATCCGAATGATATTTTAGTCTCATGTGGGATTATAGAGATAATTTTATTGATTAAACGTCGGACCGAATTGATTTTGAATGAATTGATTTATTGATCCTAATGATTTACAATTTTTCTGATTGCATTATCTTGTATCAATGGAATTCTGTTATTTCAAAATAAGCCAGAATCTTCATTTTTTTTTTACAATATCATGGTATGTATAAAGAGAAAGTATTTTAATGTCACGAACATTCGATTTTGATGGATTTTTACGTTTTGAATCCCCCTGGGTTCAAAAAAGTGGTCTTAGAAAAATGTTTAAGCAGAGCTTTGGTGCCTGGAGCCAAAACTACAAGACCGCCAGTTTGGTGAAATCTGAGATAACATATTCAGAATAAACAGGTCAAGTATGCGCTATAGTTAGCGTCAGCACACAGCGAGGGTCCGTAGAAACACTGTATTGTTTAGCCTATATTGATTATTGATGGTGTTTTTCAAAATGCTAAAAAGCTTACTTTAAACAATCTTATGGATCTGATATTCTCAAAACACATAAACAAACTTCTGATGAAGTATTTTTTTGCCACTGAACCGGAATACAAACATATAAATACATCGAAAAGACCATAATTATAAAATAACGTATTTTGTCAATAAAAAATAAAATAATATAATTTTTTTCGAAATTTCTAAAACGTAGTATCTTTACCTTTGGTCGAAGAATGTTCAGGAATTTTTTCCTGAAGATAGAGGAAGGGGAGGGGACACTCCCCCCCCCCCCCCCACTTCAAACTCGTCTATGCTAGCCCTATCCAAGCTTAAAACCAAAAATTATATCAGCACCCCAGGGGTAAACTGTGTTAAGTGTTAAGTCACAAAAGCAAATTTTTCAGTAGAGTCATTTTAAGAATTTTTTTTTTTAATAAAATAATTACAAACAGACCAAGGATAATTTCTATCTTAATGATAGTAATTTATTTTATTACTTGAAACACTATCCTTGGTCTGTTTGTAATTTTTTTATTACAAAACAAAACAAAAAAACTACTGAAAAATTTGTTTTTTGTGACTTAACACAGTTTACCTCTGGGGTGCTGATATATTATTGTAATCAGCTCGACTTTCCCTTTTATATGATACCTCACACAGTGTCGAAGAAAAAAAAAATTAACAGGACAGGCAAACGCAGGAAAATATAAGGGTCCTTGGTTTTGCCTACGGACCCTAAAAATCATATCCCGAGTTTAAATCGATAAACTAGGCATTGCGTGGCTCATTTATTGAAGCGATTTTAATACATTAAATATTAAAAAAATAGTTAATCATGATGAGTTGATAGTTAAAGAGAATGATTGTAGTAGACTATTCCATCACTGTATAGAAGTCAAAACATTCCAGTCCATCTTAAAATCTTTAAATTAGGGAAGGAAATGTTATATTACCTTCCTAAATATACCGGAGTTATAACTTGCTACAAAACAAAGTTTGCAACTATCACTTAATATTAAATATTAATATCTACAATTATATATTGTAAATGTACTTAATTTTTTATGTGAAATATAATAATTGAAATATGATTATTAGATTAGAATGAGATTATTTAATTAATATTTTATTAGATGAATAAAGCTTTTAATCAATAGCAATATAAGATATTGTGTTCACCTGTATGCATATATTATACGAATACTTATTAATTAAACTGTTTACGCTAAAAGCAATAGTTTGATTTAAACTTTCTGTTTATTATTATTATTAGTTACTTATTAGATCAGACTAAAACAAGTTTACATTCAGGTGTGGCGGGTCTAGTACGTTATACATTATTAAGTTAAAGTTTATATTCACTATTCGAACTACATTGTTATTTCTTTCTTATCTAGTTTGATAATAAGTGACACAGAATTTTGGATTAAATTTACACATTTTTTTTCGGTGCGCTCTTTAATCAAGTAGATGAATAAAGCAAAGACGAATGAAACTAGTGTAGTTGTATACAATAGAAAAAACTGTTATAATATTGATTAAAATATCAGATTATGTGAAATAATTAAAGTTGAAAGTGAGCATTGTGCTCAGTTAGAAGACTGAAGATAAAAGTTAACAAAACAAGTTTGGTGTACCTAAATCATCAGTGCCTTTTACTTAGGAGGATATTCTGGGTAGAAGAAACTTCGAAAGCGCCTTAGAGTTATGAAAATTATCCAAGCCATTATCAAAGATAAATATTTGAGGAACCAACAAACAAGGGAGAAGGGTAGTGTAGTGTTTCATGGCATGACAAGGTCATTGAATTATGTGTTTGAATTAAAATTATTTGTTGGGTTTAGTAAAGGTTGAAATAAGAATCTAAACTGCTTGGTACTTATTATTATTATTATTATTATTAGTCTTAGAAGGTAAAAATATACTTTCAACCTAAAAAGTTTTTATGTTGAAAAATTATATAAGTTTTACCTCGAGGCGGGCGAGAAGAAGTTAACTTAACTGCCTAGTGCCTAGTTTTTAGAGTGTTAAGTGTTTTAACTGCCTGACCGAGCCACAGGGAGTTATGGCAAACTCCCTGTAAATTCAGTGCAGCCAACTTAATTCTAGTAAAAGAACTGCATTTAAACGGATTTTACGAAGATCTAAGTTGGCAACACTGTTTATTACAAACATGACTCAGCTGTTTTTAAATATTTCTGTGTTATGTTTTCAAACGCTCCGTGTTTTGAGTAAATGTTCTATTAATTCTGTTGTTTTTAGTTAAATGTATTAGTTCTTTTTTAAATTTGCTCGTTTTTTATTTAAATATAAAGTTACGTAAAATAGATAAATAAGGAATGATCATGGAAGATAACTTAGTGGACCTTGATGAACTGTTTTCAAACATCCCCGATGATATCGTACAAGAAGTAAACCTCCCTTCTGAAAGAAGCAACCTTCTTCTGGAGGTAAAATCTTGTACGTATACCTCGGGAGTAAAAACCACATGCACCCTCGCGATAATTAGCTCCCTCGGCTCCGCCTCTGGCGTGAACGTTATGGTTCCCTCGGCTTCGCCTCAGGAATCAACTTCATCGCTCAGGGTGCAATCACTTACTTTACTCCCTTGGTGCGTAAATAACTTTCTTTTTTTTTTTTACACAAATATGGAATTAGTGTTATACTGCTAATTGTTTTATTCTGACAAGATAATTTCATTACTTTACTAATTATAATTTATACCAGTTTCATAAAATAAACCCATTGTTCATTTAAAATATTAGTTACATGTTCTTGCTCTGGGAAAGGGCTTGAACACTTCACTGACCTATTGATGTTGCTACGTAGGGAATGCACCTTGGCCCTTCTCCAAGCATCCCCTTCAAGTTTTCCGAACAGGCGGAACAACTTCTCCCTTCTTTCCGCATCTATAACAAAATAGTCCTTCCAGCCAGAGTACATTGTCAACCATCTGCTTCACAGCTCCAGCTCTTTGGCTTCAGTCAACCATCAACTCAATGGTTTAATCTCCGCTGGACATGTACATGCGAAAGAACCTGCTCCTGGGAGCTTTTTTAATTTTAACTTTTGGGAGCCTAATTGTTCAGCATTTCAATTGTTTTGATCGATATTTTGAGGAACTTCAATACTTTTAATAAAGAGTAAAGATTAAAATGCATTTATAGTAAATGTTACGAACAAGCCTGCAATAATTACCTACTGTGCCACGACAATCAAGTGTTTATTATTATTCTTTGAGAGCTATTCACTACAGCATAAAGTTCCAAAAAGCTAACGAGCTTCAACAATTTTCAAAAAAGTGAAAGTTTTTGAAGCTTTTAAGTTTTCGTGAGCTTCCGTTTTTTTTTTTTAAACTGCAAAAACGTTTTTAAACAAAAGTTAATACTATAAAGAACCTGTAAAAACTTATAATAACTTGTAAATAAAATGTAAAAATTCGCGGACATATTAGGTAACAAGAAAGAAGGTTTTACTCGTGACGTCACCGTTACGAGATTTCGAAAACAAATATTTCGATCACCTGTATTTTTTGTTGTGTGAACGGGAATCGTTTTGAAAACGAATTGGATCAGAAACGCTTTCAAAACGATGTGTGAACGTAGTATATTTCGCGATAGAGAAGTATATCTTAAATACATTTTTATGGTTGCAATAACTCCCAGACTATTTGGACTAGATTCCATGAATTTGGAAATAAGTTACTTCCTATCACTTCAATACGACCTCCAAAACAAAATCTTTAAATCTTACATTTAAATTCAAGATGACAGTCATTTAGGTACATGTTTAAAAGTGGTCTCCTTACTTATCAATTCAACACAGAAATCGTAAACGCTAGAATAGCCAACCTTGGACGGAAATACACAATTGAAAAGTGTATTTATTACAATATTCGACTGAAATTAATTTATAAATATACATATAAAAAAACTAACTATGCAGTCATCAAACTGGATTTATAAAGGAAGCCAGCTGTGTAACTATACCAAACTACCAACACAACAAAAGAAAAAATATAAAATTAATAATAATGATTAATTGTTATAAATACTTATAATAAATATTAAAGTATTATTATTAATAATTTGAACTTATGCTATTTAAACATTTGTTTAGAGTCTCTACTAAAAACAAGTTATTTCTTTATTTGATATTTTGTTTATTTTATTGGAATAACCTCTTTGTACTGTTATAACTAGAAAATTACCTTGTTTACACTAAACTGGCTGTACACCAAGCGCGCCGGGAAAGGTAGGGTTACGGGGGAAGTGCGCCAGCCCCTTTTTGAAGGGTACGGTCGAAGTGCGCCGGGTAAATCCTACCTCTCGACCAAGTTAGTCCACCCACCTCGGACACGGATCCTCTAATCTAAAGGACAAATCGTTGTCAATATTCGCATATACTCGATATAAAGCGATTTGAAGTTACTTTGAACAAACTGTAGAATCTGTAGGATGTTCTCGTAAGAATAAAATCCAAATTTAGTCAGAAGATACACTTTAATTTGTGAATATTAAAAATGAAAAAACAAAAACAAAAAAACTTACAAAATCAAAATTAGTTATCATTAAACATAGGAAATTTAAGAAAATAATCAAAAATACGATAGAAAAAACAATTTATTTTGCTAATATTAAAATACTTACATAAATGACACTCACTTATAAGTGAGTGCTAATATTTATTAGAAGGGCTTAGATTAACTTAACATTAAACGTTCTCATGAAAACTAAAATCTTCTGCATACGTAATATACATTATAATACAATTGAGTCTATTTTCAATAAATATAATACACAATGCATATTGAAAGGTGTAATTTATTTATGTACATACTCCTAAATAAATTAAAAATTTGAACGGCTTGTTGGATTCCAATTTTCAAGTCCACTACAAAGTTCTTTGGGTTTAGACGGGGTGCAAGAGGTATAACCCGGGCTTACCTGACCCTCACCCTTCAGACACTTTAGACTAAGAGGCTCGCGCACTTCGACCGTAACCTTTTTCTAATCCGAAGGGGGGCTGGCGCACTTCGGTACCAGCCACTAAACTAAACACATCATACTTTTTAAATCTGACAGCTCAGATTAGCCAACCTATGGGGGAGAAGAAATAAAGCCACTAGGCCGGTTGGAGGGGTGGGGCAGCATCATTTGTTGGTAATCAAAAGAAGATGTTACTCCATTTCAAATCGCGATCTTTTTAACTAGCTTTGTCCTTTGACTTTAATTTCTTATTCACGAATATTTCTTGCAATTAATATAAATTTATTTTCCTTTGATGTTCAACAAATGTAATGGTTATGAGTTATGAAGTATAAAAAGTAAATGCTTAAAACGTCTTAAAAAGATAAAAAGTGATACAACTATAATCCATCTAAGAAATATATCAATATTGACCCTCTTTTTTTGTTTGCACATAGATGAATGTTCTTTTTTAATTCATAATTTGTTTTTGTACGTATTGCTGATTTTTACGTATTGTTCTGTATCTGATTTAATTTAACCCAATATGTATATCTCGAAAATTTACGCCATAATGTAGATTCAAGGGGTGGAGGTTACGAAGTATTCTCGAACGGTTATCCTGAGTGCCTCGCCCCTCTACGAGTGATATTTTTGTTTGCCTAGTTGGCCCGACCTATTACCCGCCAAAATCTCACAATTTTCACACTTTATGTTGCTTTTTCCAGTGATGGTAGAAAATGCGCTTAGCATTTCTTTTGTCAACAATCAACAAGAGATAATTAAAAATATTATAATTAAAAAATTGGCGGCAATAGAAAACAGACACAACAGAATTTTTGCAATGGACCTGGCAAACTACAATTACCCCGCAAGTAATCTATAATAAAATTATTGGTTTAATAAAAAAAACCTGTTTATCCAAATATATATTTTATCAATTAATATTAGATAATTAGATTTATGATTAATAGCTCCCTCAATGTTAGCTCATAACTAATAATGTAACCTATGAATTTTTATAATTTATTATACTTTAGTACTGGAATTCTAATTTTAGGGAGGGAAATTCAAGGGGATTTATTGACGCTTTGTTTTTATTTTGACTGGATTTTAACGGCTATGGAGGGGCTGTCAGCTGGCTGGCTGTCATTGACAAACCCTTCCTATTAACCACGATACTAACGGGGTTGACATATTAATTCTACCTTCATCTGACAACGATTGACACCCTCAATAAGTGGCTAGCCCCATTTGTTTTAGATTTTTAAAAATTTTTCTTTGGTGAAAATGACAAATAAAAGCTATACGTTTAAAACATCATCAGAACCCTATTTATGGAACCTCACAAGTTAATACATAACTTTTAAATTTTTACTAACAATAGCGAATTTTTACTAATAATTAAATAATGTTCATTTTACCCTCCTGAGGGGGGGGGGGGGGGGCAAAATGAACCAAGTCGATTTCGTTGGAAAACGTTATTCGCCCAAGAATTCGCGTGCAACGCTCGCGTAATCGTGAGCTTCAAATGTAAAAATTGGAATTTCAGGAAGGGAAAAAATTCTATCATCACATATTCGATGAGACGAACATTTTTTTTTTTTTTTTTTTTTAAATAAGTTTTATTATAATTAATATTTAATGAATCACTTAAGGAATTTCGATTTTTAAGTTTTTGGTAGTATTCATACTACGGAACGTTTAAATCAAATTATAATTACTATTTATAAGGGGAGACAGACAGAGAAAAATAGACTTTAGCGCCGGGATTCGAACCACGGACCTCTCTATATTTATAGAGAGGTCTTTATAGGATTTTCGTCTTTATAGGTCAGATAGGAATTTCGTCTACCAGGCGTCCCACAGTGGTGCCAAACTGCAATTTTTGCGAAAAAACCTAATTTTTGGAAAAATTTTAAAATTTTTTTGCCAACAACGGTGTTAATTAATTACAAATCACAATTCACCATAAAAATAATTCCTTCCCAGCAGGGAATAGAACCCAAACTCTTAACCTATGAAGTTACAGTTATTTTTTTAGGAACTAAATTTACGAGAAAATTACGCATAAGGTTGGATTCGTACACAAATGGACCACATTTGATTTTTTTTATTTAAAATCATCTGAACCGTTTTCAAGAAAATCAAAAGTTTTTTCTGAGTTTTTGGTGGTTATAGAATCCCAAATTTGGACTACCTTTTTCCCGAGAAAATTACGCATATGGTTGTATTCGTATACAAATGAACTAGTTTTTTCTTCTTTCTTTTAATCAAATCGTTGAATTGTTTTCAAGAAAAAAAGGGTTGTTTTCAAAATTTTAAGGAACTAGATACAATACGACTATACGTAGTTTTCCCGAAAAACTACTTGGTTGAATTCGTATTTAGATGGACTACATTTTATTTATTTATTTTTTTTTTATACAAATTCATCTGAACCGTTTTCAAAAAATCAAGTTTTTTCAGAGTTTAGCATCCCAAATTTGGAGCTTAAATTCATGTCTCGATTCCACCTGGGGGTATGATTTTTCTGAATATGATTGCGAAATGTCATTTAAAGCTGCCCAGTAATTTAGGCTCCACACCTCTGCAAAGACTACAGTCGACAGAATACAAACGACAGCCATTTTTTTGAAAACCCCTTTCTTGGACTCAAGAGACCTTAAATTGTATAAATCCATCATTTTTGCTTTTCACGATACTTTTCTCTCTATACATAACGTATATAAGCAAAAAATACTTAAAAGAATAACACACTCCGAATATTAAATCCACTTGAAAATATTAACAAATATTAGTTTTAACGCCCAAAAACTTTGCGTGATAACCTATGTTCAGTGGGGCGGCCAAAGGGTGGGGGCTGAAGGGGTGGACCCCCCCCTCCAGAGTCTCTAAGAAAGTACTATTTATTTATAGGAAATACTGGTGAGGAAAGCAATTAAAATGTATTTTTTAATATTTACTGTTCATAAAAACAAGTAATAAGTTATGTTTTTCTTAAGGACTATCCTATATATATATATATATATATATATATATATATATATATATATATATATATATATATATATATATATATATATATATATATATATATATATATATATATATATATATATATATATATATATATATATATATATATATATATATATATATATATATATATATATATATATATATATATATATATAGATATGAAATCCAAACGGGCAGATTAGGACAGCTGATTCTTTTTTTAGGTTGTTAATAAGGTTCGACAGAATAGATTTATGTGAATTATAACATGACAAAACATGAAGTTATTAAGTTTAACTCTAGGATATCCTAGCTAAACCTCCATAAAACATTAAATGTAACACAACTTTTAGAGATGGATTTTTTTTTATTTTTAATATTTTTTTCGATCCAGTGATGATTACCTAGTGTTTTTGAAGTATTAATACGCACACATTTTGGTCAATAACCATCATATTATTTTTTTTTTCGAACAATTAAAAATAAATCAAAATTACAAATCTGTATACGTTTTTAAGCAATATTTCTGCAATGCAACACACATGACCTTTGAAAGCTCCTTATTGAATACGTGAATGACTAATTGCCGATAATGAGGTTGAAACATGCTATTTAGCTATCCTATAATGCCAAAATAACAACAAATTTTTTTTTCGGAAATCTTCAAAAAATTAGGTTTTTTCGCCTGAGGCACCTCTGTACGTCCCGCGACACCACACGATTTTTTTTCTTCTCTCGATTCTATTCTATAAATTAAAATTGATAAATTTTACTCTCAGTATTATGAACTATGCATAAACTAATTTCACTTATTATTTAGAAACATCAAACAGAGTATCGTTGTATAATTAGCAAATTATAAATATTAATAATAGATTAAATAAAGATTTGGCTGCAGTTTCGAAGTAAGTTATATTAAGGGCTATTGTTAGCAAAATAACTATAATCTAGCATTTGTTTATGTAATAAGAAAGTGGATTTTGAGATTAATAAAACTCTAGATAAACAGGTCAAGTGTGTGCTAGTCAGCACACAGCGAGGGTCCGTAGGCCACACAATATAGTGTTTAACTGTAAAGTGTATAAACAGTGTTTTTTTAAAATGCTAAAAAGCTTACTTTGAACCATTCTAAGGGTCTAATATTCACAAAACACACTCTGATAAAGTATTTGTTTTGCCACTGAACCGGACTACAACCATATAAATTCATCGAAAAGACCATAATAATAAAAAACCGTATTTTGTCAATAAAAAATAAAATAATATTTTTTTCGAAATTTCCAAAAAGTGGTATCTTTACTTTTGGTCGAAGAATGTTCAGGAATTTTTTCAGATTTTTTGCACTTCACATAAGCGAGATATAGGGGGACACGTTTCAAACCCGCTTCAAACTCGCCTACGCTCGCCCTATCAAAGTTATAACCAAAGAATTATATATTTTTGTAATCAGCTCGACGTACCCTTTCATATGATACCCCTCACGGTGTCGAAAAAAAATAAAAATAATTTAACCCTTAAGTTATTTTACCCTAATTTGTTTGAAAAATATTTTTTTTAAGTCGCTATATTTTTAAAATATGTGGGCAGGTACAAGACATATACATGCCAAATTTCAAAGTGATCGGACGAAAGGTGTAGCCATGAGAGCACGCGAGAGGACGGACGGACAGACACAAAAGTTACGAATTTGTCTGGATTTAGTTATTAAGCTTCTTAATGAGTTCACAGTAAACCCCTTATCCTATTTCTATTAAACAGGGACTTTTTCTCTTATATCTTATTACTATTAATCTTATAATTTTACTTCTTTTTGTTTTATTTGTAAATTTAAATTATTATGTTGGTACTTATAACTTTAGATAAATTATAATTAAAATAGACTACCCATTAGTGTGGCATATAGCTTCCTCACACCCTATCACGTACTTTATTGATTTTATACTTTTAAAAGCCATTATTATAAAATTAATCAATTTTATTTTTATTTTTTTATTATTTTTTTTTTTTTACATGAATTAAAGTATCAATCATGCAAAATTTAAAGAGACGGTTGAAATTAATCTGGTGCTATCTGCGGTCTATTTTCGACAAACCATCCAAATTTCATAACAATTTTTTAAAAAAAAAATAATTAAAAAAAAAAACTTTTGAAAATATAGGTGTAAATAAATGAGAAATAAATGGGCGCAGAAGGTTGAAACCTTTATGGGATAAACATGATCTAATTATGATTTTCCCCTTTAATTTCATTAAAATCGGTAGTAATAGTTATTAAGATATGTTGGTTCGCAAAAATTAAGCGACAGACCGACACACAGAAAATGTCCCCTGATGTCTGAAACGTATTTCTGTCTTGGAAATTTTTTGAAATCGGAGACATAAAATATTTTCGTTCATCAGAACGATCACATAGCTTCCATTACCTCCGGTAAGCTCGGAAGCAAAAATTATTGAACAGTAATTTGAACTAGTCGATATTAGTATGAATAATAATTCTAGGGTGTTTTTACATATTTAATCGTGTATTGTGTCAGTTTATGGGTACTATTCGAAATACGAGTTAGTATATACTCTATATTCTATATGCTCTTCTTGGCGAAAGAACGGTTATCAGCGTTTCATCTAATAGTCTTTGAGAAAGAAATTAAATTAAAAAGGTGTCCTTACGGGATTAGAATTGAGTACGGTTAATAAAAAGTCGAATGAAGTAATCAAGTACCAGGATTAGGTTTGGTCGGTAAAGAGAATTTAGCGTTGCGTTATAGCACTTATATACCCAAAATGTTATCCCTGGGTCTCGAGATGGAATTCCCACACCCAATAGAGCGGTTGGTTCTAGCCACTTATAATCATTAAAAAGTAGAATCCATTCGTTAATGGAGGATACATAAGACAGTATTGTTATAAATAATAATTATTGCTCTAAAGGCCTTTGTCCGAGCCCTTTGGCTCGATGAGGATTCTTATAGAGTTAGATCCACTCTAGGTTGGGGAAAAATATAGCCAAGACCTTTATAGAGATTGGCAACAAGGTTAGATCGACAGCGATTGCAATATTAACTGTGAAAGAAAAAAATTGTATTTTGAATTTGGAAATTCAATGCAATAACCTCATGGGCGATCTTGAAGAAATGTTTGGCAAGTTCTCAGTCCGCAAAAGAATAGAACCCTATCACGATTTCTTTTGGAGTTGCGGTACCGGTTCGCAAAAAGTACATAGCCAAGAGATGTTTTGCGATAGATTCCGTCCGACGATGGTCATCATGGAATAAAAACGTCGAAACAGACGTTAAAAAAGGTGGAAGCAAGTGCAGGCCCTAGCTCCATTTGGATATAGGAATGTTTGCAGTCGTTAGAATCTAGGGTTAAGTGGCAGATCCTTAGACACAGTTTGCAGAGTTAGGGGAATTCAGAGTCTACTGGCCCCTGGTATGAGTAGTGCATCCTTCTCCAGATGAGGATGGCTTAGTGAGAAAAGTGTGGCTTCGCTTTCCTTCCGGAAAATTCCTTGCACAGCCTTAGTTCATTTAGTTCCATCCATCTAGTCTGATGTCCGAAGGTGGAAGTGTGGCTGCCGTGATAAATGTCATACATGTCATTTGTTATTACCTCCTTAATTACGGGATTCGGTTTTTTTTAAGCCTTAATTACGTGGGGGCGAGTTTACTACCTACTCGCTGGCGAGTTAGCTTTACCGCAGAAATTACACACTGCTTGTAAACTTACCATTCATCAGCTCCAGAGCGCAATTTCAGTGGGCGAGTTTACTAGCTAGCTTTATTACACGCCAGCGAGTAGCTAGTAAAGTAGCCCAGTTTTTAACTTTACTCTCAAGCAAAGCTAATGGCGAGTTTACTATAGCCAGCTTTTTTACACGGTGTGAATTCTCAAGCAGCTTGTAAATGCGCCAGCGTGTAGCTAGTAAACTCGCCCCGCGTAATTGAGGCTTAACGTTTTGGAAAGGAAGCCAAGAAACATCGTTTAGCTCTCTCTGAATCAGAATAAAAAGAAAAGAAGGAGGAAGATAAAGTTTACAGTTGTCGTAAATTGTTAAAGTAGAGTAAACTTTTTTTTTAGCTTAAGTTATTTGCTGCCGTTTAATTTAATGCTTTTGAAGTATTATTAAACCAATTGTAAATAATTAGATTTTAAAAGATTCAATTTAAATGTATATTATCTTAGTTTTTGCTGTCTTAGGCCAAATAGATAAAAACCTATTTGTATTTAAGGGTGATTCTTTTTTGTTGCTTGGTTAAAATTTCCATTCCATTGGTTAAAGGGTAACAGGACTCATCAGCATGTATTCCTTTACAAATTGTTCCATACCCCCTTGTTATTTACCCGAGGCAGGGCTATTTAGTGGAAAACCACTTCTGCTGTAGCAAGGTTAGACTTTACCTTGCTCCATACAGCTATACCGTGCTTTGTCTTGCCCTACATCCTATACAGAAACCCTTCTAGTACTAACTCTATTTTCAGGGCTAACCTTCTAAGCAGCCTTATCCAACTCTACGAACCATTAAACTTAACCGCTCTATTCTGTAGCAGCTTCCATCCAGTTTCATCATGATGTCTTTTATAACCTTGTAGAGTATAAGACAATTTAATTGAAAGACAACATCAACAAAGATCAACTTCAAAATATGAAACCTTCCTTATTAGAATATGCGTTTATTATAAATGTATAATATATTATGTTATTAACATACTTTCATAAATTTTGTTAAAGTGGGTTTTTGATTAATTCCTCTTAACATTAATAATTTCGAAACTACTAAATATTATACTAATATAAAGGAATAAAACATGATGCTCTAATACTATGTTATACATTCATTAAGTGTAAACGCACAATTTATCAGGGGTACAGAACTGGATAGTGATTATTATTGAGAATTTATTCTGATATTTTATCCGGGCATTATCGGTGGGCAGGTAAAAATAAGATGGCGAGAGAGCTTCTGAAATAAACTAGATGAAAAATAAGTTTTCCTGCAAAACTCTAAAACTAAAGAGTAGTTGGACCGGAGGTGAGTGCTACGTATGGGGATTATGGCAGAGAAAACGATTTTTGCACCAAGAACGAAGAATCCTTTACGTTATGGAGGAACTCACTAATTTGATAATAATCTAATTACAATTTCGTGTTTTGATCCATATAATCTACCCAGACATGAATTGTTTTCATTAATAGCACCGATTTTGTCATTGTCTCCGCATGATTAGAAATAAAGAGAATTAATGTTAGTCATTAGCATTAGATTTTTGGTGCTATGTAAACACAAAAATTAACTATTTGAGATTTCATCACAAATTATCATGTTAACATTATAATGGTAAAATTGGTGTACATTCTTGTCAGCAGGATGATGCTTGGGGTAGTATAGTAAATGCTTCCCTATAATAAACTTTAAAAATATAATATTTGTTAAAGAATTTATAATAATTAACAGCTGATTTTGAAATCTATTTATCTAGGAGTAATATTAATGTATGTACGCATAACGATTAATAATTGTTAATTACAAGTTAATCACCTATTATTTTGATGAGCAAGTAGACTTTTATCATTTGGCAAAAAGGTTTGTAACAAAGAACAGTTAAAGAAAGAGTTGCTGGACGAGTTGACTGAAGTATAAAAAGAAAAAGAGAGTGGATTGCGTGCAATGAGAGGAAGAGTCCATTTGGACACAGCCGCAATTTAAAACTATAGTCATAATGAAAAACCTTAAAAGTACAATTCTTCTTGATGCAACATTTTTTCAAAATAGCGGCTTTCTGTATTAAGTTCAAGTCTTTAGTTCAAATAAATCTTTAAATTACCATTTAAATGAATTAAGTGCATTAGGTGATCAAAGACAATCACACAGGGGAATAGAACTGTCAACATTTTGATACAGTAAATCCTCTGAAAGTATTGAAGAAAGTAAAAACAAGTTTTTATTATAAAACTGTTAAGTTACTTAACAATGAATAAAAGTTATCCACAGTTATAAGAAGTTTTTCTCACTTTGCAAATTATTTTACCTAAATATTTAAATTATTACTAAAGGTGCGAATAGACGGTTTAATTTCATTGCTCCATTAGATTGAAACATGACCGAATCAATGAAAATGAAACATCTAAACTCCAATCCATTGGAATTGCTCATTGCCATGGAAAAGAAGTTGAACTAGTTCAACTTTTTAAGCAATCTGATCGAATGGCTCTATGGAAACATCAAATTGAACAGCAGAGTTGGGTTAAATTTTTTAGCTATTTTATTTGTTGTTTTTTCCACTACCGATACAATTTTATTGCCTCTTCTAAACAGTGTAGAGATTATTTATATTGAAAGTATTCCGTTCAATCATAAAAAACAATCAAATTTTTTAAATAAGAGATTCATGGTGAAGAATTTTAAATATAATTGTTGTGTCCCTTGACACTTAAATTATTCTGGTTGCTAGGCTTGGTTTTCTTTTTTATTTGTATTTCGTTAGGATAGTTCTTGTAATGTTGAACGTGAACAAAACATTTGTGGTAGTGGTAAAACTTCAATTTTTTTAAATGTTTTTATTTTTTTGTTAATATTTTGTTTTCGTTGAGTTTGGTGTTGATTTTTTAAGTGACAGAAAAGAGTAAACAACGAGTAATGTCGAGGAAAAAATCGAATATTAAAGTAAAAGAAAGAAATTAAATAGGCTCACCAAACCAAAAGAGGGGCTTCTATACGCCTATTGTTTGGTACCCCCTTCAAAAAAAGGAATTATCGAGTAGAAGGGTACCAAGCTAAAAGAGGCGAAATTAAAAGATAAATGATCAAAAAGATAAATTATCTAGTTTTTTTTTAAATATTTTGTACATACGTTTAATTTGTTTAATCGTCTGTTGAAAGTTAAATAGAGTAGGAGATTGTGAAAAATCTCTGCAATGTTACTCTATGTAATTGACTGTTTACGCCATTAGTGATTGGAGTTTTGCCATCTGTAAATGAGTGCACTGAATGCTGCCGAATGATGACACCAAGAGCTCCACCCAAAGAGCAAAAAATATGGGAAGTAGAGGTGTAAAAAAAAAAGTTGACGAAAGACGGTACTTTTTTTGAGATAGCGCACCTGTCACTCAAGGAAATTATTGTGTTGTCTTATAATAATATGAGGAGTAGAGTGAATTTTATTTATAAATAAGTAGTTAGTTATTTCTTTGGAATGTAAGTCCTTATTATATTTGATTAAAACAAGCTTTCGCCTAGGGAACCTAGGCTTCTTCAGGTTTTTGAAATACTGTAAATTTAGAGAAACAAATGATCAAAATGAAAACGAATTTTGGAAAAGAAAGTCTTACCAAAGTTAATTTTGATTGTTTTAATGTTTTTTTGAAAAGAATGAATTTTATTTTTTTAAATGACATACCTAATCAAAAATTTTGAATTATTTATTTTTATTTGTATTAAATATAATATTTGTGTAAATGTTGCTTAATTTATTGGTGTCTTGTTTCAAGTTTATGTTGTTAGTATTTGATTTTATGTATAACATTTCAAGTGTAAGTCGTTTTTGGTGGTGTTTTTCAGTGTGTAGAATATAATATTTATCTGTGTCTAATGTGTGTTTAGTGTTGTGTGCGTGTTCTGATATAGCTGTGTTAGTGTTGTTATTTGAGATGTCTTTAATATGTTGATGAAATCTGTTTTTGAATTGTTGTGAAGTTTCTCCTATGTATGTTGCAGGGCATTGTTTACAGTTAATTTGGTATACGATGTTACTTTGTTGCAGAGGAGGGATAGAATCTTTGAGTTTGGAGTATAAAATTGATTTTAGGGTGGTGGAATTTTTTTGAGCTATTTTGATATTATTATAAGGTCGAAACAATTTTTTAATTTGTTCAGTAGTGTGTTTTATGTAGGGCAGGGTGTAGTATTTAGCTAAAACGGGAGGTGTCGTATTTTGTGAGGTATTGTTAATGTTGTTATTGTGTTTTTGGAGTAGTTTATTAATTATTCTGTTAGGGTAATTATTTTTATTAAGTGTATCTTTTATAAATGATATGTTTTCGTTAGGACTTACATTCCAAAGAAATAACTAACTACTTATATAAAAAAACCAAGTCCACAAAAGAAAAACTTCAATTTATTTATAAAGATATACAACATGAGATGCAGAGGCTAGATGGGAGAACAATATCAACAACAACGACACTTAATTGATTCCTTTTTTCCAAGTGAATACTAGTATTTTTTAATAATTTTTGAATGTATAGAGATAAATTGTAAGGAAAAATTAATTCATATAATATTTCTTTCCAGAATGTTTGCAAAAGCCATTTTAAAAATGATCCATGTCCATGAATGAATGTCCATGAATGATCCCATGACTCAATTTCCCATCATCCTAATCCTTCAATCCACAACCTAACATCACCATTCATGCCTGGTAACCCTCCTCGACGCCTAAAAAGAAATTGGCCTCGTGACTTATTAAACATCAATTAATAAAATGTAATGTTCATGTCTGCATAATACCGTGAGTACTGTCAATGGACAGTTTCTCACATACTTTTGTGGTGACTGATGTTTAAGTAAGTGAATGATGTTTTAGAAGCAAAGGTATTCATGACAACAAGTTGTCCGAAGTGTTTCAAATAGACGCGGATATGACCCTTGCTAAGGTGGTCGGAAAGTCCGGAAAGCTGAAAACGTATAATGAGGAAGAAGGCTCTTACAGAAATTATGTTATTTGTCGTCAAGGAACCGCAAGATCCACGTCTTGGAAGAGGGGATAAAACTTTATTGTGTATACGAATATAATCATGGTTAAACGTTACAAAACAAGAATTTAATATAATATTTGAAAAAAAATCTCTGTTTGAAGGATTGGGGAAAAATAGCGAGTACCGAATTAAGCTAAAGTTGAATTAAGTTCGGTGCAAGTTTCATAATGGTCAAGAGGGTTACAGGCCGAATTCATATCGCGAATAGAAGCACCTAAGATTAGTGTGCGGATTTATTGCCGTTCCCAAATCGGATTAGTTGGTTAGAATGCGTGGACTATACTGAACTAAATTAAGCAGTGATGAGAGAGCGCCATATATTGCCGTCAGTCGAGCTATGTGTAGCTACAATTGGGGAAGATGTTGCGTTTTCAAAGCTAGATGCAAAAACTGGGTATTTTCAAATAGGATTAGAGGAAGAGTCGCGTCTATTTTTACCCTATTTGAAAGATTTATGTTTAATCGATTACCCATGGGCATCACTAGCGCCACTGAACAATTTAAACAAAGAAGAATCGAGGCCTTAGAAGGAGAAGAGAGAGGAGTCAACCTTATGGGATCGGTTGTTGGTGGGAAGTAAATCCCTAGTTGCAGAAGGTAGGAATAATATTAAATGAAAAGAAATGTCAAGGAAGTTGGAAATAAAATGTCTAGTTTATGCGATCGGAGCAAAGGGATTGTTAGCAGATCCTAGTAAAGTAGAAGCCATTTTGAAAATGCCGAAACCTAAGGATGGCAAGCAATTGAGAGGTTTCCTCGGAATAGTAACGTGTTACTTGTAATTTTTATCCTATATCGCAAAGAAGTTCTGGGTCGACTGCATTCGGGTCATCTTTGAATTATCAAGGGTCGTGGTCGAACCAAGGAATCAGTATGGTGGCTAGGCCTTTCAAGCCAGCTCAATAATTTTGAGAAAAAACTGTGAAGTTCATTGAAAAAAAAAAAAAAAAAAAAAATTCTACAACAGTAGAATCTTCCTGACACCTTTGGATGGTTAGAATAGATTTGGCTACCAGTAATGGAAAGGAGTATTTGGTTGTGGTGGATTATTTCTTGCTATATGCCGAAATCTCTGACGTCGACGAACAGCCGACGGGTAATTAGTCGTCTGCGAAATTTGTTTGGGCGCTTGAGTGCAAATATTGGCCGGTCGGACAATGAACCGGAGTTCCGGTCCATAGAACTCAACGAATTAAGGAAACATATGGATTCAGAGACATTACTGCAGTCTCTTACTTGCAGCAACGGACAAGTTGAAGATGCTGTAAAAGGAGGGAGATCCTAACTTAACTTAGGTTTACTGGCCTATCTTAATTCATCCAATGAAGGCCGCGCCACCCAAGTCAGCGGAACTACTTATGGGAACTACTTCTTTTAACCGAGAAGCTGCAACCCATAACCTTAAAGTTTGAGTATTTGAGAGAGAAAAAGGTATCAATATAAAACTAGATTGACAAACTTCATAGAGTTAAGAGTTTACCACCAAAGGTGACCAGGCAATAGGTTTAGGTATCAGACCAGCAGTACAATGGCAGAGTGAAAGAGGAGTCAAGAGAACCGCGGATCTGGATTGTTGAAATACCGCACGGGAACCATGCGACGCAACTGAGCACAGTTGATTTCCGCTCCCAATTGACCTGGATTATCACGTGATTTGGAATATGGAATAGAACCTGAAGATTTTGCAACTACTGTAACCTCTGCTCTAACTTCCACGGAACTACAAATCGACCAGAATCCTGACCCCGTACCTCCAGGAGCACCCTGAACGTGTTATTGACGTTTGTCAGTGCCTACCAAGGGATACCCATTCCCTACAAAAGGGAAGATGCAAGGCACTAAAATTATTATGGTTGCTAGGCGAGAGAGTATATATTTATATTATTATTGAAATTTTTAGTCTGTTTAATGTTATTGTTTCTATAAGTGAATTATGTTTTTGCGGCTAAATATAGTTCTTACGTATTACGTTGGTCCAGTTTTTTAGTGTTAAACAAGAATGATTGTAGAAAAGATAAATACATGAAGATGAAGATAAATAGTTGAAACTTTCACTGACTTTTAAGAAAATATTGAGGGTAAGATTATTTGTAAAATATTATGTTTGTCTCATTAAAGAGAATATTTATACTTTTATGGCATGCTTAATGCTTAAATTGGAACTTCCAACTTCTAATTTTAATCGTAACTCTCACCCAACATTAGCATGGTAGACTATAATGCCAAACAAAGATTGCTAACGCAGCCTTATCAACAAAACAAACTCTAATATTTAATTTTAGCCATTTTTTTATCCTATAAAACTGATTCAACTATATTAATCAAAACTAGAAGAAATCACTTAAATAAATTAAGTCATCGCAAAGAAATCCAAATATACATATACTTATAATAATAAATATGTAAGAAGGAACCTCCAATGTTAGTAAAACGTTGGCTTGGCCAAGTGAGCTAATGTCTGTGGGGTTTCGGCTTTATTATAAATATAATTAATTAGTAAACTGGCAATAAATTAAATTTTTTTAGAAAATATCGAGAAAGATTCTACCATTGCAATAACTGTGGTATTTATATGGTAATTAAATTAATAGTTAATATATGTAATTAGTTCATAAATATAATTATTATAGTACTGTAATACGAATATGGAGCATTAATTCTACAATACATACTACTTAGCCTAGACATACGCAATTCGTTTCATATGACCAATATATATGATGGTACCTGCAAGGTTTTGTTATATTTTTTTTTCTATGCATAAATTGTATGTGTTAAATATAATAATTACACAACCACAATTAAATCTATAACACCAATAAAATAAGTTACCTCATAGAAAACAAATTGCTCTTAGTTTTAAATTCACTTATTTTTTCATTACCATTTTTGTATTTTTAATCATTTTAAGTAAATTAGTAATAATCTAATCTATTATTAATAAAAGGTAAGCTATAATTCTCATTAATTTAAAAAAGCCCAATTTATGACTAAATATAAAGGGTTCAGGTCAAGCAATATTTTGATTTTAATAACACGTCTGGTTAATGATATGTTACTAACATTTATAAAATAATTAATTAAAAAAATATGTAAATATAAAATACGTAGAGTTTGTGGAATGTTAATGAATTCATATTTTAAATCTACTGTTGTAAAATGAACTAAAATTTAATAAAGTTAATAAAATATTACAATTTTGAGCTTAACCTTTGAGAACATGTAAAAAAGGTTGTGTAATTATTCTGTATGTAAATTTCAAAATGCTTACAGAGTTAAACAACTTTTACTGGTATCTTCTTAAAAATAATTTAAATAAATACAATATATTTTTTTACATTAAATGAACTAACTGTTTCCTGCAAGTATATAAATCTTATCAGATTCTGAAACTATTTATACTAATATGTACTTTATTAGCACATAGAATACAAAACTTTATAAATATATAGAACACGAACCATGTTAAAACTTCGTTTAGCTACTCAATGAGAACATGCCTTGGTTGTGCGAAATCATATTAGTATGTTTACTCCATTTGTAAAAGGAGTAAACAAAATATTTACTAGACGAATGACAGCGTGGAGATTTTAAATCAAACTTATCTATAAATATTTACCTAAATTTACTACAATTATGTAAAAAAAACGATAAATTTACTATAACTTGTACAGTGTACAGAGGCACACTAGTCTAGAGTAATGGAGTTTATAATCGCTTTATGAATGTATAATTTTTGTCTTTGTATTATTCTATTGATAGCATCATCTAGTCAGAATTCATCTAGAAATATTGAACAGTTTCGTACACTGTAATAAGGATATTTTGAGCCAAAAATGTAATATTATGACTAGGTACTTTAATTTAGATAAGGTTGGGCTGTAAATTAATGCGGCTTATCATTAACCTTCTTCTCAAAAACGGATCAATAAAATGAAATAATAATTTCAAACACGTGAACATTATAGTTATATGATTATACTTAAGATAAGGATATTTAACTGACCTTGTACCTTGAAGAGAGGATGTTCTTAAGGAATTGTGGATCAATGAACAGGTGTCCATTGATGTTAGTTTTTCCCTTTAGGTCTCGGGGGGTTATAGAGCGGGTTATATCGGTGGAAACTGGGTCTGACCTGGAGGGAGGGAGAGACTCCATGCAGCAAGTAGAGATTTACTGGAGGTGAAACATCGACCGCTACTCCTATCTAGCGGATATCTTATCAACTAACTTTTCTCATTCACGTACTGCACTCTGACGGCAATAACTTGGCGCTAGCAGAAAAATTGTGCAGTCAAGCTTGAAGCGACAAAAATTAGATAAAAAATAACATCTCTTTAGATAAAACTCCAACAACTGGAACACATTTATCTGCATGATAAATTATCCATGATGGAATATTTATATATTTTAGTGATACGTATTTAAAATATACCGTGAACATACGCTTTTTGACGGAAAATAATTATTTTATTTAAAAAAATACTAGGCATGTATAGGTTCAACTGTGCTACAAGTAAACTCATTATTATAAACGTTTAACACAACATAAACATTTCTTATTTACATATTATAGTAATTATTCTTCTTGCGCGAAATTCGGGAATCAGGACATTATTATAAATAATTAAAAGATAAAAAGAACTTTTTATCACTACGTTTTTAAATTTTCTGTTGAATCATATGTAGTGTTAATAATATAATTGTTATTGTTATATATAATGTTATCGAAAAAAATAGTTCCGAATTTATTTACTTCATATAAATGACAACCAACTAGACAGCTGATCTTAAACCTATAAAAGAAAAAATCTTTGTACAACGGATCTCGCCAACACCGAATCCATCGATATGCCCCCGTGTAGGGGACGGTAAGAGAAGAAAAATGAGTACAAGTAAAGAAGTACAGGTGCAGAAAAATTAAACCGATTCCTAGGACATAAGTGTTAACAAACCTGGTTGTCACACATCAATTAATTTATTTCTTTGTTTACTTTTCCTGTTTCGTTGTTATTCAATGTTTATCTCTGAAAATACAATTAGTTTTTACATAACAAAAAAGCCTATTATAATCATTCTTGAACATTTTAACAATTTCATCAGCCATACCAGATACTAAAATAAAAAATATTAAATCTGAAATCCGTCAAAATGAAGATAGTAAATATGGGTAATGTCAAAACAAATAAAATAACTTGAGGATTTTTTCCGAACTAACTTTCCATATGCAAAATTTGCTGAAACCTAATTAAATTCTGCTGAAAGATGGCTAAAAGCATTAATATAATGCATTGTCACCGTGTTTTGAGCTATTCTAAAAGTTTCAAATATCTAGCTACTCGGGAAATTAGTTAAAAATCGATTGCAAGATTTGTACTGGACACAATCAAACACGAAAGCAAGCTAATAAAAACGTAGTAAAATAATAAGCTCCCTCCCTGGAGAACTCCCATCATAAAACAGTTAAATTCTTATTTTCACCAATTAAACTAGAATTGGAAGACATAAGGAAATGTTTTTGCTCTAGTGTCTGTCTGTGGGTCTGCCCAACATTTTTGCGAACCTTCATATCTTATATATGAACATTAAAAAATGTTCGTCTCATCGAATAGGTGATGATAGAATCTTTTCCCGTCCTGAAATTCCAATTTTAAATTTGAAGCTCTCGTTTGCGCGAGCATTGCGCGTGAACTCTTGGACGGATCACGCTGTCCAACGAACTTAGCCTGAGTATTAGTAAGAGGATCATGTATACCAAATTTCAACTAAATCGCTCGCTTACGCTCGCTTCAATAAATTTATGTTTGTGCCCATGTTGAAAATAAACAAATGCAGAAGGTGCAAGAGGTTAAAAATTTATATGGGACAAAAACAATGATTTAATTATAATTTTCCATTAAAATGTCATTAATATCGGACGAGTAGTTTATACGATATACTAGGCATCGCGTGGCTCTATCATTGAAGCGAGCGTATAGTAATAAATATGTATTGAATATTGAAAAAAAAGATTATTGTGAATCATGATGAGTTGATAGATAATGGGTCTGGTAGTAGTGCAGCGGCTAGTAGTAAGGGAACCACCCCGCATTCTTACTATTCCACTAACCACACATCTCTATTTCAATATTTATAATTTGTATCTCTTTGCTACAAACAAACTACTGCATGTATCAAATTGAAATTTTGCATGCCTGTTTCAATTGTGCATCAGATGGTGTCTGTGAAGTTTTATTAAAATCGTTACGTTAGAACGTAAGATATCGGTAAAAAGGTTGTTTTCTCTATTTTAAACGTTTAGGCCCGCTTTAATAGTTTTAGCGATCTTTATTAATTCATAGCGGTGTCGCTGTTGGTTTTACTAAAAAATGTTATTTGAAAAAAATGTTCGTCTCATCGAATAGATGATGATAGAATCTTTTCCCGTCCTGAAATTCCAATTTAATTTTTGAACCTCTCGTTTACGCGAGCGTTGCGCGCGAACTCTTGGACGGATCACGCTGTCCAACGAACTTAGCCTGAGTATTAGTAAGAGGATCATGTATACCAAATTTCAACTAAATCGGTCAACTTTTACTCAAGTTATCGTCACACGCGTGAACGTTACTGACAGACAGACAGACAGACAGACAGACAGACAGACACGGAGCATATTTCGTTGAATGTAGGAAGCTCGCTACGCTCGCTTCAATTATGTTGGTTCGCAAAAAATGAACGGCAGACAGACATACCGACAGATCGACACATAGGAACGGGACCAAATATGTTCCCCGATATCTGAAACGGATTTCTGTCTTGGAACTTTTGAAATCGGAGAAATAAAAAAAAATTGTCTTTTAGAACGGTCACATAGCTTCCGTTGCTACCTTCGGTAAGCTCGGAAGCAATAAAAAGGGGAATCAAGATAAAAGTAGATTAAGTACAAGAATGTAGGATTTATTTCTGATTCAGAAACCTTTATAAATTCCAACTGTAATTATTTTTTGACCCCACATATTATAAAGAAGGTAACACGTAGGGTTTCGGAGACCACGTCAGTTCCACATTGCGTATGACCTTTTATCGTTGTTCTTTTTTTACGTTTCTTTACGTTATAGTATCTGTGGACCGAAAAAGGTCTAAACAAAAATTTAAAGTACTTCTTTAGTCGCTCATTCCTTCGAAACAGTATATAATATACCCTAAAGGAAAAAAAAATATAAACTTTTTAAAGAATTTTGATTAAAATACATAATTCGGAAAACATGCAGGGTCGCAAAACCTTTTTATATTACGATAAAAAGGTAGGTAAGGAATTTTTATTTAAATTCTTTTCGACATAATTGTTTTCTATTTCGCTTTTATTGTCATAGTTTTGAACATCCGACTAAACATAGGTCTTATTGAGAAAAATCCTGCTTCACTGATTTTGAAAAGAGGACGTTAATCTAATATGTTTAAAATATATTATCGAACCTAGCGAAGAATCAAGTAGACAATCAAATCTTTTTGGAAAACCACATGTCTTACAACACTTTCCACGCTTCTGATTTACGTATGTAGAGTATGCTAAGTCATAAGGGAACATTTATATATTAAGTTAGAATTTACGTAAAGGATTTGAAATTAAAGCCTGTCAATATACTCGTCACAAATAATTCCAAAATGTAACTAATAATGTACTTAAATATTAAGCTGAGCCGTTTGGCAGGGCCAAGCCGTCTGCAGATTGTCGCGCTACGAATTATTACAATACATATTATTATTATTTAACTCAGTACCAGTCACCTGACTAGATAATAATAATAATATTTATTTCACCAAAAAGAAAAATAAGTACATCAATTACATTTTTTCACATATAATATTTTTCAATAATATTCCCATTTTATTTTAAAGAAAAAAATTTGTTTGGTAAGGACCCTCAGTAGAGTGAGAAACTCTAGAGCGAGTCTCATATTATTATTATTTAACTCAGTACCAGTCACCTGACTAGATAGAGGTAATACGTACTTGTCCCTATTGAGTTAAGAAACTGTTTAGATGTTATTATTCTCTTTGGCAACACTGCTTTTCTAATACTTCTATTTATAACCTTGCCTCAACTAATAAACTATCAATTCTCTAATTTCTCGGTCTTTAGGGATGAAAGTTATAAAAAAAACATTGCTATTTTTTATAACATTTTTTATTGGCAAAATTTCGCCCACATCTGGGCATTTTTTATCAATGTACCATGGAGACTTCAAGAGTTAGAAAAGAAAGGATTGGGAGGGAGTAACGTATACTCCACACATTCTCTAGTTACTACTTAGTGTGGCACATAGCTTCCTCGCATCCTATTCACGTACTTTATTGATTTTATACTTTTACAAACCATTATTGTCAAAAAAAAAAAAAAAATATATATATATATATATTTTTAATGTTACCCCCTCAAAACTAGAAATAACACAAAATAGAACGTAACATAATTTAATCTACCATTCAAGAGCTTTTCAACGATATACATCATATTATAAAAGATAACTTTGACATTTGTATCCCTGTACTTTGAGGTACCAAAATTATATTTTTAAAAATCAAACAATACAAAAGGGCATAAAAAAATAAACCAATAAAATAGCTTTAATGTACATGTCAAGGCCTTTCAAATGATATACGACACAATATTAAAAACCCAAAAAAGTGGTCACGGGACACGGCACACGGGAAAAAGTTTACTCTCATGTTCTCAGCAAATAGGATGAACTAATGAAATAAAATATTATCAATTTAAAGAGCATTAGTGTAAGATTCAAGCGCCTCAATCAGAAATAAAATCGGCCAACTATTATAGAAACTATGGCCATTCTAAGACAAAAAGGAAAAAATAAAACCAAAAAAATACCAAAATTATCACCATCTATAAGGTACAACCGATGATGATACGACAAAAAGTCATAGGACAACTAACAGTTGTAGATCTTTTAAAATCAGTTACCGCTGGTGCTATCCGTTTTCCAATACGACTTACTGTTTAGCCACAATAAGTCCCCAATACAGCTTAAAAATCAAGTCGGCCATTATTATTTTTTTAAGGGGGGAAGGAGGGGGAAAAGTGAACTTTGTATAATTATTTTGTATCATTTTAGTAATATTTGAAGAGCGCAGAGGGTTGAAATTAATCTGGTTCACAATATGGACGTTGCGCGTCGAATGGCGCAAACCACAAGTCTCTAGCTCTTCTGGAAGTGGGTAAACATTCATATCAGTCAGTGAGTCAGTTAGCCATGCTGCTTTATAGTACATAGACAAATAGACATATTAATTTAGCACGATTTGAAGTGCACAGACGGTTGAAATTAGGCAGGTGCTATCTGCAGGCTACTTTCGACAAACCATAAAAATTTCATAAAAATCAGATGATTACTTTTAAAGATATAGCTGTAAATAAATGTATGTTTGTGAGCATGTGGAAGATAAACAAATAAGCGCAGAAGGTTGAAACTTATATGGGACCAACAATGGGCTACGTATTACCTACTAACTAAATTTCATTAAAATCGGACAAATAGTTTTTAAGATATGGTGGTTCGCAAAAATTGAGCGACAGACCGACAGACCGACAAAAAGACACGGAACCAAAAATGATCCCTGATGTCTGAAAGGGATTTCTGTCTTGGAATTTTTTAAATCGGAGACCTAAAATTTTTTCGCTCTTGAGAACGATCACATAGCTTCCGTTACCTTCGGTAAGCTCGGAAGCAATAGCAATGTTTCTTTATAACTTTCATCCCTAAAGACCGAAAAATTAGAGAAAAGTTAAAAGTAAGGGATCAACAGAAGATTAAATCATATTCAACTATCTTGTTCCTTGTGAACGTATCGCTTCACGTAGTTTTTGTTTTGTACCCTTAATTACTTTAACATAAAACAACAGTCCCAGTGGAGATCAGTACGAATCTGATGTTTTATCTTAATGCAGAAAATACCTAGAACAAGGATTTTAATTTATTAATACTCAATTTATAAATTTCATTCCAATTCAAATTTATTAATACTTAATACTATTTGGTATACTTAAAATTTAACTAGAGAATATGATATTTAATGAAAATATGCATGCAATATTTAGTGAATTGAGTTTATTAGAATATCGACGTGCTTGTTTCTCTAAACATTTGCCTCAGTTGGTTGAAAAGTTAGTACAATTGTCTATAGCTTTTTGTGTACTGCCAAACAATGTCAAATAAACAAGGACAACCGCGCCGTATCAGTTATAAAAGGATTTTCAGTGCTTAGTTAGTGCAGGGAGATAGCGGCAAAGTCCTGACTTTGTGAAATCCATTTCTACGGGTAAAACGAACCATTCGTTCGTTAGCTCTGCATTCATACCGCTGGAAGCTCGTTTGAAATATGGCCTCCACACTGGCCTTGCTATCCCCCCCCCCCCCTTGACACCGGTTGAGATCAATTCAGGAGAATGACCCATACCACAACGTGGAAATTCCTATTTTCCCTTCTGTTTTGTAAATTTTACTTTAGTTCCAAGTCTATAGAAAGTTTAAATATTACTTTTCAAAACATAAAAACCGGCGACAATTGCGCTGAACAAATCGTCCTCACTCTATTTTGAATGAAGATTGGTTCTCGGGTGGCTTTTTTTTTTACAATATCCCTACCAAGAATGGAAGCATAAACCTATTGACCTCCACCACAATGAAAAATAATTTAACGAAATTTAGATACTAAAAGATAGGTAAAGTAAAAAAAACCTGATTTCTTTCTTATTGTTTGGTAGAAAAACAAAACAAATTCTATAGTTCCATAGCCCATTCAAATTAAATATGGTTGTTTGCAAAAGGTCACTAATGAAAAACCACGTTTGCAGAAACGAAAGTCTTATGCAAGGTTGCAAGCAGAGTTTACTGAAAAAACTTCCGCTTTTGCCTAATATCACTGTTCCTATGTATCGGAGAACAAAAGTAGTAACTATCAACATTGTAGAGGACAAAATGTTCTACAACTTTTATATTTATAATTCTTTCTACGTTCTTTTCTCTTGTTAAAAAAAACAATTTAGATGCTATCTAATCCTTTTTAAAATTTAAAATGATAAATTTAGGAAGATTTTAGTAAAATAATTTCATTTCTACAAGACAGCTCTGTTTACGCCAAAGCTTGTTTCTGCAAACTTTGTTTTTTACTAGTAACAATGGTCCGTACAACACACCCCAAAATAATAGATACTCGACATTTTGCAAGGAAATCCACTATTTTTTGTACTACCAAGAGATATGAATTGGAAATACAATAATATATATTGATAACATACTGTAAATATTTGTGAAAGAGAAATTTTATGAACGCGAAATAATTAAAGAAATGATTGACGTCTAATGAGAAAATCCGGGCCATGCACAAAACTCATATTAATGTAAACCTACATATCTTTAACTAGAACGGCGCACCCCCACAAATAATCTTAATATTATGACAAGTATATTTGTGTTTACCTCTTTGTAGTACCGTAATTTGTCGGCAAAATTAGCCAATTATAGAGAGGGGTAGAGGAAAGTGGAGAAGTTACTTGAATAGAAATAAAAATAAAGACATCACTCCACCATAATATTTATGGTACAAAGCCAGCTTCTTTTAGTCAAATTCAGTGCCAAAAACAAATTTTTTGTTTGGATTTTTCTAAAGCCTAAATTACGACGATAAATTAAGCCGTAATTTCATCTAAACTTTGCTTTTCGAGTTATTGTTGTTGTTAATTAATTATTAAAAATGCATGGACTTGTGATAAAATAAATCAAATGCACCCTAAATGAGCGCCTAAATAAACAACATTTTAGAAAAGTAAATGTTTAATAGGAGAAACAAAAGTATTTAATAATTTAGGTTTTCCTTTATTACATTTTATTATAAACCATAACGTTCAAATAAGGCTTGAGGGGATTTTAAGATCGAAATTAGGAAAATAGTCTGCCAATTATAGCGTGGCACATAGCTTCATCGCTATGTAATTGTAAACTTCAATGATTTTGTGCTTTTACAGCCCATAATTGTAAAATTTATTTAATTTTCACCCCTCTTTTCTAATCCGTCAAAACTGTTTTGATTTTGACATGAATTGAGGTATCATTTTAGTAATATTTGAAGAGCGCAGAGGGTTGAAATTAATCTGGGGCTATCTGCGGGTTAATTTCGACAAACCATCCAAATTTCATAAAAATCAGATTTAAAAATAATCCAATTTTAATAAAATGTTAGTGGAAAATCGTAATAAGTCCATTGTTAGTTCCATATAACTTTCAACCTTGCGCCCGAAAAGTTTAATCTGCAGGCTACTTTCGACAAACCATTGAAATTTCTAAAAAATCAGATAGCTTTTTTGAAGATATAGGTGTAAATAAATGTTTGTTTGTGAGCATGTTAAAAAGAAACAAATAGGTCCAGAAGGTTGAAACTTATATGGGACAATAACAATGATCTAATTATGATTCTCCACTAAAATTTCATTAATATCGGACGATTAGTTTTGAAGATATATGTTGGTTTGCAAAAATTGAAGGACAGACAGACATAGTGACAGATCGACACACAGAAACGGGACCAAATATGTTCTGAAACGGATTTCTGTCTTGGATTTTTTTAAATCGGGGAAATTAAAAATTTTGTTCTTTAGAACGATCACATAGCTTCCGTAGTTACCTCCGGTAAGCTTGGAAGCAAAATCGATTGGTTTTTTTACAGGAGTATAATTTATTACTAATAATCAAGTTATTTATGTTAAAGAACAACTATTATGAACTGATAAAAATTTGAAAACATTTTAAAATATATATATCATTACTGTCTGGTATGTTCCAAAAATGTTAAGCGTTCTATATCTCTAATCAATTATTATTATTTGTCGACAGTTAACAATAGCTATCTGCTAATGGAGAAGCTATAAACAAAGCTTATAAAACTCAATGATCATATAGGTAAGGTTGATATGCTATATTTCAAGTGTAAAGGAAATACAGTAAGGTTTATTTTGTGTGAAGAAGTATAGTGTATTAATGGAACATACTTGTTACCTCATCAAAACTTGCTCTCTCGAAGTTGCATCAAATTATCAAACCATTAAATCTTAATAATCCCTCGTCCCTTTTCTCGCCAGACACCATTAGGCCCTTTTCCTCCATAATATAAAGTCAGTTATCTCTGGAAAAGCTACAGCAACGGGAAACTATCTAGACGTTTTAAATTCATGGACATTATACATACATTGTGATACGTTAGTATCAAATTTAATTAGGACCCTATAATTTTTATTATATTTGTTTTATATTAAGGTTGTAAATCTAATTAAATACTTTATATGTACAAGGATTTTACAATAGTATCAAGTTAATGCAAAAACATTTAGTTGGAACGAAGTTCCTTATGGCACGTTACAGCGTCTGGTGTCCGGGAGTGAATCCTAAAAAACGACTGTTACAAAACCAACTGTCACAAAACCGACCGAAATCGACCGATGACAATAACTTGAGTAAAAGTTGACCAATTTAGTTGAAATTTGGTATAAATGTTAATTTTACCAATACCTAGGACGAGTTCGTTGGACAACGTTATCCGCCCAAGCGTTCGCGCGCAACGCTCGCGTAAACGTAAGCTTAGAATGTAAAATTGGAATTTTAGGATGGGGAAAAATTATAACTTCATCTATTCAATGAGACAGACAACTTTTACAAATACATTTTTTTTATTGAAACCAACACCGACACCGCTATGAAGTGTTAAAGATCGTTAAAAACATTATAGCGGACCTACACGTTTAGAATAAAGAAAACAACGTTTTTACCGATATCTTACGTTCTAACGTAACGATTTTCATTTTTAAACTTCATAATCATCGTCTAAAGTACAATTGAAACCTGATATAAGCAGAATTTTTTGTGTAGTGAAGGCGAAATATTTCTTTTTTTTTTCTTTTTTTTTAATTTCTTTGCAGTTTGCAGCCTTATCATTAGAAAATAGAAATAGAAATTATTGAAGATATAAAAAAAGGAAATTATGAAATTGGGTTAAACTATTTTAATGGGTTAAAATTCATGTTGTTGAATTTGATAAACAAGGATGTTTTAGACGGCCTCTTCTGTTAACTTAAGAACAAAATAATGTGTTTTTAGAGTTTCGTCGTGGCCAACAAAATGATAATTAGGTTTACTCTAGGAGCTTACATGAAATTAATGTCTGTTTAGTTGTAATTGTTAGAGAGCAGATAATTTAAAATTATTAAAATGTGTGCTTCCTTCTACATATGCAGGTGAATTAATTTATTTGAGAATTTAGCGCGATGTATAAGGTAGAAGTTTAGAGTGGAAGAGTGAACTGTAGATAAAGGAGTTTAATACATTATAGGGCGGAAGAGTTGGCCCCAGTTGAAATTTAGTTTGAGTTTAGTGGAGGCCAGATAGCAAAGGGCCGAAACTTCCTCAGCTCGATTCCTAACTCTCGATAGTACCAATTTATATATGTTGCCAACTTCATAGACTGTTAGGCTAGTAGAACCACTTCTAAACAATCCAATATCATTGGGCAAAATATACTTTTGCCAATTACATTTTTTTTAACACAACTATTTTCATTCCACCTTATATATGAATTCTGAGAAGGGCGGAAAACAAAGCGCTAATTCTTTATACGAATGCCAAACCAATTTAATAAAAACAGGTTTCAACTCCTTTAATTGATATCCAATCACTAGATATCCAATTGATTTTATTTTTTTATGAGTAAGAATCACAAAATCTCTTACAAAAAAGAAAGGTTGGTATGTTTTATCGAAAGTTTGAAGCAGCAAAACTCATTAAACTTTTTTCTCCCAATTAGGAATACTCAGAAATATGCATATTTATACACAATAACCTCTTGAACATGTTAATTGAGTTGTCCAATCACTGGTTTACTATTAAAAAAATATGCCAACATTTGCATTCAGCACACTCAGAAATCCCTAGGAAATTTAATACTCTCAATATATATATATACATACATACACACACACACACACACAGTGTGTCCCAAGATAGAGTATCCGAGAGGAAACATTTTCTTATTTTTGGGTTTTCGAGGAAAAGTCATTCTTTATAAAAACTCCTGCTTGTTCTTGAACCTCTAAAAATGATAAAATTTTCTTGATTTTCTGTACAGGGTGTTCTGTTTTTTGAAAACTTTAAAATACGACCAAGACTAAACTACCCTTATTTTTGATGGTATCGAAAAATATTATTTAGAAAAGTGGTCCAAACTTGCAAAAAACGTATAAATATTAATTTATTTTATGAAAACAAAATAAATTACAAATAATAAGCTAATGTAATAAATAAAAAAAATATCACCACAACAGGTAACTAATAATTCTAATCTTAACATCTATTTAAGTATCATTAAAAAAATAAACAGATTTGAAAAAATAAAATTTAAGAAATGATCATTCTAATGTATTGCCCTACTTCTGCGCAAATTTCGATTATATTTTTATGAATTCCTTATAAGCCTTCTGAACTTGCTCAAGGGGAATATTGGCAGTGGCCTGTTTCATTCTTTCCTTTAACTCTTCCAAGCTATTATCCAATTGTTTCTTATCACACTTGTTTATTATAAAAATCCAAAGAGAAGTATTTGTTGTAGTTAGCTTATTGCTTATTTTTAGAAAACAAACTAAAATTTAATATTTCAGAAAATCAACTAAAATTTAATAATTAAAAAAAAAATTAATATTTATTATTTATACGTATTTTTCAATTCGAAACCACATTTATAAATAATATTTTTCAATACCATCAAAAATAAGGGTAGTTTACTCTCGGTCATATTTTAAAGTAACACCCTGTACACAAAATCAAGAAAATTTTATCATTTTTAGAAGTTTAAGAACAAGCAGGAGTTTTTATAAGAATGACTTTTTTTTAAAATCCAAAAATAAGAAAATTTTTCCTCTCGGATACTCTATCTTGGGACACACTGTATACTATATATATACTACTATATATATACTACTATATATATGGTTTCAATATGGTGGCCATTTAAATGTTTGATTTAGTTACATAATTGTTAAACCTTTAATACACGAATAATGACCAGAAACAAAAGTTGTCCTCCAGGATAAATGGTCCCAATCTTTTAAGATTTGGAGGAGGGGGGGAGGGGGGGAGAGAGAGAGAGAGATTTGTTTTTACAAAATATGCGACGAATAAAAAAAACCTTTCTTTTGACAAAAAAAATAACTATAATGTTTTAATTGATTTGTTAATTGGTCTGCCAATTACTTTGGCATATAGCTTCCTCGCAAATAAAAGCATCAATAATGTTGTAACCTTTAACGTGCAAAGGAGGTTAAAATTAATCTGGGGATACTTTCAAAAACCTCAATTTTTTTTTAAAAAATCAGATGAGTACTTTTGAAGACATCGATGTAAATAACGGGCGAGTCATTTTAAAGAACGTGTTGGTTCAGAAAAATTGAGTGATAAACAGACCGACCGACATGGAACAAAAAATATTCCCTAGCGTCTGAAACGGATTTCTCTCTTGGAAGTTTGAAATCGAAGACATAAAAAAATGTTTGTTCTTCAAAACGATCACATAGCTTCCGTTACTTCGGTAAGCTTGGAAGCAAAAATTAGTAGAGTGACACGAAAAATTGCGATTTGCAAGGGCACATGGCCCAATTAGTAATTGGTGCAAATGGGAAACCAAGTGTATATTCGTATGTAGGGCGTCCTCCTCTTTCATATAACACTATGGCGCATTCCAACATAAACTAAGGAACTAAATAATGCAACATCCTATTTTTAAGGGATCATCTTTTGGGGCTTCTCTATATTTTTTCGGTGTTTAGTTTATTACACACATAATATAAAGCAGACCCCACACTATCAATCCGCTTGATCAAAACAGCGCGTCAAGCGATGGTGTCATTCGTGATTGATAGTCTAGGAACCCGTTTGACGCTTGAGTCAAGCCTTGACGGTGATTGATGGAAAGTTTGAATGACTCAAGCGGCTGGACGGAGCGCTTGATAGTCTAGAGCAATTTTGATCAAGCATTCCGTCAGTCACCTGCTCGACACCAGCGATGGAGGACTGTCCGCTCGTTTTCGAAGGTTCGGTCATCGTAGAATAATGCCGATCGAGAATTTATTAGCCTCTTCATTGATTTATATCGTGATTGTCCGGAGTTGTGGAAAGTTCCACTCCTCAGTCCAACGTATTTTCCTCTGGATCTTCTTTTTCCGCTTGAGAGCAACAACTGTCAAGATGAGAAACCGCAAATCCTGATTCGAAACCATGGTATCTATGCAATACTGATTCACTACAGTCCAAGAGGAGCAGTTCACTAGTCGAAATCTCCGCTACAAATGAGTTTTGATGAAAAGATTGACGCGCCCCAAAAGGTGTGCTTGATGGGCCCAAGGCTGCTTGAAGCACCTGTCAATCAGCTTGACACGCTGTTTTGATCAAGCAGATTGATAGTGTAGGGCCTACTTTAAGTTTGAGATTTTGTGTTCGGTACAGATTGACAGACAGACAGACAACCGCAGGGAAAATATAAAGGTTCTTGGTTTTGCCTACGGAACCCTAATAATAGAGACAATATTACAATGTGATTGTAATGTCGTGGATTATACCTTTAGGATCATTTTCTTGAATCAAAGCAAGAAAATGATCAATAATAGACAACTATTGGTTGTCACTCAAACTGTTGGTTGGGTACCTTCACTTAACCATTATGATGTTATGATTATGCAGACCGATTGTTAGTCCTAAAAACGCAGTATTTGGAGATGTACTTCAGTAAACATACGAAATAACGCATGCTTCTACAGCAGATAGTTTCATTCGCTGACAATATTACTGCACAGCTCTTCATACACAGTTATTATAATTTTATGTCTCATAAATTTTATTATACTGTTAAGTTTAATAATTAAGATAAAACCACTCACTTCGTTACATTAAATCGACAAAACTGACGTTGAAACGATAAAAACAACTTTTATTCCTGGTTTTTTTTTTTCAATTCTTCTGATACATATTTTTTTTCTTCAAGGTTCTCATTCGAACTTGAAAATGTCTGAATAAAAAATGGAGAATAATCTTAAACTTCGAATATTGGATTCCCTTCCCACTTTCTTTTTTTATTCCTTCTAAAGCTCCTTCTCCTCAATTTTCCACACCTGCAAATCACGCCTTTGCCCATTCCGACTCCTTGGGAAAATGAATTTTTAAATTAAATAAAGCCAGCGGATAAAACTTAGGAAGTTTTCAATTTATTTTCCTTTTTTTCGGTTAGAAGTATAAGGAAAAGTTTCGATGCTTTTTCCTTTCCACCATTCCGTAATTAAATAAAGTAAAGAAGAGCTTAGCTCAGAATCTTCAAGATTCTAAATGAAAATGAAACGTGTAATTAAAGTGAAATATACCCACCAGTTATACTTATTTTTATTTTTTCTTTTTCTTTTTAATAAAAACTCATATTCTTACTTCGTAACATCGATCCAAAAAAAAATAATCCTCCCTTTTTCTTCTCCACTTTCGATCTTTCTTTCCCTTCGTCCCTATACAGTTTAATAAAAAATGACATTAAATCTAAATAATCTGAGCAATAAAAGTAATAATAAAGAGTCTGGTCTAAGTGGTGTTGGTTTAAAATTCTTAAACGACCTACTATAAACTTTTTTTTATTTAAAAACTTTAATTTTATTATTTTTCCGTTCATTTTTCATTTTTTTTAATGTATTTGAATTTTCGCTAGGGTTTAATTACTTTTGGTTTCGAAGGAGTCGCCTTATTTTAAGAGTACCTCTTAAAGTTGGTCGGATTTTAATATCAATGGATAAGAGTAATCTTATACTTTTGTAAAAATTATTTTTCTTAAATGATCACTTTTTCCTGTATAAAGTATAATATAAATAATTGTATACTTATATTTTAAGTATTATTTTAATATAGATACTAGTATATGCTTATCTCCATGATAGACAATAAAAGGAAAAACTTAGACTCTACCATGAAAGTGGATACATTAAAAAGCATTATTTCTTTCAAATACAACAGAGCTCTTTTAAACCTGGCAACTCAATGAAAGCTAGTTCAAAACAGAATTAAAGAAGAAATACATGAGGGATGAACTATTTTTCTTACATACGACTATATTTAATTTAATAAATATGATTATTCTTATACAAAAAATAACAACACTCAGAGGCCTTAATTTCTGTAGGTCTTTAAAACAAATTTTCACCCGATTAAAACCATTTTTGGATTCAACCTTAAAAAATAATAAATATAGCATACATGATATATAAACTGACACAGTCTCCTGAAATATAACAGATCTGAGTAGGTATTGAGAGCCTTTCAAATATATAACCTAGGACGTCTGGATGACGAATTTTTAAGAAATAATTAACTATCTCAAATCAAGAGCGGTTTGAATTATTTTCATAAGCCTTATGTAACCTTTGACCTGTAAGTTGTTAGAGCTTATGTTATACAGGCAAATCCGTTGTACGTGTTATTTTATACTCGAAACAATTTCGGAGACAACTTTTACAATTAATTTATAAAATATGCATAATTTTTACATTTATAAACTTCAGAAATATATAATCCCACTTGTTAAAGTGAAGCAAGAATTAATTAATATTCCAAAAAGTTTCTAGAAAATTATTTCAAATAGAAATAACTGAATTCTTTGAGTTAAATTAACAACAATAGCGAAGCCCAATTAGACAATTTAGTACGTCCCAGGTGGGAACCGTTTATTGGTTTGAGATCCATAATTCGCTTGTTAATACCTTCCAATTTAAACCTCACTCACACATGTTTATATTGCGGGCCGTGAATTCGGGACTAGGGCGCATCTGGTTCCTAATCCCGTAGAACCTAATTTATGTTTATTCAATTAATTAAAGGGAGTTGCCCTGTTAATTGTCCTTGTTTCTGCCGCTCCAATTACAAGCTAACAAGTTTCTCTCCGGGACTGAAAGAGAAAATTCCGATGTGGAACCTTTGTCTTCCTCTTCCGACTAATGATCATCCTAAGGAACATTTTTGTACAAACGACTGACTTTTGTAACTCTCCACCATTCATTTTTTTCTTTTTTAAATCTTTTTGTCGTCGGATAATTGAAGCGTTTTGAATTAACTAAGAATTTGATAAGTTAAGTTAACTTTACCCATTAAATAACCCTTTTATGCTTCGAAAACGTTTAAATTTACGACTAGTTAAAGAGCATTGAGGTTTTCATTTGAGCTTTACATTTACATCGTGTCAGTGATACTGTATTAAGCAACTGGGACTGCTTTGAATTCATTAGCATTGATTATACCGTCCTCTCTACTACAATTGCAAGTCCTATTTTAGCAGTAATTCCTTCTGCAGTTTATGATTATCCGCTTGTTTTAATCATGTTGTAATGAAAGCATTGCGCTATCACTATAGTCCCTTATAAATTCAAAATTATGAATGCGACATTGTTATTGACAATCTATAAATTGAATCGGTATAACTCCAAATTTATTCATTCTGACATTTTTTACTGTCTCATATAAAGAGAAAGTATTGTGATGGCGCAAAAGTTTTATTTTTAGATTTTGATGGATTAACACGTTTTAAGGTCCCCTGAGTCCAAAAAAATGGTTTTTAAAAAATGTCTTATATATAAAAATAAAGAATTTGTATTTTAGGCTTGAAAAGGACCGGTGAGGTCGAAACGTTGGCTACACTGAACTGAGAGTAATATATTTTATCTACGATTGATACGAAATATAAACATTATATCTTTGTTTAGATGCGTAGAAAGTGATTATTTACGTACTTGTATTCATTGCGCATGCGCGTTTCATAGTTCTGAATAATTCCTCTTTTTTACCACACTAGTGCGGTAAAGAAGAGGAATTCTTCAGCTTTACGCACGATTAGTGAGTTTGTTTACATTTAACAAAACTAATTTGGTGTTCTTTTATTAAAGTAACTGTTTATATCGAGTTTTTAGTGAAAAACAATGAGTGAATCAAGTGACTTTGACGAAAATGTGGAGAATAATACTCCTCCAGAAATAATTAATTCGGCAAAAAATACAACTAATGAATTAATGCCATCTTTATCAAGAGAGAGATACGAGCTTACATACAGCAAGTTTATTTGTTTCTGTATTTATTATTTAAATCTAACAATCGTAGATAAAGTACGGTACGCAACTCGTGCGAAAACGGCATTTTGCATTGCTCGTGTGGTTTTACCACCCTCGCTGTCGCTCGGGTGCAAACTCCACACTCGCATGCAAAATGCTACTTTCCGCACTTGACGCGTAATGTACTATTTTACCCACTTTAGGATCCCACCTCAATATATTAAAATTTTAAGTAAAATCATATTTTTCCGTGGTAGGCTGTGAAATAGTAACTTTAGAGCCTAAAAAACATAGCTAAAATCCTTTTTTTCATTACGTGGACTTAAAAAATCTTTTCATTACTCCTAGCTGTAAAGATAAAATCTTTTACGTCCTAGGAACTAAAAGATTTTTATTTTCCGGCGGGTAGTTGTCAAAACTTCCGTTAGTAGTGCTGCAGTCTTTGTAGAAATGCTTCTAGTACGATAAAAATCCGCTAGATGTCAATGCGTTTTATTTATCTTTTCTTATAGTGTAACCTCTTTTTAAGGTTTCTTTTTTTAAGTCTTAAGTATGTACTAATATTTGTTATTATTATATATATTAATATTTAATGTTTTTTCATTGTCTGCTACCTCGGAAAAAATAGCATATGCTACGCGACTGTGAAGTGTTTTTTCTTTACCTTGGCAATATTTACTGTCTCGCTTCGCTCGACAGTAAATGTAATTGCCGCGGTAAAGAAAAAACTCACTTCACAGCCTAGTAACATAATATACTATTTTTAAATACTATTTTATTCATTCCAGTATAATAATACTTTATTATTTCGTGCGAACACGAGGTTATCACGGACTGATTCTTCACCTCTTTGTAGGAGTTCAAAGTCGACTACAATGATATCATCTTATCTAGAAGTATTTTGAATTAATAATCTTGTCACTCTTTTCTCTTTAAGAGGAGTAATCGGTTTTCTTAAAAGCATTCTTATTTGGTTACGAAGAGGAATGATACAGCTGATTTATATTCATAAAGGGTATAGTTTCTATCTAGGGTTTCCTTTACCCAATACCTAAGCCTTAATAACATAAGGTTATACAAAAATAAATTCGATTCCTTTTACCTAGGTAAATGCTTACTAGTGAAGACCAGCTTGTAAACCTTTTTCAGAATTATGTTATTACCCTGTATGGTTTCTGTATCAACAAAATAATAAAAAGTATTTTTACATAAGTGGCAGATATACACCAATTTTGATATTCCTCGTATACTGGGTATATACTAAACATGCGGCACAACACAAATTAAGGGGGTTATTCCTTGGACTATTTTAAGAATAATTATCCTTAGATGATTATTCGAAAATTGTTTCATTTATACAGGGAGATCTATAACAAGGCATAATGAAAAATGGATTGTACCAGCACCAGCAGTAACTGATTTTGGAAGATCTACTACATTGGTCCTATGACTTTTTGTTGAATCTTTATTGGTTATACCTTACAACCGATTTGTTAATTAAAGAAAAAAAAAAAAAAAAAAATCAATTTTACTATTGTCATATATAATTTGAAAGGCTTTAATTTGTACATTCAAGCTGTGTCATTTTTTTTTTTTTTTTTTTTTTAAATTGGTACATGTACATTGGTACCAATTTGTATTTTGTTGCAGGTTTAAATGGTGAAATATGTATTTTTTTAAAAATATTTTATGTTGGGTTTATTTATCTTTATTATAGATTACGTAATGCCTTATGGGATTGTTTATTTTTTTATACATTTTGAATAGTACCCAGGGGTACAAAAGTCAAAATACACATATATCATTATGTATATCGTCGAAAAGCTCTTGAGCAGTAACGGTAAATGTTGCTATGGATTGTTATATATTATTTTAACTATTATTAGGATAAAATTTCAAAACTGTTTGTTACAGATCTCCCTGTAAATGAAACGATTTTCGAAAAATCGTCTAAGGTATAATTATTCTTAAAATAGTCCAAGGAATGACCCCCTATAATTTTTGCTGCATGTTTAGTATACACCCTGTGTATAAAAATGTGAATGTGATTTATAGATACAATAAACCTTTCTTATAAATGGATTCTATGCATGTAGCAAATGATTATGCTAATATAATTTTTTATTTGGTAGTGATTGCTATATTTTTTATTTTAAAACTGTAATAGATGAATAAAATAAAAATGCAATAAATGAAATTTAGAAATAGGCAATTCTTGAGAATTGTAGAAAAGGAAAACCCCAAAAGGTGAAAAGTGTTAAGACTGGATGGTGGACACTTAATGTTACGGCTCTTCGTGGTCAGGGCTCACTCACATTTTCGGACCCTGCCTTTATTCAACCTCAACTTTAAAATAGGTCTTTACTCTTTCAAAGTCTGCTTTCAATAGCTACCCAGTTATACACATTAAACCCTACTAGACCCATGATATTTTTTACCATAAATTATTTATGTGCGTTTCCTACTATTTATTATTTTCCTAATAAAGCACCAGTAGTATAACGATGGAACACATTATTTGAAAAATAAATCTCACATTTTTTTGGACACAAATAAATAAAACAAAAGATTTCATATACCAAAGCTGCAAGACTTTCCTTTGCGGAAAAGAAATACATTCCCTTTGATTCTAAAAAATATTTATTATAATAGGACGTAATCTAGCTGTCACAGAGGAGTAAAATTCTTTTTTCCTTTCATATTTTCACAGATGAAAGACATATATTTTTTTAATCTAAGAGATGAAAACATATTTATTTAGGGTGAAACGTCCATATTTCCCCTCTAGAATTTTCCCATCTGCTGAGAAGATGGAAAGATGATTAAATCCGTTTTTTTAATTTTATACCGAAGGGCCTCCGGGTGTCATCAAGTGAATGAAGTTTACTGAAGGGTCGAGGAAAGGATGAAGATGGAAGTGGTAAAAAAAAGGGAGACTAAAGGAAGCCTTCCCGAGAATCGAATCAAAATTAAGCGGATTTTTCTTTTTTTAAATAAGCACGGGAATGGAGGAATAGTGGTGAGGAGGGTCAAGACGAGGGGAGGAAAAAAACGGAAAAAAGACAATGAAAGAGTCGTGGATTTTCTTTTCCTGTCTGAAGAGATGAAGATGTCGAAAGCAAGTTTAAAGGGGGATTCTTCTTGGGGATAAAGCGGGGAGGTCGATAGAGAAGCGTGGAAAGGGATTGTAGTGTAGGGCCGTGTCGCAGTCCGGCGGCCACACAGCTAACCCAAGGGACCACCTGGTTCTAGTTTTGCTTTCCTCCGCAAGGCTGCTCCCCTAGTAACCTACCTCCAGCCAGTTATTCCTCTGTTTGTCGGGGCTCCAAGTCTTGCCTCTCCAGCATCCTTAGAGCTTTATCAGGATGGTGCTCGCGAGACGTCTTACCATAGCTCTGGCTTTCAACTTCTTCGCAATTTTCAACCTTGGCAATGCAAGGCCTGTACGTACTTTAATTATTTATAAAACAAATATTTTATATCAATCTGATTTATTAAGATAATTATGTTTTCCAGTTTTTTAAAAATACCGTAACATTTTTTTTTTAAATTAATAACGTTTGTATAGTTTATTTAAAGTTAAATGTATGTATATTAATATAATGAAAGTGCCACACTGGTTTTCAATTATAGAATACGTATTACCGCACAAAATAGTTTCTATTGGATATTAATATACTATCAACAAATGAAAGGATTGAAGTGGGTATAGCAGGTGAATATTTGTCTGATACATACTTGATAAAATAAGAAATGACACCCTACATTTATATTTTTTAGGCTATTAACCCATAACTTGAAAATTTCCCGAAAAAAACCTACAATTTAGGGGACGGCGAAAAGAAAATCCTTTTAATGTTTTTCGTTCTATATAATTCTAATAAAAACTATTCTGTTATTTATTATTTATATTATACATTATCAATAAAATAAATTTCAAATATATCCCAAAATAAATTATTAGGAGAAAAATATCTAATGTCTTTCTTTACAGTGAAATTTAACGACACTAAAAAATATAATTAAAAAACAGATAAAGTTCGCACACAATACTGGTAGTATTGTCGATAAAAAAAATATCGGCGGAATAGAGTTAGAATTGCAGACGACGCAACTTCAAATTAAAGGGGTTTTGGCGCCCGTCGGGTGCCGTTAAACAAGACATCGCTTCTTTAAAGTTAGTTTATCTACCCTGATTTATACACCTAGAAGATAACAAAGAATATTTATGTATATATTTATCAAACTTTAAGGGTTAATACTTTCAAAATATATTATTTTATTTTAACTTCTGAAAATAAAAAAAAATACTACATCATATATTATTATAAAATATATTGGGCTTTATTATAATATTATAACAATGCTCATTTTTAGCTCTTTTGACATAATGAATTTTAATATTTCAAGTAAGATTTTCTTCCTCATGCTTTCCCCATTCCTCTTCATGAGTCTGGTAATAGAAATAGAACCCTTGTATCTAATTGCAGACCCATATCTATATGTTCAGAATTTAACAAAATTTTTGAAGGTGTCCCCCTTATTCATACTCACTTAGATAGGTTCTTTATCCCCCATGCATCTTCTAGTCATCAAGGTTACACCCCTAAAAGATCTTCTTTGACTAATCTAGTCAGCGTTCTTTCTCCAGTTGGATCTACTATATTCTCGAGAGGTAAGGTCGATGTAGTTTGTTTTGATCTCAGTAAGGCATTCGATATAGTAAACCCGGTGTTCTGCTAAATAAACTCTGTGTTAATGGGTTTCATCCAGATCTCATTTTGTTTTTCTTTAGTTATCTCTGTTGTCATGAATGCTGTGTCAACATTTCCAAAACTTTCTCCTCTCCCTATCTTGCCACTTTAGGCGTACAGTACATCAAGGTTCAAGAATATGTGTTCGGCTTATTAACTTATAATGATCTGTTTTTCTTGATGATGGTTAGTTCTGTTCCTACTTGGTGATTTTGAAATCTTCGCTGACGATCTTAAGATCTGCAAGCAGATCACGGGACCTCCATCTTGAATCGAACTCCAAAATAATACTAATGCTGTCAGCCGGTGGGCTTATGAAAATAATCTAGTTCTTAACTGTGATAACTCTAATAAAATATCCTTTACTCGATCCTCAAATCCTATAAATTTACAATACTCTTTGTGCACAAATCCTTTATCTTGTGTTTCATCCGTGCGTGATCTTGGTGTAATATTAGACTCTGAGCTATACTTCGATAATCATATTATTGAGTTACAAATGAATCGTGCTCTTCGTTCTCCTGGGTTTATCAGTAATATTTCTAGTGGTCTGTTTGTTGATTGTTTTGAGTTCCTATACAAGTCCGTTTTGTCCGAGTCTTGTCCGACAGTCCGACCTATCCTTTAATATGCAATACCTATCTGGAATAATCTAGGTTTAATGAAGTCTGATCGTTTGGACGTTGTGTTCACTTTTGAGAACGAAAAACTATTATGCCTCCGATTTTAAAAATTCCAAAACAGAAATCCGTTTCAGACATCAGGGAACATTTTTGGTTCCGTGTCTGTCTGTCTGTCTGTCTGTCTGTCGGTCTGTGTGTCCGCGAATCATGAAACGTGCGACGATAACTTGAGTAAATGTCGACCGGTTTTGATGAAATTTGGTAGCCATGTTCATTTTACCAATGCCCAGGACGAGTTCGTTGGACAACGTTATCCGTCCAAGCGTTCACGAGCAACGCTCGCTTAAACATGAACCTCAAATTTAAAATTGGAATTTTAGGTCGGGAAAGAAATGTAACTTCATCTATTTAATGAGACAAACATTTTTTTCAAATACAATTTTTTAGTAAATCCAACAGCGACACCGCTATGAAGTGTTAAAGATCGCTAAAACTATTAATAGTTTTTACACAATAAACAATATAACAAAAAAGTAATACAACAATAATTTTAATGTTAATATAACAATAAAGTACATGATAGGATGCGAGGAAGCTATGTGCCACACTAATTGGCAGTCTATTTTTTATTTTATCTATATCTTTAAACTCTACGTATCATTATGTTAGAGTATGCAATTAATGTCTTTTTTTTATTTAATATGTGGTAGTGTTTAAATAGTATAATGTTATTTTAGTGTTTTTATTATAATTTTTATATATCTAAAGAACTTTAGATAAATTATTTATTTATTTAAAACTACAATGCATCAATGAATAAATCAATAGATGAAAGTATATAATATACATATACTTATATTTTTATAATATTATATTGCTTTATTTATTTCTCCCTCCCCCATTTATTTTATTTTATTTTTTTATTTCTTACTACAATAGGCTTGCTGTTTATTTGAAAGGCGTTGCATTAATTTAATTTTGAACTATGTTATTATTTTTATTTCCTAGTGTAGGAGGTATAATTGGTTGATAGATTTGATGGCCGAGTAGTACTAAAGTCTTTGTGCTGTTGCGTTAACCTGTGGTACTATCAGTGTCGAGTCGTGTGCTGGTTTAGTTCGTCCTTGTACTCTGTCTAAGTCGTCTAATTTCTTGTACAATTGTAAATTAGTAACATTAATAAAAACGGTGCGGCCCAAACGGCACCCATCCATTGTTTGTTTTTTCCCAAACGGCTCCCGTCGATAGTTAAATTCCACCATAAAAAACCATTTGATTATAATCTAATTATAAAGAAGAGAACTCTTGAACTGAAAATACGCATTGATTTAAAAGAAAAGAGGATACGGTAGCCAAATAGTCTATTAGGAGCAAATCCTCAAATATATATATTTAAACCTTAATCCCATTCAAACTTGGTTTTTGAATGAGAGGGTCAAATACTAATTAACTCACTCCCGCCCTAATTTCCGTTCGAAATGAAAAGGTTTAAACTTGATATGAGTTATAAAAAAGGAGTAAAGTATTCATATATATATATATATATATAAATATATATATATATATATATATATATATATATATATATATATATATATATATATATATGTATATATTGTATATATGTATATATTATATATATATGTGTGTGTGTGTGTATGCATGTATATAATGTGTTTGTGTGTAAACAAAAAAGAGTAAATCGGGTATTTCGGAGTAGGTTCGATTTTGAACATTTAACTTACGTCTTTAATAAATGATTCAATTATTTTTATTTTATTAAGTAAAAAAGGACGCATTCCTTGAAGTAAAAACTTTCGGCTATTATTAATTTGATAATTTTTTAATGTTGTTATAAGTTAACCATTGTAGGCTATTTATTATTCACTTATTTCCTTCAAATTTAAAGTACTTGTCATAAAATTTGTTAATATAACTTACCACAAACTAGGGCTTTTCATGAACTAATATATTAAATATCAAGTATTCTTTTAAAAACATAAATCCAGAAAAAAAAAATCGGTTTAAGACAACTCAGACTATTACTTTCTTGTTTAATCTCGGTCCCAGATCCGAGAAAACATGAATATATTGTTGTCTGTACAGAAGGATACGCTTGTCGATCCGCTAGCTGTTGTAACTGTGACTACCTTTAGGAATTCTCCTATAGAAACTTAAAGTCTATAGTCTCTCACCTAAAGTGAGAGGCCCACCCGGCACTACCGCCTACTCCAATAATCCTTTAAAACTATTAATTTTTCCTGATTAAAAATATATTTTTGTAATATTAAACATTTATTGCATTAAGCTCGCTTCAATGAAAAAGACATGCGATTCCTAATTAATATCAGCTTGTTGCTAGCACTCTTTACTTTCGATTTTCAACAAAATAAGATTTATTGTCATCAATATCTCGAAATATTCCCCCTAAATTAAGAGCTAAAATTAGTTGCTCGATTTCACCTCAGAGTAAGATTATTCTGAGCAAGTGTGCCAAATTTCGTCAAAATCGGCCCAGTAGTATAAGGCTACAAGCGTCTGCACGCAGACGACAGACATTTTTTAAAAACCACTATTTTGGACTCAGGGGTCCTCAAAACGTGTGAAATTATCAAAATCTCAAAGTCGAATTTTTGTGTCATCACAGTACTTCCTCCTTAAATGAGAAAGTAAAAATCCAAATTGAAAACACTTCTTATATAAGCCTTAAAGAAGACTATAGAATCAAAAATATAAAAAGTAAATAATAAGAATAGTAAAGTAAAGATAGTTACATCTGTCGTTGGTTATGGTACATCAAATATTCAAGGAAAAAATTTACTTTCAACGAAATTTCTAAGAAGAGAAGGATATCGGCATCTCATTCGGACTGGATGCCGCTATAAAAGTGAATAGCAAAACATAAAAAGAAGCTATAGACTTACTGAATGTAGGTCCTCAGTTAAAATTCGAGTACATAGATAAATAATTTATATATATATATATATATATATATATATATATATATATATATATATATAACATATACAAATTGAAATAATAAAAAACTTTTTTATCTTTTCGCTTGTATTGTAACTTATATGTGATAAAATATATTAAATAAAACATTTTTTTCAAACTTTTCCAATTTTCTAAATCGAATCAAGGAATATTTGAAGTAATAAGATAATTCCTAGCCTGGTAGAAATAAACAGAAACAGTAGTTCTCTGTGTGAAAAGAAACTAACCCACTAAAATATAAAAAAGGTTCGAAAATTATTACATTTCTTTGATAAAAGAAATGTTTTGCATTAATAAAAAGAGAGCAAATAATATAAAGAAAATATGTTATTTGTTCAGCAACATTTCCTTCTAGTTTCCGAAAAAAACAAAAAAAAAACTTATTTTTATTTAACTATTTAGTTGACTCGGAAACAGCAGAGAAGAATAAAAAAGCATTTATAATAAATCTTGCAGACAACACTTATTTCCATTCTTCGAACTTCGAGCAATATGTTCTTGACTGTTTAACTAAAAACACAAATAAAAAAAAAATGATGTAGAACTCTATTTACTACTACTAAAAAGTATAAAATTATTGCAAAAATAGTAGGTGGCTATAAAAGGTCCATTGTGTTCTCGTTCTCATTCATTGGTAGTGCGTTTACACTTCTACGTTTAACGTCCACTTCACAGCTGCTGTTTTTTTTTTGTTTTTTTATAAGAATATAATTAAAACTAAATAAAAAATCGGTCCGACACAAATCCAGCAATATTTTTCATATTATTGAAAATATATTTAAATTCCATAATTGTTGGCAAGCCTGATTCACTACTCCCAGGTAGCGCAGGTCAGAGGGTACATAAGCCCGTGGCTTGTCATTATATTTGTCAGTTCTTTTCATAAATTTTACTTGACGTTTTTATTTAAGTGTTATTATTGAACAATAGGTTATGGCCCAGCACGCTTCCACATCTCATTTAATTGAGAACCGGGGACCGAGCGCCCATGGTGCTCTGTTATTTCTGCATCTCGTACTTCTTAACTTATATACCTGACCATAACCAAGGCAAAAACCTGTACAACGCCCCTCGATATTGGGCTCATTTTTCTTATCTCTCCGTCATCTACACGAGGGCATATTGATGGGCACGATTTAGATTAGGTTTTGGCGAGATCCATTGTACAGAAGTTTGTTCTTTTTTATATTAAATATTTTTTTTTAACATTTAAAAAGCATTCAACAACTGATTGTTGACCTTTTGTTTTCATATTCCCCAATAAAATCAGATTTATTTTCATCAACATCTCGGAAACTAGATTTTCTCCGGATTTTCCTTTTATTGTATCTACGCCATGTCATTTCCACGCGTTAGATTCTTCTTCTTCAATCTCCAAGCGTCTAGATTCGTAATTTAAATGGAAACACTGAAAATCGTCGAAACCGTTTTCAAAAAATTAAATTTTTTTTTTTACGTTTTTCAGAGGATTTGGAGGGTACCGCCCCCAAATTCGGAGCAGAAAATTTTTCTGAACATGTATGCCAAGTTTCATCAAAAACGGCCCAGTAGTTTAGGTTCAGGCGTCTACACTGACGAAAGACAGATATTTTTTAAAAACCATTGTGAACTCAGGGGAACTCAAAACGTATAAATCCATCACCATCTAAAATCGAATTTCCGCGCCATCACAATACTTTTTCTTTATATGAGAAAGTAATTTAAAATTGGTCGTTTAATACAGTAGTTTAATTAATGATAAATTATAATCTAGTTATTTCTTATAGTAAGCGTAAGTTCCGCTTTATCTCAGGTCGTTTATCACATTTTTTTTTTTTTTTTTACAAATGAACAAGAGAAAAATATTTCAATGCTTGTGGAATCCATTTAACTAAATTAGATTTAAACTTTGAAAGTTATTTTTTTGTAGGCATTTAATAGTAATAATAAATCTAGAAACAGATGACCAACTTAAGATGTCAAAGCCGGATGTTCCTACCGAGATTATTCTACCATGAGTTGTTCTCTGCAGTTAGTGATTAATTAAAAGATTTTATTCTCAAGAACAAAATGTATGTAACTAAATAATTAATGTGTAAATATATAAAATTGATTATTATTTGATAAAACTAATTAATAAATCCTTGTTTTCAAACTCCTCATTGTAAGTTTTAGTTAATGTAATTAAATTTTCAAATTTAAGGTTGACTAAACTTAAGAGGAAGTAAGAGATGAACTGTGAATCCAAGGATATGCTAGTAAAGTTTGGAATGGTTCCAGCATGCTCCCCGGCTTCTTCGGTCCATTTAATATAAATTTTTGAGCAGAATTCTATACTGCGGTACGAGCAGCACACGAGCGTACTCATTCCATATAGAACTCGTTCATGCATTCCCATTTCATTCTGCTTTAACGCGTCTCTTGAAAAATATATCTTTCTTTTTCTTCTCCCCCTATTTAAATTTTAAAAATAACTATAGTAAGAGAAGTTAAGATGGATATCATACTTTTCGTCGAATAATAGATCATATTCATCTTTGTTTTTAAGAATTGCAGAGTAAAAAATAGAACAGAAATATGATAATAAGAAATAGGTCCGAGACATTTTGAGAACATTTTTGAGAAATATATTTTTTTTTCACGTTTTTTTTTAGAGTTGTTTGGAGGGTAGTGCCCCCAAATTTGGAGGTAAAAATAATTTCTTGATTTCGCCTCGGGGTATGATTTTTCTGAACATGTATGCCAAATTTCGTCAAAAACGGCCCAGAGGTTTAGGCTCCACGCGTCTGACAGACGTCAGAAAGACATTTTATAAATACCACTATTTTGAACTCAGGGGACCTCAAAACGTGTAAATCCATCAAAATCTCAAAATCGAATTTTCGTGTCATCACAATACTTTTTCTTTATTTCAGAAAGTAAAAAAGTAATAATGGTTTTTTTTAGTGATTTTGTAATAATCTTTATCTTTAAGCCGGAATCGTTAAAATTAAGAATTCCATTGTAATTCCTAAAAATCTCTGAGCCACAGCATAACTTAAATAAATTTAGTCCAATTGTACGTACTGAAATGTACTGATATATTCAGGGTAAAAAAAGCGACAAATTACCATGCATTTTAATTTGTACGCAGCAAATAAAATATTTACGGGATGAATACAGTCATTTTTAGGTTAATCACAACAGTGAAATAAATTTTCAGTTACCACTTAAGATCATTCATGCTTCACATTATTGATGTGCATTTTGTTTTAATTGTGTTTAATTTTAAATAAAATCATAAAATTTACTTATCTAACGTTAAAATAATTTAGTTTTTCACAAAACTTACGATTGGACATTTTTGACACAAGAACAAATTTTTAAAATAAATTTATATTGTCTATTTTCAAATAAAATAAAAAAGAGACTGCCAATTGGTGTGGCACATAGCTTCCTCGCATCATTTATTGATTTTATGCTTTTACAAGCTATTATTGACTAATTAGTATAATTGTTTCCCCCGTTTTTTCTAGTCTTTCAAAATTGTTTTGATTTTTTACATTAATTAAAGTATCAATTTAGCAAAAGTTAAAGATCGCAGACCGATCAGACTAATCTGCGGGTAACATCTGATAAACTATAAAAGTTTCATACAAATCAGATAAGTACTTTTGAAGCTATAGGTGTAAATAAATGTATATGTTTGTGCGCATGTGGAAAAGAAACAAATGAACGCAGAAGGTTAAAACTTATATGGGACCAGCAATAAATTAATTATGACTTACCATACATATTTCATTTATATCGGACATGTAGTTTTTAAGATATATTGTTAAATTGAACGACAGACCGACCGACAGACAGGTATGAAACCAAAATTGTTGACAAAAATGTCTGAAACAGATTTCTGTCTTGGAATTTTTGAAATCGGAGGCATAATAGTACATTACGCGTCGAGTGCGGAAAGTAGCATTTTGCATGCGAGTGTGGAGTTTGCACCCGAGCGATAGCGAGGGTGGTAAAACCACACGAGCAATGCAAAATGCCGTTTTCGCACGAGTTGCGTACCGTACTTTATCTACGATTGTTAGATTTAAATAATAAATACAGAAACAAATAAACTTGCTGTATGTAAGTTCGTATCTCTCTCTTGATAAAGGTGGCATTAATTCATTAGTTGTATTTTTTGCCGAATTAATTATTTCTGGAGGATTATTATTCTCCACATTTTCGTCAAAGTCACTTGATTCACTCATTGTTGTTCACTAAAAACTCGATATAAGCAGTTACTTTAATAAAAGAACACCAAATTAGTTTTGTTAAATGTAAACAAACTCACTAATCGTGCGTAAAGCTGAAGAATTCCTCTTCTTTACCGCACTAGTGCGGTAAAGAAGAGGAATTATTCAGAACTATGAGACGCGCATGCGCAATGAATACAAGTACGTAAATAATCACTTTCTACGCATCTAAACAAAGATATAATGTTTATATTTCGTATCAATCGTAGATAAAATGTTTTGTTCTTCAAACGTAGCTTCCGTTTCCTTCGGTTAGATCGGAAGCAAAATAGGTTTGATTGGTATTATTAATTCATATCTTAATTTATTTATCTCAATTTGGCACCTAGACAGATAATAATGAGCTTTCTCAAAACTAAAATAGTTCAAATAACGTTGTAAATAATCTACCAGACTAGTCTTGAGCGGGAAAATTTCATTTCTATAAGGCGGTATGTATCAGTACAAAAATTTCATGAACATGAAAATTGTAAAATTGGAAGTTGTTAGTGTAGTTATAAATAAATAAAATTTTCTTATCACTTCCTACTTCTTAAATATAAAAATTCCTCAATTTAGAAATGTTTTATGAATCGAATAACTCCCTTAGTGCATAATATCTTTTGAAATGCGAATAAATGTTTTACAGAATTATTCGTTATTGGAATTCGTAATTCATTGAAAGTCCATTCCTTTTGATTTATTGGCAGAAGCAATAAAGTTTTATCGCCTATTTTCCAACTGTGATTTAGTGATAGCATCTGCGAAGATTCGAAAACAAGATAGGGAAAGCGAGAAAAACTACAACATTGCAAGGCATTATATCTTTATGTTTGAATCGTTCCCTCAATTGATTTGAATCGAAAAATATTATGAACTTTAAACATTTCTGAGAATTATTTTTTCTTTTACCTTTAAAAGGTTCTTTTTAAATTCATTTTATTATATTCCCTTAATCCTTTAATAATGTTTTTCACATTTTTTAATTATGTATTTTAGTTGCAATTTGTATTTTATTTCATTAAAGTAACAATACTTAAATGATGTTGAACACAATATTACTACATATTATTATTTAATAAAGCTAATATATCTATTGATTACAAATGTAAGCATACATAAATCATAAAGTTAGGCTATTGTTGCTTTGCACATTACATACAAATCTTAACCTATTTCGAGTGAAAAAAAAAACCTAGAAAAATTGAAGATGCACTGATATTAGCGAAATGTAGCCACATTATAATAATTTAAAGAAATATTTTTGTTTTCTAAAATATCGCAAAAGACTGAAAGGAGAAGGAAAAAAATAGCTGATAATTACTATATGTTATTATTAATTAATTGGTAATTTATAAAAATAGTCTGCAAATTAGTCTGGCACATAGCTTCTTCGCGTCCTATTTTATAACATGTAATGATTTTTTGCTTTTAAAGCCTATTATTATCCAATTTATTTAATTTTTCCAAAATATTGATATTTTTTGACAAAATGGCGCAACAAAATAAACATGTTCCCTAAGTGTTATATATTTTTGTAATCTACTCTTCAATACCCCACACAAAATTTAAAAAAAAAAAAAAAATTCGAGTGACATGAATTATCCGCCATCTTGGATTCCCAGTAAATCAGATCAAATTGCTAATCTTATTTTTTCAGCGGAAATACGATTTGGGGGGGGGGGGACACGCAAAATTTCGAAGTTTTTTGACAAAATGGCGCCGAAAATTAAACACTTTCCCTAAGTGGTAAATACATTTGTAATCTACTCTTCAATACCTTTCATTTGATACCCCACTCAAAATTTAAAAAAAAAAAAATTTCGCGTGACGTGAATTATCCGCCATTTTGAATTTGAACAGCTGATAATTTTGAGTTCACTATATTTTTCCTGTGTGCGCTTCAAAGCGTTCTTTAATACTGGAAAGTTTCATTTCTTTATCTCTTTTGATTCAAAAGTTATTGGAACCGTACAGAGTGACAGACAGACAGACACAGTAACGAAACTATTAGGGTTTCTTTTTTTGGTTTTACCAACGAAACTCTAAAAGACTTGCTAAGTTGTATTTTTATATAGGAAACTCTTTATATAAGGTACTGTTTGTAAAAGGTCGTACTTAGAGGTTTCTATTGATTTCTAACAAAATCTTATAGGTGCAAAAACACTTGTCTACTGATAATTTTAAGGGAAACAAAAAAATAAGCTTTACTCGAGAAGTACAAAGTTAAGGGCACTCGAGATTAATTAATCCTGTGTCTGAGTGTGAGTACGAGGTTGAAGGACTAATCCTGTGGAAATGTTGGAAGCAGTTGGGATTCTGCCCGGAAAGTATCAGGGATGCTTCTGGTAGGTGTATAAGCCTAGGGAAGGGATGGGTATAACCTTTAGGATATTCCTGGCCTCTAAGTCTTTGGGTATATGCCCATTGTCTCTATGAAGGAGCTGAGCCAAGCAGATCCCTTTCAATTCGTCACAATGACTCCGCCGCAGGATTGCCTTCCAACTACCCCCTCCCCCGCGTCGCCTTGTCCGTACAATAGCCCTCCATCTCCTTCTCTTTCTTCATTCACTCTCCCTTTTTCTACATCTTCAATTGCCATCTTACCTCTTTACTTTTCTCCTACCCCACTTGAAGCCTCGAAACGCAAATCAATCTCGTCCTGTAATAATATAAAAATCGAGGACTTTAAGGACCTATGAAAAAGAACGAAGAAAAAACCCACTCTTGAGAAAAGAAAATAAAAAGTATCCTGTTCCAATTACTTAAAGAAATACCGGGATATTTGTAAAGATGTAAGCATATATTTTTTTATTCATAAATTAAAATAAGCCGCATTTTCTGATGCAGTATAATAGGTAACTACTTTTTATTCACCAGCTGTATATATTTTTCATAAGCAAGATATCTCATTTTTAATTTTTTTGAGATAATAAATTATTATAAAAAATCTGTCCGGTACAGCTGTTACTAAACTTCCTCAATGTTTTCTATTAACATGTTAGTTTTTTCTTGTTTAAATTTCATTATTATTGAGCATTACATCAATCTACCATAAAAATGATTCCTCCCCGGACAGGAATCAAAACCGGCCTCTCACATTCCATCGCTTAGAGCTCTATTTCCCGGGACTTATAAGATAAAGAAATTCGGGAAAGCAACGTATGGCCAAATTCGTTTTTAAATGGATTTCAATTTAGTCTTTTTTTTATCAAAATTGTCAGAACCATTTTCAATTTTTTTTTTCAGAGGTTTTGCAGGGATAGCGCCCTCAAATTTAGTGCTAAAATTAATTTGGATTATGATTTTTCTGAACTTGTATTTCAAATTTCATCGAAATAGGCACCGTAGTTTAGGCTCCACGCGTCTGCACTAATAACAGACGACAAACATAATTTAAAAACCACTTTTTTTTGGACTCAGGGGATCTCAAAACGTGTAACTCCATCAAATTTTCACACCATCACGATACTTTCTCTTTTTATCTCCTACTTGTATGAGAAAGTAAAATGTAAACAACAATAAAAGCTTTATTGTGATAAATTAACCAGTCGAAATAACAATATTTATGACTGATTTGTTAAGATGAATTATAAAACGTACTTAAAAAGACAACGCAACAAATCTTTCAACAATGTTTCCCTGTAGTTTAGCTACCAGCTTTGAAAATCATATTATATTTATTTGACAAATCACAGATAGTAGTGTAAAACTTTATCAAATGATAAATGACATGGAATGGTACCATACTGATAGAATATCGTAATTAAAATTGGCACGTGGTATAGCAGAATACGAATCAATTAACGTATTGATTTACTGTCAATGTGTAAAGGACAGATAAGCTCTAACTTTACAAAACTCATTACATTTCTTTTATGCTTGAAAATAGCTAATACATAGCAATCCTGTGCTCTTTTATTAGTGACTGCATATTTCTGCTATTAGTTTAGAATTTAGGTTAAAAATATATAATCTAAGGATATTAGTTTATAGTAATCACTCTAACCACTAGTAATCATTATATTTATTAAGGTTTCAGTAAAAGATGATATTTAGATGAGGCGTAACGCAAAAGCAGGTTATGAAGTTAATAGATACTAGCCTTAAGTATTAAATCAACCAATCCAAATATTTAAATTGAAGTTTAATTGGTTTCTGGTTAATTGGAGTAGTTTATTGTATATTCATCTTGAATTATAAATTTTTCTTGAATTATAAATATTATTGTAAGCAATACATTATACTTATAATTTGCTTATGTACTTAAGGAGTTTAACGGCGTGAATGCTTATGAATTTATTCTCTTAAGTAAATTTTCGCGTCCAGAATTTATTATACATAGATCATAAAGAGAAGATGGGAATCCCACGGAGGGTTTGAAGCAATAGTAGCGGTTTCTAGCCTGGAAATTTCGGGATTCGCACCACCTCTGGTCCGGTCTCTTTCGCGGAAGATCGAGATTATGAACTTACTCCGATAAATTATCTCATATTATCGATCATTCTTTACTCTAAAAAGAATCATCTCTAATACTATTTAATATAAATTTAAGACATTGCATTAACCATCACTTAACTTTACTACAACTAGTCAACCAAGAACGTCAAGTTATTTACATATTATCAGGTTGACCACTAATTATAATTTAGCTGATAAGACTCACACCTAATTATAATGAGTTCTTCGCAGCAGCATCTAGCCTAAACCATCAAGGAGATGCGCATACGAGTTACTTGCTTAACTGATTAAATTGAACCGACAACTACTTAATAATAGTTTAGTTTAAAATAGAATATATTTTTGTTTACTCTTTTGCAGAAAAAGATATTTGGTTCATTTACGAAGTTTAGAAAATACCCTTAAAAAGCGTTTGGTAGAGTAAGAACTCTATAACAGACACAAAATTTAATTTGATATCGAGAGCGGAAATTTCCAATATAAAATTTCCCAAAGGAACAATCATTCTTCTACCTGACAATGGATGGTAGAGCTGATAATTTATGAAGCTTTTATGTTTTATACATCCCTATTCAACAGTAGCATAATATTCGTTTAAAATTTCTTGGTTTTTTTTTTATAAAACATATAGGTTGAACAAATAATTCAAATGTCAGAATATACCTAGAGTTTCCATTTCCAAAAGGATTTTATTCACTTTGAAAGCGTTGTGAGAATATTATAGAAACTGAAATATTTTAGGAATAAGGTTTAAAATTCAATTCCTTTTTCATTTTCTAACATATTGATGTAACGTTACAAATATATGCAAATTCTTCCTTCTAGAAATAACTCTCTACCTTAGTTATCCACGTTTTGAATACATTTTTTTTATCAAGGACGTCGATCGACATCGTTGTTCTAGATTTTGTTAAAATGTATCTGTGATCGAAATTTAATGGGAAAAAGTTTACTGTGTTCACATGGAATATGTACACTATCTGGTTTCTAAATGTTCTCTAAATTTAAATTTAGAGAACATTGAAGTTTTCAAATTTAAAAAGTAAATAAAAGTCAAAAGCCAAAGTTATTTTTGTATCAAGATAAAACAATTTTACTACTTTAAATCTTCATAAAACTTTTACCTAGCATTCAATACACTTTCTTAATTCCGCTTTTTAAAAGTAAAACAAAATAGTTGAAAGATTATATTATGTTTGTAAGGAGCCAGCGTGACCGAGGTGCTCAAGGCACTCGCCCAGCTATCAATGAATCCAGGCGAATCAAGGTCGTGGGTTCGATCCCCCGCCGTGCTGCTCTGATTTAAATAGCTCGCTAATGTCCACACCATACAATCGGCGGTACAATGTACAGGTATGACGTGGGAAGTGGCTGGAACTCTCTATAGACATTTGGGTTAGTAAAATAGGCCCAATGTGGCCTGATTGCTAAGTTCGAACAAGTGGTTCGTCCTTCCCGTCTAACCACTACTACAACTATGTTTGTATGCGGTTACATGATTTTAGGTTCTATATAACTACTAAAATATACTCTCAAATTAAACAGTAATTCTGATTCACATAACATTTACACATGTCATACAGTAATAATATTGCCTTCTTTTTTTGTATGCAATTATTGTCTGACTAATTAAATTTTATTTGTAAAAAGGGTTTGGAAACTTGTTGCACAAATTTATATTTGGTATATTACAGAATAGAAACTTTATTGCTTGAAAAAATAATAAAATTTCTTAATCAATGGAGTCCCAGGAGCATTATACATATTTAGAAATTAACAAAATATAAATAAATACAAAAATAAGATTAGGATTTGAATAAGAGTGAATATTTACATATACTATTGTCTCTCAGGATAAACTCTATCCATTCGTAAAAATTCAACCATTTTAATTTAATGTAGGTATACAAAAAAAAATGTATATAAAAGTAATAACGGACTTCATTCAGAGATTCTCTGAAATACGATTACACTATAAGTACTTATATCCAGAATTGTTTCCACAATGTCCAGTTTGTTTAGTGTATAAGTGGATAATTAGTAAAGCATACTTTTTGTTAGTATATGTACGCCCATGCACATCCTATCAATACGACCCTTATGATTATTAAATATTATGGAGGAAATTATGGAGGAAGAAAAATAAAAGAAAAAAAAAAATCAATTGATAAATAGAGATAAAAAGAATTTTTTACATATTACATTATGTTAGAAAATTATCTTATATTCTACTTTTAATATTCTAAGAATATCTAAAGTAAAACTTATTATTTTATTAAATATTTTCAAGGATAAGATATTAATTTAGCCTCATATCTCATCAGCCACAACTCTGGCAATATTAAATGAAAGTATATTAAATTCCTCCCTTCCACTAATATGAATGATATGAAATTCTCTATTAAGAATTTTAGGCTGAAACCCTGATACACAATGGTTATTGTTGTCGGCTTCACAATTTGAGCCTCGCAATTATTGGTTATTTGGCTCCACTCTCTCGACTAGTATTATTGAAAGCTGAAAGCATCGCATATTATCTCAATATTGACCTTGTTTCAAAGCACTTTAGACTAAACACGTAAGGTTCTATCTGTTTTACCCTGTAATTTCGATCAATTTAATGCGGATTTACAACTTTTCGGACTTTTCCCATTAGCTTTTGCTACGGTTCAAATGATACGAGCCTCAGCTGAAACGCAGTGAAACGGTTAACTACTAATAATGGAACAACTGGAATATACTGACATGATTCTACTCTATTTAAAAATAATATATTTATTGTTAAATCCTAATAATAAGTTAAAAATTTTATTTATTTATTTATTTTAAAAAACAAGCTTTTATTCGTATTCTTCTCAGCAAACCCTTTCATTTGATACCCATATCATGGGCTTGCTTAAAATATAACTAGTCCGCCATATTGGATTTAGAATGACGTCACTTAACTAACCATGCATTGTCATCTAAACTAAACTTGTATGCAAAATTTCAATTCAATCGGTTGAGGATAACTGCTTTAAAATTCAGTTGCAAGATTTGACCCGAACATACATTCATACATACTTACATACAAACATTGAAAGTTAAATAAAAGCTTGTAAATAAAGAAACCATTTCCTTTTAATGATTTTTTGCCCATATTTACGATTAACTAAACATACAATTATTTTATCCATATTTTCCTCCATAAAGAACTGTTTACACTCAGAAAGAAAGTAATTACTCTTTATGATCAAATTATATCATATTCTCTGAAACTTTATAAGTGTACTATATTATTAAGTTCCTTACAAAAGACCAATAAATATTATAATATAGATTTTTCTGAAATTTTCACAAATATAGTTAGTTATTAGTTACTTTTAAAATATATATATAACTATTTTTATTAACTGAAGAATTATTAATTATTTTTATAATTGTGTAACAAATTGTGTATATATATTTAATTTATATTTAGCTTGAATCAGATCAAAAACGATACTAGTAAAAAAAATGCTAAAAGACAGCATTTAGAAGACTAAGTCTCATTTATCAGGCTCCACCTTGGTCATACATAGCGTTATCAACATCTTAAGTCGACTGGTAAAGCAATAATTATAACAATTATATTTTCATGTATAACATACTTAAATAATATAAGCTTTAAATTTAATTATATTCAAGTTGTCAAGTAAGAAAAAGTAGAGGAAGGTTAAATTCGGGTTAGTGGTTATTGAGAAATAAGAGAGTTGCTAGCGATCTGGCAAAGGAAACATCTGGAGCCGGAGAGGAAAGCAAGCGAAACCTAAAGTAAACAAACACTTTAACATCCAGTAAAATCAACAAACCTTGTATTGGATCATAACCTTCCCTTCTCTCCCTCTCTCTCTTTGAACCCCTATATTCCCTTCCATCGAACTGAACTAGAAAAGGAAAAAATCCCTAGTCTCCGCTATAACCTTGCTTTCCTTCCATGGGAAAAGTATAAGACTTGGTCTAGAACAGAAATATACGAATTATAACAGAGTATACGAGTATGAAATAGTATATTTTTGTCGAGAATAAAGTAGAAATGTACAAATGCAGACATTTAGAAAAAAATAAAGAGGGTAAAAAAGAGCAGAGTTGAATCTAGTATCTGATGTTAGAAGGTTGTCTTCCACGTGAGAAATAAAAACAGAGGATGTGAAAAGTGTCGTGAGCAAGGAAAGGGCTTCGTGTAGAGGAGTCAGTCGGTTCAACTTTTACCAAGGGAAAAGCTTTGGCAATAGGGTGAGAAAAGTTTTCGGAAAGAAAATTACAAGGGCTGAAAGAGACAATGGACTACATCCTTGGAGAGACTGAGTCAGTCTTTTTAAAGGAGTAAAAGTACTGTGTGAGAGAAGGATGTGGGGTTTGCTTGTAAAGAGGTTGAAGCGAGGTGAGACCTGGGTCTCATACATAATAGAGCACAGACTCGGTTAGATAACAAGAAATAGAGGTGGGGGCACCTTACGACGTGGAGAAAGGTATAAAACTAAAGGTGACGTCACATCTTTTTGGTCATGTAGGATGAATAGTAATGTTACTACTCTCATACCATAACGCTTCCTCATATTTATATACTTTGCCCTTATCAGGATTATTTCCCTTACAGAATAAGTTTATAAGAGTGAGATAGTCGTGTAGACGTGTAGCAATAATGTATCTACTAATTGAAATCTACGTTCAATACAGGACACATCATTAAGTATTAAATAGTTTCGCAAATAAAGCAGACAACCATTGGAAATATTTAATTAGTTGGAATATTTACTAGTTCGTAATTGGGCACCAAAATTTGATCACAAAACTTAAATAGGTAATTGTTTTTGGTTTTAAGGGTTTTTATAATGTGTAAATTGTAAATCATACATATGGATATGAAAAAGTAAAAACCTAGCGCAGGTTATTTCAACATGTAGCTAGTTTAAGCTTTTTTGTTTTTATTAAATTAGTTAGTAATGTGCAAATATTTATATATATTAGTGCTTGTAAAATATTATAAGCTCCTAAGCGTAAGTATCTTAAGTAATAAGAAGTATTATTATAGTTTTAATACTTTAATATTATTTAATACTACTTAATATTATTTAATATTTTAATAGTATTTAAAGTAAACGATAATATAATTAATTATATAATCTATCTAAATTAAGGAAAAAGGTCACAAAAAACCTAAAATGCTTTTTAAAGATTTAAAGAAAGCACTTTAAATGTTCAGTCAACAATTATATAATAAAATAATTTTTAAAAGGCTTGGGCTAGAAGTTTTTTTTTAAGCCTAGAACACAATGAGATTTTTTGTTTTTAATTTAATTCGAATTCTGGAACTTTAAACTTTTCAGCTAGCTCCTTTTTACAGTCTGCTTTTATAATCAGACGATGAAACGTACCAAAGCAGATATTCTTTTAATTGAATAGTGGACCTCTGGAGTTGACATAATGAGTGTTAAAGCAACAAACGTGAAAAATATACTTTTAAAACACAGTTGTGTCTAATTCATTGTAGATGTGTCCCAGAATCCTATTTCGGACGTGGCAAATATTCTTCCGCACGGCATAAAAGATTTAAAATTTATCGTCGCAGACTCACTGAGCCTTGCGTCAATAAATTCCGCTGACACTAGGGTTAAGAATAATTTTGCTACTATGATGTATTCAATTTAATCAGGATAAACTTGCGCTGTCCCTCTACTATTAACTGGAATATACAAAGGTGGTTTTCAACAAAAAATATAATCAGTATTAGAGAAACCAGGAGAGAAAGATTTATAGCAATATGCGAAAAAATTGAAAATCTGAAAGTCGCATACTTCTGTAGATTCGAGTTGGAGATTTTGATGGATTTACAGGTTTTGATGTGCTCTGAGTCTAAAAAGTGAGGTAAGTCATCTGTGCAGACGCGTGGACGTGGAACTTAAACTACTGGCCCGATATTAATGTAATTTGGCATACAAGCTCAAAATAAACATTATCCCGAGGTGAGATCGAGAACTTTTAGCTCTAAATTTAAGTATTATCCCCCAAAAACACTGAAAAAGGGTATTTCTCAAAAAATGTTCCGATGGTTTTCATTAAAAAAATTGTAAAATGAAGTCCATTTAAATACCACACATATATAGAGAGATGAAAAAATTTAAAGCGGAATGTATGAAATGAAAAAGTATCCAAAAATGTTGCAATTCTAATAAATGTACTGTCAAAACTTTAAGTTATAAATAATAGTAAATGTTAAAGCAATAAAATAAAGAAACTTAATAAAAATGGTTATTAAGTTACTGTGGTAACAAGAAGTTGGGATATAAAGACGGAAAATCGACAAGAGTCAAATTTTTCAATGCATGAAACTACAAATAATTTTTTTCTTTAAATCAGTTTGATCATGTAATGCTTATTATTTATCATGTACGCATGCATAAATGATTAGTTTACGATAAACTAAAGTTTTTGTTTATGTTCGTAATTATTAAGGTATTCTGAAACATGAATTCATCATCGGCGCAACAAATACAAAAACAAAACAACAACAACAAAAAAAAATCGGTCCGAGACAACTCAGACAAACTTTCTCATATACGAGTTTATAATTACTTAACCCAGTATTTTCCATTTATTAGTTTTCAAATGTACATTTAAATATTATTGAACATTTCATCAAAATTTATCATAAAAATAACTTCTCCTGGGCGGGGAATCGAACCCGGGCTCTCTCGTTTAAGCTAATTTCTCAGGAACTAGAATTTTCCCGGGAAAACGGCTTATATCGTTAGATTCGTATTCAAATGGACTACATTTTAGAATTTTTTAATCAAAATCGTCGGAACCGTTTTCGAGAAATAATTTTTTTTCGAGTTTCTTCAGAGTTTTTGGGGGGTAGCGCCCCCAAATTTAGAGCTAAAATTAATTTCTCGATTTCGCCTCGGGGTATGATTTTTCTGAACATGTATGCCAAATTTCGTCAAAATCGGCCCAGTAGTTTAGGCTCCAGGCGTCTGCACAGACGACAGACAGACAGAAATTTTTTAAAAACCACTTTTTTGGACTCAGGGGACCTCAAAACGTGTAAATCCATCAAAATTTCAAAATCAAATTTTAGCGCCATCACAATACTTTCTCTTTATATGAGAAAGTAAAAACGGATTGATAAATCGGACAAAACATTCTCACATACATAATGATACTGATTTTAAATTCCATAATATCTAATTGAAAAGTGTTCAACAGGTGATTGTATACATTTTGATTTCAATTTTTAGCTATATCAGATTTATTTTACAAGCTTTTATTTAACTTGCAATGTTTGAATGTAAGTATGTATGTTGCGAAACTAAATGCAACAGCTGCTGTTCTACCAATTAAAAAGACCTACTCCAAAAAGCAAAATATTTCTGACAACGCCACTCTTTTCTCCTTCCTTTTGTAAAGCTGAAAATAAAAATTAGAGAGAAAATCAAAGGTTAAACTGAAATTTGCTTCACTTTTACAGTATTTTAGTGAAGGATTTTCCTTGGAGGAAGGAATTATCAAAGGTGCTTAGTAGAGGAGAATAAGGTCGGGTGTTAGGTCACGTATATTTTCTTTTGAAGGGCCAAGCTGCCCTGTGTTGTTAGGCGGGGAGGTTGGTCTGTCGGCACAGGGAATGCGAATGAGAGCTACTCCCATGTTCCTTTAGAATTGCCGAACCTAGAAAATAAGAAAAACCCCCTTCACTGACTTTCAGGTTTCAAATATCTTCCGTTAGAAATAGCAGTTTTTCTGAAGAAAATGAATTTTCTTTTTGCGAAGTCGAAACGTTTTCAATTTGTACCTCCTAATGTTATATTAAACTCGTAATTTTTATAAAGATTTCTTAGAATAGCACATAACAAACGAATAGTTTATTGTGCGTTTGTTTATGTACGCAATAAATATATACATATATATACATATATATATATATATATCTATATATATATATATATATATATATATATATATATATATATATATATATATATATATATATATATATATATATATATATATATATATATATATATATATATATATATATATATATATATATATATATATTTATATATATACACATATATCTTAAACAAAATACTTTTTTTACTCTAAGAACTTCGTCAAAGAGTACTCCATTTTATAACTAAGGAAATCATCATGATATGAAATTGATTTCGCTTTGAGCTATAATATATATACTGATCAAAATTTAACATGACAAACACGCAAACTCACGAAAACTAATTGATCATTCTTTCTGATTTATAAAAAAGGGTTTTCAACTGTATATTCCAATGAACAAGAGACATTCAAAAGTATTTTTAATTTCATCCTCTTCCAATTCCTTAAATAGAGTGCGGTATTCCTCAACAAATGAAAAGCTTTGAGTCCAACTCTTTTCTTCCTAAATTAATGCAATTATTTCTAAATTGTCTTGACTGAATTTCTTCATTATTTTAAGGCAATGGAAAAACTAACAATGCAAGCAAACATTATCAGCCGGCTTTTCGGAAGTATTTCTGTGACACCGAAAATGAATGATATATCAGGTTTGACAGGACATGGTCGGTCAGGGGCGCAAAGGATAAATAGTCTGAATTGACCTTTAATCTGCTTTTTTATTTTTTATTTTTTTTACTATGCGTGTGCTATTTTTACTCTAAATATAATTATATCATATTTATAACTACGTTTTTTCTGAGTTTCTGTATGTAAAAATAAGTTGAAAATTTCTTTTTAATAGATAAATAGAGGTAAGTAGTCCCTACATTACCTACATACTTTCGAGTTTACGTATATTGTGTTGATTTAAAGCTCAGGCAGAGATGAGCACTAATTTATCAATTTGCATACTCTCAAGCTTCATTTTGGACAATTATAACCGGGGAAATAGAGTATAATTAGGTTAAACAGTCCTGAAAATAGGATCTCATTGTGTTGAAATTTAAAATATTAAAAATGCCTTCTTATACAACAGTATTACCCCTAATTTTTTTTTTAAATGTGTAATAACTATACTATAAGTATTAATTACTATATACTAGTTTAAACCTGATTATAACTTAACACGAATAAAGCTTTTTTCGGCAACATCACCAAATTGTGCAAAGGAAAAATAATTTCTATATTATTTTTCAATTTATGGTCTTCCTATTAAATGCTCATCCAAAACCATTGTGGTTAGTGATAATTATGATAAATGTGGTAAAGTAATGCGATTGCAAAAGTGATCTAATCAAAATCGAATCTTTACTCCATCAGACAATATTGTTGAGCTGAGCGAAATGAAGCTCTTATACTACACTTTGCATTTGGTTGGACGCATACCCCTCCTGAACGGCTGAACCGAACCGCACAAAATTCGGGACGGTCATAGTGACCAACCAGGAAGGTATAAATCTGAAATGGTCCAAATTGGTACACAGGGGTACGGGTTACAGGGTACAAAAGTTAAAATAGTATATGCCCTTATGATGCATGTCGTTGGAAAGCTCTTTACGAGTACAGTTAATGTTGTTATGTTCACTTTTGTCATATTTTCATTTAAAAAGGAGGTAAAATAGAAAAACAGGAAAAAATGCTTTTTAATTAAAAATTTAAAATCTTACAATTTATGATCCGATTTCAGCTGTTTATAAAAAAAAATGATTATTGTTTAAGATTAAAATGCACGCTCAGCTTAATATTGCAAGCAGACAACTGCATTGCACACCTAGTATAACAACCTTAATGCGTGTATGAGAAAGAAAAAATGTGTATTTCTAGTTGTTTTCTATGAAGTTGAATATTCAATTAGATTAAGTCTAATCGGATTTGCTTTACAAACCAGATTGTATTCACCGACCTTTTCAGGAATTAACTTTATCGAAGGGGTTTACAAGAAACTGCAAATGGTTACTCCATAGATATATTCAGGGTCTATTGGAAAGATATATAATTGTTGATATCCAAGTGAATTTGCATGAGTTGTTATTTGGTTCTATCTAGACTTCCATTAATCAAGAGATATATGCAAGCAAATTACTCTTCTGTGCAAACTCTAAAAGTTATCAAAACCCATTTACTAAAGCAGAGGATTAATTTAAACTTAGCTGGAGCTCACGTTGCCGGGCTCAGCCTCCGCTCCTCTGCATCTACTCGTCCTATAATCATAGCCTTCATTAGACTCTGCATCAACCTACCAAACTACTATAATAATAACATGAAATATATCTTTCACTTTCATTTCTTAACAAAAATGAAATTAGAAAAAAACGTATATCTTAAAGCAGTCTACTTGAAGCAGTAAAATCTAAAATATTTTGTATTAGAATAAAAAAAATATGAGACTCTCACGCATTCGAAGTGGAACTTAAGTTCTAGAAACAAAATAAACATATGAAATATGTGTATGAAATAGCACAATAGCCCTTAAGTAATGCTTATCATACAAATCATTTATTAAATACGCATCCTAAATATTTATAAACAAGAGTTTACAATGCCGCCACTGTCAGATAACTTCTCAAAGAAACATAATTTCAATTATTAAAATATTTTCATAAAATGTTAGCGAATAATGAAGAAAAACATGAAATCAACATTAATATATACATATATATATATATATATATATATATATATATATATATATATATATATATATATATATATATATATATATATATATTGTTATAATAATGCTCGTATATACCAATTCTGTGTACAGAATACAGAATAAATCAACTACTCCCGTGGTATACTGGTTTGGGGGTTTGGGACTTGTCCAGAGGGAAGATTTTTTAAAGGTAAATTAAATGCCGGCCTAAGTCGGCAGTCGATTAAAAAAATATCTATCACAGGCGAGTCTTAAAGAAACAAACTTGCAATTTTGTTAATTTCACATCAAAAATGTTTCACTTGGACGAGTCTCGAAACGTGAACTTTGTTTCACGATGTCAATTTCAACTAAGCAAATTTATTCTACCGCGGGTAAAGAAGTCTCACTTAAAAAGTAAAGAGGATTAAGTATTAAAGAATGGGCCCGAAGGAAAAACAACTAGTAAACTAAAAACAAAAGCACTTGTATTGCCATGGGAAGGGGAGGGGCTAAAGCCAGCGGTTAGTCACTCAGAAAACAAGAATAGAACGTGACGGATACAAGGTATAAAGGTATAGAGGCAACATAGAACGTTGAGATAGGAAGGGCGCTTACAGAGAATAATTCGACAGGCCAGAGGACTTATGTTGAACTCCGGATTTATACAACGTCGACCCTGATCTAGTATTGCACAAGCGGTTGTACCTAAGCCTCGTCGCACAGAGCTTAAATTGTTTTCCCCACTAGCTTTCCATATCAATTAGTGGATAATTGAAACCTCCAGACAATATTTATTTCAGCACTAAATTTTAAACGGAAACCTATCAGACATGATTTAATTTTGAAAAATGGTATTATATTTTATGACGTAAGATTTTGTCTAGACGAAAATGTCTATCTGCCAGAAGGACGAGTTAACAGATTTTGGATCTCTGCCCTTGTCACTGTAATCTAATGATCCCTACTTCTAAACCCTTGTCACCAAGTAGTGTCATAATATTTTATTTACCTTTAAATTTCGCCTAACAAGTCAAACCAAATAAAAAGAGATATAATAAGACAAGTATTTCCAGGGATATTAATACATTTCAAAGAGTATATAGCAATTGAACAATTTATAATAATACAATAATTATTGCACCCTGTATTAAACAATATTGCAGCGTGCAATGATTACAACATGCATAAACATCTCCCTAGATACTATTTGTCATAATTGAGTTATATACAATATGATGCAACATATTATTATCTCTCGGATAATAATTTCTCGATTACTAAACGAATTAATTAATCAATATTTGAGTGAACAAAAAATTGTACTCGGAACAAGGGTGTAGGATAGAGTTGGAGTTTGTGTATATAGATTACTGCTGGACGGAAGTAGTACCTACTTGTGTTTTGTCTTCTAAGTTTGAGGTTCAAGTTATCAAAAGGTTAGAAGTTATGTAGGTCACCAGACCTAAATATCTATAAACTTTTCGGCCAACTGCTTCCGTTCTGCCAAGCCTTTATCTGACTCTTAAATAGTTTACGTCATTCGTGAAGTATACGGCTTTGCCTTATTGTGCGCTAATAAATAAAACTCTTCACAATTCACACATGAGTTTAATATATAAAACTCTTCACAGACAAGTTTCTGCCTTTATTCTGTTTTATCTGTGTCATATAATATCTACATTACATCTACAATACACATGTATCTCTCTACATGATCAATACATTCAACATTACTGTTATCTTAGTCCAGTCAAATGGTAGTTTGGTGGGGGGAAAAATACAGTACTTATTTCCTTTTTCGTTCTTTAAGTTTTTTAGGGTGCTGAATCCGAATTTCAACTTTACCGCATCGTTAATAAGATACGTTCTGAGAAAAATGTGAACAACTGCGAAAAAATGTTGTTTGTTTTTCGCGTACAGTTTGAAAAATTCTCGATTTATGCGTCTTAAGTTGTCTTTATTAAAAGAACGGTTTAGACGCTAAAGCGCATGGAAATTTGACAAAAATTTCAGAATTGGCTAAACACCTATTTATATTTTAGTTTTTCGCTTAAAACTATAAAACTACAAGCTTTTAATAAAAAGTCACTCGTGCCAAAGAAATAAATTGCCTATGATCGACTTGGCCAAGCTGATCTAAAGGAATTTGTCAATGCAGGTGAACAATTTCTCCTGGCATATAGGCCTAGTAAACACCATATGCCATTGGACAAGTTAAGGTACAGGTAGTGCATAACATCGGCTAGTAAAGTAACGTTAATATTGCCACGCCCCCCTATGTTATCTGTAATCTATCAAATTCAGGTTCAGCTGGGGCTGGGTGCAGATAAAAACCCTGAACTAATAGGGTCGAATATAAAAAAGAACAGTCTGATGCCAATTACCAACTTGGAATCTCCTGCACCCGACAAACTTCTAGCACTGATTTCCTGTAAATTTAAGAAGGACAGTAAGTATATAGTGGATATATAAGAGAGCAGATCTTTGCTGTTCTCATTTGTGCGAAACCTGTGAAGGAATATGCGTCAACACAGAAAATAGTACGCCAACTCTTGACGTGGATGATCCAGATGATCAACCACCGACCCATGCTATAGCAGCTATGACACAAGGTATTTTCATTACTACATACATACTCAAAAATGTAACTATTCATTCTTAAAAATCATCATAATTATCATGCTTATCTTTCTCTTTGAGCAGTCAGATGAGCTGCCTCGTTCTTCCTCTGTCGAGCATTATGAACCGTTTGAGAAAGTTGAGCACCCCGGACCTTCAAGTGCCACTGCCAAGCGGTTTTGACAATATTGAATCATTATGAGTTGTACATGGCTTAGCCGCTAAGTCTTTTACACTCAAAACTTATAAGTGCTTTAGCACCTAAAACGTTCATCTGAGGAATAAACTTAAGAGATAAATCATAGAACATTTATTTCTTTGTCATGGGTGACTTTTTTTTTTAATAAAATTTTGTAGTTTTACAGTTCTTAGCAAAAAACAGGTGTTTAGCCAATTTTGAAATTTTTGTCAAATTTCCATGAGCTCTAGCGCCTAAACCGTTCTTTAATAAAGTTTACTTGTGCATTCACACTTTTCTCTAAGAGTTCAAATTCTTCAAACTGTAAGGGAAAAACTGAATAAAATGCATTAGAAGTGCATCACTTTCACAAGGTGGCAAGATTCAGCACCTACAAAAACATAAAGAACGAAAAAGAAAATAACTACTGTATATTTTTCCTGGATAGGTCTCTTTTTTTACTTAATGATTGGAGTATCTGTATTTATTGTTATTGTATTTAAAAGTAGATTTATAGAACGCGTATTAATATTTAAATACAAATGTGCGAAGTTGTGAATTCTTCTTAATAGTTAATGTTTTTAGCAGAGCATCTTATTTACTAGCGTGTATCTTTGTATTATTTCTCTAGCTGGGATTAAAGTTCTTATGAATAATAGAAGAGTTATTTGGGAAGCAAACTGTTCCACGGGCTCTCGCTAACAAATCGATCTTTCACAGTCGAAACAGTTAAAGGCCAGGGCCTTTAGCTGTTGATCCTTTACCTCTAAACCTTTAACAAAAACCAACCTATTATTCTAGCTCTAAGGCTCTTATTACTTATTTCTTATTATGAGCTAATTTAAGAAACCTTAATGACTACATTATAGCCAGTTATATATAATGAATTTCGAAATTACTAAGAGATATTACCTATTGATAAATGCTTGTAAGAGTAGTTGTTCATTAATAGTGTATTATCAGCATTAATAAGCTAGAATAACTGTTATTTCAATTATATATGATGTATATTTTAATAACCAACCAACCTAGTTTGATTATATCACAATAGCATGAAGGTGTTGAATGACATACATAGCTCCCAAAAACTTTTGCTCTTTATACCAAAATTAGATATCTCATCAAAGATTGTACAAAGGCGTTAAATTTTCTAAAACCCTTTATACTTAGTTACTCTACATACTTCTTACAAACTTAACCCTTATGTATTAAGCTCGATATTTCATTAACAAAACAGGCTAGAATTACCTCTTTTATACCATTCTGTAAGATAATTTTTCACTGATTTCAAAAAGTGGATTTTTTTTTTTTATATTTTAGGAGTTACCGCCTTTTAACATTTTTTTTTTTTTTTTTTTTTTTTTTTTTTTTTAATTTTTATTGATTAACACAACTACATAAATTACAATGTTATTAGTGTTATTGACATTGTTGTTTTTTTTGGGCGGTGGATAACATGGAAAGGGTATAGTCCATTGACTAATCCTTTTGGCGTGAATAGTTTAGAACGTAAGATATATGGGTTTACAATAATAAGCCAATAATAATAGTAATAATAATAATAATAATAATAATAATAATAATAATAATAATAATAATAATAATAATAATAATAATAATAATAATAATAATAACAATAATAATAATAATCAAATAATAATATAAATAGGGATGATAAGTTAGGTAGTAATTAATTGTTAGATTATAATATATTACAGATTAAGCAAGTCTCTAGGCCACTGCCTCCTCAAGCGGCGAGGTGGGTTATCTGGGATGGTTTGGGAAGAAAGGAGTTCTACTAGAGGATTGGGGTGATTGGATAAGGACTGATGGAATTTCTGGTATCGGGATATAGATAGGTCGCGGACAAAAGGAACATTAAGATCGTTGTGGAGGGTGAGGTTGGATACATAAAAAGGAGCATCGGTAATTTTCCGGAGGATTTTAGATTGAAGAGTTTGAAGTCGACGGGAGTTGGAAGGCTTGGTGCTACCCCAGACCTCCAGACCGTAAGTCCAAGCTGGTTTTAAAATAGTGTTGTAGATTAGAAGTTTTATCTGAAGTTTATCTTAATGATTTTATGATTGTCGGCAAAAATTATAAATGTGTAGAATCACCGGATTAAGAATAAGTATCTTGGCTCAAACTTGTTGATTGCCGGGAGTGAACAAATTACCACCTTTAGTGCTTGTGAGAAGAGGAAGTAATTGATGAGGTAAGATTTAGTGTAGAAGGTTGAGACAGAGGTTATAAATCAGACACCTCTGTCCTAACTGACCCAGACTCTTTCTTCGTTACATCTTCCCCTTCTCATCAGCATTGGAGGCGATCGAGTGTAGTTGAAAGTCTTTTTGTTCTTTTAAATTTTCAATTGGCAACAAGATATCATTTATAACAAAAATATAAGTAAATACTATTCACAAAAATATAACTAATAATATTCCACCAGCTAAATACAATTTGGATTTTATAAATAAATTAAACATGTTATTATTAATCATGTTATACGTAAAATTCAAAAGAAAATCATTAAAAGAAAGAAAAAAATTAATTAATAATAACAAAAAGAACATTTTGTTTGTTACTTAAATTTTTATAGAAAAAAACAATTTAAAGGATGAAAAGAGTGTTGAAATAAAAATATGTATAAATAATAAAAAAAGTTGTTGAAATCTGCTATTCTTTAAAAAAAATTAAGAAAGTTTACTTTTCTTTTAAGATTTTTAAATATAAATATATATATATTAAGTATTATAGAAACTTCAACTTAGATTTCTGTATATTAATTAGGTTGTAAATTAATGCATTTTTTTCAGAGTAGAAAGAAGGCGGAGTTTTTTTGTTGCCTTTTTCCCAGTATTTTTTGTATTGCTAATTGAATGCCTTTAAAAAAGTAATTTATTATAATCAATTATTTTTTGTAAAAAAATAAAAAAAGAACAGCTTTCATTTTATTTTTTTTTATTTTGTATATTCCATTTTTATATATATTTCGTGGCTGAAAAAAAGAACGTTTCAAAGCCAATCAAGGGCTTGCTTGTACTTTTTTGTAGTTCTATTTCTTATTATAATTATTTACTTCTTAAGAATGAAGCGTTTTAAAGCCAATTTCATTTTTTATAATTTATTTTTTTTTTTTTACATTTAAAAAATAAAGATCTTTTTTTAAGAACTTGGTATTGATTTTGATAGTTAAATAAAATGGAAGTATTTATCATACCTGATCATGGAAAAGTAAATGTATTCATTTTTAATTTTTTAATAATGATTTTAATAACTTTTTTTCAAGTGTGTTTGATATTAAACTCTATTTTGGATAAATTTAACCCTGAACTATTCATTACTAACTGGATTTAGCTTTACCGAATAATTGTCAATTTTCCACATAATAGCTTTGCACAATAATTTCAAATTATATCTATTAATGTTTCAATTTAGCACTGTTTCAAGGAAAAGAGTTTTGGAATTTTTGTTCAAAATATTCATGGGCTTACGTCGTATTATAGCCAAAAAACCTAAAGAACTTATATTTTTATCTTCTCTTCATCTTCCTCACGTACATTTTAGAATTCGGTAGCCTTCTGCATTTATCTAAAATCTTATTAGTTCTATTAAAAACTTTTGATAACATACATTAAAAGTTTACGTAAAAAGTCATTTTTTTAATTACATATTATCAAAAATATATATATTTTTTAAATTATTATTTTATCAAAAGGTTCACGTTTTAGTTTACCGGTTTAAAAACAAAATAAAAAGTTCCACCATGCATCATTATCTAATTACATAAGATCGAACATTTTAAGCTTAATTTTTCTTAGTATTACATATTTTTTTATTTTGAAAAAAAACTTAATTCTTTATTTTTATAACTATACGATTACTTTGGTATAATCACTTCATTTCATATCTTAAAATATGCATTGCAATTAGCTTTAGCCTGATTAAAAGGTAGTTTTGATTGCAGATCAAATTAATTCTGCTTTCCACATTACTTCTGACTGCTTCACTTCCGTGTTAATTCTATTTCATCCTACATTAATTTCCCTTTAGCTAATGAGAATTCATAACAACTGTTCAGTCTCTCTTGAATCACAAACGGGTTCACTTGCATTTGGTTAAAATGTTTGTTCTGTGTTATGACTTATGACCTACTGCCAAGCATATCGACCTCGCACATCGAGCCTTTGCTTGGCAGAGGCTACGGTACAATAATATTATGTACTCTCTCGGCGTCCCGTCCTGTGCTGTATATACTCATAAATGCAGTCTCTCTTGACACACGGACGGGTTAACATGCCACTGTTGCCTTCGTTCAAAGTTCTATTTGAGTTAATTCCTTCGACTGATCTAGTGTCTTTGGCATTTAGAGTTCCTTTACGTACCGGCTTCCCGTCTATGTTACTAAAAAGTTCAACGTATTATTTTATTTGTCTATTTTCTTTTTAGTTGATCCCTTATGTTTCGCTATATTCTTATTCTATTGTAGGTATTTTGGGATGAAAAAGTATGATACATATTTTCTTTTAATTCATTTATTAGCTATATTTCACCCATACCTGGGCATCTTCAGGCCTAAAATAATATAACATAAACAATATTATAACATAAATGTTTTTATACTAACTAAAAAAAACTTAAAACATCAGTAAAATTTGTTATTTCATAATTTATTACATATTTACTAAACATACATATTTTTAATGTCTTTATTATTCTTAGCTATAATATTGTATACTAAAACAATTTGTCTTCTGTTTCTTCTAATTGGCTCACATTGACCTCCCCTAAAGTAATTCCTAATCCCTAAGACCTACAAAAGAATAAGAATAAAAAGAAAATAGACAACTAGAAAATGGCAGGTCAATATGAGCCAATTAGTAGAAACAGAAGACAAAGACAAAATGTTTGAATAAACAATTTTATAGCTAAGAGTGATGAAGACATTAAAAATATGTAATAACAAATTTTACTGATGTTTTAAGTTGTTTTAGTTAGTATAAAAACATTTATGTTGTTTTATTTTAGGCCTGAAGATGCCCAGGTATGGGCGAAATATAGCTAATAAATTAATTAAAAGAAAATATTATTTTATTTTTCTTATCAGAGTTACAAAGTGGCATTTTTTATACTCATCGTGTTTTTCTTGACAACCTCGTCGCGCTAGCATATATAAAACACTTGAATTAAAATTTTCGTTTAATTATTATTTCTCTGCATATAAAACCATTTAGGAGATAACTCGATATTTACTTCTTTATACTAGCAGGTTCCGGAGCATTTAAGCAAAACGTTTATTCGGCAAGACATGGCAAGCAAGGTTTTTAATAGCCCAAGCTGATTTGTTAAAATTAAACAATGCACCTCTATTTTGTGGTCTAAGGGTTTTATTACAGTCAGCCATTGTACACAGGGTTTACGAGCTAGGTTCCACTCTTTGAATTTTAACCCTCCCTCTTCCAAGAGTAACTCCAGCTTTATTAGATGTCCGCTCTCTTTACTATCATGTTTTACAACATGAAATGACCTATATTCATTTTTTTTTCTTATGAATACGAAAACTTTTCAGTAGAAAAACATTTATTTATATGCATGTACATCATGATATATATTCTTTAAAAAGGAGTACTAATCTTAAAAGACATAAATATCCCTTTTGGGATTTCCATTTTACATCTACCCATTTCAAATTACTCATTTCTTAAGGAAGCTCCTTGAATTTATTACTGGAGATCGTAATATGCAATGAGCCGTAGAGCCTAGCGTGGAAACTCTGAGAATTTATTCTTAATCTAATATAAACTTTATTTACAACCATCCTTTTTAACTTATTTACATTATCTAAATTATTGTTGCGTTGCCGGAAAGTCTCTTTTACTTAAGAAAATATTTTATACTTAGACCCGGATTCAAAGGTCAACACAATTTTTTTTTTTTAAATAGACTACTTTAAAATGACGAATTTATGTAGCTTAAACATGCAATTTATGTACTAATAAATTGACCAAGTATGGGCTTTGAGCATACACAAAGGGTCCATAGGCATAGGCAATTTAAAAAATAGGACGAATTCGTTAACCAGCATAATCAGCCCAACCGTATAAACATTTAAACGTTTGTTTTAGCTATAACTTTTAAAGCAATTATTATTATGAACAAAAGCCTTTATGTGAATTTTTATGCTCCAAACGCAATGAAACTACTCCGAAGTGTCTAGCCAAATCCGCTCCTAAGATGTTTACATTTTTAAAATTGGGGAGGGGGGAGAGAATGGATATTTTATCTCACAAAATATGCGACGCCGACTTATAAAAAATTCCTTATTTTTTTATTTTATTTTATTATTTTTTATAACAAAAAATAACCATGTCTTTGCATATTAGCTTTTTTCGTGGCATTTTTTAAAAAATAGAGAGAGGACACGAAAAACGCAATTTTCAAGGAGGTATGGCACAAAAATAACCGCACTTCGGCGCTTTCGTAAAAATTAAGAGCATTATACACAGACAGACAAGCACAGGAATGCATAAGGTAATGTCTTTGGTCCGAGGACCCTAAAAATAAATAAAATATATTTCAAGTCAATTACTTTACCGATCTAAATATTAAAGAGATTACAGTTTAGGTATCCGTTGAAGTCAACTGAATCTAGATCTCTCAGTAGTCTTTATTAAAATTAAACCTGTCTTTTTATATATATTTTTTTAGAAAAAAGTTAGTACAAAATTATAGCCTTAACCCTGTAACTTTGCCTTACTTCGCTCCTCGATCTCGTCTTCATGTTTTATCGGATTATTTCCGTTCTCTTACTATATTACTTCCGTTGAGCTTTTGATCAGCTTTATTCCACAAGTCTTTATTTTGGTTGATTATTCTACCGTGTGCAATTGTGGATTTGTGGTCTAAAAGAAAGAGAGGATTGCGCAGTTTACTCCTACATTCACTTGTATGGGGTCTAATAGTCCTTAATAACCTTAATGGAACCTTATCAGTAATTATAATTGAGCAGCAGAATCAAACAATTCAAATTAAAATACAAACAACTAAGTAAAAAGTGAATAAAGATCCAGTTACAATATTAAACTAAGTATTATTAGTATTTTTATAAACTTTTTGGTACTTTAATATATCTTCTTACAATAAGTATATCTCCCTTATGTCAGAGGTCAAATCTCACCCCAGTAGTAATTGTTTTAGCTTAAAATCATTTTAAGCTCCACTTGTAAGAGATATAGTGCGTATTTATCGTTATATATTTTGCAAAACAATACTAAAAGAGTAAATGCTGTTGGAAACTTTAAATTTTGAATTTCTTTTTTGTTATTTTTAAGGTAAACTTTAGTTTTCGTGTAGGCGAGACTATGTAAAGAATCAATTAACTAATTATTCTTTAGCGAGATAAAAAATGTATAAAGGGTGGATTTTTTCCAGCTATAGAAATGTTTACTTTTAATAAACTCAGTGGCTCTAGTTAACACCTTCATTCACAAAAAAAAGTTATTTGGTTCAAATTTATTTAAAAACATTAGAAGTGTGAAAAATTAAAATGTTACTAGTGAAAAGTCAATAAAGGTAAATAATTGATTGCCGTTTCCATGTCCGGCTCTTTCAACACAAAAGAGTTATTAAATGTTTGCTGTAAAATGCATCCAATTAAAATAGGTAATAGTAATAACTTAATTATAATATGTAAAAAAAATATGTGTCAGACTAAGTTCTAGAAAAAGTTGCTTTTATGTTCCCTTCTACATAATATTAATATAATATAATTAATACATAATATCTTCGTTTTTTGTCAATAGGAGTTTTTATAAAAATTAAAAAGAACGAACTAATCCATTTTTGTTTTTTAAAATTATATTTCGTCCCTTTTTTGGGACATTTTCAAACCAGTAAATAATTTTAATTTAAATATAGGGATAAATTCAACACGCATATTTATCCACAGATAAATATTTAAACAATTATTAAAGAAAAATCTAAATTATACAATATAAAAAGAAATTAATAGAATTATTAATAAAATATTTTCATAAAATGTTAGCTAATAATGAAGAAAAATCAAGAAAACAACATATATATATATATATATATATATATATATATATATATATATATATATATATATATATATATATATATATATATATATATATATTAACTATCAAAATGCATAATAATACGCTTATATACCTATTCTGTGTAAAAGAAAAATCATCTACTCCTGTGGTCTATTGTATGTGCTATACAATAGACCACATGCTGCTGACTGACATCAAATTCAGAGGTCGATGATTCGAAACTCGTCCAGGTGAAAGATGTTTTACAGGTAAATCAACTGCCAACTTAGACCGGCAGAAAAAGAAAATATTTCTCACTTGGTAAAACTTATAACTTCACATAAAAAATGCTTCACTTGGACGAGTCTCGAAACGCGAACTTCGTTTCACGATGTCAATTTCATCCAAGCAAATTTACTCTACCCCGGCTAAAGAAGTTTCACTTTAAAAGTAAAGAGGATTATGTATTAAAGAATTATAGAAAGTTAGTTAGTTATCGAGTGCATCTACAGGAGTTTGAATTTAAAGTTAGGCTTAATTCGCTTGATAAATTTTCTAACGTACGTTATGTACATAATTGCAAAAATATTTCGGTCAACTGACGGAAAAAACTTACTAAGCATACAAAACAAAAATTAAAAATCTATAGCAATCATCTAAAGCTTCTAATGAGAGAATAAGTATCACTCCTCCGTGCTACAATGCCTCACGAGGATACCTGGCGTCTTTTAAATGCTACTGTATTAAATTTATGTGAGTCCCACAGTTCATTTCGTCTCCCATCAGTCGAATAATTTGAATCACGATATCAACGGACGCCAATCCTTTCATATCAATTACCGCACGGTAAAGAAAACACTGAACATGGATCGTACCCTGCAATAAAACCGGAGTATCTACTTGCCAAAAATTTAAAAATAAATTGAGAAAAATGAAATAAATAAAACAATAGGATTGTAAAAGCATAATATCATTAAAGTATGCGCGATACGACGCGAGGAAGCTTTTTCCCACATTAAGGGGCATATTATTTTTTCAACAAATTTTATTTTTCTACACATATTACATATCATTTTACATTTTGCACTGAAAAATATAAAATAAACAAGTGATTTTTTTAAAAAAAATAATAGAAATATAGTAACGTTTCACGCCAACAAAGTTATGAAAAAAATATAGATGTACATACATAGTCCAGTAAAATGGTACATTTTACTTTGAGGGTAAAAGTTTACGGTTGAAGGACCCATTTCACGATAAAAGTGACTATATTCTCTTTCAAAAAAGACTAAATTTATAATAAAATGAGACCAAAATTGTTTCTACAAATCCAATACTTTCCATAATGCAGCTGTTAAAAGTTTCGAAAAATTTCCAAAATAAGCTAATTTGAAAGGTTTTTTTTAGTTTTCGCCGGTTTGAAGAACACTGAACAACATATTTTTCGGCAAAAATAACAATCAAAATTTTTAAAGTAAAACTAAATTTTCAACAAAGTAAAACCATATTAGTCTCTGTATACTCAATACTTGCTGATATACAGCACTTTAAATTTGACTACGTAAGTATAAGTGCAAATTTTAACAGTAGGATCGGTAAAGATTTGTAGTTTTTATATATTTATCATTTATGACAGAAAAATATGATTTACACAATTACTAAATCATTTCATAATATATTGTAGTAGAACATAATATTCATGTATATGAAAGGTAGATAGATATGTGTGAGCAATCCTGAACGGATCTACAAACATTTTATTTGATATAAAATGTATAATTTGTAGTAGTAACATTTTTTGAAAAGACATCGGTACCTACGAGATCCCAAATGTTTTGTGTCTGAGTCATATCCCTTTTTATCCATTTTTATATACAGATGTGGTGTTATGTACTGTGTGAAAGCTACTGTGACATTAGGACTGCAACTTCTGAATACATAGATATACGACCCCACCCGTCTCACCAGAGACGAAGAAGAAAATAATTGATTTGTATTAATTCCCTATTTGTTTAATTTATCGCTCTCTTATCAATAATTGTGATACCTGTAAAGAAAATTATTGGTCTTTATTAATAGCCTAATTTAATATCCATTGTTTCCCTGTCAATCATTTAGAAATCTCTGAAGAAAATCATTGACAATAAAACAATAGATTAAACAAGTAGGAAGTTAATGAAAATCATTGATTTTCGTCACAGGTGTCAAAATTATTGACAAGAGAACAATAGATTAAAGAATTAGGGAATTATTAAAAATCAATACTTTTCTCCACAGTTGTCAAAATATATGCAAAGTATGTCTAATATTTGAAAGCTCACTACTGATTAAACGTTGCCGTAGTTTTAGATGGCTATCCATCAATGCTGCCAAAAAAAGGTCTGAACGTGTTTGTCGATCTAGAGCAGGGGTCTCTAATCTTTTAGGTTGAAGGGCCGGATCTGGATAAGATGGTCCATAGCGGACCGGATAAAGTAAGCAACATTCAGCTATTGGACTTCACAATGGTAGGGAATATGAATAATAAGCCCTTAAACCATTTCCATTTCCCCAATAAAATGAATTATTAAAAATCAATAATTTTCTCCATAGTTGTCAAAATGATTGACAAGAGAACAATAGATCAAACAAATAGGAAATTAATAAAGATCATAAATTTTCTATGCCCTTTCAATACATTAGAAAGGGCATTAAAATTATTTACAAATTTGCGTTATCTACATGTTTGTAAAGTGAGCTTTCAAACATTAATAAATAAATAAATTTTTTGTTTAAATATATAATCGTTTATATACATTTTCTTCGGTTCAAGTCAAGTATTTTTAGTATGATAAATGTGTGGTGGAGTAATAGAAGAAGAGTCTTAAAGGTTCTATGTCTAATACCTTTGAATTGAAATGTAATATCTGAAGGGCCTTAACGTAGGCATGACGTTACACAACCCTTTTCTCTTTACAAGCCAGGCTTTCAATCAAATTAGAAGTGTATGAACCACAGGCAAGTAAACCAACCACACTTAGCTGATTATCAGAAAATGAGTTGAGGTAATATACCTTACCTGTGTTGTCGGACTCATATATTCTTACCTTCATTATGCTTAACCGCTTGTACAAAATCTCACCTCAACACATTGAACTCATTAATAAAACTCTTGTTTGTTAAAACGTGATCTTACAGCTTCTTTTAATTTATAATTTATTAAAGCTATTGATGCAATATTCCTTAGGTTAATAATGTGTTTCTTCCATCTATCAATATTAAAGAGATTAAAGTAAACTTAAAAATTTACTAATTAAGTTTTATGTTTAATCTTAATTTGTCGAATGGCGTTAACCGAAAACACGTTTGTGCACAAAGTATTAAACTATACCTAACACCGAATTCTTTAACTTTCTTTGATAGTTTTTAAATTAAAATAAGTAAAATAAAACAATATTTCATAGCAGTAGCAATACAACCAAGAAACGTTTTATGAATAATAACATTTTTAATCTTATCTGCAACATAATGTGTTATATTATAGATAATTATCTCTTTTACAATAATTCTTCTACTATTTAACTTTAAATTTTATTACCCTCTTCCTCATCTATTTTCTGTCTTTTTTCTAGCTGTATACTTCAAATTTCCTTCCAAGCATTCTTTACTTATTAAGTTTTCTATGCAAATGCCTTAAATTACACTTAGAGTCCACTGTTCTATGTTATTTTATTAACTACCTGCACTGCTGAAGAAAGGTTAGTCTAGTCAGAGTTACAAATAAAATTCTTATTGTGTCTTCAAGCATACAATTTTTTTATCTTAGCAAGTAAGGAAGCCCAAAGCATTATGAACTAAATTCATATTTCCTCACCTAAAAGTTTACGTCTAAAAAAGCTAGTACTGTCAAGAAAAATGATAACTACTGGTTTGTCTTTGTATATATGGGAATTGTTAAGTTATAAATCAGACCCCTATTTTAACCTTGGGATGTATTTCGAGGCTAAAACAAATTCCCTCTATGCATGTATGACCAATATGATGAATGTGTCGGGTATGCGAACACCCCAAATGGAGGTTGTTTGCATATCTAGAATTAATTGCTTGGCCGGGAGTAAACGGGTACTAATCTTCTTAGATTTACATAATACATATAACAGCAATTTGCAGGGGTTTAAGCTTCTCCATGATCAATAGTTAAACTGGCTTCTTTAGCCATCTTATCTAGGCAATCAGCTTTTGTTTAATATTTGTAGATGTACAGGAAATTATAATTTTCTTCTCTTTTACTTATTCGTTCTTAATAAATACGGTATAATTCAAAACCGGGGTTAGAAAGACATAACATAACTAAAACTTATAAAACAACAGTGAAATCCGATTATACACAACTTTGTTCTAAATTTTCCTTGCTTACAGTCTTTTAACCTTTGGGACACAAGCTTACAAGTTGAACTCTTTTACTATAATAAGGCAAACATAAATCTTTTTCTTAAGTCACTATAAATAAAAAATAAAATTATTGATGCGGCTAAAAAGGAAGTTTACTTCTTCTGAAACGTATCTCATAAGTTTTTACGACAATGGAATAATGGGGAAAATTATGACAAAAGTAAGTAAGACATAAAAATGTTTACTGACATAACTTGGCTTGTCAAACAATAACAAAACTGGCTTTAACTCTTTGGCTCATGGTATCTCTACAGTTTGGGTCCTATCATAATAGCTTGTTTCATCCCCTCAGTTCGAGTATTTTTAGACTTTTTATTACCTAGACCAGCCTTTTTCTCTATCTCATTATCTGTCCTGAAGTTTGAAGTTTTGAGTGTATCATTTTATTATTGACTTATGATAAGTAAATTTACATTCGTCTAATAATACTGTTACTGCCTTTAAGTGTAAATAACTTTCTATGTATCACTGCTTCTGTTTTGCTGGTGATGTAAAGATACCTAAGTGTTTCATCCTTACTTTCTAGTGTACAGTGTCCAGAGCCATATCTCAATACTGTACGCCCTAAATATGTAATTTTAATCTCTTTTACTGTTCCCTTACATAGGTTCGGTCATGTATGTATCTCATTAAATAACATAGCATACATTATGTCATTAGGTAAATTGAGAAATGTTAAAAATCTCATTAACTTTAGAAAGAGATTAAATTGCGGTTATATTTATTTAATTGCGGTTATACATTGAATTTATTTTGATTTAGTCCTATAGGAAAACGTAAGCCATTTAAAATTTATTGATTCCCAGCTCCCCAGTGTACGATTAATGATTTTTTTTTTTATTGGTCATTATTGATATCGATCTCATAAGTGGCTATTCTATTTGAACTAAGTTCAAATTAAAAGTTTATTAGATATTTAAGAAAAATAATCGTTTATACAAAACTATATAGGAAAATAAAAATCAGCCAGTAAAATGTTTAAAACAATCTACAGATTAGTGTGGCACATAGCTTTCTCGCATACTATAATTATGTTTTGCTTTTACGACCCATTGACGTTTAATTAATTTTATCTACGATTGATATGAAATATAAACATTATATCTCTGTTTAGATGCGTAGAAAGTGATTATTTACGTACTTGTATTCATTGCGCATGTGCGTCTCATAGTTCTGAAGAATTCCTCTTCTTTACCACGCTAGCGCGGTAAAGAAGAGGAATTCTTCAGCTTTACGCACGATTAGCGACTTTGTTTACATTTTACAAGACTAATTTGCTGTTTGTTTAATAAAAGTAACTTTTATATCGAGTTTTTTGTGAAAATCAATGAGTGATTTAAATGATTATGACGAATATGAGGAGAATAATACGGCTCCCGAAATAATTCTGCACAAAATACAACTAATGAATTAATGTTATCTTTATCAAAAGAGAAATACGAACTTAAGATAAAATATTAAGAAAACATACAGGAAGTTTATTTTTTTCTGTATTTATTATTTAAATCTAACAATCGTAGATAAAGTAAAACGGCATTTTGCATTGCTCGTGTGGTTTTACCACCCTCGGTGTCGCTCGGGTGCAAACTCCACACTCGCATGCAAAATGCTACTTTCCGCACTCGACGCGTAATGTACTATAATTTCTTCCCCCTCCCCTTCTTCTACAATCGGTAAGCTTGGAAACAAAACTGTATTTATTAAGAATAAAAAAAAAAATGTATCTTCTTTTTAACCCAGGTTCACAGAAAAAAGTGTTCGGCATTAAACTTGAAAATCTATTCAGTCAAAGGTTCTTCTTATCAAAAACTATGATGATAAAAAAAAAAAAAAAAAAAAGTACACCGGATACATTATTATTTAGAAATACAACCAGATCTATAGAGGTATGCTATATATATATTTATATATATATATATATATATATATATATATATATATATATATATATATATATATATATATATCTAATTACGTCTAAGCTGCTTAGGAGTCTGAAGTACTCTTATGCTATGATCATTAGCAGCTACGACTCTAAGCTCCAATCATATTAAGACCTTAAGGGTATCATCCTTAATACAATATTATGATTAATTTTTAGTAAGTATCTTAAAGTCTTCCATCTTTGAACTTAGCAATATTCTCTAATGAAACAATGCTACATTAATAGGTGTATTGTGTTTCACTTATAGATCAATAATACTGAGTTTTTCGTAATGTTTTGAGAAAAACATTACGAACGCCCAGGAGAAGTTCATTTCAATATTGAAGATTCACTAATTATATAATAAATTCATATTTTTTATATTTGGTTGATTAATAAATAGATAAATTAAGCAGAATTAAAAAATATTTTGCTAAATCTAATAAACAAGTTTTTGTTTACGTTATCGGAATTGCCGATAAATTTAAAATTAAACAAATGCAATAATTAAAAAGTAAAATATAGAAATATACGAGTATATTTATATATGTAAATATTTTATTAATACCCTATTAATATATTTTCTTTATTCTGGTTATAAAGAACTTCTTTACTCTAAATTAAATAAATAATAAATAAATAGAATAAAACATTCTTGTTCAAACAAGAAGGAAGAGTAATTCGAAGACGACGTAAATGAGTGAGCAAACTAAGTTATAAGCCTGCAGGTGATGGTCGTATCTAGGGAAACATTGAAGAAGGACATTTATTTCCCTTGATGGACTATTATAATCAGCTATAATATAGAACTAACTTTTATATCACAACAGAACAACCATATATATATAATCAAATATACACTATAAGCTATTCGCGAGACTTCATTCGTGATATATTACGATGGAATTAATAAGGTACGGTTTAATCATTTCAATCTAACTCATTATTTTAAGTTTTTAATTCATATCTTTTAATATATTACGTTAACAGTATATTACTAATATATATAATTATTATATATTTGTTGAACGGCTGCTAATAAACAAACAAAAATAAATAAAGTCCGATAAATCGAACAAAAATTTTCTCATATAGATATTGGATATGGGTTTAAGACCCATAATAACTCATTTGATTTATTTATTTTTTAAACAGTGTTCAATAGGTTGTTGTTTACTTTTTGTTTTTGATTTTCAATAAAATCAGATTTATTTTCATCAATATCTCAGGAAATAAACTTTTCCCGGAAAACTAACATAAGTAGTTAAATTCATATTTAAATGGACTACATTTTTGATTTTCTTAATACATCTCGATTCCACTTCAAGATATGATTTATCTGAACCATTATGTCAATTTTCATCAAATTCGGCCCAGTAGTTTAGGATCCACGCGCGTATGCATAGACGACAAACCGACATTTTTTAAAAACTACTTTTTTTTGACTCAGGGGACCTCAAAAAATTTCAAAATCATATTTTAAGCCATCTTAATACTTTCCTCTTATATATTATATAATAATTATATGAGAAAGTAAAAAGTTATGCATCTTACTAGAATGTCCAGTTTGAAGGAGAAACAATTGTTCCTCAGGTCTGTACAACAAAACTTACATTCAAAGGCTGATCCTAAATTTTATTTATAGTTGTGGTAAAAAAAGATAAACTTTCTTCTTATTTAAAATGCGTGGTCAACCACAGTAATCTCACTTTGATTAATAAATGATCCTCAGTGTTAGAATGTAAGAAAGGTAGCCGCACTATGTACGTGGAAAACTATATAATAGGGTGTTAATAGCCGAGTTTTCCGCCATGTTTTGATAATTTCAACATTGCACAAGATTCATTATTAAAACAACATATAAGTGTACTTTGGATGAATTTACATAATTCCAAATTCTGTTCCATGTTTCCCTTTATAAGTCAGATTTTAAGCTGACAAGTTAATATTCACTAGAAAGATTCTGGTTGTTTTGTCATTGTGGATGCTAAGTATGAAAAGCGCGGAAGGACAGGGTTTCCAACATTTTATGTTGATAAAACACAAGCAAGTGTTAGCTTTTGTCGATTTTGCCGGGAAAAGGGGAATGTAAAGATAATGTAAGTAGGTTGTTTGTTTCTTCAGGAACAAAAGGGTAGGGTGCTGGGATAATCCGGACCCGCTGAAGGTATAAAGCTTTTGCTTGGAGAAGAGATTTGGGACTTTAGTAAATAGCAAAAGCCTACCTTTTCCCATCCAGTTCGTAGGGACATAGGACTCACTCTCTCACTCACCACTTCTTATGAATACAAAAAAAACTACTGCTGTGACAAATCTGGAGGAAATATCTTGAATTTTACACTCCCTCTTAGTACCAGAGAGGGAAAAAATAAAGACCTTGCATTCTTAAATGCAACATAAAAATCCACATTTTATCACGAGTAATAGAAGGATAAAAAAACAAATTTGTGGCGTGGACCCTCTTTTATTCCCATCCCTGAATCTGAACTAAGGAGAAAATTAAAATCAATGAATGAACAATAAATTATGATTGTTACTAACAAATAATTAATATAAAAATACTATTTTAAAAAACTGGCCTTATTTTCAACTGTTTTTTGTTTCTGTATTCTTCACCTAAATTATTTCCATGTGCAAAATTTAGGGAAGATTGAAAGACGGGAAGTGGTTCAAAATTGGGGTAATAGGTGTGCGATGAAACTTGCAAAGCAAAGTAATATTAAGACCAGTAAAAAGTGAATATTAATCTGCGAATATTCTCATTAAAGAAAGTATTAAATTATTTGATTCAATTTTAAGCTTTATACAATAAACAAACATTGCCAGTCTGTCTGTCTATTTTGAGGGGCATCAATTAAGTACAGCTTAATCGATTTAAGTGAAATTTGACATTTGTGTATTCTTCAATTTATCCCTTTTATTATAAATTCTTCTCTATTTTTTAGTGGTCTTTAGGGATTTAATAATTAAAAAAACAAACTATTTTTTAATTATAATATTTTTTCAAAGCTATATTTCGCCCAAACCTGGGCATCTTCATGCCTAAAAATAACAATAACAATATATTATAACATTTATAAGTTTAAATTACTAACACAAAATTGTCAAACTATCTATAATTCAAATATATTTATTAACAATTAGTTTAACAAATTAAATATTATTAACAATTATTTTAATTAAAATTAAAAATTAGTTATTAGACCACTAAAAAATAGAGATAAAATGTAACAGTTAAGTAGATCGTTACTCGGCATTGCAAATCTCAATTTGTGTTTAAAAAATGGCAATGTTGTTACACGACACCGAATTTATTTATATGTTTAGTATAAAATAAAAGCTCTTAAAATCGTAAATTAAGATTTTTTTTTTTTAATATTATGTTAACCTAAGTTAAAAATGTTTTAGCTTCTAAATTACATAATTATTTGATCTGATATTTCATTGAGATTTTGAATTATTAATTGGAAAAAGAGAGAAATCTAGTCTTACAAGATCGACAAGCCTAGATTCTTTTTTTTTGGTTGTTAGCCTGTATTTCTCAAGACCAACAGCGCATATTTCTGCCCGTCTCTCCCATGTAACTAATAAACTAGGGTATTTAATTTAATGACTTGGCCTACATGATAATGCAATATGTTAGCGCTGTAACATACATTGCGCCCTGGCATAAACCCTGAGGTTAGTGATATATACATATATTTCTTTTCCATTTTCGAAATTTCTCGGTGTGCTAAAAAAAATAAGGGAAAAAACATAAACTTTTTATCCTCCAGGAAGGCCATAGTTTACCGGCGCGGCGCCTCCCATTTATGCCGGCCCTGATTTTTCCCCCAACACAGGGACAAGGGTGGATTTTTTTTCATTCTGGGTCCAACCCCCTTTCCCTCTTTCTCTCCTCCGATATTTCAATTAAAACCAATCAAATCGGGCCGTATTATTACTAAAAAATCGCTCGAAGAGAGGGGGGTGGATGGGAAGCACGAGGATGAGATCGATGAGGCAGTGCCTCTCTTCTCTGATTGTCCAACAATTTTTCCTTCACAAAAGAGTACTTAATGGCCTTTCATTTTTTGTGTTATGGGGATTTTTATTTCGACGAACTTTTTTTTTTATAAACCTTCCAAATAACTGACACAATAAAAAAAAAAAAAAATCTCAAAAGAAGAAAAATGTATAAATTTTGTTTAAGAAAAAACTTTCCATTGATATCAATAATTAATTAGAAATTTACAATTTGTTTCAAGAGCATTCAGTAATTAATAAATTTCATATTATTCTTAATTTGCTGCTTGCTGTAACTAGTAAGTTCAGCTGTTCTCATGCAAATTATATATTTTATTCAGAAACAAGAAAGTATAATATATTCTTTACAAATAAATAATAGTCATTCAAACAACATACATTTGAATACCCTAACAAAAATAAAATATTTTTAGCATAGCAACAAAATATACAAAAATAATTGTAGCTCTTAAGATTATTTTATTTCTTGACTGCCATCCATCCATCCATTTCTCTTTATGCAACATATTCATATACTTATATTCTTATATCCTAATATTATATTTTCTTATATACTACTATTATTATATACTATATTCTTCTCTCATCCTTCTCCACTCTTTTCTATAACAAGCTACCCTCCTTCAAATGATTCCTACGCAGCAGGTCACCTTCTTATCCCATAGAGTTCTTGGTCTTCCTTTTTAAAAGCTTTTATTTAACTTCCAATGTTTGTATGTATGTTCGGGTCAAATCTCGCAACTGAATTTTTAAGCAGTTATCCTCAACCGATTAAATTGAAATTTTGCATACACGCTTAGTTTGGATGATAATGCATGATTAGCTAAGTGTGGTGCATCATTCTAAATCCAACATGGTGGACAGTCCAAGATGGTGGACTAGTTATATTTTAAGCACGCCCATTATATGGGTATAAAATGAAAGGGTTTACTGAGAAGAATACGAATAAAATCATGTTTTTAAAAATGTTTTTTTAATTAAATTATTTATTTTATATTTAATTGATGTCCATTATATTATTCGTTTATCCCATCTCACATATGTTATTCAAACCTATGTCCTACCCATTTCCATTTTTTCTTTACAGCTTCCTACTTTTTTTTCTCAATGCCTGTTGGATTCGGTATCAATCTATTGCTATTCCTATCGTTCAATCTAATCCTCAGCATACTCCTCTCCAGTCCCCTTACAGCGACCCTGAGTTTTTTTAGATTATTTTTCTTGGTACTCTAAGTTTCACATCCATACAGTTACACTGGTCTTTCAACACTATTCCGTAGTTTAACTTTCTTCTTTTATTCCTTAATTTAAACCCTTCTTTTATTTATCGTAAGATCTCCATCCCATTCCATTTCTTTTACTTATTTCCTTATTAGCAGTGTCCAATTTAAAAATGAATTGGTCTAAATATATTATATCTTCTACTTCCACAATTTCCTCTTCATTACCCATATTATCTTTTTCCTTATTTATAGGTTTAAGTTTTGTTCTCTTTGCATTTATTTTCAATCCATTCCATGCTATTATATCTTCAACTTCCACTATTTCCTCTTCATTACCCATATTATCTTTTTCCTTATTTATAGGTTTAAGTTTTGTTCTCTTTGCATTTATTTTCAATCCATTCCATGCTATTATATCTTCAACTTCCACTATTTCCTCTTCATTACCCATATTATCTTTTTCCTTATTTATAGGTTTAAGTTTTGTTCTCTTTGCATTTATTTTCAATCCATTCCATGCTATTATATCTTCAACTTCCACTATTTCCTCTTCATTACCCATATTATCTTTTTCCTTATTTATAGGTTTAAGTTTTGTTCTCTTTGCATTTATTTTCAATCCATTCCATGCTGCATTTACTAAATCAATCAACATGTTATTTATTTCTTCATGTGTGCCTCCTATTAAGATAAACATCATCAGCAAACTCCAATCTATTCAGTATAAATCTATATTGATACCATAGAACCAATAAAAAAGATTTCTTCTAGATGTGAATAATTTCGAAATGGGTATTAATGTCTCCCTGTCTCAGGCCTCTCTCAAGGTTTATCTCGATCTCCAGTTTCTCTATTCTCAGTGTCATCTCTGATCCTTGATACATTTTAAAGAGCTTTATGATGTCTTCTTCTATCCTGTTCACGATCAAGGTTTGTTTAGTGTCATCTTGATAGATGCTATCAAAGGCCTTGTCAAAATGAATGAAGAGTAGTGACAACTTAAAGTGATAATCTTGGGCCTTTGATATGAGCTGTTGCACTACCAGTGTTTCATCCTTGTTGAGAAGCCATTTTTAAATTCCATTTATTTATGTCCAGAGTCTTCTTTATTTTCTCTGTGATGACTACCAAAAAGGTTTTGTATAAAACAGACAGCAGGTTTATTGGCCTATTGTTATTGATGTAAATTGGATTTTTTTCAAGAATAAACTCTACTTTAATATAATATTGTTCCTAAATAACGAAAATAATATGTCAATTTATTTCAATAAAGTAGAAACAAAAGTTTTTGTTTTCATTAACAATGGATAAAGTAAGAAACTGTAAAAAGTAGAAGTTGGGCCTTACTGCAGCTTCTATATTTCTCTGAATTACCAAGTTTTCCGTTTGGAACTCGTACCCATACTTTAGAAGCGAAACGCTCTGAATACATAATGACAATTGTTTTATTACTACGGTTCAAGTAGCATGAATATAGTCAAGCAAAAGCGCAGCGGACAGTGCCAAAAGTACTTTCTATTTTATTTTCTCATATATTATGTTGTGAGTGTGTGTGGTGTAGTATTTTAGGCGTAGTATAGTAAAAAAAAAATTGATTTTGCCCAACAAAGGGATAATTTGGCCCTTCGAAGATCGTTGTTTCCTCTTGACTCTCATTTTTTTTTTCTTTTTTTCTGAAAAGTTCACTAAAACATGGGGAAAATTATTATTACATTTTTGTCTAATAACCTTAAAAGTTGACTACTTCTGTATGTGGTTTTTACAAAAAAAAAAAAAAAAAAAAAATGTAACATTAAGTTATTTTATTATAAATTTTTTAAACGTTATTAATTATTGCTAATGAAGTTATTTTAGATTCTTTTACGACACTAAGAGAATGTTACTATCTGCACGTCTCTTTACATAAAACTATTTAGCTAAAGTTAAATCCAACTAGCTCTTTTATAGCCTTGTGGTTATTACTACATGGTGTATGAAATGTCCTAGGTTCGAACCCAGTGGAACCTCATTTACATAACACAATGATAAATAGAGAGAATAAAATGTAAAACTAGTAAAAAGTGGTAGAAAAAAGTGGAAAACTAAACATATTTTCTCTAAAAACTTTGAAATAAAGGGTTTTTGACTATCCAAATTATTCGTAAAAAATTCTAAAATACCTTCATTAGCAAGTAATAAATTTAAAAAAATGAAAAATAAAATAACAATGTTACATTTCTTATTCTTGCAAAATCCGCATACTGATGTAGTCAACTTTGAAGGCTATTTCTGCTCTTACTGTAAAAGATATATAAAAATGAGATCAACTTTTTTTCCATGCTTTTTAGTAAATTTTTTTAGAAAAATAAGGGTCAAGAGGAAACCACGTTTTTCGGAGCAATTTATGTTCGAGTTCGACGTTACGCTTTATAAAACTTAGAATAAAGATTATAAGGGAGGCCCCACTGTAAAAATTATACAATAGTAATGTAAGCAAGTTAAATAAATAAATATAAAATCACAGGGAAGTACTCGTATCCAACTACTTATTAGGGTTTTTGTAGATTATTAAGCATATACGTTATTTTATTATGAAATAACATTTTTTAAATTATTGTTTTATCAGTAATGACAAGGTAAATTAAATTTGTTCGAAAAATGTTCATCGCCCTATAAAAAGATATTTGCTTGAATTATTTAAAAATGCTAGGGCAGGCCCGTTATATGGTGATGTTGGGGGGGGGGGGGGTGAATTTTATTTTGGTACAGTTTAACATGTGTTTATAATGTGTGGGTCAAAAAGTGACGCTATATAGTACTTCAAATTTCAACTTTTTAGCTTGAACGGTTCGGGAGATATGAACCAATGGCGACGGACGGACAGACACATCACCCTCGGCGTAATAAGGGTTTCGAGGAGGGTCCAAGAAACCCTAAAAAGATATATAAAAATATCTTCCGATTAATGAAGAAATCAAAGATTTAGAAATTAATTGTTTAATGTTTTTTAATCAAAGGAGCTTAATAAATAATTTGGTGTCAGGAAATATTAAACAAATTTGGGTAAAATAACCCGTTTCTACGATTTTTGGCAAACCAAACAAAATGGGTGTCACATTCAAATCACATGCAATTTCTCCAAAATTCATCTTCATGTTATATTTGTCCTTTGAACAGCTGTATTTTACCTCAATACATATTCTATTGTCTTTTAATAATTTTGTTGAACATTCAAAATAGCCGCCATCATTCCATCCCAAGGAAAAGAATCGAAGGTTTATTCCTACATTTAAGACGGCTAGGTTTCAGCTTTTTAAGTCCAGTGGGGGTTTTAGGAGATCTCGAAAAGAAACTTTTTTCTATACATTAAGATAATATTGGTCGGAAACGAATCTAGCAATTATGTTTACTTACGTTACAATTTGTTCTTAACCTATACAATGTAGATAAATATTAAATTCATTTTGAAAAATCGACATTACTTATTTGTTAACTCGGCCAAAAATTATGGGATAAAATTAAATTTGTTTCTTTTTAACTAAAAAGAAAGCTTAGACAGAGGAGAAGAATTTAAATCTTTCTTATATTTAAAAAATAAAGAGAAGCTGAAAGAACAGTGAGTTAACCCAGTACCCCTCCACTATTTAAAATGGAAGGGGAAAAAGGCCATATTTCATTCCTTTAATTATAATTCTCTTCTTGGACGAGTTTTCTTTTTTCAAGAAATCTTGCTTGCTTTTCTACCCCTTATATTTCCCCAAGAGAAAAATTACGTCTTGAAGTAAAAAAATAAAACAATAATAGAACAACAAATACTTGTGTTTTATTTCATAACACTTATGTTTCCAATGAAATAATATTTCTCAATAACAAAAATTGACTTTAAAGAAAAATCAACTATATCTATCTATCTATTTATGTATCTATCAGCTATCTATCTATCTATCTATGTATGTATCTATCTATCCATCTATCCATCTACCCATCCATCCATCCATCGTCTAGAGCTATAATATATTAACACGTGAAATGTAGATTTTGATTTCATCGAGGATCAGGCTACGGTTACAGTGGATGCGTATTCGAACGAATATTGTTCGCCCGAATAGATACGGTTTAGTCGACAGTTCGTCAGTGGTTATAGTATGCTCACATTCTGACTACTAGTTTGAAAAGAGTTTCACTAACCAAGTTGGCAGCCATAGATGGTTTCAATTTACGTCAAAGTCCTTTGTAAAAGTTGTTGTAGTTGAACTGGGAAAAACAGAACACGTGAACGAACTGTTTGCAGAAAGAGACGATAAAAAAGAGTACTTCAATACCAAGCCCACTCAAGGTATTAAAAAATACGTGTGGTGTCGCGGGCCACCCGGTAGGAACGAAGTTCCTTATATTTTTCATTAAATATAAATTACAAAAACACACTGCTAAGTACGTATACATTGCTAACTACTTATACATGGCGGTGTTAGAAAAGAGGCATAATTAAAAGTAACGAACTGTTTGTACCTAGCAGAGCTAAGGCAAAATTAAAAGAAAATCATTATTTGTATCATTAAAGCAAGCATCTTACTATAAATATATACTGAATATAAGAAAAAAGTTGATCATGATGAGTTTATAGTTAAAGAGTATGTTTGTTAAAAGATGTTGGATTGAAATAGGACTGTTTTCTACCTACCCGGCCTATTAATATACAATATGTCTCTTCCCTACTCTAAAGCTTCTGCTTGAATCCGGTTGAAATTTTACATGCCTGTTTCAATTGCACTTTAGACAATGTGTAAGAAGTTTTATTAAATTCGTTATACGTTAGAACGGAAGATATCGGTAAAATCGTTGTTTTCTTTATTTTAAACGTTTGGGTCCACTTTAATAAATTTAGCGATGTTTAACTCTTCATAACAGAGTCGGTGTTCGTTTTACTAAAAAAAAAATTTTTTTTAAAAAGTTGTTCGTCTCATTAAATAGATGAAGTTAGAATTTTTTCTTGGATTAAGTACGCAGTATTATAATAATATACCTAATATATTGAAATTAGCGTCAGCAGTCAGCACAGATCAATTTTACATTTAACAAGACCGTGATTATATTTTCTATATTTACAAAACCAAGTGACATTTTGACATATAACAAAAATAGGCACTCTTTTAGTTTGGTACCCCCCTACTTCATTGCAAATTTGAGAAGACCTTGGTGGGTAAATGAGTGGGAAATAGTACTGACTTGCCTAGTTGGACAGTTAGTACTATGCCCAACAAATTTAATCACCCAGGTCATCTTAAAAATTTCCAATGAAATGGGTCAGTAATTAATAATATATAATGAGTGGATTTTACATACTTTTACAAAACATTGTTTCTGATCATCTTTTCTTTCCCCGAAATGGGAAAGAAAAGACTGACCCACTTTGTCTAAATAACTACAACGATAATGGGATATTTAGTCTAAAGTACATTGGGACAAATCAATATCAAACAAAAGTGTGATATTCCTTTGTCCCAATGTACATTAGACTAGACATTCCTTTTTCTTAATTGTTATTTAGTCAAAGTGGGTCAGTTACGATATATTTACCGGAAGATACGAATGAGAGATACTAGGTTATTTTCATTCATTTTAATGTTTTAAGAAAAATTTTAAGAAATAAAATAGCTAAAACAAACTTTCAAAAAAAATACAATTCACATTTTAAGTACCTAACCTTGCATCCATTGGAAAAACTCCCTCTCATCTTATTGTCCATTGAACAGAATTACACTTCGGGAATTTAGATCTCTCTATTCCTCTAAAACTCAACTTATTATAATTTCGCTTTGGACAAATTTAATATTTTTTCTGTCAACGAAATAAAATTTAATTGACAATGGCTATTTTGACATATAACAGGTCAATCAATTAAAATAAAAAAAAAATGATACATAATACTCCCTATGTCTATGACATTAGAGAGGTGTTTCTTACTTTTCCATTTTAATTCCTGCCCTAAATTAATTTAATAAATAATCCTACTAGATTATTCATTTTTCTTAGGGGGGTATCAAACTAAAAGAGGCGTATAGGGGCGCCTCTTTTAGTTTGGTACCCCCCTATATTTTTCTTCTCTTTCTTTCCCCTTTCTCCACCCCACACAAAAGCCCCACTGCTTTTGAACATTCCCCTATTAAGATTGTTAATTTTTTATTATATAAAATACCATTCCATCATGTATTTAAATAAAAATAAACGAGGGGTACCAAACTAAAGTGCTGCCACATGGCGCCTATTTTATTTTGGTACCCCCCTATTGGGGGGGTACCAAACTAAAAGAGTACCCAAAAATAAACAAAACAAGTCAAGGAACAGGCTTCCTTAATAACATTTTTCCCGTCTTTTTGAAGCTTACGTTTACGCGAGCGTTGCGCGTGAACGCTTGGACGGATAACGTTTTCCAACGAACTCAGCCTGGGCATTGGTAAAATGAACATGTGTACCAAATTTCAACTAACTCGGTGATCTTTTACTCAAGTTATCGTCATCGGTAGATTTCGTGACGGATTTTGCGTGACGGTTATTTAGTGACGGTGATTTTGGTCGTTTTTTTCGGATTCACTCCCGGGCTCCAGAACGTGCCATAAGGAACTTCGTTCCAAAAAGATTGGTGGAAATCTTTGTTTTTTATTTCCCCCAGAAACACTTATTATTAAACACCACACACCGTACTGATTAATTTTTCGACCTCCATTGTAGTTAAACATTCCAAATACCGAAAACCTTATTATAATTGGAACAAAGAGTCGCCAGAAAAGGCATTATAAGGCAAACGATTTGACGATCAACTTATGGTTGGGCGTGTTCATCCGGATTCCGTGTTCGAACGATTTGCGTCCGAATACACATTCATTGTAACCGCAGCTTTATCCGCCGCATTAACGATCAATTAAATTTAATATTTCAATGATTATATAATATCATTGGTGAGTCAGTGCCGAGATATCAAGAACAGTTAAAAATAGACTGCCAATTAGTGTGGCACATAGCTTCCTCGCATCCTATCACGTACTTTATTGTTATATTAACATTAAAACTATTGTTATATTGTTTATTGTGTAAAAATACCTATTAATAGTTTTAGCGATCTTTAACACTTCATAGCGGTGTCGCTGTTGGATTTACAAAAAAAAGTTTGTAAAAAATGTTTGCCTTATTGAATAGATGAAGCTAGATTTTTCCCCGACCTAAAATTCCAATTTTAAATTTGAAGTTCACGTTTACGTGAGCGTTGCTCGTGAACGATCAGACGGATAACGTTGTCCAACAAACTCGTCCTGGGCATTGGTAAAATGAACATGTCTACCAAATTTCATCAAAATCGGTCGACATTTACTCAAGTTATCGTCACACGTTTCATAATTCGCGGACACACAGACCGACAGACAGACAGACACGAGACCAAAAATGTTCCCTGATGTCTGAAACGGATTTCTGTCTTGGAATATTTAAAATCGGAGACATAAAAGTTTTTCGTTCTCAAAAGTGAACACAATGCTTCCGTTACCTTCAGTAAGCTCGGAAGCAAAACGTAATTAATCATTTATTGCCCAAAAATCAACCAAAAGAGGGCATTTAAACAAAGATTTGTTAAACAAATTAGAGATAAAATGTCAACCAAAGTGTTTTAACATATTCGCTGCATTTTTACTTTCACATTTAAGCAGTACATATAAAGAGAGAGTATTGTGACAAATATTCGCTCTATAAAGATACACCCCTATGGAAAAGATAATAGAAGTATAATATAGGAAAATAAGGAAAATAATATAGGGAAAAAACCTTACGATTTAAGGAGTATAATTAATTAGTATATTAAACCAAATAGGAACTGATTAGCAGAGCAATGTCATTACACTAATTGGATTGAAGTCAGTCAATCGTCAAATGGTTGATATGCTAAACCTATAGGAAGTAATAACTACTTTTTTAATGATTGGTCTAGTTCAGGTATAACTAGAGACAGTTAAGGTTCACAAATGAAACCAAATTACATTAAAAACTGACTTTCACAATTTCAATTTGAAAATATAAATTAATTAAGTTAACAACTAGGTAGAAAGTTACTTATAACGGGAGTAGCAAAAGCTGTTGAAAGTTGGATGAATTCCTTTCAGAGTTGGTTTTGAATGAAAATTGAATAGTAAAAACATTTTATCAGATATCTAGATATCTTCTTTTTTTTTCATTATTATCAAATTAACGATGAAAAAACCTATTTTTTAAATTTTACATTATCGTTAAGTATTTGTACACTTATCCTTCTAAGACAAATTTAACAAAACCTTAAGATATATGATATATTTAAATTACAATTACAATACATATATTAACAAAATACGTATAGTATCATAATATTTTATATGTATTCGACAGTATGATTGATCTTTTACTTATCGATATGACAAAACATTATGGGCACTTATTTAGATTGTTACTCCCTTTATAAAAAAACAGATGGGAGTAACAATCTAAAGTAGGTGTACGGAATGTTCTTCTTTAGATTGTTACTCCCCTTATAAAACAGAAGTGTGTATATTTCTTGGTCCCAAAGTACATCGGACTTTGTCTTAAGTTATTTAGTCAAAGTCATTTATATTCTAAAACAACTTAGGGGAGTAACAATCTAAAGAAGTACCACTTTATGAATACTAGAAGAATTATACCATGTTAATATCCTAGTTTTACAACTGATTAAGCATGAAATAAAAATTCATAAATAAAGCAAACAAAAATACGAAAAGAGAAATTATTACCAAATAGAATAAACAGAGAATCGGAGAACTGCACATTATGAAGCTCTTAATGAAAAATTTAAGATATTAGGAACTATACTAGGGAATATTAAAAACAACGAATGTTCATAATCTATTGCTCTGAGAGCTAAAATTTAATCTAACTACCAAATTTAATTTAAATAGGGCGAACTCAATTGATGCTCTGTCAAACAGACAGACATATAGACATAAATTGTTTATTATATAGTTTAGACGCCATAAAAAGGCGTGAAAATACAAAATATTAAGCAAATAAAAAATATTCAAAGTAAAATTTTATTGTAGTAGATATTAAATTATTATTTTAAAATATTATTTGAAGGATTGTCCTTTATTTTCAGTACACTTCATAAATAAATAATATAAATACATTTTTTTGGGGTTGATGTATAGTTATTTATTTATTTATTTTTTCGTTGTTGAAAGCTTTTGAATACAGCGTTTTCGTAACTGTACATCATATTATATCCCATCTGAGGCAGAATGGAAATTAAAAACAATGTAATATTTCCAGACTGGAGAAGTATATTTTGGGGTTAAAGAGAGAGAAGTGTGAATAAAACCATGTTATTATTATTTTTATTTTTTATTCGTTTTTACTTTTTGTTTTTAATCATATTATTTTTCTTTCCGGTAAAGAATAGAGTCAGCAGGGAAAAAAACACCATTGAAATAATATGAATATGAATGAAAAGGGAAAATTTTCTTGTGTCGGCGAAGTTTTTTTTTAAAAAAAATAGTATTTTTACAAATAAAAGAACCAGAAAGAAAGAACACATAAAAAGAACAGATAAAATAAAACAAAAAGGTGGAAGAACCCACCTTCGACTAACCTTCAGGAGAAAATTTTTTACCCTACTTTCTTTTTTCAATGCGAATTGTACCACAAACTTCACATTTCCTGCTAAAATTGTGGAACATTTCTTCTTATAACGTTACTAAAAGAGAAAAAAAAAAAAAATCATTAAATACTACCATTTTTGAAAAGCGAAATTTTTACCATCTTGTCATGTATATATAATTAAATATATATATATATATATATATATATATATATATATATATATATATATATATATATATATATATATATATATATATATATATGCATAATTATTCTTACGAGCCTTTAGTGTCAACTTGCTATCTTTATATCTTTTGAAAAGTTCACTTTTGAAATCATAACACTTTACAGACGAAAAAGGGTAAACACTTTCTTTGAATAATATTACCAAAAGAAGAAGAAAAAAATTCTCATACATTGTGGAAATCCCCAACATTATAATACCAAATAAATGTATAAATAATCTCTCCTGACCTAAGTCATTAAGTTGTCGACCGTTTTTTTTTTTAAAAATGAGAATTTGTACAAACAATACAATTAGTAGTTATCTGACAGTTAAAGGGATCCCCACTTCTAAGAAAATAATCAGGAGTGAGGATAATATATATTTTTTTCTTTAATCTACTTCAGGAAAGGTAACATTTCGCTGTCGCTTAGTAGTTGAAATATTATTTTTATACCATTTTTTTCTAGAATTAGTATTTTGATGTCTATACATACACCTCACACACACACACACACACACATATATATATATATATATATATATATATATATATATATATATATATATATATATATATATATATATATAAATATATATATATAAATATATATATATATATATTCCTTCTTTATTAACGTTCAAGAGAATAAATCTTAACATTTCTAGTACGAATGCAAATTTCCTTCACGAAAAGAAGATAAATACATTTTTCCTCCCTTCCTAGTTACTTGGGCAAATAGTTTCCTTTCTTTGTCGAAGGCAGACGTTATCACTAACAACTTACAAATTCTTATTTACGAATAATCAATTATTTCTTCAAATTTATAAAAAAGTATTTGAAAAGTTATTGTATTTGTTATTCATTAAAAATAGAATATTTGTTTACCTTGACCTCTAAGTGAATAATAAATTCACTAACAATAAAAAAAAACTTTTAAGACACTCTTGACATTAATGTTGTTTTAGGGTAAATATTACTAGTTACTAACGCCAAGTTGTTTCCTTCTTTCTAAGAAGGCAAGTAATACTTTTTCTCCCCATTGGCCCACGATCCAATTGCTTGAAGAATTTCCCTTTTAAATTATCATTTAAGTAAAAACTTTACTTTATAAAGTTGTAGAAAATAGTTTTCATATTCTCTTTCATAAGCTACTACCAAAAAAAATTTAAGAAATATGATTTTCGCAAAGAAGTTTTCTTTCTCAGCAAAATATATCTAAAAAAAAATCGGTCCGAGGCAACTCAGACAAACTTTCTCATATTATTAAAACTGTATATAAATTCAATTTAATTATTTAAAAAAAAAATTAAAAAGGCTTTTTAACAAAATCAGATTTATTTTCATCAATAACGAAATAACGGCTTATATCCTTAGATTCGAATATAAATGGACTACATTTTAGAATTTCATCAAAATCGTCGGAATCGTTTTCGAGGAATAATTATTTTTTCATGTTTTTCAGAGCTTTTTTTGAGGGGGGGGGGGGGGGGTGTGCCACCTCAATACTTCCTCTTTTTATACGAGAAACTAAAAAAAAGAAAATTTTTTTTCCAAAGATTTTAATATTTACCTCAACTTTAATTTTCCAAAGACTAATATATTTTATCACAAACGTCACTGCCCTGTTACATATATCCAAGTAAGTAAGAGATTTTTTTCTACAAACTAATTTTTAAAATTAAAGTATTCATATTTTACTAACGACTTGCCCATCTCGCTAGTCTCCAATTTATTTTACATCTCTCTTCACAGCAGAAAATTCCCTTCTACTATCTTTTCAGTAGAAAATTTCTTCTTTTGTTCTACCACCATTTGAAAAGGGAATTTCCCCCCTTTTTTATCTATCCAAATGCTCATCCATTTACCTTATAGAAGAGGGAATTTCCTTCTCCCTACTCCCCCATTAGAGTAAAGATAGGAAAGGTGTTTTTTTCTTTTTTTTCTTTAAAAAGTGGTAGTGTAAAATAAAGATAGGGGCAGAGCACTGCTGAATAAATAAATAAAACTAACACGTGTGAAAACGAGTAGGGTTATCCCGGAAAAAAGTAGAAATGGAAAAAAAGAAAATATATATTAAAAGAGGAAAAACTCCGTTGGTACGAATGAGATAGGTATGGGGGCCAAAAATACCCCCTCACTGTATTCCGGTCCACCCCCCCTTCACTGTCTGTATAATACGGGCAAAACCTGCTACTAGAGGCCGTAGCCTGGCATCCCCTCTCACGTGGAGCTACTCTATCTGTCTCGCAACCGAATAAAATAAATAAATCAACTCAGGTAGAAGAGCTCCTAGGAAGGGGGAGGGGAAGGGGGCAAGAGCTGGAGAATAAAAAAAATTGGAAAAATGAATAATTCACTTACTCATCATTTACTTTTTTATTATTGGAGAAAGGAAAGAGAATGAACTGATGTTTTCGATTTTTCTAAAAAAAATAAAAACTTCTGGAGCGATCAGTATAAGGAATTTTATTTATTTATTTTTTAAATATTATTTTCTTTAATATTTTCCTCTTTTATCTTTTCTCTGAAGGACTGATTATACAGCAGAACACTGATAGCTGTCGATGGATTATAGTTCGTATATTCAAAAGTGTTCATTTTTTTTTTATTCTAGGTGACAATCTAAGCGCGGTATTTTTTTACTTATATTTAAAAAGGAAAGTTGATAAGATATCCCATAATATTCAAATATCTTATTTCGAAGATCAATAATCATTTCAACAAGTTTGTCTACTTATTCTTCAATGATTTTTTATTCAATAAAAAATACAATATAAATTCAGCTGACACCTAAGTTTCAATAAGAAGAGAGAGAGAGGAGAGGGGAGTTTCATCTTAAGATTGAGCCCAGTTTCCAGGAAGAATATTTGAAGAAATTAAAAAAAATGTGGCAGTGGCCAGTGGCGTTGTCTATACTAATAACTTATATCTTTATATTATTTAGGAATGCATAGAAGAATTAGTTTAAAAGAGGGATCTGCTAGGTAAAATAGATAAATAGTTAAATGGATAGGGGTTTTGAATTAAAAAATATTTTTAAACAGTGTTTCTCTTTGGAATAAATATTTTATACAGTATATATTCGTACATAATACTAAATTGCTAATAGTACAAGAACTGTGATGTAATTCAGTAATAATGATAAGCTTAACCCTAGAAGGGGTTAAAGTATAGCACATTTCTTTATAAAAGAATGAGAATTTAAAAGTTTTTTATATAAGTACCTATCAGACCATAGGGAAGAAATTCTTAGTGAAATTATTAATAAATTAATATATTGTGGAGTATTAATTTACATTGTTTATAGAATTCTAAACTTTCCCTTGATAATAAACTTACTAATTCTCGGATCACTAATCCTTTCCATTGTTCATACGCTTCGGATCAAAACTTACAAATGCTCGTATTACTAATCCTTTCCATTGTTCATACTCTTCGGATCAACAAAGAAGGGGTTACGTTTTAGTCCTGTAAAATAGTATTATAAAAAACCAAAGGCAAAACTAAATCCTCTATCCTCCTATCTATTCTTCTCTCGAAGATGTCTCTAAGGATTGTCTGCCACATTAGACAGATTTGCAAAGTTATTTCTAAGTATTATGTTGCTTAAACATTTCCTTAAGCACCTCTATCCTTTGTACTGATACCTTTTCCTTTCCTTCCAAATTATTATATTTTCTGATATCTTCCTACATAATGCTTCACTAATGGTATGTATGCTCAAATCTCCGCATATTCTTGCTGAGACAATCTGTCAGGTACATACAGATTGCCTCAGCAAGAATATGCTGAGACTTGAGCAGAAATACCATTAATTCCACAAACTAGTGAAGCACTAAGTAGGACTATTTATAATGCTTGAAGGGAAAGAGAAATACATACAAAGTAGAAGTAGTAAGGTCATAGTACCTACTAGTACTAGACAGGTATTACTTGCTCGAACCTAGCAATTAGGCCATATTTTAGGCCCCTTTTACTAGTCCCGTGGTAGAGAGTTACAGCCACTTCACAAATAACAATGAAGGCTCTAGGCATGGATTGTTGTTAATTTAAAATTGCTAAATTATCATTTACTTTTGTCTTGTCTTATTTTAGAATGCTTGTTTTAGGTAAACAAAGGCAAGGCTAAATATAACCAAAATGGCTTTTTCCAACATGATTTCATAATGATTTAGGTTAGGCACACATTTTTATTCGTTGTTGAAATAAGGAACATAAATATTTGTTTATAAAGTAATTGTAAAGACTTTATCAGATTAGGACCTGATTGAAAGTTTCTGGGGGTATTTTTAACAAAACAAAACTCTTTAAAGGAAGAACAAAGAAAAACGATTCCAGAAAAGGGGACCTTAAAGGGAGGATCTTGATCTGGGAGGAGAAAAAGGATCTTGATAAACCTAACAAACCATCTTTTGAAATATCATCTTTTTCAATTCACATTTCTTTTTTCTTTCGGTCAATGAAATCCAATAAGGAGAAATATTTTTATTTTAATTTTTCAAAATATTGGTTTTTTATTTTTTTAAATTAAGGGTTTTTAAACAGGAGGATAAAAATAGGGGGGAAAAATACTGGTCACTAAAAAAAGTTTTTAATGGGAATCTTTCAAATGATATAAAAATTAAAGTGTTAGAAAGCTGTATGTTCCCTTCATTGCTGTACCGATGCCAAACTTGGAAGCTCACAGCTCAACAAAGCAAAAAGCTTAACTCCTCTCAAATGAGCATCTCAGGAGCATATTATATAGCATTAAAAAAATAAAAAAACCAGGATATTATGAAAAAACACCGAACGAAAATCCGGCAAACTCAAGCACACCAACTTAAATGGAACTGGGCCGGACATGTGGCCGCTAAAATCTCAACAGACTGGACACCTTTGAACTACTCAAGCAGGAGAGGAAAACCTAGGAGGAGGTGGAGGGATGAAATAGTGGAAAAACTAAGAATTTTGTGGCAAAGAACAGCACAGGATAGGAATTTCTGGAAGAAAGTCATCCAGAATATTTATAATTAGATGAGGAATTGATGAAATTCCTTGTTGTTGATTATAATTTACTGTTTATAATTTTCTTGCCACAAAACTTTTACCCCTTAAGGGGAGGCTTTTGCTTCACTAGAAGTGTCAATGAAGCTATTTTCATTTTCAAGGGTTTTTAAAACAATATCCTACTAACTGTCTTGCCCCGCTGCTCGGCTTTGCCCATTAAATATATACATCTTGAATAATAAAAAGAATTGGGTAATAGAAAAACACTCGTTCCTAAGATTGTTGTAAATGCCACACAAAATAACCACCATTTGAAATCGGTCATGTTGTATACCTATATTATACGAAATTTAAATAAATGTATTTTCACCTTATTTTTGACCTATAGACTAAGTTCCACCTTATTATAATACTTCACTTATTCTGAAAGTAATAAAGAAACGGTTTTTAATAAGAGATTATGCTTAAAAATGTATGATTATATTTTTTTAAGAAATTAAGGTTATCGATCTAATTTTCTTTTATTAAATTATATTTCTTTTATTCTATACAACTACTTACTTTATTATAATAGAGCTTGGAGCTTGTCAACAGAAATAGATAATGAATTGTCAGAGGAAAACCCATATTCAATCATTTCTTTACTTATTACAATAATACAAAAGACCCTGTTTTTAGTTTTTTTTCTAATAAAGGTTGAAGATTACAAAACTTCATCTGACTCTTTGATTATATTTATGTGAGACCCGAAGGGCTAAGAGAAATGGCTCTGAGATCGAGGTCACATATCCCTTTGTTATATAAAGTCTCTTGTCCTCCTATTGTATTTCTACATTAATAAAAATGAGTATACTGAGTTTTCCCTCTTTGCTTATTTATTTAATTTGCACTTTTCTTGTCCCTGTTTTTCTTCTTCCCCATAATAACAGGTCACATAATAGCTTACTTTTCTTTGTAGTTGTTTAACAAGAGTAAAACCCGTGTCATACCTTTTCTTCTGAGTTGAGATCTTTATATACATATTGTTTAGAAAAATACTCTGCAGTTGATGTTTATTTTTAAATACAAATGCTTTATATTATAAATAATATTTAAAAATTAAACTCCCCCTTTTTTAAGCCTTAAAGCAAAAGTTTCTTTAGATGTTTAAATAAGCAAAGAATGTTTATTCTCTGCTCACTTGAAATTAGTTTGTCTGTTAGTTAACTTTTTTAAATAAAACATTTTTTAAAAAAATATGAACGAGTTCAGTTAACAAAAACATTTTAAACTCTACTATAATAAAGTTAATTATGTCATAATTTATTAAGGCACGTTTACAGCAACAAAAAAAAGTTTATAAATCAGCAAAAAATGTTATTTATTTTATCAGTATAAAATATGCTGCAGCAGAAAAGTGTTCTAATATAATAAAGATTGAATGGGGACAGATAGGTAAAAAAGCACCTACTGGAGATGCGAGGAATTGCTGTAATATCTTAACCACTAAAATATACAATAGGGAAAGTGCTTTACATGTAAACACATATAATTAGCATTACTAATAACATTAAATAAATTAAAATTAAGGTGCGTTAGAGGTACGCAGATATCCGTAATCCAAATTCCGGCGGGGTGAGTTTGTTATGTCTCTTTACTCTCATTCTTTTCAATACGGATTGCTTTTCTAAGTTTCTGGTCACTTAAGTTATAGTTTAAGAAAAAAATCAGCAGAAGATATGAAAAGGGCTTATATTGGTTTTAGAGGAGATAGCCATCACTCAGTGGGATTTACTACCCTCTAACTTGTCCAGATGGACCGTTTCCATTAACGTGGAAACCTCAGTACGGCTATAACAGGTTACGAGGGCCTTCTCTTCCATAACAAATGGATAAATGAATCTTTTTATCCTCTTGCAATAACACTTTTAAGGGCGTTGTCCCAGCAGCGCTAGAGATTAATTTTACTCTGCCTTGATATTATAAATCTTTTTACAACGGCTCACTAATGAAATTCAGTTCTTATTAGTGGGTGTGGTTAAACAAAAAAAAAAAAACTTTTCTTATCACTGTAATAATTTTCAGCTTTTTTGCTAAAAATTATGTTTCTTTTTTTACAACGATGGTTAAAAATGAAATAAATTAAGTATCAAAGATTAAAAATTTGAAGTACGCTTTGGTATTTTCGTACTCTTGATATCCTCTAATCTTAAGTATGAATATCTTAGTTTCATGAATTAAAAGTGGTACAAATATGCTATATAATCTCTAACTTTGCTTGCAATGTCAAGCACTTTAATTGAATCAATTAGGCATTATTTTTAAGTCATATTAAAATATAATGGCAAATTAGTATAGCACATAGTTTCCTCGCATCCTATCACGTACTTGTTTACACGTACTTTTGTTTTGCTTCAACGACCCTTTATTCTGTAATTTATTAAATGTTTTCCCTCCTTTTGTTTTGACCACATTTTTTATTTCTGAGCACATCATTGATGAGCTCGTTTGTATTATTTTAGGAACGCCATAGTAAAAGAAAATACACGAAGGCATTAAAGTTAAAAGTTAAAGTTGTTTTAAACATTTTGTTATTAAGGAAAAGGAAGTTTTAAGGAGAACTTTTAAGCTGAAGATTAAACAAAGAGACCTACATCAATCAATATCTACCTAAATCAATCTAAGGAAAAAACAGTATCAAAGTTTCGTTTTCTTAACGGATATTTAGCAAATATTAATTATGATTAAATTTATCAATATGCTAAGTATAATGGAATTTAAAAACAACATCATACATAATATATAGACCACACCTACATAATAATTATGTTATATAGTCATATATATAAAGTATAGTTATATACAATAATAATAATATTAAAATTTAATGTATACACAAAATGTGCACTTCCTTTTGGCTCAAAACAAATTAACTATGAAATTAGGACATACATATATATTACTTAAGAGCAAGTATTTGAACTAATAACCCTTCTCAATCAATGATTTCAGTTTTAAATAAACAGGTCAAGTGTGTGCTAGTCAGCACACAGCGAGGGTCCGTAGGCCACACTATATAGTGTTTAACTGTAAAGTGTATAAACAGTGTTTTTTAAAAATGCTAAAAAGCTTACTTTGAACCATTCTAAGGGTCTGATATTCTCAAAACACACTCTGATAAAGTGTTTTTTTGCCACTGAACCGGACTACAACCATATAAATACATCGAAAAGACCATAATTATAAAAAAACGTATTTTGTCAATAAAAAATAAAATAATATTTTTTTCGAAATTTCCAAAAAGTGGTATCTTTACTTTTGGTCGAAGAATGTTCAGGAATTTTTTCAGATTTTTTGCACTTCATATACGCGAGATAGAAGGGGGGGGGGACACGTTTCACACCCACTTCAAACTTGGTTACGCTCGCCCTATCAAAGTTATATCCAAAGAATTATATATTTTTGTAATCAGCTCGACGTACCCTTTCATATGATACCCCTTACGATGTCGAAAAAAAATTAACCCTTAATTAAAAAAAATTTAACCCTTAAGTTTTTTTAGCCTAATTTGTTGAAAAATATTTTTTTTAAGTCGCTATATTTTTAAAATATGTGGGCAGGTACAAGACACAGACATGCCAAATTTCAAAGTGATCGGACAAAAGGTGTAGCCGTGAGAGCACGCGAGAGGACGGACGGACAGACACACGCAGGAAAATATAAGGGTCCTTGGTTTTGCCTACGGACCCTAAAAAATACATTTTTAAGAAGTACCCTTATTACCCTTTCAATTTATATATTAAATTATTCTAAATATTAAATTATTCCATTCCTTGTTCTTAAGGGTAATAAATAAAAACTAAGTTTTCATTCCCATTTGCGATATTTCAACCCACTTGGGTCATTATCAAGCTTTCTAATTATTTTTATAGAACATCCAAAAGTATCTCCCACTTAATTTTGGCATATTCGTGGTAATTTGTTTAGCATAAGTACTGTCTTTGTCACTAAAAGTTATCAACATCTAATCAGGAGTGGTGCAATGGTGCAATTTACATACTTTGATTTACTTCGTTCAAAAAACAGGTGTATTTTAAAATTCACTTTTTGTTCACCCGTAAAAAAAAAAAAAAAAAAAAAATAATAATGTAGAACTAAACTTTACTTTGGTTGAGTCTTGAGTAGGTAAAATTCTATTTTTCTTTCTCACTAGCGCGGAGGGTCGACGCTTTACCAAGTGATAGATCATTAAGGAATGATAAGCGCTCCCTTTAAGCACCTCGCTTCCCTTACACGAGCTTAGAAAGAGCTTACTACGAGGGCTTACTGCTGATATAGCACAGACAGTCTACAAACCCCTCCACACTAAACCTAAATGGCCTCCATCTTTTGTCTCCCTACCAAGCTTGATGAATTAGCTCTATTAAATAATATTCAGTTTGCTTCTGTTTTATTTATTTGCCTTGGTAAATGTCATTTTTGTACACTTTTCCTTCTAAAAAAAATTAGCTTCTACAATGTTCATGTAAGTTTGAACACCAAATAAATCCTGAGTGCATAGCCTTACAATAAGAAATTTACCTAGATCTTCCATGAATGTCTTATAAGCATACCTAGATCAACTCTTAATTAAATTATTAAAATTCAAAAAATAATTATTCTCTATTATACCACTATAATAACCAAATATTCTACAATAAATAAGCCACTTGTTTTGTCTTATCCCCAATTATTATTTTTATTTTTTGGTAGAAAACCAACTTGTCAAAATATCATGTTAAAAATTGAGTCAAGTTTCATTTGATTACATTTTTATAATTTATGCTACGTAAATTATATTTTAAACTTACATAGAAGGTGACGGCTGAAATTATTATTTTAAGGTTACATTAAGACGACGTCAAAAAATTATGTTGTTTTTAAACTTGTTAGCTATGTAAAATTAATTTGTCACCACTTCGTTTCCAAAAATCATTTTCAAGTACTATTTAAGTAATAAAAATTTTAAAATAATTAATGGAGTTGGTTTTGGCTAAAAAAAAAGTCTTAGCTGACATTGGTGATGATGACGGAAAATTATAATTTTTTGGGGGTGTTTTTAAACTTGTTAGCTATGTAAAATTAATTTGTTCTACCTCGTCCAATCTTTCAAAAAAAAGGAATTCACTCAGGTTTTACCTTCTTTATAAACCGAGGGGGTAAATGGATTGTGTCGAGAGGGCTTGGAGTCTCTCGGATGTCAACCTTAGTCTAGTTAAAATTTATAATTCATTATCAGGCTTAACACGATTCGGTGAAGTGGCCTGAGCTAAAGGAGGCCCATCGTCAAGGGGATGATGCCGGCTATAAATTATAAGATAATTTGTAGTTAAGCGAGTTAAAGGGTGGAAACTAGACGCCCTACGTGGAGAGATTTAATGGGATACAGGGCTGGACACTTGGCCTTCAACTTTACCTCTGCCGGATATTATTCCTCAGGGTGAAATATTATAAACCGAAATTGACGGCCGTCATAAACGATGGTTGTGAAGGAAGCTTTCACGGATAAGTTCTCCGTATTACAATATTAAAAGGGTTGAGTAAACTCGCAGCGTTAATATCGTTGACTTATTCATGCAAACATTAACTTTAATCTAATGATACAATTCAAAAATCAGATTAGCATCAAATGAAGGTTAATATTTAACCTAATATTTAAGCACCATGCTCTTCCTAATATGAAAGCGTAGATTTAAATTTTAAAATAATTTATTTATTACATTTTAAAAAACACATGTACACAAAAAAAACACAATTGTTATGCATTTATACATTCATTCAAAAAATAATTTGTTAAATAGTAATCGAATTGTATTCGCACTGTGTTATTGAAACATATATTTCCGTTTTCGTGGAAAGAGAGCTCACAAATTTAGTCTTTTATTTGGAATCTTACAAAATATATAATACTACTTTCTTTTTTTTTGAAAATCCAAACCACTAACGTTAAAAAATACGAGTATGAACCCCGGTGTTTTAAACGAAATTAAAAACTTAATTTATTCTTTTGTTACAGACAGTTAAAATTCCATGCATATTACTCTAGAATTAATCATGAATTTATAAATGGTTTGGTGAATTATCGTTCCTTATTGTAACATTTACATGTTAATTGACTGTTTTAATTTGAATTCTTACTCCTTTTTATCATATTACTTAAAAAGTTGGTAGAAGAAAGAAAAAGAAATGGAGATTTAAAAAAAAAATAAATAAACGAACCTGTAAGAGACTTATAGGGATCCTTGTTTAAAAGAATTAACTGAGGAAGAATTGGTCAAAAGAGAGAGAAAAGGTTTCTTGGAATATTTCATTTAGCTCCTTATTGCATTCGTCAGAATAACGAAGTAGTAATAAAATGTCAGTCCCGAAAAGGAGTCCGGAAAATCGGAAAAATGGTTATTTAAAGGATTTTAACGACCCAAGATTAAAATTTGGTGGAGGAAAAAGATGAACCCTGAAACATCGTTTGAGTCAGATAAAGTCAGAGCGATATTTAGACCGCTGACCCGGATTTCGGCTTTTGTATTTTCAAACCTCTATCTTTAATCAGAAGCAGCCAATTTCACCGAACCGCAATATTAGTCTCTTCCCTCGCCTTCCAATACAGTTTCCATAAAACCAATCCTCTTTTATTATTTCAATTGGGTTTTTTTTATTATTGAACTCGGACCGTTATCCTTCGTGATATAACATCCACTAAAAGCATAAAAAAAATTAATTTGTTTTCTGTTATTTTTTTGCCACGTAACCGATGGGAATTGTGGAAACCAGTGAAAATATTTATATTGTCTACCGTGATGGATTATTGAAAATTTAAAATATAAAAAAGTAAATAAATACCTATGATATATTTTTTCTACGCACTATAATATCGAAGTTGCAAATTAATTGTATTTTTAAAAATAATACAAATAGACGTAACATATATAATTAATTATGTATGTATTAAATAATTATTTTTATCGTACTATTCATAACTACAAGGACATGAAACATCAACTTTTAGCAAACTATCATAAAGTAAAGATTTATAGACTTCATAATACCTGTAGCATGTTATAACGACCTACATAATTTGTTGCTTTACCACGATTCCAATTAATATAAACAATTTAGTCCGTAGGCTTCCGCAGGTTGTATCGTAGTGAATAACTTGGTTTTCCAAATAAACCCGCGGCACGAACGATTTAGGGGGCTTCCACTACTGGAAGCATCTTCAGATGTGGTGAATCCTAGAGCTTGATACGAAGAGTTAACTCGAAGCAACAGTATATCTTGTTGCACACGAGGTAACAACCAAATTATTTACGTTTAATAATGGGTTTGTTTAAAAGGAAAGTTTATATCTGCTGATAGTTTAAAATCTGTCTATGTAAAAGATCAAATCGAGACCAGAAAATGCAAGTCTAAGACTTAGCTATAACACCAAGTTCAACAAATTCGTGAGTTTTGGTCTACTGCAGTACAACTGAAGAAGGGAAGGGAACCTTGAGCCACAAGCATTAAAGTATATTTTGAATTTGGAAAATATACGAATTCCTTTTGATTAGGAGATCTAACTTATTTCATTAGGTTAAAACATTATATGGTGTCAAAAATTTGAATTCTACACCATAAGACATAGATCACGTAGGAACGGTCTGTTGAGAAATTACGGGTGTACGTACTGTGTGGATTCGCACGGTCTGTGACTTGGCGAGCTTGATACGAAGAGTTCATTACCTCGAGTTGTGGGAACATACTAGGCTCGATATGGCTCGTGGTGACTCAACCATTTCCTTTAAGGACTCGACAGACCACAAACCTCCAGGCACGAAGGGCTCGCCAAGTCACATGCAGTGGGAACCCAGGCTAATACAGACCACCTGATGTGATCACCTCTTTGAAACATGGCTTTCCTCCCTAATATTCGAACCATCGCTAAAAATATTATTATATCGGTACATAACCTTAGTTTAGGCGAGAGGTTACGACTAACCTCTCACCTACATCGATTCCAGAACGATATTTAATATGTTGAATCAATTATTAGGTAGGCAACGCCAACAGATTCAAACAAGAAACTAACACCAACTGACATCTAAACCGAGGATTGAATATAAACTTCATTCAAAGAATAATAACGCACTTTGTAACTACAAGTTGACTGTGAGTTTTTTTATCACACTGCCAACAAAATTCCCAACTGTAATACTTTTATAAATATTAGGTTATTACGGATATGAAACTTTAATTTAAAAGCTCAAGTTAGTCACTTTATAACCAATGATATTTTATTTTTATAGAGCATAGTTATAATGAACTTATCAGTTTTACCAAAGTATAGAAAAATAGATACAATCTTGATTTATAATTTAATAACTTACCTGGTTTCCACTTCTCTGGTTTGTCACCTTCCCACCTTCAAAGAACCTCAGGTCAGGACCGCAGATTTCTCAAATTCAGCAAGCTATTGCCTCACCTGTGGAAAAAATAAGCAATTGTTATTATAGGCTTAGTCTAGACCTTTCCCCCCAAAGCCCTGGTTTACTTTATAACCATATACATAAATCTTGACATTTGTTCCTAATATACATAGCAGAATTATCAGACACTGTAACATAGTGAGACAACCTATAATATTGCCTTGGGATAAAAATTATAAAGCAAATGTACAAACTTGATATCTCTTATGGTAAAACAAAATAGCTAACGTAATTTTTAAAAGATCAATCCCAGCCACCAGTATGCTACGTGATCCTTAAGTTAAGTTGTGTGTCGCTGAGATATCAGGGAGAAACGAACTTCTGTTTGGGAATTGTGAGCTCGGAAGCAAAATAATAATATAAATATCTTTTTAAAAAATTAAAAAAATTATACAGCCAAAATACATTCATATTTATTGTATTGATATATGTATACAGTATACATATTTATTCTATACTATTTAACTTAAAACACATATTTTAATAATTCAGATTTAACGAAATCAATATATTATATTTATATTATTTGAATTGTAATTAATTGAAACCTTGATATATTTAAAATAAGAATTCTGGGAATTTTACGATTTTCGTGGATGGTATTTTCCAACAATCAAGTTAGTGTTAAATAAATTCAATTAGAATTTCTTGTTTCTATACTTCATACTTTAGAAATATTATATAGCCCTTAGAAATATCTTGATCTCCTTTATAAGAATTCTCACTAAAATAGGACAAGGCTGTTCCCTTGACAACATCTATAGCAATGATGATTGTATGATCCTACTAATATACGTTTATTCAAAAAGCAAAATTACGAGTATTATGGTGTAGAAAAAATAGACTGCCAATTGGTGTAGCGCACATAGCTTCCTCGCATCCTATTACGTACTTTATTGATTTTATAACTTTTAAAAGCCATTATTGTCTAATTTGTGCAATTGTATCCCCCGTTTTTTTAATCTGTCAAAATTGTTTGGATTTTTTACATAAATTAAAGTACCAATTTTAGCAGATAAGGAAGAGATATAAATAAAACAAATAGTCGTTCTTAAAAATAAGAAAACGCAAAAAATAAATAGTTCTTGCTTAAGCAATTAATGAGATTTTTTTGTTTCTTTCCAATATTCATAGCCTAGGGCGACCACGAAATTCTAATTACTTAGCTAGAGAGAATCCAGAAGAATATACTTCTTTTAAATAAACGAAACTCATTAAGAACTATTTTCAAACTAAAGAGCAATTACCGCTTTCTCAGATCTTCCAGATGGTTCGTTTTCCTAAACCAAAAAAAAGGAGTGGGGGGGAGGGGGTTAAAACCAGTGAAGTTTTTTTTTATAAAAAAGGATAATTTATATCCAAATTTAACTCGTTTGCGGCTAAAAGTATTAAAAAGCATTAATTTAACTTTGTAGTCTAAACTCATTAGCTTTTAACATAATATTATAAAGTTAGACGATATTTAATAATAAGTTTCTTCTAAAATAAAATTGATCTTAACTTAAGTTATTTATTTCACACTACATATTCTTTATTCATATATTGCTGGCAATGTTTTATCTCTCTAAGGATTAAACACGCTTTAATAATTTTATTTAGACTTTAGATCTAGAGAAAGTGACAAGCCTTCTTGCTCTTGGATGCCTTCTAAAGGGTGTCCCAAAATTAACGCAAGTTTTGAATTTGCCGCCATTTGTGCAGTAAATATTTGGCAACCCTGCAAAAAACCAATTCGACAGCTGAGAGTTTAGGGTTAGTAAAAATGGAGCGTTACACGATACAGCAACGTGTTTTTATTATTGATCGTGATTTAACTCGAAAAATGTATTTTATTAAATTTAACTTATTTAATTTAACCCCCTAGATCGTGTGATTTAACACCATTATATTTCTTTTTATGGGGTTAATTAGATGTCAAAGGTCCCACAACAAACAATGTCAATAAGACCACAACCACCTGTGTATTACAGGAGAAAATTTAATACTGCATCAACGAAATTCAGCCACATTTATGCAAAATAGTCATGGAAAATTTCGACATGAGAGTGCATATGTGCCAGCAAAGCCGTGGAGGACATTTGCCCGATGTGTATAAAAAATAACCCTATACTGTGCACTTTATGATTCAACAATAAAATAACAATCTAATGACTAAAAACTGTGTTTTCTATTTAATTCAAATCTTGCGTTAATTTTGGGCATCCTTTATATTCTTCTTTTGCTTTCAATTATAAAAAATTACAATAATAAATACAATAGAAAATGAAGTAAGATATATAGAGAACCAATCTACACCTTTTTAACTAACTTAAATAATTTAGATTGATTTAAAATATAAACGATAAAAATAACGCAAAAACGATTATACGAGAACATCATTGCTAAGAAAGCGTTATTTCCAGATAATAATACATAAATATAAGTAGGTTCTATTCTGATAGTAGGAATTTATGTCATGTCTATTCTGTTAACTATAATCGTTTGGGATGACATTCTACGTATAGGATTATAAGTTTGCAAATAATTTTAAAATTTTAATGTCTGGCATTTAAATTTTACTATCCATAAAGTTGGTTCCTTAGGTTTTGTGGTGAATGGAACTAGGAAAGTTTTGATTAGCGTCCATGGTAAACCTCTTTGGCCGACAGTGGTGTAAAACCTCAATTATTGCCAGAAAACAATATAAAGTGACAGTTGGTAAGCAGTGTGGTTTTACCCAATATTGCTGCTGTAATTTCCTGCAGTAAATTCCATCCCCTTTTGGTTGTGGAACACGGCAACTCGACCAACCTTACCCGGGTTTAAGTACTGTGAACTACCAGTCAGGCCCCTCAGTAAACTCTGCGAATTCCTATTTTAACGTCTCAAGTTTCAAATTTTCCTCTCGATCCTCTATTATTACCAATAAAAGAAATGATGAAACATTTTGTGCAGTAATGAAGGAACTACCGATTGAGCATTGGGATAAAATATGAAAGGTCGAATTATTTTTCACATTGGTATAAAAATAAGATGTGCTATTATCTGCAATAAGTTATTATTTTTATTGATAAGTAGGGTCTAAAGGAAAATAAAAAGCTCACTTTTACGATATTTCGACCCGCTCATCGACCGGTCATCTTCCAGCTGACTAGAAGATTACTATTTCATCCTGTTGTTTCTAAATTATTAATTTTCCTCTAACCTAGGTGGCTATTTTTAATAGTTTGGGATGTATTTTTCTAAAATTCCATAGATATGTTTGGATTGTCACTATTAGAGGTAGACCAAGAAGTCATGGAAATGAGAGGAGTGCGCTAGTGTCGTAATGTATAGTCAGTTTTTAATAAAATAAACCATTGTCAAAAAACACAGTGTTGTTCTTTTGTTATTAATAATTTTATTTTTGATAACTTCTACATTTTTTTAATATTTTTTGCAACAGGCAACACCTGATAAGAAATCACTAATAATATACGATAATATCTTTATATTATTATTTATTAATTATTCATAATAATATTCTTTAAATCTAAATAGATTTTCTTCTTTCTTAATCAATTTTTTTCTTCCTCTTTATTTCTGAGTTTGATTTGTTACTTTTTTATTTCTGGATTTTAGTTGTTACTTTTTTGTGAATTATTTTTTTACTATTACCTCTCTCGGCTTGTTTTTGGCAATTTTCTCTTTAGTAAATTAAATTTCCTGGTATTAATAAAAACATGGATAATAACACGAATTCAAAATTAGGAAGAAAGACACTTCACAGTAAAGGACGTGAAATAGTTTACAATGTGTATTTGTATTTTAAACACAACAACATTGGCGGGAGTTGCAGTTCAACAACAGAAGTACCTATCCATATCCATACAGATATTAATTGTCATGGAGAGCAATCATTTTTATAATAACAAATACATATGTAATAAGTTAATATTATTAAATTACATATTATAATAAGTTTGTTCCAACCCCGTTATTTGTAGCGTCCTTTGCATTTGCATCATCCCGTGGATTTGTGGATCGTACACAAATCGTTTAGGATAGTTGTGACTATAATTCGTACTGTATAAAAACAAACAAAACAGGAAACCTAACAGATTGGGAACCTTGCTGTTATTCTTGAGATTTGATATAACTGCGCATGTCATACAAACTAGAAATGGGTATTGTCTTAGCACCCGACTGTACTGACTTCGGCACTACTCGGAAGTTCCGATTTTAAACGAAGTTAAGCTTTCCGTTTCTCCCGTGTTCATGACTTCTTGGTCGACCTCTAGTATGTGTTAAATTTCAAAACAACTATTAAAACTTAAAAATTAAATGACTATTTCTTCACCCAATACAACCTCTCAAGGCATGCGTCTACACTACTGTGTATAGAAAACTATATATGTTATGAGGATTCGTTAACTGATTTTTGTATCCTTTTTAATTTATTGTAAAAATCCTTAACATGGAAATACTGTTTATAAGTATTTTAATGACGAAGTTTTATAACAGATAAAAATTGAGATTTTATTCTAAAGACAATGTCAAAAAAGTAGTACCAGCCTGAAGAAGTCTTTGATTAGGGCGAAATATAGCTGCTTGTTTCAAAAAAAGGAAAATGAGGAGAAAGCAAATTATTTATTAACCCTTTAAAGACCCAGAGAATATATATTTATACATATATAGTTTTCTTTACACAAATAATATTATTTTTAATTAATTTAGTTTTCTTTTAGTATGTTCCGGCACCAGTAAAAGGAAGCCACTTTAAACTGATATCAATGCGAATAAATCTAATATTACTCAATAGTCGCCTAACACAATTTCATACCCGGTATTTCTTGGTAACCTCAATTGCTCAAACCGACACAATCCAACATTAACACAGGACTATTTCCTGCATGGATTCGTAACGCATAGTTATTAAAAATAGACTGCCTTGCTTGGTGTGGCACATAGCTTCCTCGCATCCTATCACGTTCATTATTAATTTTATGCTTTTACAAGCCATTATAGTCTATTGTGTTTAATTGTTTCCCCCGTTATTTTATCTGTCAAAATTGTTTTGTTTTCTTACATTAATTAAAGTATTAATGTAGCAAAAGTTAAAGAGCGCAGACGGCTCTAATTAATCTGGGGCTGTCTGCGGGTTACTTTTGATAAACTATAAAAGTTTCATACAATCAGATAAGCACTTTTGAAGCTATAATTTACATCTAAATGTATGTTTGTGCGCATGGAAGAGAAACAAGTGAGCGCAGAAGGTTGAAACTTATATGGGACCAAGAATGAGCTAATTAAGACCAACCATACAAATTTCAATAAAATTAGATGAGAAGTTTTTAAGATATGTTGGATCGCAAAAATTGAGCGACAGACCGACAGACAGACACGGAACCAAAAATGTTCCCTGATGTCTGAAACGGATTTCTATTTTTGAATTTTTAAATCGAAAACCTAAAAAATGTTAGTTCTTCGGGACGATCACATATCTTCCGTTACCTTCGGTAAGCTCGGAAGCAAAAAGAAAGGGATTCGATATTTCAATTGTTATGAAACATGAATATCACCTATAACTACTTTTGACGATCCAATAATAAAGCTGAAATAGACTATACTGATATTGACAATAATGAGATCTTCTTAATTCTTAGAATTTTATTTTTTGGTAGCAAGTTCCAGCCACTTCACACATCTTACCTCTGCATCTTGTACCGCCGAAGCGAATATTTATGTATATGTGGTTATTAATGAGGAATATAAATCAGAGTATCACGGCGAGGGAACGAACCCATGACCTTGTGTCTTCTTGACTCGGTCACGCTGGGTTAGGTTTTTACAACCAATACGAAGCGAATATGTTATTTACCACACTATAATTGCAGGCTGACTATATTTTTTAACGTTATAGGCTTATTTTTTCAATTGTATTTGTGAGGTTGATCAAATAATTTCTTGAAATTTCAATCAAATATATTTTTTCATGGTTTAAATGGCATATGAGCATGGGGAACATTGCATTGATTAAGTTTATATCTTAACTTCTTGCAGCGCACCGGACTGATGGACAAAAACGTCTCTCGCTCCGCAGATTCGAGGCTCCTAATATAGTCTTATTTTAACGAAAAGAGGGAAAGATTAAATAACATTTTATTTGGCTATAGTTAAAACAGTTAGAATTACACGAATTATTGTTTACTCAACTAATATGAGTACAAAAAATAATTAATGACTAATTTTTTAATTATATTTCATTATCTGACTGTATACTTAATACCATAATTTAATAATAAAATTAACAACTTATACATACAAAAAAAATATTTCTTTGTCCTTTCACAATGAAGCAGTTTTCTTTTTCTTTGTTTGTTGGACAAAACAAAAGAATGCTTTTGTCAAAAACCTATTGTTTCTCTACCTTGAGTTGTAAATGTGGGATGTAAATGCAGATTCTAAAGCCACCAGCACATAAAGGAAAATACCAAATATTAAAGGACTAATATAAACTATTAAAGTTAATAAGGAGTAAATGGTCGGTAAGTGCAAGTTACTTGGAGTATGACAACCCGAGGCCATGCCTATGGAGCCACTAAGTGCTCTCCGTCGGTCTACATTAATGAGTGGAATTTATTAGTGGGCCCCATAAGTAATTCAAAGGTTACATTAGTCAACCTAGGATGGTTGCATCTGTGGCTTGATCTATCTGAAACACGCACACAAGTCAATTATCTAACTACAAAACCAAATTTTACTATAAATCAAACACATTTAGTCTCATCTTTAGACAATCAACATTAATTTTACCGACTATACAATTTTAATTAACTAGTAGAAATTTATAATACATACACCTGTAAAATTTCATTAATTATATTTAGTGCAATCTAGTAAAGGCCATGAATTTCTTTTGTTTTGGCATAGTTGTGTCATCATCAAATCGCATTATGTCCAAAATCAAATATTTCTTCTCAGCCCATGGGGGGCGTATATGCCTGCCATCTCCAAAACTGCACAACCGATTTGAACAAAACTTCCCCAAGTATGCTTGGTCCATCTGTGTGATGCATAGGGTATGTATCACATAACATATTATATGTGAGGTGATTGCTATCGCACTATTTGTCGCTTTCAGTGTTAGTAGAAAAGACTCACATTCTTTTCTTAAGAAATGATCAAAAAAGAAGAGAGATAAGAAAACATTTGGCTACACTAGACACTATTGACGCTTTTATTAAATTAACCCCGCTAACTCCGGGATATCCCACTATTGTTAAACAAAAAGAATCTGTTTTTGTTTATAACCCACAATAGGCAATGTTTATTTAATACAGACTGGCATTAAGCTATTAAGTATTAGCTATTATGGTTTTTGGTTTTTTTAAAGAAAAAATAATACAAAGAGAAGCATTTCATTAAATTATCATTTCTTTGGATGCCAATCAACAAACAGCCATAACAAACAGGAAATTAGGTCGATCAATAGTGTACGGCCAATAATAATAGACAATGGTTTCAATCGTCTATTATTATTGGACATCTCTAGTGTTGTGATCTCTAGAAAGGTGCGCGTGTCTAATCTCGTCTCTGAATTAATATCCTGATGTGTTAGTATTTAGACCTTAATAAAGTGAACCCTTATCATGTTGTAGACCACTACACAGAGTGCCATCACCAAGTGGTTGTCTCACCCCACTCAACCCCCAGCCCAAATTTGTAATCACACTACATTTCGTCGAAGGACGAAGCCTGGTAAGGATACTAGCAATATATTTTCTGCAACTCTATGGGTATACAATTACTTAGTGTAATGTAATAAAAACTGCTTCACTCACAGAAATCTCTCAACATCTTAATTGTATTGACGATATAGTGCTTAAGACGACAATTTTATTACATTCAAAAAGATGATCAAGATTTGCTGATGGAGTATATATAGAAATTAACTAATGATCGGGCTACTAAAAAAAAACCGTACAAGATAAAATATTAAAGTAATTATAATCCAATTTGTATTGTTTTCAACAATAACATTTATAACCGACTTGGTTCTTGCAGCAATGTATCATAACTTATACCCAGTATTTCATTTTTGACTTCTAGCTAAAATTGTGTATTTAACAATTTTAAAATACCATAACGACATTAAATGAAAATAAATAAAACTGTAACATTTTGCTAGGTGTAACATTTTAATTAAAACTTCAACGTATTTTTGGGAATACATTCTTGAAATCCAATTATCTCTGATAATTGGATAACTGTATCTTGGAGAGAGATAAATTTCCACGGTAAAGTTTTTGCCTGGAGTTATGAAAATATGTGCGCTCGTTTTTGTTTATTTTATTTTCGTCTCATAGTTTTAGTAGCTTTAAGTCTATTTTATATTCTCGACGTGAGAAAAGTAATTAATTAAATGCGCATAATGCACACTGTGTTATTTACACTGAGGATAAGTTTCATGAAACTTTTTTAGGAATACTCATTGTCTCAAGACCGAATAAAATTATAAATAAGGAAAACTTTATACTGGCATACTTTTGAAATTACCACAACATGAACTAACGAGAGAGTTATCTTTTATCCATTTCACCTCCCCCCCCCCCAAAAAAAAAAATCGGATTTGTTTATTGTATTGTTTACTTACAGGAGGAGTAAATAATTAAAATCATATTAAAAGAAGCAAGATTGGTTTATTTTACTCACCACAATTCAACAATAACAACAATAAACACGTTTCCTTTATACTTTCAGCGAAGTTTACTAAAAATTCTACCTTATGAGTGGGTAATAATATTAATATTTATCGAAACGTTAGTAAATAAAAAAGTTTTTCCTGAAGTCTGACAAGTTTAAGTTCACACAAATGTCAGTTAAAAATAATCCCGTGACAAAAAATATGAAGAACGGAATAGTCAGACTGGGTTTTATATTTTAACTAGCCGGATCAGTGCGATTCGCGCACCTTATCCGTCTAGAAGTTGGCGCTGTGTGTAAATAACAATTAAAACAATACTATAATTAATATATCTTTATTTTTTCATTCTTTTTTAATTTCGTATTTTCGTAAAAGTAGGTTATATTATTTTTTAAGCATTTCCAATTATTCTATTTTATACTACCTTCAATTTTCAATTTTAGTTATAATGAGTCTATGTACCAAATTTAAGATCTCTAGGTCCCCTAGAAGCTGAGATAGGTAATAGAGTTTTATTAAATTCAAGATGGCGGTTATAATTCAATGCAGTGGTCATATGTTGAAGTGAAAGTGTCTATTTTTTTTTTTTTTTTTTTAGCTACCAAAGGTCTATGCACCAAATTTCAGATCTCTAGGTCCACTGGAAGCTGAGATAATAGAGTATTATTAAACCTTAAACCCAAGATGGCGGTTGTAATTCAATATGGTGGCCATATGTTGAGTGATAGTACCTTCAATTTTCTTCTTTAGCTACCATAAGTCTATGTACCAAATTTCAGATCTCTATAGGTCCACTTGAAGCTGAGATAATAGAATGTGAATAAATCCAAGATGGCGGCTATTATTCAATATGGTGGCCAAACATCGAAATCAAAATGGCCGCACTTTTCTATTTATGGTACACTCTATCTATGTACCAAATTTCAAATCTCTATGCCAATGGGAAGTAGGAGAATTAGTGATCAGTCAGTCACTGTCACTCTTAGTTTTATATATATAGATTTTTAATCCTACATAACTCTACGTTGTTGTTCTTATTTGTAAATCTGAAGTGTATCCAATTAAGTAGTAGAGAAACACTATATAGTTAAGTCGGATAAAAGAGGCAATGCGTCGTTATTACAACTCCAGATGGCTAGAATAGAGACGGCGTTAAAGTAGAGAAGCAACTGGACCATAAAGTCCATATTACTGGAGAGCCCTCCCTTAACTTACATACCACACAGGTGATATACATTACCAGAAATAGCTTTACACATATATACATGAGGTTCAGACTGATACTAGAGTGATGCATACAATATGAGCAGTAAGTTGTGTTATACTCTCAACACCCTGTCAATTACTCCAATGGATATTGATGTCCATACATGCATATGTTTATCAGCAAAACATCTACCTATTTCTATGCATCCCTTTTGTCTTGGTAATTTCTGTACCATATCCACATTTTACTGAAGAATGATTTATTTTTAAAAGTTACTAAAATAAATTTGTAGTGCGTGAAGTCTCACGTAAAAAAAGGGTTTCGTTGGTGTTGTAAACATGAAATTAGTAAGGGGGGGGGAGGAAGATTTTTATGGTTTTTGACAAAATAGCTTAGAAAATTAAACGCTTTCCACAAGTCTTATATATTTTTTTGTAATCTACTCTTCAATACCTTTCATTTGATACCTCACTCAAAATTTAAAAAAAAATATTTTTTTCCCCGTTCATATTTTTTTATAGTTTTTTGACAAAATGGCGGGGAAAACTAAACGATTTCTACGAGTGTTATATATTTTTGTAATCTACCTACTCTTCAATACCTTTCATGTAATACCTCACTCAAAATTTTAAAAAAATAATTTTTTTCCTGTGATAGCAATCAGCCGCCATTTTGGATTTCCAGTTAATCGGATCAAATTGCTATTCTTATTTTTTCATTGGCCCACCAGACTGCACATTTTGAATATTTTTCTATATTTTTAATAACAGCGGAAATATAGTTTTGGGGGGGGGGGGACACGCAAAATTTTGATGTTTTTTGACAAAATGGCGCGGAAAATTAAACACTATCCTATCCACAAATGTTATATATTTTTGTAATCTACTCTTCAATACCTTTCATTTGTTACCCCACGCAAAATTTAAAAAAAATATTTTTTTCGTGTGACGTGAATTATCCACCATTTTGGATTTGAACAGCTGATAATTTTGAGTTTGCTATATTTTTCCTGTGTGAGCGTCAAAGCGATCTTTAATACTGGAAAGTTTCATGTCTTTATCTCTTTTGATTCAAAAGTTATTGGAACCGTACAGAGTGACAGACAGACAGACACATCTTTTTTTGGTTTTACCAACGAAACCCTAAAAAGAAGATGAGATCAAGGCGATTTTGGTATAATCCGTATGTGTTTTCTTGGGCAAAAATTGTAAAACTTTGTTCAGGTAAAATACGAATGGATCTTACGAGTTCACAATATCGAAGTTTAAAGCTAAGACAATTCTCTTACTCTCCATATTAGGAGCATGAAAAATATGGAATAATAATAATTTATAATAATATTGTATCCTAATACTATTGCATTGTAACCGAAAATCAAAAACTTTTAGTTGACTGTCTAAGAGACACAAAACTCTTCCAAATTTAAACGAATGCTTTGCATATAACTATGCCACCCTAAAATGACTGTTTGGATAATAAAAAAAAATCTGTCCGAGGCAACTTAAACAAACTTTCTCATATCCGAGTTCATAATTACTTAGCCCAGTTTTCTCAATTTATTAGGTTTCATCAAAATTTATAATAAAAAAAAATTCTCCTTGGCAGGGAACCGAACCCGGCCTCTCTCCGTCCACGATTAAACCCGTTTTTTCAGGAACTAGATTTTTCCCGGAAAAACATTAGATATATCGTTAACGTATTTAAATGGACTACATTTTAGAATATTTTTATAAAAATCGTCCGAACCGTTTTCGAGAAATATATTTTTTTAAAGTTTTTAAGGGGTAGCGCACCCAAATTTAGTGCTAAAATTCACTTCTGGATTTCACCTCGGGGTATGCTTTTTCTGAACATGTTTGCCAAATTTCGTCAAAATCGCCTGAGTAGTTAAGGCTCCAGGCGTTTGAACTGGCAGACATTTTTTACAAACCTCTTTTTGGAGTCAGGGGACCACAAAACGTGTAAATCCATCAAAATCTCAAATCCGAATTTTCGAGCCATCACAATACTTTCTTTATATGAGAAAGAAAAAATTAACGTGTGGACCAAAGCCACTTTAACTGTCAATCGATACTAGCTTTATAGATGTAAAAACAAAAATTTAGAGTTTTTAACAAAGGGAAACTACCGTAGTTTATTTTAAATAACATAGAACTCTGAATTTGACACAAGCAATTCGAGTCAAAGCATCTAGTCAAACAAATGTTATAAAAAAAACAGTACAACGTAATATTGGTAGCCACTAAATTTTTCCCACATGGAGTATTTCCCACAAAACAATAATATTTCGAGCACTTTTCGTTGGTTAAAATAATATCTATGTTATTTCTAAAAAGAAATAGGGTATGGTATGTACGACCATTATTTAGACTTTATTTCCTCTGTTTCCACCCTTCTATTTCAATTAATTCTCAGGGGCTTGTTAATTAAATTTGTTACGATTAAACTTACCTTTATAGTGGTTAAAAGTTTTGTCGGTTTGTATATGAACCTACGTATAGGGAAAGGATTTTCTCGCATTTAAATAATTGCAACGTGTTTATTGGTAAAAGGCCGACATGAGTGCCGTTAGTCAGGATCGAGGGAGCTGAGTGTAGTTTTCCTATGTTGTGGTACAATCAGTCTTCCTACTAAAGCCTCTCTCCAAATCCTATGTGGATGTGGTTTGTTTGAGAGAAGCTTTTGAAAATTTAGCACCCCCTCAACCGAGACTTTCAATCTTTTCTCCCCCCCCCCTTTATACAGAAAACGGTGATCAGAGGACCGTAAAATAAACCTCTAACACTCTCTTCAATCCCCTATTTCACCAAATAACAATAAGCTTAAGTTATTGAGTGCGAAACATCTATCCACCACCAGATTATTATCTCCCCTCTCCTATTTTCTTTATACTCTGTTTATATTTTTTTCCACATAAATAAAACAGTTTTTTCAAGTCCTATTTTTTATCGAAGGAAATCAAATATAAAATTGTTTTCATTAAAAGAAAAAAAACAAACAATTGTTGACTTTTCAAAAGCAGCTTAACTATCAGTTAAAAGTTATAAAATAAATGATAATGTTCATTTTTTTTACATTATAAGTAGTAAGGGTCACGTGCATTTATAAGCTCTGAAATGAGGGCAATATTTTTAAAACATCGAAGCTCCCTAAATAAAACACAGTAATTTAAGGAAGTCAAATAATATAAGAATACAAAATTAGGGTTAAAAATAAAAAAAAAGTTTCTCAACAGGTTCATTAGTGGTCATTTAAGTACAATTAATGCAAAATTTTAAGAATGTTATAAAGATAAAAAATTAATGACGAATATTATAAAGACCCCTAAATTGAGGCTTTTAATATTTTTTCCTTCTCTCCTTAAGATAAATTGTTAAACGTGTTTGATAGAAATTCATAATATAATGAATTAGCATTTAATATATGATATTTACACATTTATTTTAAATCCAATCTCAAAAATATTAGATAGAAAATTCCAGTATATCTAGATTTTCTTTTCTATGAAAGAGGAAGCATTTTCGTTAAAGTCAATCCCTAACAAAACCTTACCGTGAAAATAGGGCCAAGTTCCAGACCCCTTACTTTGATAAGCCTATCATAGTTGTGATATCTACAGTGTAGCCAAGTCTGCTCTTTCTTTAGTCACTAACCTCACTTCACTCCTACTTTCATGAGCAACACTGCTCTATTATGTTGATAGCTTAACACTTTTTTCCTGTCAGTTACGCGGCTATAGCTACAAGTGTGCCAAATTTTACGTTTCTAGCAATTTTGAAAGTCATTTGTAATTTTGATGATTAGTGAGTGAGTCAGTAACTAACAAAATGCAAACTTTGAAACTCTACCCTTTTGAAAAGGTTTAATATTAAGGGCTAATTTTTTTGGTGTCCTATGTGTTCGGTACGGAAGGGCTTGCGCCTGTTTCAGCTGCCGGGTCTATTAAGTAATTGAGCGGGCTGTAGTTTTAGGGCGGTAAGATAGGGTCTTATAATAAATAAGTCTTATAATAAATACACAAGTTGAATCATACGACGAAGATAATATAATGTATAGAGATAAATAACAACTTACATAGATAAATGAATGAGATATAATAATAATAATTCCTAACTATGATGTGATGAATGATGATCGTGTGTGTGTGTGAGAGAGAGGTGAAATGTGAAATGGTGAATGTGTTCCAGTAAATGTCTCTTAGTGGCACTGCGTGATAATAATGATAATGAATGATATTCACTTAGAGAAATAAATGATTGGACATCCAATGTATAATGTATCAGAAGGTAAATTAAATATAATTGAAAATAATTATTATGAAATTATAAATTGTGGACTTCCACTATAAGCGTCTAAAACCATGTGTGAGTGTTCTTCTTTAGCGTGTTCATGCTTGAAGGTAACGATTGTTATCAGGTTTGCCAGTATATCGTTGGCCTAAACGAAGATCTGTCCTAATAGCCCTCACATTATGGGGCTATAGATGGCAGAACCAAGGTGAAACTGTTGAACGTTTTGCAGGTATGAGGAAACGCTGGTTTGCCTATCTGATAATCTTAATACATAATATTAAGATAAAACTTGTTCAGTGGCCTGAACACTATGCTATGTTTTAAATTTCAAAAGCCCCCCCCCCATCTTAAGACCAAGTAGAGATATGAGGGTGAGAAAAACCAGGTGAATTTGTTCAAGTGAAGATATACTGCATGCTTACTGGAACTTGGCCTTGCGCACTGCCGTGCGCTTAGATAAGCATTTATATTGATTATTAACTTTGGATTTCGAGGTTTCAAAGGATTCTGATGTTTCAGAAGCTTCGAACCGTTTTATATTTTAACCAATTGAAATTTGTCTAAGTAAAATTGAATAATAATTTTTTTCTTTTACGTATCCTAATTTCTTCTTACTTAGGTATGTTTAAAAGAGCTACACATACTTCATTAAAAGTTTTATTGTTAAATACCTTGTAAAATTATACTAAGGGATAAAGATTATTAAGGAAAAGGCTATAATCTTAGGGAACCTACTACTCGATAAATTTAACTAAACACACTATTTTATGTACATCACAATGTAAGTACAAGAATAAAGAAGAATAAGAAAGATCTTTGCGTGTTAATAACGCTATATCATGAGAGGCTTGCCTAAAGAATTAGTGTTCTATAAGATACTTGATGAAAAATTCTTGAAGAAAAATGCCACGCGATCCTCAAACAAAAACTCGTTAATTAGGCAAATATATGTATACAATCTTAACAGTGTAGAATACTTCACGTTTTTCTTCTATGATTTATATGTAATAATTAAATTAATTAACAATTGTTACAAAAAAAGCTTTTTTTCTAAATAGTTCTAAGAAAAGTAGCTCCTAACTCCTAAAGCTAACAAATTATAGTAAAATTTTCCATTTTCTCTTGTAATATGGCTAAAAATAACTAAAAAGCCTGATTTTATTCTAACTTATTCTAATTAAGAGAATAAATTACTCAAATTTACAAATAAGAGTAATGTTTGTAATCCCAACAAAAACATGTGTAAAAAAATAACCCAAGTCTCGCGTTAAAAGTTGTGAGATCATAGGTTTAACCAAGTCTCCACCTGTCCAAGTAAGTTCTACTAGGTCTAATTTATCCAATATAAGTAAGTGATGTTTGTCTCTCACCCCTCTCTATTCTCTCTCTCTCACAAACTCAAACATTTTCTTTCCCAAATCACTCTCGACGTTTAAATTTAAAAACATTTTCTGACTTGGCAATTACGCAACTCAACAAGCTTAATATAATCAGGTTGTTGTTATTTAAATTATATTTTCCCTATACTTGTTTATAAGAAGATCTTTTTTAAAAAATAAATGTTATGCAGAGTAGTATAAAACTTAGTACCTCGTGCTGAATACTTGTGAAGTCAGAAAATGTTAATAAATTTAAACGTTTAGAGTGATTTGGGAAAGAAAATGTTTGAGTTTGTGAGGGACAGAGAATAGAGAGGGGCGACAGACAAACTACACCAATTACTTACTGGATAAATTAGACCTAGTAGAACTTACTTGGAAAATGGGGGGGGGGGGGGGGAGACTTGGCTAAACCTATGATCTCACAACTTCTAACGCGAGACTTGGCTAATTTTTTTTTCTTTTATACAAGTGTTAAAGAACTGCTGGGATTTCACTTCTTTTTGTAAGTATTCATTTATTTCTTAGACTCTTGCTCTTTTTGAACACATAATAATATGTACATATTTTATAATAAAAAAGAAAAGATAGAAAAGACAAAGGAAGGACATAATAGGAAATAAATTGTAAGATGAAAAAATTATTATCATTCTTTAGAAGAAGGGGTTGGAGTTCAAATTGAACTAAACAATTATCTAGTACGCGGACTAGCGGGAAGTGTACAAGAACAATTTTCGAGCTCAATACTTAATAAAGATCAATCACTCTTATTCCAATATAAAATGCTATTAATGAGAATAAAATAATACTTTAGCTTCGAAAATCTCTACTAGAAAGCGCTAGTAGCGCAAGTTATATTTGTTTACTGTTTTGAATAGGCAGGTCTTCTATTAGCCTTAAGAGAAGCAAAGAACCAGATTTATGCGGATATGTTTAATTTTTCCTTTATTTGTACAATAAACTCTGCCTATGAACAAAATTTCAAGTTTCTAGGATTGCTACAAGTGGCTTAGAATTATGATGAGTCAGTCAATAGATCTATAAATCAGTGAAAAATAGACTGCCAATTAGTGTGGCACATAGCTTCCTCGTATTCTATCATGTACTTTATTGTTATATTAACATTAAAATTATTGTTATATTACTTAATTTTTATACTTATTATTGTGTAAAAACAATTAATAGTTTTAGCGATCTTTAACACTTCATAGCGGTGTCGCTGTTGGTTTTATTAAAAAATGGTATTTGAAAAAAATGTTTGTCTTATTGAATTGCTGAAGTTAGATTTTTTTCCCAACCGAAAATTCCAATTTTAAATTTGAAGTTCACGTTTACGCGAGCGTTGCTCGTGAACGCTTGAACGGATAACGTTTTCCAACGAACTCATCCTGGGCATTGGTAAAATGACCATGTCTACCAAATTTCATCAAAATCGGTCGACATTTACTCAAGTTATCGTCACACGTTTCATAATTCGCGGACACACAAACCGACAGTCAGACAGACACGAGACCAAAAATATTCCCTGATGCAGAAACGGATTTCTGTCTTGGAATTTTTAAAATCGGAGACATAAAAGTTTTTCGTTCTCAAAAGTGAACACAATGCTTCCGTTACCTTCGCTAAGCTCGGAAGCAATAACAACTTAAGGCTCACATATCTTATGAACCAATATAGAGGTAGAGGTGTAAAATTAATTTTCTCAATTTTATAAATCTATTAAAATGTAGTAAGAAATAAAATACACTGCCAATTAGTGTGGCACATAGCTTCCTCGCATCCTATCATGTACTTTATTGTTATATTAACATTAAAGTTTTATTACTTTATTGTTATATTGTTTATTGTGTAAGAATAATTAACATTTTTTTGCGATCTTTAACACTTTATAGGGGTGTCGCTGTAGGTTTTACTAAAAAACTGTATTTGTAAAAAATGTTCGCCTCTTTGAATAGATAAGGTTTGATTTTTTCCCCGACCGAAAATTCCAATTTTAAATTTGAAGTTCACGTTTACGCGAGCGTTGCGCGTGAACGCTTGAACGGATAATGTTGGCCAACGAACTCGACCTGAGCATTGGTAAAATAAACATTTCTACCAAATTTCATCAAAATCGGGCTACATTTACTCAAGTTATCGTCGCACGTTTCACGATTTGTGGACACTCAGACCGACAGACCGACAGACAGACAGACACGGAACCAAAAATGTTCCCTGATGTCTAAAACGGATTTATGTCTTGGAATTTTTAAAATCGGAGGCATAAAACTTTTTTGTTCTCAAAAGTGAACACAATGCTTCCGTTACCTTCGGTAAGCTCGGAAGCAATATAATATATAACAGTTAGCTTAGAATTCAACATAAAATAGAATTTTTTTAAAAATGTGTAACACTCATTTTCTCATCAAATAAAGTCATCCCAACAAATTTTAATTTGTTGCACTGTATGAAATTTACTGTACAAATAATAATCTTCATGGATGAGATTAATGCCAAATTATTCATAAACCTTTATAATGCTTAAATGATTATAATTTATATAGAGTTTTATTTTTATTTTCTCATACATGTTATAACACCAAACAAATGTGTAGAAAGACTACCTCAAATTAACTCTTTAAAATTCCGTAAAAGGGAATTACTGAGTCGACTTGGTGAAAGTTGTTTTTTATGAAAATATAAATAGTGCTATAACAGCTTTAGAACATTAAGCTAGACACAAATGAAAGTTTGTTGTATACTTAATGTAGTTTGTTCCAATTTTAAAAGCTATCTTAGACCATTTTGCGTTACGCTGTTAAAAACTTTAAAAAGATTTATATATACTTTCATTGCTCCTTTAGTACCCGAATTATAATTTGGCTCAGAATGTTACGATATTAACATATTTCACACTTTTTCTAGCACATAAGACCTTTTTTCTCTGTATAAAATTGTGCCCATATCTTAGAAGTTATACCTTAGAAGAATAATATCATGAGATCGCCCTCAACGAACTTAGTCTGAGCATTGATAAATGGAACATATATACCAAATTTAATCGGTATACGTGTTCTAAATCAGTCAATTTTTACTTAAGCCGTCATCATACGAACGCTCGTGCAGAAATGAGCTTAAAAGTTCGAATTGGAATTATTGGACAGACAAAGATTCCATATTTTTCTATTTCTTTTTTCAAATACATTTTTTTAGTAAAACCAATAGCAACAATGCAATGAAGTGTTAAAGATGACCAAATCAATTTAATCGTATCTAAACGTTAAAAAAACACGTAGACACCAAAAAAAAAAAAAATTAATATAAAATTTGTAGAAATATTTTTCCTCTACAATATTGATAATAAATATTTTTACCCTCTAAGATGAAAGCCGCACACTACGGGCGAGACCGAGCGAAACCGAGCGGGCCGAGCGTTTTTGTATTCACACAGCGCACGAGACCGAGCCGATTGACCGATTATCTACCAGTCTGCGTACAGGGGCAGATGGGGAGATATCGTCCGGCACGGCGTCAAATTTTTAGTAACCCCCCCCCCCCCCAAAAAAAAGCTAATCTTTACAAAACTTTAATTTTTGCAATTATTTTCCACAGTAAATATAAGTACAAGCGTTGAAATTTTAGCGAAATTTGGTCAGAATATCACAATTTGTTCGATTTTTTAATGCAAAAAACATATACCTGAAAATGTTTAGGTTTTCATGGAATTTTGTGTAGCGGGAAGAAGCGAGGTCTTGTACAAAGGGAATTTTGAGTGGTGAATAGTGAGATTGGAAACTTATGCGGGAGAGAGCGATTTTTCGAAGGATCTTTGACTGAAGGGATAGAGCTGTTTAAAAACTTCTTTTTTTTTCAAAAATTTCACAAAGTAAAGAAAAGTTAGACCACTAATTAGCTTTAACAATATCTAAAACTTCAAAATAGTCCAATTCTAAATAGACAAACAAACTATTGTAAAAAAACACAACCATGTCGTGCTTGCAGCTAGTTGTAGGACTTAGTAATAATAGGGGCTGGGTTATTAGACAATTAACTTTCTTTTTTTTTTCATTTAACTCTTCATTACGCAAAAACTAAAATAGCTAGAAATGCGAGGTTTTTTCATTCCAAACGGCATACTACAATACGAATTGAAAATAATAAAAATTGTATACATAGAAATTAAAATACAATAGTCTGCCATTGAGTGTGGCATACAGCTTCCTCGAATCCAATCACGTACTTTATTGATGTTATGCTTTTACAAACCAATATTGTACAAACCATTTATTGTACAACCCATATGTATGATAACCCATAAATTTATTTGTGTCTCCCCTTCTCTTGCTTCCGAGCGAACCAACATATTAATAAAAGTTAGGACGCAGACCATAATTAGTCCATTGTTGGTCCCATATAACTTTCTGAGCACAAAAGTATAAAATCATTAATGTATACGACATAGGACGCGAAAAAGGTATGTTTCACATTAATTGGTGAACTACTATTTAAATCTGACAAAATTATTTAGTTATTTATACGAAATAAAAGTATCAATTTCATGAGTGCAGACGGTTGAAATTAATCTGGGGCTATCTGACTTGTTATGACCTACCTACCTCCTAAATTTTATTTAAATCGGGCAAGTGGTTTTTAAGATATGTTTGTTCATAAACATTATGGACAGACCGACACACCGGCGGACCATAAATATTACCAGATGTCTGAAACGATTTTTGTTTTGGAATTTTTTTATCCGGAGACATAAAAAATGTTCGTTCCTCAGAAATATCTCATAGGTAAGCTCGGAAGTAAAAATAACTATATCAAATTTGAAATAAATATCTTTAAAACAACTTTATGTCATAAATTAAAAGTTTGATCATTTATCCGCAATTGTAAATAGAGTAAGTAACCAACTTTTACACCTACTAAACTTCAACATACCAAGTTATAACTTATAGTAATAAAATTATACGCTTTCTTATCGCATTTATAACTCAATACTTTCAAAAAATAAATAAAAAACTTTATATAAACTGCAGTAAACAATAAATAAACAACAAAAAGAAAAAAGAAAATATTAATTTCGAGGGTTTAGAAAATAAAAAGCTATATAAATTAATTTTATGTTATTGGTTTTGAAAAAAAAATCAATAACGTGTTGATAAACTACGTATTTCCTCTTCGGTCTTTTAAAACAAAAAAGAAAAAACTTTTTTCATTAGCCTATACCACTAAACAATTGTGAAGAGGCTTGCGTAGGAACGGGACAGAACCCTAAAGTTTTTTAAGTACCACTCAAAAGCTCCAAGGAAGCACAAGAAAAGAAACTCGGTTCAGTAAGGCCAAGAAATCTAATTTATTTCGACCTGTCTTTTATTCTTCTCTTGTTTTTAGCGGCCTTATCTCAAAAGAAAATAAGTTTTAAGTCGAGAACTGACAATAGTTTAGAATAATCCCGATTGTTTTATAACGTTCAAAGTTAGATCTTGAGCAAACTATTTTAGAAAAGATTGGATTCATAAATTTAAATTTCAGGTCATACATAATATGCTCATTACATATGGTAGATTTAAGTTAAGGAGGTTTAAATCATTAAAAACTTTTAATTCGCGTTCAGTGCATGGCTTTTTTACACGTTAAAAATAATTTCATAAACCTTGATTAATATAATAATAATTTATTAAATTATAAAAGATATGACTTCCAGTTAAATACTCTTCCAATTAGTGTGGTATTTCCTCGCGTTCTATTTGGTATAATTTAGTATGATTTTATACTATTAAAACCTATTAAGTTATTTCATTTTCCCCCGTTTTTTAAAACTTTTTTGGATAAAAAAACTTTTTTTTTTGGATTGGATTATAAAACTTTTAAATTTGTTTTAAATTTTACATGAATTTAAATAACAATTTAGCAAAAATTAAGGCAGACGGTTGAAATTAATCTGGGACCATCTGCAGGCTACTTTCGACAAACCATCCAAATTTCATAAAAAAACAGATGAGTGCTTTTGATGATAAGGTGTAAATAAATGTATGTTCATGCACATGTGCAAGAAAAACAATAGGCGCAGAAGGTTAAAACTTATATGGGACCCCAACAGTATGGGCTAATAAGACCTACCATCCAAATTTCAATAAAATCAGATGAGTAGTTTTTAAGATATGTTGATTCACAAAAATTGAACGAAAGACCAACAGACAGACACGGAACCAAAAATGTTCCCTGATGTTTGAAACGGAACTCTGTCTTGGAATTTTTGAAATCGGGAACCTAAAAAATTTCGTTCTTTGAAACGATCTGATAACTTGTGTTACCTTCAGTTAGCTCGGAACCAATATATTAAATAGTTACATATGTATGTGTGCTATAAAATTATAAATAGAATATTACTCGAGAATTACCTAAGAAAGTTATTAACTAAGCAACGTTTTCTAGCTTAGCTAATATAAACTTAATACACTTCACGTAGATCCATTGATCCATAAATATACTGTGTTTTCACGAAATCATACAGATGTCTGATCAACTCTACTAGTATAATTAAATTACTATACTAATTAGCGTAATTATGGCCGACAGTAAGTAATCAGTCTGAAGGTAAAATCTCGATATCTAGGCAACTAAGCACATAAATAGTATAACAATCGTAATAGGTTTTGTTACAAATCGGTAACAATCAGTTTTTACAGTTTTTATAAGAGCTTTAGTCAACTCCTCCTATAGCTTAATTGCACAACTGGGTCTTGAGAATTTCCAAAAGGATTAATATTTAGAGTAGGGGTTGCTAGAACCAATTTCTGCTTAAAACCACTGTAAGAAACATTACTTGACGGAAATATTTAAATAAAATATAGGTTACTAAAAGAAGGAATAATTTTAAATTATTAGAAACTATTTTAAATATATATATTATTTATATTTTAAATTTTAAAGTGAATTAATTTAATTATTCAATACCCAATGTATTGAATAAATAATTTTATTTCTTGAATCATTGGAATATATACTTAAAATAGGATTATGACAGTCAGAGTAGTCGATTTTCAAGTAAATAATTTAATGTAGCAGAATTTTTTAGTGAGGATCCCTAAATAATTTTTAATATTTAAACTAATTTTTTTTACCTGTAATTTGTATAACTTTTTGCCATGTCAAATCAAATCAAAGGTAAGAGAGTGTTGAAATTTTCTCCACTTAATGGAAAAACATTGAATCAATATGCTTTTGGGCATAGAATTCAGTGTAGTCAACAGTTTAGCCAACCTTTACACCTCTCTCTCTAAAGACGGTTACCATGGTGTACTCCTAATGGCGAAATATAGAACTAATAAGTGAAAAGTAACCTCCTGTTATATCCTAGCTTCCTACAGTCTATAAGATTAGAGTTGGCTCAATCGAAGGCGGGAAACAACAAATGTAGAGGTAGTTTTGGGGTTATAAAAAGGGAAAATCAGTGTTGCCATGTTATTATTTTTTTTTTGTGGAACAGGGGTAGAGTAGGGCATTTTTTTCTAAAGTTGCATTCAACATGGAGGACCAATAGAATCGTTTCCCTCAAAATTTTCCCGCCTTCGATTGTGCCAACTCTAATCTTATAGACTGTAGTACTATATTTAAGAGTGACATAGTTTTTATATAGTTTTTTGCATGATGAATGTTTCATGGGTCAGAAGAACCTTCCATCAATGTTAAAAATATAACATATCCATGTTAAAAATATAAAATATCCATGTTAAAAAGATATCATATCCATGTTAAAATGGTGGAAACCCTATACTAACAGGAAAATAAGAAATTAGATATTCCTGAAAGTCCTTCCAACAGTGAACACAACTTGTTAAGAAATTTTATGAATGCAACACGGGATTATACCAGTATTCCGGAAACCCTTAAATATATTATCAGAGAAAGTGATTGACTTCAAAGTTATCATAATGAGACTAATTGAATAATTTATATTGACAAAATGACATGACGACAGAAAAAAGTCATGTTTTACTTGATACACAAGGAACATTACATTAGAATCTAAGAAATATAAAATTAATAATCGCACATTCGAGCTAACATAGCTTTTGGGAAAACATTGAGAAAGGTTTTATGTTTTGAAGAGCCTTTGATTTTTTTAGATTCAGGCAAAAGCTAATTGGTGTTAGTCACGTGACGTAATAAATTGCACCAGATTGTAACATCTGCAAGAAAATTACCAGGCAATATTAGAGAAAATAACTAAAAGACCGCTTTAGTTTACCAAATCTTAAAGTAAAATAATGCTTCTACTATTCCAATACTATTTAAATTAGCAGTAGTTTTTCTAATGTAATTGTAGAAGTGAATATTCATAGATATGTCTAAGTGAAAAATTATATGAGTTCACTCACTTCTTCTCAGCTAACCACTTTAAGAATTAAGAGCAACCAATCTTGTTTCTATATGCTTAAGGAGAAGAAGTAACTAACTAACTATTTTTAAAGTAATATATATCAATATTCTAAAGGAAATTTAGAGTAAGAACAACTCCTAAAAGCTTAATTTAGCAAACACCCTGCTACTGACTCCAAAGCATATCGAGAATTGTATATCGACCGTTTCTTCATTTGTATACTCAGTTTATGATAGGATACGGAGCGTTCGTGGTGGTCGTCATTAAAGGCAGAAGGAAAATTCTCTTTCTCTCCTAAAATATAATATTTTACGTGGAGAGACTTTTCCACTAAAATATTATATTTTAGGAGAGGGAGAGACTTTTCCTTCTACCTTTATTCAGTTTTGTAAGCGCCTTCCTTAGGTGTATTATATTGATTGGCATTTAGTTTCACTAATACTTTATCACAAATAAAACGTACATCCTTTTCAACCTGGTCTTAGCTCTACTATTTTGTCAAACAAGACATTTTAATACTTTATTTATATTGCATATTATATTATAGTCAGATTATTACATATTTCCAACAATTACAAAACTGATACAAAAGAGTAAAATGTATCTTAATATATTGCTTCCGAGCTTACCGAAGGTAACGGAAGCTACGTGATCGCTCTGAAGAACGAAAATATTTTATGTTTTCGATTTCAAAAATTCTAAGACAGAAATCCGTTTCAGACATCAGGGAACGTTTTAGGTTCCGTGTCTGTCTGTCGGTCTGTCGCTCTATTTTTGCGAATCAACATATCTTAAAAACTACACGTCCCATTTTAATAAAATTTGGATAATAGATCATGATTAGCCCATTGTTGGTCCCATATAAGTTTCAACCTTCTGCGCTCATTTGTTTCTCTTCCACATGGGCACTAACATACATTTATTTACACGTATAGCGTCATAAGTACTTCTCTGATTTGTATGACATTTTTATAGTTTATTGAAAGTAACCCGCAGATAGCCCCAGATTAATTTGACCCATCTGCGTTCTTTAACTTTTGCTAAATTGATACTTTAATTCATGTTAAATTCAAAAAAAATGTTGACAGATTCAAAAACGGGGAAATCAATTAAACATATTAGACAATAATGGTTTGTAAAAGCATAAAATCAATAAAGTACGTGATAGGATGCGAGGAAGCTATGTGCCACACAAATTGACAGTCTATTTTTTTTAAAACCATTTCATTTATTTCAAAAAACAATATAATAAATTACATACATATAAAGTTCAAGGTAAATGAATAGCCTTAAAACTTTAATGGAACAAGTTTTCCAAATGCGCAATGAACCGAAAAAAAAGTTTGTAACAAAGTTAAATGAGGAACGAAACACATCATGAAAACGTGCTTGGGATAATATTAAGTTAATTTATATCGATCATGGAAACTTCTAAATAAATTTGAAAAACAGCTCAAGTAATTTCTTTTTCTTTTTGATTTTAGATTCTCTCTGTAATCTTCTTTATCCGTACTATTAAAGATGAGGGAAGTTGCTTTTTGAAGTACTAATTCCTTTTCTAGCTGTGAAGCTTTCCAGAAATAAAAATATTTTTTTAAATTGTAGAAAGAAAAAATGCTAAAGTCATAATCCTTGTGAAATGTAATAAGATTTTAAACCGTAAAATTTGTCGTTTGTTCTTAAAAAAAAAACATTTGCTTAATTTATTATGGAAATTCTTAGCACCACGTAATTCAAAATTTATTTTGTGAATCAAGTGTAATAAATTAACTAATTTATCAATGGATTTTTTAATGTTTGCACACACTTATATTACTTAAGTAATAATTTAAATAAGTTTGGAGTAGGGAAATAATTGAAGTACAGATTTTACTATTTTGTATAGTCTAATTTCTATCGACAGATTAAATACAAACTAACTAAAATTACATTTAGCATGACAGTATATCTGTACTAAACATTTTAGATATGATTTATACATTTCTATATAACAGATAGAAAAAAGTATTTCCATCAAAGTAGAACTTGGTATGCAAGACCTTTCTTTATCTCATAAAGTGCCAAGACTTAAAAAATAATCTTATGCCTTGGTAGACCTAAATCTAATCTTCCTGATCTCTTGAAGAGAATAATATTGCTGTTTAAAGTAAGAATGATAAAGTTTTGATCCTTCGTACCCCCACCAATTTAAGCGGTTAGGGTCCCTTAAACGGGGCATGAGTATATAAAAAAAATGACGTGTCATTGAGACTGCACCGCATACCGTGAATGTATTGTGGGTCTGAACAAACCGCACTAAATTCAGGGGAATTATATCCTGTTTCAACACGTAAAAATACGTAAACGTCTTTTTGACAAAAGTATGTAAAGAACCCAGGTTTACGTATATATTATTATAATGATATGCGTGTTGAGGTAGAAGTAAAAAAATATTTTTTAACAATATAGAGATGAGTGGTAATGACGTCACAAAATGGCGTAAGCTTTCGAAAATTTATTCGAAGTTTTTGTTTTCTTCCCTTTCCTTTCCTTACTCCTTATCACCTGTTATCAAACCCAATGCAATTTTGAGGGTATTTTTACAATTTATTATTAATCTCTGTCTGGATTAAGCTGTTGTGTAACCTTCTGTCTACTTGTTTACAATCTAAACTCTAGATAGTTTTACTAAATAGTTTTTACTAAATAGTTTTTTCATTAAAATGTAGAGTACATTTGCAATTGTTGCTGTTATATTATATGAATAATGTAGTGTTTGATATACCGAATGATAGACAAACTGTGTGTGAGATAAAAATTCGTGATTTTCGTTAATTTTTTTATGATTTAACAGTGGAAAAAATTTGATTTCCCAGAACTAAACAGCAATACTACTTCGCTTTTAACTGTGTTTTGGATTATAACAAGATAAAATTGATGTGGAAAAAAGTATCGACACTTTTAAAAATGACTTACTGTTGTTTTCTCAGATCAGACCTCTGACTCCTGACTATTTTCATCATAAAGTGAATTTCAAACTAAACTTTTAATGTAGTTTATAGGGTATATCAAATCAATTTAAATGAACGTTTATTAAATTTTCATTTTGATTCGTTTAAATACGTATTAGTATGAAGAAACAAAATATAATTCTGTTACAACAAGAGGAATTACCTACTACGTAATAAATAATATCATGGTGCTATACTTTATAATATTAAATATCGGACATTTTCTTCTCTACAGCTATACCTACTCTTTATCAGCCTATGATTTTAGTGCTTTTTATGTACCATCTGCTAAAAATAAAGCTGATAATTTATCTAGGGTAAAACCTAATAATAATTCAGAGACATACATAACTGTGCTTCCTACTTAAAAATATCTTGTAGAAGGTATAATCCTTTAATTGCAATTTAGCAACGGATGCGTACTAAAACGACACTACTTTTTATCCTTATCAATCAAGATAACCCTAATTACCTGGAACTAAGTGTTTTACTGTGGTGTTATAGGGCCTCCATACCTGGAAAATATCAGACTACTAAATGAATTACATTCACTACACACCAAGTTGTAGTTACAAAGAAGGGTCTAGTAGATCATATTTCTTGGTGGCCTGGTCGAGATAAACTGATATAATTATGGAGAGTAGGCTTCCGCGGGTAGATGTACAACATCACAATGCACCACACCCCTGAAGATGCTTCCAGTAGTGGAAGCGAAACATCGTACTTCAACCCCTTCGTGGCACAGATTTCACCAGAAAACCATGCTAATAGAGAATAAATATTGTTATAAAAAATTGTATTCTCTTATCAGATATATACATTTTAAAAAAAAAACTTCTAAACACTTCAATTTGAATTTCAATGAATTGCAAGGACTTCATTTTAGTCATCAATTATGATTTTAGTAGTTTTTTTTAACATTTCTTTTCTAAAAGTAAAATTATAATGTTTCATGTTGAAGTAGGTATTTCAATCTTATTTGATTTTGAACAAATATTTATAGAATTTTAATGTAATTATATCAAAGTATTTGATGTGTTCTTTGATTTATCTCTGGACTGAGATTTATTTATTTCATAAATAATCATATTAAATACAATGAGTCTAAGTCTGTTTAAGCGTTTTCTTTATACTAAATGAATCCTAAAGTACCAATTATTAAATATAGGCACTGTCAATCTTTCACTGACATTGAAATAATTGCAATATTTAAAAAGTATTGGTCAATAACATTATGTCTAAAATAAAAACATCAAAACAGAATGGTATTCTAATCTTTATAGACTAAAAAGGACAATGAAGATGCATTTTTCTGTGTACTTTGGGGGATCTGTGAATGGTTTCTATATAATATTGTGAAGAAACAGAATTGTGAAATGATAGCTTTAAATTTCATATTAAACTTTGGAGATAAAAAGACTTTTCAACGTCATCTCTTACAATGACTAGCATGTTCTTTGATTTGCTTCCCAAACTTCCATCACTTTAGTGTAGGAAAAATCAAGTAGCAAACTTTATCTGGAACCAATTTTTGGAACTATTAGAAACTAAATCAACGCATACAAAGAAATGCGTGTGGAGCGACAAAAACCTGTGGGAACTCTGATAGCTTAGAACTTCCCTGTATTGGGCAAAACAAATGAGTGCAACCTGAGTGCGTGTGATCAATTTAGCATTTCACCTGCCCACCAAAGGCTAGATGCGTTATAAGCATTTTTTATGAGGAAAGAATCTGCATGTTACTTACTTACTTTAACCCCAATAACTTAAAAATCACTTGTAATTGGAATAAAATTTAAATAATAGATCATAATATACTCATTGGTCCCATATTAGTTTAATCTTTTCCCATCTATTGCTATAAACAAACTTATTACTACTAACCCCTATACCGTTAACAGTACTCACCCAAGATGTTAATCGAAAGTATTAATTAATTAATTCGGTATTAAGTATTAATTCGGTTAGTCGAAAGTAGCCCAGAGAGGTGGTCACTTTCAGTTCCTATGGGACCATTCATCCAATAATAAGCTGCAACAACTTGAGTTTTTTAGGGTTGCTGAGTACAATAAAAATATGTTTTTTTTTATTCCAATGTACCCAAATTCTTTGGTTCATGGATAAAACAGTCAAAAATTAAAAATTTAATTATTTGTATTATTGAAAGAATACTTAATTATTGAAAGAATAAAATATATATGTATAATTGACAATACAGAACCGTTTGTTTAAATTTTGACCTCTAATTTACCTGTTTTAACCATTTTATTTGAAATAAGAAAGTAGAATGAAGTAATTTGATGTATAAAAATAAAACACTCACATATTATGTGTGTATATGTATTTATGATCATAGAGAAATGAATGAAGTACTACTTTCAAGTGCAAAACATTTGATATAGGTTCAAGTTAATTTATTACCTTTAAAATCAATTTTAAGAGGAACTGTAACTGTTGAACTTGCTTCATTATTATTTATTATTTTTTACACTCTTCCAGCCCTAGTCTACTTTATAAAAACTGTTTTTGCCCTGTTTGAGGTATCCTTATCACCATTCAATTTTTTTAAGATTAACCTGAAACACCCTGTATAATTGGATGTTTCAGGTTTTATCTGAGGACCTCAAATAGGAGAAATTTGTAGTCTTGCTTGGTTTTGTTTTGGTGCTATCATAATTTTAATAATTTTTTGAAAATAATAATGAGTTTTCAACAAAACCTGCTTTAATACTGGTCTTCGAGCAAGAAATTATGTACCATTTTGTAATACAGAACATTTAATTTATAATAAAGTTAATTTATTACCTTTTTAAAAGGACAGTAATTCAAAATACTTAATTTTATCAGGATAATAAAAAAAGCAGGAATGTTTGCAACATGTATTAAGTTTTAAAATGGTACCAGAAACATCTAAATGTGTCAATAATTAGAAGTTGGTCATAATCTGATTTTAATATAGGTTTAGAGAGTTCAATTTGATTGCTTCATGAGATTGAAACACAACTGAATCAATGAAACTGAAACTTTTAAACACCAATTCAATGAAATTGCTTATTGATTTTTTTGCCCATGGAAAAGAAGTTGAACTATTTGCTGTAGTTCAACTTTTTAAGCAATCTCATTTAATGGCTCTAAGGAAACAACAAATTAAGCCATGTTAACAGCTCATATTATAGCTCATCAAAATAATTACTTTTTGATGGAATTAAAGGTTTCAGTTGTATAGGTTATAATGAATCGTTATATTATCATCACTTTGTCAAAAGAAATAACACTGTAATTATAAAATTAAGTTTATTGGTCTATACCATATATACTAGCGTTCCATCCTCTAATAATACTCAAATATAACAGTTTATAAAAGTATAAGGGGCTTTCTTCAGTGACTTATACTTCTCTCTAGAAATATAAGTCACTGAAGATAGCTGTCATATATTTATTTAATTGTTTTATTTTAGAGGATAAAACAGTAGTATATATATATTATTGACCAATAAACTTATATTTTATAATTACCTGCATTGTTTTATTTCTTTTAACATAAGTGATATATAAACCATTTATTATGTTTGATTACCACAAATCTAAGTCAATACAACAAACTTTTGCATGGTTTATGTTTATGTTTTAGTTAGGTTCTATTCCCCACTGGCGATTCAATTTCATAGCTTTGTCTAAACAGTACAAAGGCTTTCAATGACATTGAAAGTTTGTTGTTCAATCTCATAGAGCAATAAAATCGAACTGTCTAAACTAACCTCACCTTAAACAAATATCCATGATTTGAATGCAGCTGAAATAGGGGCGACCCTATTCTGCATAATGGCTATTATGCAAAATACTTTGCATAATTTGCATAATGGCTACTTCTGATCGTACGAAGTCGCTAAAACTTGGTACAATTATCTATTATACTATAAATAAGCAAATGCATCAACTTTTAGACAATTTTGACACAAAAATTGGGCTCCAAACAAATTCTAGCCATTTTAAAAGTAACTCCTACACCCAAGTACTATGGGTAATTTGTACTTCTAATGCGGCTAGGGTGCTAAAACGTTAACAAATTGTTTATTATAGGGTATAAACAACATCCAACAAGTTTCAGACCAATAGAGCCAAAATTTACGGCTTAGGCTCAATATTTGTATTTTGCATAACGGGGTAATTTTGCATAATCGGTACTTCTAACAATGCTACGGGGCTAAAACTTTGCAAAATTGATTATTATACTAAAAAATTAATATTCTGTAAGTTTTAGACCGATAGAGCCAAAATTTACGGCTTAGGCTCAATATTTGTATTTTGCATAACGGGGTAATTTTGCATAATCGGTACTTCTAACAATGCTACTGGGCTAAAACTTTAGTAAATTGTGTATTAAACTAAAATATTAAAATTCTGTAAGTTTTAGACCGATAGAGCCAAAATTTACGGCTTAGGCTCAATATTTGTATTTTGCATAACGGGGTAATTTTGCATAATCGGCACTGAATTGTTTAATAAACTAAAAAATTGTTTAATAAACTAAAAAAAAATTGTAAACTAAAAAAAATTGTTTAATAAACTAAAAAATTAAAATTCTGTAAGTTTTAGATCGATAGAGCCAAAATTTACGGCTTAGGCTCAATATTTGTATTTTGCATAACGGGGTAATTTTGCATAATCGGCACTTTTAACAATGCTACGGGGATAAAACTTTGCAAAATTGATTATTATACTAAAAAATTAAAATTCTGTGTGTTTCAGACCGATAGAACCAAAATTTACGGCTTAGGCTCAATATTTGTATTTTGCATAACGGGGTAATTTTGCATAATCGGTACTTCTAACAATGCTACGGGGCTAAAACTTTGCAAAATTGATTATTATACTAAAAAATTAATTTTCTGTAAGTTTTAGACCGATAGAGCCAAAATTTACGGCTTAGGCTCAATATTTGTATTTTGCATAACAGGGTAATTTTGCATAATCGCCACTTTTAACAATGCTACGGGGCTAAAACTTTAGTAAATTGTGTATTAAACTAAAAAATTAAAATTCTGTGTGTTTTAGACAGATGGAGCCAAAATTTACGGCTTAGGCTCAATATTTGTATTTTGCATAACGGGGTAATTTTGCATAATCGGTACTTCTAACAATGCTACGGGGCTAAAACTTTAGTAAATTGTGTAATAAACTAAAAAATTAAAATTCTGTAAGTTTTAGACCGATAAAGCCAAAATTTACGGCTTAGGCTCAATATTTGTATTTTGCATAACGGGGTAATTTTGCATAATCGGCACTTTTAACAATGCTACGGGGCTAAAACTTTGCAAAATTGATTATTATACTAAAAAATTAAAATTCTGTGTGTTTCAGACCGATAGAGCCAAAATTTACGGCTTAGGCTCAATATTTGTATTTTGCATAACGGGGTAATTTTGCATAATCGGCACTGAATTGTTTAATAAACTAAAAAATTGTTTAATAAACTAAAAAAAAATTGTAAACTAAAAAAAATTGTTTAATAAACTAAAAAATTAAAATTCTGTAAGTTTTAGATCGATAGAGCCAAAATTTACGGCTTAGGCTCAATATTTGTATTTTGCATAACGGGGTAATTTTGCATAATCGGTACTTCTAACAATGCTACGGGGCTAAAACTTTGCAAAATTGATTATTATACTAAAAAATTAATTTTCTGTAAGTTTTAGACCGATAGAGCCAAAATTTACGGCTTAGGCTCAATATTTGTATTTTGCATAACAGGGTAATTTTGCATAATCGCCACTTTTAACAATGCTACGGGGCTAAAACTTTAGTAAATTGTGTATTAAACTAAAAAATTAAAATTCTGTGTGTTTTAGACAGATGGAGCCAAAATTTACGGCTTAGGCTCAATATTTGTATTTTGCATAACGGGGTAATTTTGCATGATCGGTACTTCTAACAATGCTACGGGGCTAAAACTTTAGTAAATTGTGTAATAAACTAAAAAATTAAAATTCTGTAAGTTTTAGACCGATAAAGCCAAAATTTACGGCTTAGGCTCAATATTTGTATTTTGCATAACGGGGTAATTTTGCATAATCGGCACTTTTAACAATGCTACGGGGATAAAACTTTGCAAAATTAATTATTATACTAAAAAATTAATTTTCTGTAAGTTTTAGACCGATAGAACCAAAATTTACGGCTTAGGCTCAATATTTGTATTTTGCATAACGGGGTAATTTTGCATAATCGGTACTTCTAACAATGCTACGGGGCTAAAACTTTGCAAAATTGATTATTATACTAAAAAATTAATTTTCTGTAAGTTTTAGACCGATAGAGCCAAAATTTACGGCTTAGGCTCAATATTTGTATTTTGCATAACGGGGTAATTTTGCATAATCGCCACTTTTAACAATGCTACGGGGCTAAAACTTTAGTAAATTGTGTATTAAACTAAAAAATTAAAATTCTGTGTGTTTTAGACAGATGGAGCCAAAATTTACGGCTTAGGCTCAATATTTGTATTTTGCATAACGGGGTAATTTTGCATAATCGGTACTTCTAACAATGCTACGGGGCTAAAACTTTGCAAAATTGATTATTATACTAAAAAATTAATTTTCTGTAAGTTTTAGACCGATAGAGCCAAAATTTACGGCTTAGGCTCAATATTTGTATTTTGCATAACGGGGTAATTTTGCATAATCGCCACTTTTAACAATGCTACGGGGCTAAAACTTTAGTAAATTGTGTATTAAACTAAAAAATTAAAATTCTGTGTGTTTTAGACAGATGGAGCCAAAATTTACGGCTTAGGTTCAATATTTGTATTTTGCATAACGGGGTAATTTTGCATGATCGCCACTTTTAACAATGCTACTGGGCTAAAACTTTGCAAAATTAATTATTATACTAAAAAATTAAAATTCTGTGTGTTTCAGACCGATAGAACCAAAATTTACGGCTTAGGCTCAATATTTGTATTTTGCATAACAGGGTAATTTTGCATAATCGGTACTTCTAACAATGCTACTGGGCTAAAACTTTAGTAAATTGTTTAATAAACTAAAAAATTAAAATTCGGTAAGTTTTGGATCGGTAGAGCCAAAATTAACGGCTTAGGCTCAATTTTAGTATTTTGCATAATTGAGTTTGTTGACTGGACTAGTGGTTTTGGTTTATTATTTTGAACTCTTGAAATTTCTTTTTTTTAGAATTGCAACAGAACTATTCTGTACTTAAATAAAAGCTAATTTAATGTGCTACAACTTCATTTCTTTTGACTTTTCTTGAAAGGGAGAGGTTTTATGACGATATTCGCCCCGAAGCGAGAGCTGTACTTTAATTTTCCATTTTTTGTAAAACACTGCCGATTTTTGAAGTGTAATATCTCGGGAACTATTTGATGTACAGAGTTGTCGTTTGACGTAAACTGAATCTTATTATCTTTACTACAACTTCATATGTCATGACTTTTCTCGTAGGTTAACAGTTTTACACCGATATTCGCCCCGAAACGAGAGCACTACTTTCAATTTCAATTTTTTGAAAATGAACTTAATTTTTTATGTGGCATATCTCGGAAACTATTGGACGTACAGAGTTGCCGTTGGACTTAAATTGTAAATTTATTATACTGAAAAAAAGTATGGACAATTAACATCGAACAACGCATAGTTTACGGTAAATCCCAAAAAAGAGTTCTTTTGCCCCACTAATCCTACTTTATTTTTTATTACCTAACTGTGAGCGCTTTTAACTTAAAAACGGTCGGAGCTAGAAAAAATGTTTAAAGGCCTATTTTTATTGGCAATTTAATAAGAACAAATTTGTACATAATCATAATTCGCCTAATGTCAATACTTTTCAAGACATGTGGTAAGAAACAAAAAAAAATCAGCAATGGCCCGGGGGGGGGGGGGGGGGGAGCAAGCTTCCTCCCCCAGCAAAATGATCTCCTATGTTGCCTGGACTATCAGTATTATTAGGTTTTTTTAAAAAAGTAAAAATGGGAGGGGGGCAGGGTTTTTTTTTTAAAAACCTGGGGGGGGGGGATTTATCAAGCTATAAATCTTGGGAGGAGGGAAGTATTCAAAAGCGGGTGAAAGAATATAGAACACCCCTTTATTTTAGCTAGTACATTGTGATAAAGAAATCCAGTTTCCCCCCTATTTTCTTGAAGTGTTAAATTGTAAAAATTTTGAACGCATTTATCTCGAAAACGGTTTTAGTTAGGAAAAAAATGAAAAGGACTATTTTTGTTTAAAATCTAATTTAAAACAAATTGGTAAATAACTACAATTCGCCTAAAGGTAATACTTTACGAGATATTTGTGAAAAACCCAAAATGGCCCCTAAAACCCTCAATTGTAGGGGTCACTTGCCCCACCCTCGGGGACTTTTAGTACGTTATACTGTAGCGTCTTCCGATCATTTTAAGTTTTTTTTACAGAACTATATGATTTAATGTTTTTAAATCCCGTTTTTTGGTCTAATTTTGACTGGACTAATGGTATTGCTCACGAGCTTACCGGAGGTAACGGAAGCTATGTTATCGTTCCGAAGAACGAAAAAAATTTAGGTCTTCGATTTGAAAAATTCGGAGGGAACATTTTTGGTTCCGTGTCGGTCTGTCGTTCAGTTGTTGGGAACCACCATAACTTAAAAACTACTAGTCCGATTTTAATGAAATTTGGATGGTAGATCATGATTAGCCTATTGATGGTCTCATATAAGTTTCAACATTCTGCGTTCATTTGTTTCTCTTCCACATGCGCACAAACATACATTTATTTATACCTATAGCTTCGAAAGTACTGATGTGATTTGTAAGAAAATTTTATAGTTTATAGAAAGTAGCGTGCAGTAGCCCTACATTAATTTGAAGAAACACCAATATGCGTTACTAAAAAGAACACCAAAAAGTTACAGGAAATGTCTCACTGTCTTGCAGACTCGTATGCAAGCTTTTCATATAATCCATGCGTTGATATTAATACTTCAGAGCAAGGAGAGGATCTTGCAAGATCTAAGCCAGTAGTAAGAAATCAGGTTAGCAGCTTTTTAGAACTACATCTCCTTTTGCAAGGTTCGATGTATAATTGACTGAACCTGACACATGAAAGTAAAATAGATAATACAAAAAAACAAAACAATAAATACAAATAAATTGTATGAACATTTCTTATGCTACCTTACTGCAATATAAACATTTTATATTATTCAATGTATACATAAATATTATTTCCTAAATTCCCAAATAGTTATTTACGCAACCGCAACAAGGGAGAAAAGTATGTTTTCCTGCTCGAGGTTAAGTTTTCTACTGAGGCATCGCCGAAGTTTTTAGTTTAATAAACAATTTACTAAAGTTTTAGCCCAGTAGCATTGTTAGAAGTACCGATTATGCAAAATTACCCCGTTATGCAAAATACTAATATTGATCCTAAGCCGTAAATTTTGGCTCTATCGGTCTGAAACACACAGAATTTTAATTTTTTAGTTTAATAAACAATGTACTAAAGTTTTAGCCCAGTAGCAATGTTAGAAGTACTGATTATGCAAAATTACCCCGTTATGCAAAATACTAATATTGAGCCTAAGCCGTAAATTTTGGCTCTATCGATCTAAAACTTACTGAATTTTAATTTTTTAGTTTAATAAACAATTTACTAAAGTTTTAGCCCCGTAGCATTGTTAGAAGTACCGATTATGCAAAATTACCCCGTTATGCAAAATACAAATATTGAGCCTAAGCCGTAAATTTTGGCTCTATCGGTCTGAAACACACAGAATTTTAATTTTTTAGTATAATAATCAATTTTGCAAAGTTATAGCCCCGTAGCATTGTTAAAAGTGGCGATTTTGCAAAATTACCCCGTTATGCAAAATACAAATATTGAGCCTAAGCCGTAAATTTTTGCTCAATCGGTCTAAAACTTACAGAATTTTAATTTTTTAGTTTATTACACAATTTACTAAAGATTTAGCCCCATAGCATTGTTAGAAGTACCGATTATGCAAAATTACCCCGTTATGCAAAATACAAATATTGAGCCTAAGCCGTAAATTTTGGTTCTATCGGTCTGAAACACACAGAATTTTAATTTTTTAGTTTATTACACAATTTACTGAAGTTTTAGCCCCGTAGCATTGTTAGAAGTACCGATTATGCAAAATTACCCCGTTATGCAAAATACAAATATTGAGCCTAAGCCGTAAATTTTGGCTCCATCTGTCTAAAACACACAGAATTTTAATTTTTTAGTTTAATACACAATTTACTAAAGTTTTAGCCCCGTAGCATTGTTAGAAGTGCCGATTATGCAAAATTACCCCGTTATGCAAAATACAAATATTGAGCCTAAGAAGTAAATTTTGGCTCCATCGGTCTAAAACACACAGAATTTTAATTTTTTAGTTTAATACACAATTTACTAAAGTTTTAGCCCCGTAGCATTGTTAGAAGTGCCGATTATGCAAAATTACCCCGTTATGCAAAATACAAATATTGAGCTTAAGCCGTAAATTTTGGCTCCATCGGTCTAAAACACACAGAATTTTAATTTTTTAGTTTAATACACAATTTACTAAAGTTTTAGCCCCGTAGCATTGTTAGAAGTGCCGATTATGCAAAATTACCCCGTTATGCAAAATAGTAATATTGAGCCTAAGCCGTAAATTTTGGCTCTATCGATCTAAAACTTACAGAATTTTAATTTTTTAGTTTATTACACAATTTACTAAAGTTTTAGCCCAGTAGCATTGTTAGAAGTACCGATTATGCAAAATTACCCCGTTATGCAAAATACAAATATTGAGCCTAAGCCGTAAATTTTGGTTCTATCGGTCTGAAACACACAGAATTTTAATTTTTTAGTTTAATACACAATTTACTAAAGTTTTAGCCCAGTAGCATTGTTAGAAGTACCGATTATGCAAAATTACCCCGTTATGCAAAATACAAATATTGAGCCTAAGCCGTAAATTTTGGCTCCATCGGTCTAAAACACACAGAATTTTAATTTTTTAGTTTAATACACAATTTACTAAAGTTTTAGCCCCGTAGCATTGTTAAAAGTGCCGATTATGCAAAATTACCCCGTTATGCAAAATACAAATATTGAGCTTAAGCCGTAAATTTTGGCTCTATCGGTCTAAAACTTACAGAATATTAATTTTTTAGTATAATAATCAATTTTGCAAAGTTTTAGCCCCGTAGCATTGTTAGAAGTACCGATTATGCAAAATTACCCCGTTATGCAAAATACAAATATTGAGCCTAAGCCGTAAATTTTGGCTCTATTGGTCTGAAACTTGTTGGATGTTGTTTATACCCTATAATAAACAATTTGTCAACGTTTTAGCACCCTAGCCGCATTAGAAGTACAAATTACCCATAGTACTTGGGTGTAGGAGTTACTTTTAAAATGGCTAGAATTTGTTTGGAGCCCAATTTTTGGGTCAAAATTGTCTAAAAGTTGATGCATTTGCTTATTTATAGTATAATAGATAATTGTACCAAGTTTTAGCGACTTCGTACGATCAGAAGTAGCCATTATGCAAATTATGCAAAGTATTTTGCATAATAGCCATTATGCAGAATAGGGTCGCCCCTGAAATAGGGCAGCTGGTAAACTGCCTAACTCCAACTTCATTATTATTATTTACACTCTTCCAGCTCGATCTCAGCAACACTACGCATTATTATAAGGACTTTTTGGCCCCATATCAGGTCTCCTAACTAGCATGTCCATATCCATTATGGTACTCTAGTAAAAACATATTGTTTTAGATTAAGAAGAAACTAAATGATTTTACAGAATGTATAGTGATTTTTGAATGAGACAAGACTAATTTGACTTAAATAACAACCAAATTTCATTTAATATTAAATATAATAAAACAAAAATTATATAATACAACAAAAAAAATCTACAAAACATGATTGCGATAACTTCTTTATAACGAATTTAAACTGCAAAGAAAAAAGCACTTTTACAAATGCAATGTTGGACAAAAATGTTTGATTGCAGAATACAAAGGTTTACTGGACCCACCTACTTGCTTCCATCTGTTTACATTGGTAAAGGCTGTAAAGTAAACGATCAAGGGGGAAAGTTGATGGTGGAGGTAGCAGACAAACTTGCTTGACAAACCAAATTTTAACGTGCATGTGGACATTCCTCTTACTTTCCTGCTTATTCTTATCATTGAGCTAACCATCAAACTGTGTTGAAAGCAGTCTATGTCTGGGCCTACGTTTGACATACGTAGTCCACACCTATATCACAAGGTGGGGAAATCGCTGCTTAGCAATGTTTTTTTACTCTAATTTCGCCTCGTATGCAGCCTTTAAAGACCTTGTTGAAAGACCCAAATATCTTCCAACTCGACCTTATATCTGCTGTTTACCTCATTTCTTAATTTCTTATGAAATGTCACTAACTATGGTAAAAATGCTCTTCCGTGGGTTCTTATGACTCGTCCCGTCACATATTAGACCCTGGATTGCAATTTGCATTATGACATTATTAGTTTTAATTCTGTCATTTTCTGCATACTTTCATTAACTTGGAGGCAATCATCTTCATGACAGCCACGTCTGAAAAAACCTATTTTCGGCAGAGCTTTTAGCTGTACTTGTGATTAATTAATTTAAAGAGGGATTATATTTATTTATATTATTTCTTATAGTATTCTCACTTTCTTTGTGAGGGTTCGTTGTGATTTGAGGTTGAGGACATGAAATCTCAGTCACCTTACATTGATAAATGGAGTGTGACGTGTATAAATCGCCTAAAAAATATTATAATATTACTCTATTATTATCTCTCTATATTATTCTAGCTCGAATCGACATAGAACTTAGAATAATACTATATATAGTATTATTCTAGACATAGAACTTCCTCTTTTAAAATGTAAACAAACAAACAAAGAGATATGAGAAGTGATAAGAGATATGAGGAGAATTTCAGCGCTTTTTATCACTGTGGGCATTCCTAGAAACTTACTAAACTGCAAATCATACTTTTTAAATCTGACAGCTCAGATTAGCCAACCTGGGCAGCATCATTTGTTGGTAAACAAAAGAAGGTTATGTTACTCCATTTCAAATCGCGATCTTTTTAACTAGCTTTGTCCTTAGACTTTAACTTCTTATTTACGAATATTTCTTGCAATTAATAATTATTTTCCTTTGATGTACAATAAATATAATGGTTATGAATTATAAAAAGTGAATGCTTAAAACTTCTTAGATAAAGAGTGATATAACTATAATCCATCTCAGAAATATATCAACATTGACCCTCTTATTTTGTTTGCACATAAATGAAAAAGTTCCTTGTTAGACTGGCCGCAGAGAAGGGAAAAATTCGCACCTAAAGTAGAATCAAGAATGGTAAGTCATTTTTTTTATTTGTGCCCTGAAGTCCTAATAATTTGTATCCTATTGTTTTATCAACTGTCTAAACTTAAAATAATAATAACTCAATTCGGAACAGACCTTGTCAATACCTATAACATCTCTACGGAACAAATAATAAGTGTTTGAATATTATTATCTGTTCTGCGTATACAAGTGATTATACTTTGTATAATAATTGTTTGGTGAAACTGAATAACAAGAGCCAAAGTAGAAAAGTGGGCGGTGCTTCACTCGACTGTATTGTTTTTAACTCTGTACAGTATAATCTCAACTCAATAAACAGTATACAGATATATTCTCTTAAATGTATAAATCATACAAATTTACTATTGGTAAAACTGGAGAATACCAAGCTGGGAGGGGAAGAGGTGAGAAAAGTGCGCAGGCCTTACTGGAATGAATTATTTTGACAAAGGGATATAACCTCTCCTATGTACTGGAATGAATTATTTATATAAACTGTACTGGAATCATACTTATATAATCTCTCAAATGTATAAATCATAAAAATGTACTATTTGACAAAGGGATATAATCTAATAATCTCTTAAGTGTACAATTGAAGCAAAATTGTGTCACCAAGGGGCAACAATTGTGCCGCTAATTGTTTGATAACGGGTTATAATGTCTAATAAATTAAGAAAAAAATTTCCGCAAAGTGATTCTAAACGGTTTTGTCTCCTTTAGATTAGCTAATTGTTTTGTTAAATGTAATAGGTAAATTGATTTTCTATGTAATCAGTTGTAGGGAAAAGCTGTCTATAACCCATACTTCATTACACAATTAGAAAATTCACCAAAATAATTTTTCCACAATTTTATATCACATAAAAGGTATTGAAGACAACTCTGCCACATTTTAAGCATACTATAGCTAATTGTATTTTTTTTTTGGATATGACACTAATTTAATGAAATGTTAATCGATTTTTTTTTCTTTCAGATCTCAGTTAATCAATGGAGCATATAGTAATTCATTCTGTTTGAAGAAACCCTGCTGCAAGGGTGACGTCCAATCTAAAAACTAAGAAGAAACATGTGACATGCAAGAAGAGCAATAATATGTTTGTAAAAGTCGATAAATTTTATGTTTATGAATGTGTACAGGTGAATTATGGAAAAAAGAGCAGAAAAATACAATTAATATGTGTTTAGTTATTAAAAAATAACATTATGAGAAAAAAATGTTAATGCTGCTGATGGCACATTAAAAATCGATATCTGTTGTCAATAATTCATCAGAGATTTATATTTGATTTTTTCTACCGAATAGTGAGTTTAGTTCAAATTAGTATATATACTAGAATTTTCTTGGGTTTGCGAGAGGCATTTTTAATATAATTAAGGGGTGAGTAGGTTCAGCATACATTTTTTGTTCTGTAATTTATTCTTTACTGTAATAAATTTTCTTAAATACTCTCATAATATAATATGGGATATTATTTCTCTTGGAGACCTATAGATCAAAAAGTATTTAGCAGACAGCAAGCCTCACTCAATTTTGTTTGCCTGCTACCTCAGCAAGTTCATTGGTCTTAATAAAAGTTATAGATAACACTAACAATACCAGCATAATAACACTAACAATAATAGCATTTTGATTTGCATTATTTTTAGTGCATATCATTGAGTAATCAATGTCAAGATACGAGCCAGGCCTCAGTGAATACAAAAATATAAAATTCAGTTATTAAATAGAAATAAAATCGCAAGTTCAAAATGCCATCCACCAGCCAAATTGATGGGGTTCTGGGTTCTTATTATGCATTTGCATTGCAAATTACTTCTGAACTATTTCCAGGCATTTGGTTAAGATTTTTCAAATCATCAAGTTTTTGTGGTCTACCTACATAGATTTTGGATTTTTAATAACCCAACAAAAAAAATCAAGGGGTATAAGGTGTAGTATCAGTCCTTCTCTTTTTATTTGAAATAATAGTATATTATGTTACTAGGCTGTAAAGTGAGTTTTTTCTTTACCGCAGCAATTACATGTCGAGCGAAGCGAGACAGTAAATATTGCCAAGGTAAAGAAAAAAACACTTCACAGTTGCATAGCATATGCTTTTTTTCCGAGGTAGCAGACAATGTAAAAACATTAAATATTAATAAATAATCAATATAATAATAACAAATATTAGGACATACTTAAAATTTAAAAAAAGAAACCTTAAAAAGAGGTTACACCATAAGAAAAGATAAATAAAACGCATTGACATCTAGCGGAATTAAATCGTACTAAGCATTTCTACAAAGACTGCAGCGCTACTAACGAAAGTGTGTTTTTTTTATGTTTTTTAGGCTCTAAAGTTACTATTTTACAGTCTACCACGGAAAAAAGCATTTTTATGAAAATTTAATTACTTTTAATGAATTTGTTCCAAATAATGTGTAAATTAAAATGTTTTTGCATATATGTATCACATTTTTATAATAGAGTTTTAGATGGATAATTATTGTAACATATTACTTTCTTAAATGCTTCTTAATTTTGAATTTTACACGCTTAGATTATACATATTACATTACTTTATTATTACACAGCATATGGTTTTACTGAACTACTTTACTAAGTAAAATGTTAAACTGTAATAATAGTATTTTGTAATATTTATTTACAATCCTTGGTATTTATAAGACGTTTCTTTCTTTTAAATATATGCTTTCATTTTAGAATTATATTCCTAAAAATTGTGTCGCAGGTGTTTCAGGTTAATCTAAAAACATTGAGTGGTGGATAGGATACCTCAACAGGGAAAAACAGTTTTTATAATTTAGAGTAGGGCTGGAAGAGTGTAAAAAATAATAAATAATAATGAAGCAACTTCGACAGTTACAATTCCTCTTAAATTGATTTTAAAGGTAATAAATTAACTTGAACCTATATCAAATGTTTTGCACTTGAAAATAGTACTTCATTCATTTCTCTATAACCAATATCACAGCAGATAAAGTTAGATTTTGTGATAAAATAGGGATTATTTTTTTTTTAAATAATTAAAATGAGCATGGCGCAAAAAATGGACTTTTTTGTTCCCTTAACCACTATTTAATCTTGTTAATTAATCCTGATACACCCTGTGTATAGTTATGAAATTGATTACCAGACTTGTCTTTCTGACATGCATTGTCACGTCAACCATTTAAACCCATTTTGAACCTTTGTCTTTATTCTGTATTTTTTTTTTTTTTTTGTTTTTGTATTTTCTCCCTAATAATTATCTGCAAAGAAACAAGTTTGTTTGTATTATATTTATATAAATAAATACATATACACACATATGTGAGTGTTTTATTTTTATGCATCAAATTACTTCATTCTACTTTCTTATTTCAAATAAAATGGTTAAAACAGGTAAATTAGAGGTCAAAATTTAAACAAACGGTTCTGTATTGTCAATTATACATATATATTTTATTCTTTCAATAATTAAGTATTCTTTCAATAATACAAATAATTAAATTTTTAATTTTTGACTGTTTTATCCATGAACCAAAGAATTTGGGTACATTGGAATAAAAAAAAACATATTTTTATTGTACTCAGCAACCCTAAAAAACTCAAGTTGTTGCAGCTTATTATTGGATGAATGGTCCCATAGGAACTGAAAGTGACCACCTCTCTGGGCTACTTTCGACTAACCATACAAATTTCTTTAACATCTTGGGTGAGTACTGTTAACGGTATAGGGGTTAGTAGTAATAAGTTTGTTTATAGCAATAGATGGGAAAAGATTAAACTAATATGGGATCAATGAGTATATTATGATCTATTATTTAAATTTTATTCCAATTACAAGTGATTTTTAAGTTATTATGGTTAAAGTATGTAAGTAACATGCGGATTCTTTACATGGTTTCACCAATTATAATAAACTCAAGGGTTTCAAAGATTATTAAAACAATATACCGTATTGCTTCGAATATAAGACGCACTTTTTTTCCGTTGTTGCTTCTCCAAAAATCGGGGTGTGTCTTATATTCGAGGAGCGTTTATATATATGATGCATTCATTTTTTTCCAAGAATTTCAGTTCGAAAATTTGGATGCGTCTTATATTCGGGGGCGTCTTATATTCGAAGCAATACGGTATAAATTAATGTGATACCTTTCTGATTACTGTTAGAAGTAGTCATTAAATCAACTAATGTAGCTGAAAACACAATTTAAGCCACTAATAATGAAACATAAGAAACAAAAAATTAAGCAGTTTTACAACTAATTATACTTTCACTGTTTCTTATTATGTTCTCTGTAAGTGATTACAAATTAAAATAATAAAACATGCATTTTTTTCCTCATAAAAAATGCTTATAACGCATCTAGCCTTTGGTGGGCAGGTGAAATGCTAAATTGATCACACGCACTCAGGTTGCATTCATTTGTTTTGCCCAATACAGGGAAGTTCTAAGCTATCAGAGTTCCCACAGGTTTTTGTCGCTCCACACGCATTTCTTTGTATGCGTTGATTTAGTTTCTAATAGTTCCAAAAATTGGTTCCAGATAAAGTTTGCTACTTGATTTTTCCTACACTAAAGTGATGGAAGTTTGGGAAGCAAATCAAAGAACATGCTAGTCATTGTAAGAGATGACGTTGAAAAGTCTTTTTATCTCCAAAGTTTAATATGAAATTTAAAGCTATCATTTCACAATTCTGTTTCTTCACAATATTATATAGAAACCATTCACAGATCCCCCAAAGTACACAGAAAAATGCATCTTCATTGTCCTTTTTAGTCTATAAAGATTAGAATACCATTCTGTTTTGATGTTTTTATTTTAGACATAATGTTATTGACCAATACTTTTTAAATATTGCAATTATTTCAATGTCAGTGAAAGATTGACAGTGCCTATATTTAATAATTGGTACTTTAGGATTCATTTAGTATAAAGAAAACGCTTAAACAGACTTAGACTCATTGTATTTAATATGATTATTAATGAAATAAATAAATCTCAGTCCAGAGATAAATCAAAGAACACATCAAATACTTTGATATAATTACATTAAAATTCTATAAATATTTGTTCAAAATCAAATAAGATTGAAATACCTACTTCAACATGAAACATTATAATTTTACTTTTAGAAAAGAAATGTTAAAAAAAAACTACTAAAATCATAATTGATGACTAAAATGAAGTCCTTCGCATTAGTCAAAAATTGGTATTTATTATATTTATTTATCAGTTAAGAAAATAATATTTCTTCCCTTGTGTCCTAAATCTTAGAAGCTTAATTCTGATTTGCTTTGTGAAACGCCTCACAGTTAATTGTCTGTTGATAATTTTCTCACAACTATTCCCAAAAATGATTCTATCTGTTAATCTATGCCAGGCTACCAGAAATATGATATTGGCAGGGCCTTCATCTTCACTAAACTTTGGTGACTTTAATGAAATGAATTTTTTAGTCTGATAATTTCCAGGCGTTAAGGCTCTATAACACCATAGTAAAATACCGGTACAGTAGAACCTCGATTAACCGTCAGGCATGGGACCAGAGCCTTGACGGATAATTGAAAAGACGGTTAAGCGAAAAAGGGGGATATTTTTAATTTATTAAAAAACGAATTGTTATTTTATTAACAAATAGATGTTTATTTTAATAAATAATAAATTTACATACTTTTTTTATGGAAGAAGTCTGTTAATTTTTTTTTTTTGTTTTAACATACTTCGAGCTTTTTTGGCTTTGCCGAGTCGAAGGTCAAAGAAAGTGGGGTGCGCAATGGTGTGTGGCCTGACGGTTAAGCGAGAAAGACGGTAAATCGGGAGACGGATAATCGAGGTTCTACTGTACTTTTTTACTTTGTTACCCACCCTAAGGTGATAACATTCAAATCAGATGTTCAATCACACTTCTGTACATAAAATTGACAATATCCGTTAGTCTAACTATCTAGTAAGGCAAAGTAACCTTTAATCCAACAAGTTTTGAACAAAAGAAAGTTCACTTGGATTTAATAATAAATAAATACATTCGGGTGGGTAACAAAGTAAAAGAGTGCCAGAGAGGGTATATCCCTTTGTCAAAAAATACATACGTCGAGTCGTAGCATTAACTTAAGATTTGCCATAAAATGATTGGCTGAACTGAAGGAGATGATACGGTCGAGAATCGCTTGGCGGCACAACTTGGCTTAATTTATACACTTGAGAGATTATATTCCTTTGTCAAACAGTACATTTGAATGATTTAAACATTTGAGAAATTATATATGTATGATTTGTTCATAGGAGGGTTTATATCCCTTTGTCAAAAAAATATGTTAGAGTCAAAATACGTTAGAGTCCGCCATCTTTTCTATAAACCGTATCATATTCTGCAGTTTTACCAAATGATTTATTACTGAAGTAATTCCAGTATAACTTGCAAAAGTCAGAATTAATAACGATAATTTCCAGGAATTTGCACAATAAAACACACGAAGCACTTTATACAAATGTAATTATAAAGTTATGTTTAAAACTAAATGTATTACATACTAAAACGTTGTTCCTTCAAACTAATACTCATTAAAACGAATCAAAATGAAATCTTAATTAAAGTCTCAATTTAAAATGTTTAACTTCAAATTCCTCGCTTGCTTCTCGATGCTTATTTCCATGTCAATTGTATCTTGTAATATAATCCTGAACACAGTTAAAAGCAAATAAGATTGTAGTTTAGTTCTGTGAAATCAAATTATTTCATCCTGACATATCCAAAAAAATACTGATCTGAAAGTTCTACGAAAATTACGTACATAGCTCTTATCTCACACATTTGTAATATTATCACTAGGAGTATCACTTATATACTATTATTATTACTATTATTCATACACTATAACAGCAACAATTGCAAATGTACTCTACATTTAAATATAAAACCTATCTAATGTTGAATATAACATAACTTATTTAGTAAATAAGTTATGTGAGGGTAGGTTATAAAACACAACAGGTTACTTTACGGAGTCAGGATTTCAAGTTCTATAGTAAAATACTTTTACATCCATCTTACCCGCATATCAATTAATATACTCTCACATCTCATAAACCTGGGTTCTTTTCATACTTTTGTCGAAATGACGTTTACGTATTTTTACGTGTTGAAACAGGATATAATTCCCCTGAATTTAGTGAGGTTTGTTCAGTCCCGCAATACATTCACGGTATGCGGTGCAGTCTCAATGACACGTCATTTTTTTTATATACTCATGCCCCGTTTAAGGGACCCTAACCATTTAAGCCTGCAGAAGAATTTATCTCGACGGAATCAAACCAATTATCACTTATTAACTTAAAATATTAAAAAAAAAAAAGGGGGAAAAAATAATCGTATCAGTTTCCATGCTGAGTTTTTAGATATAAATAAATCCAAGAATGCTAAATAATGTAAATAATGTTAAATAAATCCAAGAATGTTTATTAAATTTGACAAATTTAGAGTAACCAAAATATATCTGAATCAAACATTTCTTATTACGGATACGTAAAACGTAATTGAATGATGTGTCCAAGGAGGGATTGGGAGAAAGGAAAAATGGCTCTAAAAATTATAAAAATTTTTACTAAGAATGCTTCCAACAATAAATGGAAAATGGCTATATTTAGTGAGAAGAGGATGGAGGGTGACAGCCAGGGTAGAAATAAAATAAATATTTAAGTCTTAATAATACCCAGATTTAACAGATTTAAGGCCAGTAACCAATTCGTAAGATTTGTGGTTGATCATTTAAAATTGTTACATATATATATATATATATATATATATATATATATATATATATATATATATATATATTCCTTTCCAATTCTAAATTTTAAAATCAGATTTATTATTTTTTCTTTAGAAATTGGCCTTTGTTCAAATGCTTCCTCTTGCATATATATATATATATATATATATATATATATATATATATATATATATATATATATATATATATATATATTATATATATATATATATATATATATATATATATATATGCAAGAGGAAGCATTTGAACAAAGGCCAATTTCTAAAGAAAAAATAATAAATCTGATTTTAAAATTTAGAATTGGAAGCTTAATTTCCAATATTAGGAATGAAAGTATAGGATCTGATTACATTACTCAGTATTACTGGTATTGATTCTAAACCTTTCCCTTTATGAAGGTAAAATTATTCAAAATATTATTAGTTGTTGGCCATGTGCCTAACAGCTCCAGTGTTATTGAGTTATTGAGTCTCCGGGTCCACTTTATCCTAATCGCCTGTAAAATATGCACAACCTGTATTAAATTTTACTCATAGGAAGGGACAAAATGTTGTTCAAAAACAGTAATGCTAAATAACAGCCGAATTAATCTGTCCCAAAATGCCCCTCTAACTTTAATCGGCTCAATTTGTTCTCTCATAGTCGAGCATTAGGTCGAAAGTAAATTAAAGAATAATTTCTAGATAAAAAGAACTTTTTATATACTACGTTTTTAAATTTTTTGTTGAATCGTATGTAATGTTGATAATATAATTGTTATTGTTATAATTATATATAATGTTAGTGAAAAAAAAAAAAAAAATAGTTCCGGATTTATTTACTTTACATAAATGACAACCATCTAGAGACCTGATCTTAAACCTATAAAAGGACAAACCTTTGTACAACGGATCGTCCCAACAACAATTCTAAACCGTCCCATCGATATATTTGAAATAATATAAATGAAGATTGCGTAAATATGGGACATGGCAAAACAAATAAAATAACTTGCGGATATTTTCCGAACTAACTTTCCATACAGCAAAATTTGCTGAAAACCAATTAAATTCTATAAGGAAGAACTGATGGTCGTAACCGTGGGGTTCATGCTAAAAATCGGTGGCCGAATCATAGTGTTAACATATTGGATTAAATTGTAGGCCATGTCATGAAACAAATTACATTATATTTGATTAGATGTATTACAGAAAATTACTCTGCTGGGCTTGAGAAATAATAATAAAGATAATAAATAATAATGATAAAGGCCTAAATCAACATATTTTATTACAATTAGTACTCCAAATTATTTTAAACAGAAGCATTTAAAGTTGAGGTGAAGGAATAATTGTATATATAAATTAAGCTACATCACTTAAAAAAGAAAACAATGTCGTAGAAATAAGTTGCCACATTGCAGGACTTCATTATAATCCAAAACACACAACTAAACTATAACTTATCCTAAATAAACTACACATTCATTTAAATAAAGTAAAATATTCGTTTAAATAAACTAAAACATTCATTTTAATAAAGTAAAAAAGTCATTAAAATAAAGTAAAATATTCATTTAAATAAACTAAAGTATTCATTTAAATAAAGTAAAACATTCATTTAAATAAAGTAAGACATTCATTTAAATAGAGTAAAGCATTCATTTAAATAAAAATGAAACATTACATAATATAGAATTTAACAAACTATAAATAAACATTCTAGTAATAACAATATGATAATAAAAACAATTTGAAAAAGTTAAACAGTCATTTAAATAAAGTAAAAAATTCATTTAAATAAACTAAACATTCATTTAAATAAACTAAAATATTCATTTAAATAAAGTTAAACATTCATTTACATAAACTAAAAAAAATCATTTATTCATTTAAATAAAGCAAAGCATTCATTTAAATAAACTAAAGCATTAACTTAATATAGAATTTAACAAACTATAAATAACAATTCTAGTAATAATAATACGATAATAAAAACAATTAAATAAATAGTTAAAATAAGAATAAAATGTTACCTTAATAAATGTCGGTAGTATAGGAAAAGATTTACGGGATGTGGTCCGTTCCGTTCGGGTATTGACTATAAACTGAAGTCAATGAGAGTAAAAGAAGATAGAGAGGGGGCGTTTGTTTACATCTTGGATCCAAAGTGTGTTTACGTGGAAACTAATGTATTTATTATCTTTTACCTTTCGAACAACAAACTTTATTATTCAATATTTGTTTATATTTATTTTTATTCTTGTTTTTAACTATAAAATATAACTAAATAATAATAATCATGAGCTTATAAAAATGATAATATTTTAAAAACGTAAACATGACGTTAATTACGTAATTATAAATTCGTTTTTTCTTTATAAATACTTATTTTTCTCGGCAAAAAATACAAATAAATACTCGCTTTAAAGAGCATTAGTGTGGGGCTTAAATGCCCCAATCGATAATTAAATCGGCCGATAATTGCTCACGCTATGAGACCTCAAAGTACAAAATTTAACGAAAAATTATACAAGTAATTTTGCAAGTACCCAAACATTTTGATAACCCGTTCAGCTGATTAGCCACTTTATATTTATAATTAATTATAAAATAATAATAATAATATAATATATAATATATAATATATAATATATAATATATAATATATAATATATAATATATAATATATAATATATAATATATAATATATAATATATAATATATAATATATAATATATAATATATAATATATAATATATATAATATATAATAAAATATAATAATAATAATGCGGCTTTATAGTATATAGATAATTATAATATATATATATATATATATATTCATTAATGACTAATAAAAATTGTTTGAAACCGGTAAAATTAAAAATATTAATTTAAATCAAATTATAATTATTATTTACTACGGGAAACAGACAGTGAAAAATACACTCCAGCGCCGGGATTAAAAATATTGTTTATTTTGATTTACCCACAAGCATTTCTTTTAAGATAAATCTTATCTAATATTTCAATAAATTATTTTGTTTACTTTTCTATTCTTTCTAATTTTTAATTAGGAATTCATTTTGTAAAATTATCTATTAATTTTGAATAAGTTATAAAAAAACAACAACACAAACAAATTATTCATGGAATATTCTACTTATAACTTAATACCAACGTCTAAACATTCATTTTTTTTTTATTGTTAGAGGAAAAATTGTTATTCATGAATAAAGGAATTAAGTTAAAAAGAATATTCTTCAGATATAAAGGTTCTTTTAAGGATCCGCCATTGTTATTTTTTATTATTTTTTGTTTTTTAAATTAGAAGGCTTCAATTTTAATTAAGTGGGTAGGACTTAAGGGTGAGAGAGGCTTCTAAAGTCTTATGAAACAACAACATGAAGCAAGGAAAAAAACTTAAGGGTTGGGGGAAAAAATAGAATAGTTTTCATCTTAAATTTTTTTCCCAAGTTTTTGTTTCTTTCTGTTCGTTTCAATGTTTTTATAAACAGTTTCCATCCTTCCTCGAAAGAGAAAAGTAAAAATAAAAAAACTCAAAATCAATACAACAGAGGTTGTTTTTTTCACCTTATTTTTCCTGCCCAGT